>CM027868.1:12068516-13268516 GCA_016097605.1 Eucalyptus guilfoylei
TCAGACTTGGTACAACCCAAGGTCATCATTCTTATTTGGTTTGCACAAGCCAAAAATTATTCCGATGGTCTGCAAGAAGATCAAAAAATACGAAAATTGTATCAAGAATTATCTACAAAAAAATATGAGAATATCCTCTGGTGTGGAAGGAATTGCACGCATAGAAATTCGAAAAAGAATTGATCTGATTCAAGTCATAATTTATATGGGATTCCCAAAGTTATTACTAGAAGGCAAGACGCGAAGAATCGAAGAATTACAGATGAATGTACAAAAAAGAACTTAATTGTGTGAACCGAAAACTCAACATTGCTATTACAAGAATTACAAACCCTTACGGGCACCCTAATATTCTTGCAGAATTTATAGCCGGACAGTTAAAGAATAGAGTTTCATTTCGGAAAGCAATAAAAAAAGGCTATTGAATTAACCGAACAGGCAGATACAAAAGGAATTCAAGTACAAATTGCAGGTCGCCTCGACGGAAAAGAAATTGCACGTGTCGAATGGATGAGAAAGGTAGGTTCCTCTACAAACCATTCGAGCTAAAATTGATTATTGTTCCTATGGAGTCCGAACGGTCTATGGAGTATTAGGCATCAAAATTTGGATATTTTGGGAATAAGAATACTTTCCCTGGCTTTTTACTTTACACTATATCCATTGATAAAAAAAATAGAATCAAAAAAAACTTTTTCTTTTCATGCTTTTTCTCTTAAATCAAAGAAATAAGCAATTCTATAGGTTTGAATAAAAATTTGATTGATGATTTCATATAATTGCTATGCTTAGTGTGCGACTCGTTGGTTTTTTTTTTATAGGATAGAATTCCAAAAAATGGACAGACCCCTACTGCGAACTAATAACTATATAACTAATAACCAACTCATCGTTTCACATTATCTGGATACAAAAGCAGTCAAGATATGATATATTGGTCATATCATTGTAGCAACTGAAATCTTTTTCTTACATGAACAAAAAAAATAAATCTGATTATGATATAAAAAAGTATGCAGATAAAGGGAAGGTTGAGAGAAAGAAAGAAAAAGAATATCAATGATATAGGATTCCAATATATGTAAGGTTTATGAGTCATCTCATAAAAGGCAGTGTAATAAAGCATCAATACTGATTCATCCATAAGTATATGAATCTATTCATAGAAAAAAATCAAGAGCCTCGAGCCAATAAAGACTAAAAAGATTGACTCAAGAACAAATTTCATGAGGGGCTCCATTGTAGAATTCAAACCTAACCATTAATTGCGAAGCGACGGAACGATGGAACCTATGAATACGTAAGATTCTATTGAAAAATGAATCCTAATAATTCATTAGGTGGGATGGCGAAACGAACCAGGGACCAATTCATTTATTCCGAGAATTCATGAGCTAACCCTACAACTAAAATAGATATTGAAAGAGTAAATATTCGCCCGCGAAGGTTTTTATTAGATTACTCAATCTTGTTCGATCCAATATGATAATATGATATGATCAAAGGCAAAACAAAATAAAGATTCGTTAGAAAAAAACCACATTATCTCATTATCTAGAAATAGAAATAATTATCTAGAAAAAAAATACATGTTTAAGTATATATCCAAACAAGATATATAAATTTCTAATAGATTAGATGAAATCTCAAAGAATCCATGATTCAGTATATTTTCATAAAATTCTCAAATTCGAATCGTTTCATTCGCGATGAGCCGGATGAGAAGAAACTCTCATGTCCGGTTCTGTAGTAGAGATGGAATTGAGAAAGAACCATCAACTATAACCCTAAAAGAACCAGATTTCGAAAACAACATAGAGGAAGAATGAAAGGAATATCTTATCGAGGTAATCGTATTTGTTTCGGTAAATATGCTCTTCAGGCACTTGAACCCGCTTGGATCACATCTAGACAAATAGAAGCAGGGCGACGAGCAATGACAAGAAATGTGCGCCGTGGTGGAAAAATATGGGTACGTATATTTCCAGACAAACCAGTTACGGTAAGACCTACGGAAACACGTATGGGTTCGGGTAAAGGATCTCCCGAATATTGGGTAGCTGTCGTTAAACCAGGTCGAATACTTTATGAAATGGGCGGAGTAGCAGAAAATATAGCCAGAAAGGCTATTTCAATAGCGGCGTCCAAAATGCCTATACGAACTCAATTTATTATTTCGGGATAGGAACGTAGAACCAAAGAAAAGAAGTCTTGGAGATAAAAAAAATTGCAGGTTTCTTTTTGACAAACAATATTTCTTCTTTTTTACTTCGCCCTTTGCATTAACATTGAAAGAACAGATTCAAAAATGATATGATTCAACCTCAAAGCCATTTGAATGTAGCGGATAACAGCGGGGCCCGAGAATTAATGTGTATTAGAATCATAGGAGCTAGTAATCGCCGATATGCTCATATCGGTGACATTATTGTTGCTGTGATCAAGGAAGCATTACCAAATACACCTCTAGAAAGATCAGAGGTGATCAGAGCTGTAATTGTACGTACTTGTAAAGAACTTAAACGTGACAACGGTATGATAATACGATATGATGATAATGCTGCAGTTGTGATTGATCAAGAAGGAAATCCAAAAGGAACTCGAGTTTTTGGTGCGATTGCCCGAGAATTGAGACAGTTAAATTTCACTAAAATAGTTTCATTAGCACCTGAGGTATTATAAGATGAGATCGTACGTAATATAGTTATATTATACATAGTATTTGGATGAAATATACATAGTATTTGGATGAAATAGAGTAATTAGTGGATTAGGTTGTATCAGACGCATATCCCTTTATTTAATAACAAAAATTAAAAAAGAAATAAAAAATAGCATGTTGATTATATCAAAAATGGGAGGCAACCCAAATTTTAGTTTATCATGGGTAGGGACACTATTGCTGACATAATAACCTCTATACGAAATGCTGACATGAATAGAAAGGGACGATTCAAATAGCATCCACTAACATCACGGAAAACATTGTTAAAATACTTTTAAGAGAAGGTTTTATCAAAAACGTGAGGAAGCATCAGGAAAACAACAAATATTTTTTGGTTTTAACCCTACGACATAGAAGGAATAGGAAAGGACCTATCGAACTATTTTAAATTTAAAACGTATCAGTAGGCCTGGCCTACGAATCTATTCGAACTATCAACGAATTCCTAGAATTTTAGGCGGGATGGGGATTGTAATTCTTTCTACTTCTCCGGTATAATGACAGACCGGAGAGGCTCGACTAGAAGGAATCGGCGGAGAAATCTTGTGTTATATATGGTAATCTTTCTGTTTGATATCCGAATTGGATCCGGAATTTCCCTTTGTCAAAAGAAAAAAGGGTGGGTTAGTTGATATCATTCCTACTACATTAGGTGATACTTTAGGGCTTTACCTAGAATGAAAGAACAAAAAATGGATTCAGGAAGGTTTAATTAATGAATAACTTCTCCTTCTCAATGGTATGTATGCTCAGATGGTATGTATGCTCAGGGTTTTTCAATAATGAAGATCTAATTCTAGGTTTATGTTTCATGAAGGATCCGACGGAGTTTTACACGTATACTATGGGGGAGAGGTGCAAAATTGAAGTAAGTCGTTATGATTCAAGCAGAGGCGGCAACTTTATAGATGCCAATAACAAGGATTCGAATGATTGTTGTTTTTTCAACTCTCAGCATTCCCTTCATGGGGATACAATTTGAGGTTCAACATTTCAAGAAAAACTTATTTTCTTCCAATAAATAGAGTCAGAATTAAGTTAAGAACGACAATCAACTATGAAAAAAATAAGGGCCTCCGTTCGTAAAATTTGTGAAAAATGTCGACTGATCCGTAGAAGAGAATGAATTCTAGTAATTTGTTCTAACTGAGACATAAACAAAGACAAGGATATCTTTTGAAAAGGGGCTCTAACGTAAAGGACCCAATGAAAAAAATAGGATCTGTTTTGACATGAAATGGATATATCCATATCTCGAATTTTTATTTATGAGATGATAAAGTATGGCAAAATCTATACCAAGAACTGGTTCACGTAGGAATGCCCGTAGTGGTTCACGTAAAAGTACACGTAGAATACCAAAGGGAGTTATTCATGTTCAAGCAAGTTTCAACAATACCATTGTGACTGTTACAGATGTACGGGGTCGGGTAATTTCTTGGTCCTCCGCCGGTACTTGTGGATTCAATGGTACAAGAAGGGGACACCATTTGCTGCTCAAACCGCAGCAGGAAATGCTATTCGGACAGTAGTAGATCAAGGTATGCAACGAGCAGAAGTCATGATAAAAGGTCCTGGTCTCGGAAGAGATGCAGCATTAAGAGCTATTCGTAGAAGTGGTATACTATTAAGTTTCGTACGTGATGTAACCCCTATGCCACATAATGGCTGTAGACCTCCTAAAAAGACGTGTAGAAATCAAATGAAAGATGATTTCAAGAGAAATAAAACGATTCAATGATCTGATCAAATAATATTATTATGGTTCGAGAGAAAGTATAGTATCTACTCTCGGACACTACAGTGGAAGTGCGTTGAATCGCAAGAGCCATTGCAAGTGTCTTTATTATGGACGCTTTATTCTATCTCCCCTTATGAAAGGGCAAGCCGATACAATAGGCATTAGGATGCGAAGAGCTTTGCTTGGTGAAATAGAAGGAACATGTATCACCCGTGCAAAAATTTGAAAAAATACCACATGAATATTCTACCATAGTAGGTATTCAAGAATCAGTACATGAAATTTTAATGAATTTGAAAGAAATTGTATTGAGAAGTAATCTATATGGAACTCGCAACGCGTCTATTTGTGTCAAGGGTCCTGGATGTGTAACTGCTCAAGACATTATCTTACCAACTTCTTGTGGAAATCGTTGTAACACACAGTATATATAGCTAATCTAACGGAACCCATTAATTTGTGTATTGGATTACAAATCGAGAGGAATCGCGGATATCATATAAAAACACCAAAAAACTTTCAAGATGGAAGTTATCCATAGATGCTGTATTCATGCCTGTTCGAAATGCGAATCATAGTATTCATTCTTATGGGAATGGAAATGAAAAACAAGAGATACTTTTTCTCGAAATATGGACAAACGGAAGTTTAACTCCTAAAGAAGCACTTCATGAAGCCTCCCGGAATTTAATTGATTTATTTATTCCTTTTCTACATGCAGAAAAGAAAACTTACATTTCGAGAACAATCAGTACAAGGTTACTTTACCCTTTTTTACTTTTCATGATAGGTTGGCTAAGCTAAGGAAAAAAAAAGAAATAGCATTGAAATCCATTTTTATTGACCAATTCGAATTGCCTCCCAGGACCTATAACTTGCCTCAAAAGGTACAATATATACATTATTTGACCTTTTGAATAAGAGTCAAGAAGACCTTTATGAAAATGGAATATTTTCGCATAGAAGATGTAAAACAGATATTGGAGTACAGTCTAGAAATAGAAAAAGCATTTCACAACCCATTTACCGAAGAATAAATTGGAAATCGTCTTTTTTTTCTTTAATTTCTTTTTATAAAAAAAAGATGAAATGGGCTTTTATTTCAACTTTAGCATAATTTATATATTCGGAATAAATCTATTCGGAATAAATCCAGAATTTAATTGAATAGATGTATCTAGGGAAAATTCACTTTGAAGCGACTATTCCCTAGATACCTAAGTTGTGATATTTTATTTCACAATTGAATCAATTTAAAAAGACCTAAAGTTAGGGATTTACCAATAGGTAATGTTGCTCCAATACCCAACCAAAGGGCCACTAATGGTACTCAATCAAAAAGACAGTTGTCGTACTTCGGATGCGACGAAATGGATTTTGGAAATTATTAACATTCTCCAAAAAAGGTACTGTTAATAATCCCGCAGGTACTGAAACCATTAAAAGAACACCCAATAACTATTAGGTACTGTACGAAGTATTTGAAATACGGAAAGAAATACCATTCGGGTAATATTTCCAAAAAAATGGATCGGCGGGTTCACCAATCATTGATGGTTCTAGAACCGCTAAGCCTACGTTATACGCAATAGTACCTAAAATTACTACTGGAAAAATATATAAAAGATCGTTGGGCCATGCGGGTTCTCCGCATAATTATGACCCATCCTTTAGCCACTTTAGCTTTAATACAGGATCATTTAAGTCAGGTTTTTTTGTTATTGGGATAGGTGAATTCTTATAGATCCATCCTCCGGAAGGAACCGGACATGATAATTTTTCATCATCCGGCTCGAGCAAGAATCAAATAAAACCAAATGGATCCATATCCATAGAAAATAAATCTATATGTTATAAAATCTATATAGTATCCACACATATATCACTGATTCTATAAGAATAAATTGACCGGATTCCATTTTTCACAATTGTGCATTGCAACTTGCAACTACCCATTGCAAGGAATTTCGTTCTTACAAGTAAATGCTCAAGACCCAAGTAAGCTTACAAAGTTCATCATGATCAAGTGCTTTTGGGTCGTCTCAGACCTTTGCAATTCAACTTTATCCCCAAATATCTTGAAACTTTTTATTTTACCTTAAATACAAAGGATTTACTTGTTACTAATAGAGTCTAGCCTCTGCTCTTCTTCTTTAGACCCTTGTTTCACTCCGATAGTATCATAAATCAGGTCGATACAGAGGAAATGGCTGCATTTCTATACTATTAAGTAAGTAAAATAGCTAAAACAAAATCTGTCTTAAGTCACATTACTTATTCTACTGGATCTTACGGAGCCTGTTCATGTACGATATGATCGGGTCTGATCATAGATCATAGAAAAGATTCTCTTCAAACAAACCAGTCTATCCCCTGTATAGGGCTTTACGGGGTGGTTGGAACAAAGACACATTTGGTTGTGAATTCCAATGTGGCAGATAAAGGCATATATCTATCTGCACGGCCCAATCAATAGTTCAAGTCACACACTCCCATAATCCATTTTCTCTTCGGAGAATTCCCTTCAACTATTCGTGTCAAATAAAGAATACGATTGTATAGTTGAAGGGAAATATCCAAATACATGTCTTATTCTTTTCAATAATCCATATTTGTAGCAATGAAATACTATTGTTCCTCCTCAAGTGAGAAATGATTGATTACAAATATCTATGATCTATATTCTCTATAAAGGACCGGAAATACCTTGCTTACGTATCATTAGAAAATGCATTAACATAAACACGGCAGTAAGAAGAGGTGCATAACAAAAAGTGTGTAAACTATAAAAACGAGTCAGCGGATTGTCCCACACTAGCACTTCCGCATGTAATAACTCTAATAAAGGGGATCCTATTACAGGAATAGCTTCCGGTACACCTGTTACAATTTTGACTGCCCAATAACCAATTTGGTCCCAAGGTAAGGAATAACCAGTTACACCAAAGGATGCGGTCAATACAGCCAGAACCACACCTGTAACCCAAGTTAATTCGTGAGGTTTTTTAAAAACCACCAGTGAGATACACACGAAATACGTGGCAGGATCATCATTAGGACCATCATACTTGCCGACCATCGATGAACTGATCGAATTAACTAACTAAAGCAGCTTCAGTCATTACGTATTGAACAGAAGCAAAAGCCTCAGTAACAGTTGGACGGTAGTAAAAAGTCATAGCAAATCCCGTAGCTACTTGTACTAAAAAACAAGTAAGCGTAATTCTCCTAGTACAATAAAATATGTTGACATGAGGAGGAACATATTTACTTAGTTATATCATCTGCAATCGCCTGAATCTCGAGACGTTCTTCAAACCAATCATAGACTTTATTGAGATAGGTAAACCAATAGTAATTTCTCGAAGAACCGTATCTGAGAATTTCATCTGTACAGCTCAAAACAAAACCAAGATATTGCTTTGGTTTCAAGGCATATATGGAATAAAAAGTTTGAAAATTCGTCATCAACCCTTTCTAACTTCTGAAGATACGAACCAGTAAAAATACGAAAGCTCTTATTTGTGGTTGTAATGCCAAAATATCAAGTCGGCTCATTGGTTTTTGCGTTGATCGTTACAGGCCTCTTGAATCTTCTATTTACCTCTACTTCTCTCTTTTTCTTTGATTTGTTATTTTTATTTATTTTTTTGTGTGTAATGCAGCTTACTCTTCTTTTCTTTATTATTGATAGGAATTCCCTTGTTAAGACCCTATGAATTGATTCAAACCTCAGATTCATACTAGAACCGCGATGATTCAATAAACTTCAAACTAAGTCCAAAGATTCCCTGAGTAAGAACCATTGACTATCACTTATTCAATGAATAGATATAATGACTAAAAATCCAAAGAAAGTTTTGTCCTTTGATCAAAAAAAGGGGAAATCTTTTGAAAAAGAAGAAAATCCTTTTTTGATTTATAACGTTTTGGAAAATTTTTTGGAGTCCGGTCACGGGGTCTGAATATTAAGTATGAATCATATAATATTTTGTGATCTATTTCGTGCTCCATAACTCGAATAATATCCGAGAGGTAAAACCATCTAATAAAGATGACAGATCCATTTTCTGTACTATCAATAGTATCAATTATAACAACACACACTCATATTCCGGAAATACAGAAAGAAAGAAAGAAATTCCAATCGAACTACCAATAAAAAAATATTAATGATATAAAAATCCGAAACCTAAATGCTTTACTTTGTATTGAAAAGCTAAGAATTCGCGTTTCTTGTGAATCTAATTCTGAGATTCCTCCATAAAACAGAAGAATTATAAATTTCTAAAATAATAGATAGGAATACTGCAAATAGAGCCATTGCGACACCCATCAAATGAGTTTCCCCATTCAGGAGCTACTTTACCATATTCAATTCAATGGTTTCAATAAATCCCCTACAATAGTTCGTCTTGGTCCAGATCTAGAACTACCCTCAACGGTTTGCGTAACATAAATCCTATTTTGTATTCATTGAGATCTGTTGCTTTGTATACCATTCGTTGTAAATAAACGATCTTATCATAGATAATTTTGGTCTTGAAATTATATAATAATGGAAACATCAACCCTAGTCGCCATCTCTATATCTTAATGTTCATTAACTCATGCTGAAATACTTTCTTCCTTACTTTGTTGAGAAGGTATTTTGCATAATATTCATATAATGTGACATTAGCACGTAAAAAACTGGTTGATAAAGAATGAGAATTCAAATTTATAGATCGGGTTGATTGTAATTAGGCGAGAAATGCTATATTCACTATGTGTAGGCTACTGAATTGATATACCAATTAACAAGAAAAACTGATTAGGTGTTGAAAATGACCTACTTGCTTTACTGGCCACTATTAGCCATAAATTGTCAAATCTTATGATCCCAAACTCTTGTACTTTGTTTCGCTTTTTCTTTTTCTTTTTCTCTATGCTGGAAGTTAGTTTTACGAAGATGCAATGTACTCCAATTTCTCTCGTTTTGCAGAGCTCTCTACCCTTGTGGTAGCTGAAACCCCAATTTCTTCTTCACTTGTCCTGTCTTTCACCATGGCGACGCTAACCCATCTTTCGCTGCCTTGGTGTTTTCGCTTCGCGTTACCACTCTCCTCTTACAGAGACCATCGAAGACTTTTGGCTTCGATCTGCAACATCTGATTCCTCTCCTTGGATACCCCATTCCATCGTCACTTGCTCCTAAGCTACTATTGAATTGCTTCGAATTTCATCTTCAACCCTTCATGTAGCTATTTGCATGTTTCCTTTGCCCATGTTTCATCTTTCCAGGTCCAATCAATCCTCAATTTCGTTACTCAGAGCTTCCTCATGTCCATCCTTACCTAGATTTCCTCCTTTTCTGGTTTCGCTCTATCTACTGCTTCTATGGCATAGGAAGATGAGGACAATTCTTCCCGCCTTGCCGCTTTATGTCAACGCCTGGGAAGTTTATGCTCGCCCCATGATATAGAGGTCTGCAATGATGCGCAGTCCCTGCAAAACTGGAGGAATGTCGGTTAACTCTTGTAGGTAAAATCTTCTCGGATTCCTCTATCAATTTCCAAGCTTTCCAGAGTACTTTAAAAAGAGTATGGAAAACAGAACAGGTTGATATATCACAGCGTGAAGATGGTGTCTATGCGGCCAAATTTAAATTAGAGACAGACAAGCAAAGGATTCTCGATGGCGACCTTGGTTATTTTTCTAATCATCTTGTAGTGTTTAAAGCTTGATTCCAAATACCCTGCTGCATTGCTATGATTTCTCCATCTGCGCCTTTTGGGTCCAAGTGTTCGGTCTACCACTGGAATGGTGCATTAATCAGATAATTTCCAGAGCAGTTAGGAATGTTGGCACAGTGCTGGAAGTAAGGGCAGATACTAAAGACAATTTCACAATGAGATCTAGTCGTGTAAGAGTTGAAATCAACCTTAAAGAACCTCTGCAAATAGGTAGACTGATTAAGCTTAATAACAAGTCATTCTGGTTGGATTTTAGGTATGAGCGGCTGTCACACTTTTGTTATTCATGTGGGAGATTGGGGCACTATGTAATGTCTTGTAAATATAGTCCATTTGAGGAAGAGAACCTAGGTGGAAAGAAGCAGCTGCACCTTATGGACAATGGCTTCGAGCCGAAGTCCGGGAGCAAAGCCCCTACTGGAAAATCTTTTATGAACCGACAGACAAGGATGAAGCATTGGAAGAAATCATACCTGAAACACCACCAGCAACAGCTCACCCTATCCCTTTATTGCCGTCAATAGCTAACCCTGAAAAGGCTCCCCTGATGCAGACAATGGTTGTAGCCACCCTTGTTTCCACAGCTCAGCCGAACTATCAAGGACATGAGAGCCTTATGCCAAGTAGTAATATTCATACAACAATGACACCTGCAGCAGCAAAGATGAAGGGTGTTCAGGAGCAGACCAGCAGCATAAAAATGGGGAACAAGATTCAGCACTCTTGTCATATACCAAAAATTGGTCCTACTAAGAAACTAAAACGTTATAACCCTTATGATATGCGAATTTCAGCCGAGAGGACTTGGATGAATTGTTACTTATGGACACTCCTATTACGGAAGCATCTGAAGATGGAAGTTGGGCAAAGGTGGCTGGCCCTCAACAGCCACCCTGTCACAAATGAAAATACTTCAATTGGAACTGTCAGGGTTTGGGCAATCCCCTGACAGTGGGAGAGCATATCAGGACCAGTTTATAAGCAACCTACTGGACCACTTGATTCTGTTTGAGAGATCAGCAGCCTCAACACGCAAATTTCATGTCATACGTTAAGCACACTGACGACGACGAGAATCATAACACCAATTCCATTACAAATGAATACCGTATTTCAGCACAAAACTACTCTCAATGAGTCAAGAACAGGTTGGACTGAGGTATTATGATTTTCGGTTCAAGAATCGAATAGAAGACATCCTGATTTAGTTCCAGCATTTCACGAAACAAGTTATATGCATTTCGATCAAGGGAGCTTATACACATATATTAAGGGACAATTCAAGGTCCTTTTTATTATAATAACATCAACACAGCTTCAAGACATAACAACAACAACGCAGGTTCAAGACATTAAAAGAGCTTCAATCACAATCGATTGTCTCGTAATCGTGAAATAGAAGTATTTCCAAACTTCCCAGTCAGAAAACAGGGAAGAAAAGAAGAGCTTCGGCGTGGGTGGCGGGAGTGGCGGAAATTTGATGGAGATTTAAGTGGCTTTCCCAGCAATTGGGAACGACGAAGAAGACCTGTGAATGAGAGAAATCGGGGAAAATATTTTTATGAGCTCAGGGCAACTCCCAAAATCATGCTCTGTTTTTGCGACCGAGCGTCCCCTTCCTTTCGCCGAATGCGAGATCCTCTTTTGAAGTGTAAATGTAGGGTGTGTTTGTTTTGTGAAAAATAATTTTTGAAAAACGTTTTCTTCATTTTCCAGTGTCGGTATTCATTTAGGAAAAATGAGTCAACTGGAAAATATTTTCCTAATCAACATAGAAGGTTTTCCTTCTGAGCTTAAATTCAGGAAAACGATTTCCCTTTCAAAAGAACCGGAAAAATGATTTTCCCTTTGAAAAAACTGGATAACATTTTCCAAAATATTTTAAGGTCCTGCTTAATGAAAAATTTATTATTAAAAATAATTTCTAATTAAAAATTTTGAATTTGTTATTATTATATCTTTTCTTTTTTTTTTTCTTTTTTTTTCTAGTTTTCTCTTTTCTTTTCTTTGCCTGTGAACGTAAACCCTAACTTCTCCTCTCCCTCTCTCCTTCTCCCTTCACCCCCTCCCTTTCGTCACAGTCGCCTCCTCCAACCCTAGCCCCTCCTGCACTCCCGTTGGCTTTGCCCCTCCTCTTTCCTCTTTGTTGGTGTCTTCTACACCTTCATTTTCTCCGATGGATTCGGCTCCATGCCAGCGACTTCGGCGCCGATGCTCTTCGGTACGCTGTCGTCGGTCACGTCCGGAGATCGTCGCCCTTGGAATGGCTCAGTTTGTCGCGAGCTCTGGTCCGTCACCATTCGCGTGAGTTCCCCTTCGCCATTGTTTGCCTCGTTGGGGAGCTCTGCTGCTTCTCCGTTCAATGCACCTGCGCTCTTCTTCGAGTGCAGCCCAGGTTTGTCCTGTTCGCGACGCGTGCACCTGTGCTCGGGCATGGTCAAGGCTCGTCGGCTTGTGCCTATGCTTGGAGCTCGGCCGAGCTTTGATGGACGGAATTGTTGCAGAGGGAGGTGAGGTCGTCGAAGATGGTGGTGATGGCAGTGGACAGGAGAAAGGGGTGATGGGTTAGGTGGAGAGGCGGTTGGAGAGAAGGAAAAAAGGAAAAAAAAAATTTATTTAAAAAAAAAAATTTATTTTGAGAGAAAGCATTTTCCAATGAGGTCCAAATAGGAAAGAATGTTTTCAACGATATTTACCAAACAAAAAAAAATTAATTATTTTTCAAGAAAATATTTTCTTTAATCATTGAGTTTTTCATAAAATAAACGCATCTGTAAAATGCGAATGGGGATCGAAATAGGATGACAAGGGTCCTAAGCCAAAAGTGGGTTGGCAACAATTCATGTACACGTGTAATTATAATCCGGAGAATCGTGTGCACGAGTAATTAAAATCAAAAGCAAAATTTTTTGGCGACAAATTCGAATATTGTCAACAAATTTTTTTTCTTTTTTCAGAATCACTCATCCGCTAACAAGGCAGGAAGCACTCAACGGGCACAACGGTGATGATGGCCACGCAGTCGCTACTTGCTCTATTTTTCCACTAGGTTTTTAGATATATTAAATTATTATTACCACAAAGAAGTCATTGGTCCTTTTCCTCGTTCGAGAATCTCCTCCCTTCTTCCACTCCGTCCCGAATAATGAAACGTGGTGGTGAAAGACCCAGAAGGAATCGTTGCAGATGAGGAAAATTCCCTTCCCCCCCCTCCCCCCCCAGCACCGAATAATGAAACGTGGTGGTGAAAGACCCAGAAGGAATCGTTGCACTCAACGGGCACAACGGTCATGATGGCCACGCAGTCGCTACTTGCTCTATTTTTCCACTAGGTTTTTAGATATATTAAATTATTATTACCACAAAGAAGTCATTGGTCCTTTTCCTCGCTCGAGAATCTCCCTCCTTCTTCCACTGCCTCGAATGATGAAACGTGATGGTGAAAGACCCAGAAGGAATCGTTGCAGAAATGCTCCTTTTCACATCAATCAATCTTAGCTTTCGACATTTAAACGTGCGCACGACAAAATTTTTATTTCTCTATTTCTTTATTTTTTTATTCCCTAGGAATAAATTCGAAATAGAAACCCATTTACTAAAGCAATTTTATTTTTTTCTATTTCTAAAATAATTTTTTATTTCAAAAATAAATTTGAAGCAAAAGTCAAAAGATATTTTTTTTTAGCTTTTCAATTTATAAAACAAAATGAGAAATAAAAATTCTTTTATTGTTCACTTCTCATCACCGCCAGCAACCCACCCACCACTGTGGGTCTACGTCACCGCGAGCAACCCACCCACCACCCTGTGATGCCGAACACCCGCGTAATCGTCGACCGCCGGACGCCCGCCGTCGGGCCTCTGAAATTCTGTTATTAAACAAATTTCTATTCCAAAAACGAAACTTTGAGTCGTTATCAAACATATTTTTTACTTAGAAACTCGCATAGGAATAAAAAATTGATTGCCAAAAATTGATTGAGCAAAGATGTTGTCATACACGCCTAAGCTTCGAACTCCAATTAATTGTACCTTTTTCTTATATGTTATAAATTAGAAACAAACTTAAAGAATTAGCGAGAGTAGCTCAAGGAAAATGCTTCTTATACTAGGAAGAGAAATATCAGGACCCAAGTCCAATGGACCAGATGATAATAATAAAAAGCAGCCGTTGATCTAGTGAGGCTTACATGTGGGATCCATATGGATTCCATAAATTAAAGGTTGTAATTCACCCAGCCTAATGACCATCACGTTTTCTTTCCACCAGGAGATGAAAACCTCCACATCTGGAGCAATGATCTGCAGATGGGCTGCTAATAGTCAATTGGGCCACAATTAATTCCCAGATTTTCACCGCGAGTTTAGCCCTCGTAAAGCAGTCCACTATGTGGGAAATCAAAAACGGGCCTGTAGTAGCCATAGACTGTATAGAGCGTCTGTATGCAAGTAAGCACAAGCAAAACACAAGCATAAAACCAAGGAAATGAAGGACCAGGATTGCTAAAGTACTTTTGCTTGAGAATGCTTGCCCACTCAATCCACCTGTGCTTGAGTCGGCCTCTCCAGGCACGAAACTTGAGCATGAGGCCGGCGGAATTGGGGTTGCAGAATACGTCCACCTCCTCCGACAGTCGAGCTAAATAATGGTCGTTGGCGTCGAGGACCACACCCAGGGAAAGCTGGTCAAAGAGGGCAGCGACCTGGCCTTGCTCCCAAGCCACTTCGATGATTTTTGCATTGGCAAAGGTACCCGACGTCCTTTGGGAGATCTGATCAAATTGTCCATGAAGATTACATACGAGGCGACGTACTTGTCGCAACTGTTATAATTATAGTTATAATTATAATTATGGTTAATGGATCAACGAAAACCAATAAATTAAGATACATCTTTTCTATTCACGTATCTCTTTGGATTCATGAATTTCCTAAACTTTGTGTTCACGTATCTATTGAAATTCATGAATTTCCTAAATTCATGTATTTTTTAGTTCATGTATTTATATATAAATAATTCACGATGGGAGAATTACGCATCTCTTGATTCATGAGAGCTTATTTAATTCATATTTCTTCTGTACATGAACTAAAAAATCTATATAAATAGATGGGAGCATAGAGCTTCATAAGAGTTTTTGGTTTTTCCGACTCGATTCCAAAAGGCTTTCATATACTTTTCTACTCCTCTGATTTTTCTGAGTGTGCTGGTTCAATTGAACGGTTCGACCGAGTCCCGTTTTGCATAGTGCTAATCCTAACAAGTGTCGAGGTTTTGTATCTTGGGAAGCATAGTTTGTGAATCTGTGGAGCACCATTGGCAGGAACTAATTGCCTTAAGGAGATTTGGATGTCCCTACCTCACCTCCAATTTCATGTTCTGATTGCAACAAACAATTTGTGTCTTCTCTGGAATAATTTCCAACAATCTTAAGGCGATTAGCTCACTCACTGTTTGTTGTTCTTGTCAGATTATTGAGATGGCTAAAAACAACCAAGTGTCCTTCAATGTCCATAATGTTTCAGGAGACGTTCCTATGGTCGATTTGACCTTTGCTATAGATGTTCAACCCTCAGGGTCTGAATTTGTAGCAGCCAATGCTACGGGCCCTTGGGCTAACACCAATTTTGGTGGTGAACACCAATTTTGGTGGTGCGGGTACAAGTCATACGACTGGTAAGCCCGGGCTGTTTTTCAGAATAATACAAGCCAAATGGCTTTTGGCTCCGTTTCTGGAGGATAGTTCAACGAACTTTGCCTACTATGATGGCAACGCCTCCAAGCATGTGCCTAATGAGAAACGGAGAAATTCACCTGAGTGGGCTTTAAATGCTGGCAGCAGAAGATGTTCTTCTATCTCGACCATGCTCAATCTCGACGAAATATTTATCGGAGATGTGCCCGATAATTAGTCCAAACGAGCAAGATGTCACGACGTCGGTGCATTGGAGGCTTGGAAGCATGGGGACTTCTTATGCCGAAATTATATCCTTAACAATGTTTAGGAATTCTCTTATAATGTTTATTGTAATATTGAATCTCAAGCTAAACAGCTATTGGAGTCCTTAGAGAAAAATACAAAACTCGAGGATGCCGGGCACCAAGAAATTTGTGGTTGCCAAATTCTTGGACTACAAGATGGTGGATTCTAAACTGGCCATGAGTCAGTTCAAGAATTGCAATTACTCTGAGTGACATTCTTCGGCCGAGGAATGATTCTTAGTGAATCATTCCTGCTAAGGGCAGCCATGATTGAGAAACTACCTCCGGCCGGTCGACTTCAAAAATTATTTGAAGCACAAACTAGAAGGAGATAAGCTTTGAAGATCTCATTTTGCGCCGGGACCGAGGAGGACAATAGAAGGAGTGCGAACCTCTCTTTGAGCCAAAGGCCAACGTTGTGGAATCTTCCAAATCCAAGCAAGATAGAAAAGGGAAGATGTCTTTTCAAGGAAAAGGCAAGCAGAAGGAGCAGTTCCGTAAATTCCAAGGGACGTGTTTTATATGCAACAAGCCCGGCCATCGTAAGCAAGGATTGCAAGAAGCGCTCGAAAAAGGCAAGAACGAAGGTGCAGCCCAGCAACTAAATTCCGACAGAGCATGACAATATTGAGAGACTGCCTGTTGTGGTAATGTCCGAAGCATCTCTAGTGTCGAACACTAATGGCTTATGGCTAAAACACAAAAGCCACAAATCACATCTCAGGCAGATAAGCACATGTTCTCATCTTATGAGAAGGTCAAGAAGATGAGAAGCTTTATATGGCTAACTCTGCATCAGCAAAGATTGCCGGAAAAGGAAAAGGTGATCCTGAAGTCTAAAAAATATAAGCAATTATTTTCGAAAATATTTTTCAAATCTCTTTATTTTTCCCAAAACACCTAAATAAAAAAAGTATTATCTAAGAAATTCTTTCCCGTGGATTGAAAACATCTTGCATGAGCACTTCAAAAGAGGGTGGTTGTATCAGAATTTGATTAGGAGAAGGACGCAATAAATTATGCAGTGGCAAATTCGCAAAAAATTAGCCGGTAGAGCCGCGGATCTACTCTGGGACTAAAGAAAAAAAGAAAGCCAATGGGTCAAGATTCAACATCTGGGCCCCAGGACAAATCGCGACCTTTCTTTTAAAGATAAATTAGAATTTGATACAAAAATTTGAATATAGTAAGTAAAAGTATAATAATTGAAAGAGGAGGATAGAAAATAAAAAAGGTGGAGCAACCTTGGATCCTTGAGCCTGATGAGTGCACCTTGGAAAAAGGTTCTCACGAAACAATGTGAGCCCCCCACCATCCTTGAGTTATTAATTTCAAGAGAGAGACTATATTGTCCTTCCTCGTTGCCATGACTTGCTAGATTACCAATTATAATCATAATCTACACCTAAACTAGTTAATAATAAATACTGACAATGTCTAATTTGTAACTAACCTTAAAAAAGTGACTAAAGGAAGGGGTGGATAAAAACATGATTTTTTGAAAAGTAATGTAATGCGATTAAAACACAATCAAGATATTCATCTTGCATGATTCGCCCACATTCAAGTAATGCTAAATATGTCAAATCGCCAACAAAATTTATGGTAGACTTGGTAAATAGAGCATTTCTCCATTAAATACAATCAACGTGAACCATGAATATGATGAATTATGAAATTCTCATCATTTATTGATTAGTTTTATTACATGTTATGGTCACAAGAAATAACTACGGAGTAAAATAACTTCTCGACAAGGCAATGAAAAAGGTATGTCATGCATGAGTCCTCGATTATAAAACAAAACTTTTCGAATTTATTTCTTGATCTGTGCTTGGATTAAGTTGTTAATAAAGGTTCAATCCCCAATGGATCAAGTACAAACAATTCATGGAAAAAAAAGTACAAATCATTTGGTATCTGGGTCGTCTCAATCGATTTTGCGCTCGCATCTTATCAATTGAATAGGCATCCTCTTTACTCGCCTCACATGCGCATTCCCGGCGTAGCGAGAAGGAATTCAGAATCCTAGAAAGCGCGATTGACGAATGGTTGGACACGTGTGCGAAAATATCATCCAGAAGTGGGACCAATTCCTCTTGTCTTTGCTTTGGCTGGGCTATAAGGTTGACAAAGGGGCGACGTGGTTTCGTACTCCGTCCCTTCACCATGGCCGTGTCCGAATAGTTTGTGTTTGCTGTACTAATTGCAACCCCGCAGGACCCACTTTCTCTATGTCACTCCTCAGTCCAAGGTACAATGCATCCTCTTCTCTTCATTCTTGGCAGCGAACTCGAATCGATTTAGTGTAAGGCTATGCATCCAAAGATAAAATAATGGGAATTATCTAGTGTAGCTCAAGTGTTAAAGAGAAGACTTCTATGCACAAGGCAAAACCATCAAGGCGAAGCAATTAATTAATTAGTCGAGCAAAAGCTCCTCAACAAGGAAAGAAGTTAATATTCTCTCTTATTTTGGAGCAAAGAAAAATATGCAAGCATAGGAGGGCAAATATTGCATCCGTGCGATCAAATATCTTATTTGTCGGGCTTTGATTTGGTCCCCGAGCGATGGAAGTGGGGACTTATTTCATTCATAATGTGATTAGTCAGTTTAGAATGAACATCTTAAACTAGTGTGCCAAGAAGTTCAGCTATTTTTTTCGACCACGTCTTCAAGTCTCACCCCCGCAAGGCCTACCATTCAAAGTGTCCAATGAAGGACCACATGTCTTTCCGGCTCATAGTTGCATCATGCACATTCATCTTCTATGCAGTTCAACCCATTCACCATATACTTGAAAGGCACCACATTAGGTACAGACAACATTTTGGTGAAAGAGAAAGAATCCAAAGAAATCGAAACTCACTTGATAGCTTGTAAGAGAGAGGACAAATGGGCATAGTGATATCTAATATCGTGTCATTCTTTTAACGCTATTTTAAAGGAGAGCGGTATTATTACCGCCGTGCAAAATAATGCCATATTTGACTATCTATATTCCCCGTCGCAAGGGGGTGCATGACAACCATTCTGTTCCGTAAATAGTTGCTGGAACAGAAATAGATTTTTCTATTTCTATTTCAGGAAGAGTTTCTAAGCAAAAATAACCGTTTGATAACGATATAAAATTTCTACTCTAAAAATAGAAATTTGTTTGATAACGACACAAAATTTCTTTCTTTCGGACGGTGGTGGACCGACGATCGGGCAGATGGACGGGCCGGGGCAGCCGCGCGGGCAGCGGCGGCGGCTAACAAGCGGCGGCGGGCAACGACGACCGGGACGGCAACCGGATAACCTTCCGACCGGGAGGCCGCGGCGGCCGGCGACGACTGGCGGCGAGCGACTGACGAACGGTGATCAGCGGCGACGAATGAAGGACCGATTGACGAACGATGAGAATAATTTTTATTTCTGATTTCTATTCCAGAAATAGAGAAGTAGAAAATTTTAGCTTCTGATTTCTCTTCCAAATCTATTTCTGAAATAGAAATCTATTCCAGAAATAGAAAAACTGAATAGGTTTATCAAATGAATTTCTCTTCCAGAAATAGGTCTGGAACAGAAAAACTATTTCTGGAACAGAAATTTTGGTTATCATGCACCCCCTAAGTAATTAAAGTGTTCTGATTTATGAACATCTAATTAAAAGGATGAGCAGGGCAAAATACAAGCCTAACCATTCCGTGTGATGTAAACAGGGAGGCCATATGTACACATGTTTTAGCGTTGAGCATGAGGTGTCCGTTTCCGATTGGACATATTAAAAGCCAGTCCAATAATTGTACCTTTACCGGTAAGGTAGGGGCATGTTGTTTATAATACTTTTATATTATCAATATGACGACGAAATCCACGTGACGTCATGAGGGCTGGAATATTATAATGCTCGTTTTGAATCGCGATGTTGGAAAGGTCTCTCATTTATTCCAATATCCTAGATATTTAAAGATCAATTCTGCTTTTTGTTTTTTCGTGGGCATATAAGCCATCAATTCAAATATCAAAACCCAAGTAAGGCAAAGACAGTGAAACATAGACCCAATTCTTCACTAGAAATGGCTGCTGGGGAATGGGAGTCCCGAAGGTACAGCAAGAACAATCCGAGGCTCTCCTGGATCGAGATCGAGAACAAAGGGGCCGAAATCGTCCACAAAGATGAGCCGAGGCAGTCCCGGCCGAGTGTCGCGTCTCCATCAAAGAGATGCTCGCGCAACCTTGCCGGACGACATGGAGTGCCTATGGGAAAAGGCCTCCATTTCCGGATCCCGCAATATCTCAAGGATGGCAAGGACAAGGACTATGACCCCCGAGATCGTCTCTCTCGGGCCATACCATCATGGAAAAGAGCACCTCTTTGCCTTTATGGACCAGCACAAGTTGCTTGTGCCTCCGCCCGCATCCTCAAGCGTTCCAATCACGAGATAGACCTCTATCTAGACTCAATGAAGGACATCGAGGGGAGAGCTCGCTCACCTTGCTGCTATGGAACGATATTTATGAGCAACCGACGACGACTTCGTGCGGATGATGGTGCTCGACGGGTGCTTTGTGCTCGAGCTGTTCACGGGATTTGTCCCGGGGTTCGAGATACTTGGCTACCGTTTAAGGGACCCCAAATTCTCGATGCGGGGACCGATGCACACGATCCAGCGGACATGATCTTGCTTGAGAATCAGATTCCTCTTTTCATACTCGACCCGGCTGCTCCTCTTTTTCCCACTCCCGCCCTTGCTCGGGCAACCCCAACCAGAACGGGGCTTCCGGCAAAGCTGGTGCTCAATTTCTTCTACCCGCTACAGCCAATCACCGTCGTCAATGGACTAGAGCTTGACCCATCACCCATCCAGGGTGAGCTCCATTGCCTCGCATTGCTCTGGCTGAGCCTCTTGCCCTCACGCAGAAAGGCCAAGCTGTGGTCACGGACACGGCAAGTGATGATCCCGTGCGCGACGAAACTCTGGAAGGCCGGGATCGAGTTCGCACGAGGAAGGTGAACAGCTTCATGGACATCCGGTTCGAGAAGGGACCCTCAAGATCCCCCTTCGGATCCACGATAGGACAAGGTCGCTCTTCCTCAACTTGATAGTATTCGAGCGGTCTCCCACTCCGGTTCTTGTTGGAAATTAATCCGCAGAAAACACAAACCGTTTGTTGCAATCGAGAACATGAAATTGGAGGTGAGGTACGGATATCCGAATCTCCTTAAGGCAATTAGTTCCCGCCAATGGTGCTCGCAGATTCACGAACTATGCCTCCCAAGATACAACACCTCGAACTGTTTGGATTAGCACTATGCAAACAGGGACTCGGTTGAACCGTTCAATTGAACCAAAGACACTCAGAAAAATCAGAGGAGTAGAAAAGTATATGAAAGCCTTTTGGAATCGAGTCGGAAAAACCAAAACTCTTATGAAGCTCTATGCTCCCATCTATTTATATAGATTTTTTAGTTCATGTACGGAAGAAATACATGAATTAAATAGACGCATGTATTCACAAAATTCATGAATCAAGAGATACATGAATTCAAGAGATTCACGAATCCAGAGATACGTGAATTCAAGATATTCATGAACTCTATAAATACATGAACTAAAAAATACATGAATTTAGGAAATTCATGAATTCAATAGATACGTGAACACAAAAAGTTTAGGAAATTCATGAATCCAAAAGAGATACGTGAATAGAAAGTGACGTATCTTAATTTATTGAATTTCTTCGTTTTGATCTGTTAACCATACTATAATTATAACTATAATTATAACAATTTCATTAATGGATCAACAAAACATTTTTTGACTTGAAGAAATCCGAGCATACCCGTTGAAATACACCGCATCAAGATAGGTAGCTGCCTTGAACCTTCTTTAGTGAAAGCCTATCTTACTTAACTAGTCGATGGACTAAGCCTTGAATCGCGCTGTTTGTGTAAGCCTAGACAATAAACCTCACATAGAGTATTTCCAATTCAAGATTGGTTCTCGGTTGTGTCGTTCTTTCGGCCCCAACCTCTCGGGATTCATGCGTGCTTTAGAAAAATCTAGCCTTTAAAGATTTTCATAGAGTCGGCCAGCTCCACGCATATAGGTGCATTCCTATTAAAGATATCCTACCATATCTTACTTGGATGTTACATTCCAAGTTATAGGAATCATTAAACGCATAGCGTACTTAATAACGTTCGTAGGAAAGCACGTTGCATCATAGGAATGGGAGACAAAGGCTTACACTAGAGTTTCCAAAATTTGCGTTTGTCCTATTGAACCTAGACCATGATCTCCAATCGCATAGGTTAGGTTTCCACCCTCGAATCTCTTTTATTGGGTTAAGGCTTTTAAACCCATTCCCTTGATGCGCGCTTTATCTGCTCTCTTGACAAACCTTTTGTCGGGCGGATCCGCAATATTTTCTTTTGACTTTTTACAAAGTCTAAAGAAATGATTCCATTTGGAGAGCAACTACCTTACGGTATTATGTCTACGACGAATATGTCTAGACTTACCGTTATAAATCACATTATGCGCCCTTGCAATTGCCGCTTGATTGTCACAGTGTATGCAAATTGCAGGCATAGGTTTTGGCCACACAGGAACATCTTCTAAAAAATGTCAAAGCCATTCTCGTTCTTCGTAAGCTTTATCCAAAGCAACAAACTCGATTCCATCGTAGAGCGCGTTATTAGAGTTTGTTTAGAGGATTTCCATGACATTGCAGCACCTCCTAGCGTGAAATCACATATCCGCTAGTTGATTTCGATTCATTAGAATCAAATCCAGCTTGGCATTACAATAACCTTCCAAAACAACCGGATATTTGCCATATTGTAGAACATAATCTTTTGTCCTTTTCAAATATCCTAATACTCTCATCAAAGCATTCCCAAAGGTTTCGTGGACTCGGGTTATGGGTATATCTACTCGCCTTGCTTACCGAGTACGCACATCGTGTCTAGTGCAATTCATGATATACATGATGCCGCCGATTACTTGAGAGTATTCCACTGTCTAACACTATTTCCAAGTTCTTTCTTCTTAAAGTTAGGTGTGAAGAAAAGGATTGTTTGCATCTTTAATGCCGAATTCTTTTAAATCTCTCAAAATACTTTTTCAATGTAATGAGATTGTGTTAAACCTTAAGCCATCAAAATTCCCTTAGAATTTTGATGCCGAGTATAACATCCGCTACACCTAAATCTTTCATCTCAAAGTTCTTCTTGAGAATATTCTTGGTGATTTTGATGACCTCGTTGTTATCTCCAAGAATTAATAAGTCATCCACATATAGACAAATAAGTACATATCCAACTCTGTGGATTTAGTGTACACACATTTGTCACACTCATTGATTCTATACCCATTTTGAATCATTACCCGGTCAAATTCTCATGCCATTGCTTAGGAGCTTGTTTAAGTCCATACAACGATTTGACAAGCCTACACTTTGTGTTCTTGTCCTTTGACCTTGAACCCTTTAGGTTGTTCCATATAAATCTCCTCGCCGAGATCACCATTTAAGAATGCAGTTTTCACATCCATTTGATGTATCTGCAAATTGTATACGAAGCTTATAGCAATCAACATCCTTACTGATGTTATTCTAGTGATGTGTGAATAAGTATCAAAGTAGTCAAGACCCCTCTTTTTGTCTAAACCCTTTGGCTACAAGCCGAGCTTTGTACTTATCAATGGAACCATCAGCCTTTTAGTTTTTTCTTGAAAATCCATTTACACCCAATTGGTTTATTTCCAGGTGGAAGATCAACCAATTCCCAAGTATGGTTACTTAGGATAGAATGGATTTCATTGTCAATAGCTTCTTTCCAGAAAGGAGCATCTGGAGATGACATTACCTCTTTATATGTTTGGGGCTCACCTTCTAACATGTATGTTAGAAAATCAGGTCCGAAAGATTTTTCAATTCGAGACCTTTTACTCCTTCTTTGGTCACAACTTCATCATTCTCAGATTCTGATTCTCTAAACATTTTCTGAGAGAGTTCTCCTTGATTTCTTTTTGCAGGATATATATCCTCAAAAAATTCAGCATCCCTTGATTCTAGGATTGTATTGACATGGATTTCCGCATTTTCAGATTTGTGAACCAAAAATCTATATGCGCTACTATTTTGAGCATAACCGATGAATATGCAATCCACTGTTTTAGGTCCCAACCGAGTTTGTTTCGGAGGAGGAATTGCAACCTTGGGCAAGCACCCCCACACTTTTAGAAAATTGTAGAAGGCAACTTTTCATTCCATAACTCGTATGGAGTTTTACCTGTCTTTTTGTGGGGTATTTTATTAAGAATATAATTTGCGCTAGAACCGCTCTCCCCCACAAGTTCTCGAGGTAAACCCGAACTCAAAAGCATGGCGTTAGCCATCTCCTTTAGTGTCCTGTTCAATCGTTCAGCAACTCCATTTTGTTGGGAGTATAAGGTGCAGTCGTTTGGAGAATTATTCCAAAACTAGCACAAAACTCTTGAAATTGATTGAATTATATTCTCCTCCTCTATCGTACCTAAGCACTTTGATTCGTTTATCAAGTTGGTTTTCAACTTCATTTTTATACTTGACAAACATGCTCATAGTCTCATCTTTGCTAGTTAGTAAATAAACATAGCAAAATCTAGCATGCTTACATCCACAAATGTGATGAAGTACTTCTTTCCACCTCTACTTTCTACAAACTTTAAATCACATAGATCACTATGGATTAATTGTAGAGGTTCACTTGTTCTTTCAATAGATTTAAAAGGTTTCTTGGCAAACTTGGCCTCAACACAAGTCTCACACTTGTAATGAACATCCAACTCAAATCTTGGAATTAATCCCAAGTTTGCTATTCTCTTCATTGTATCATAGTTTACATGTCCTAATCTACCATGCCATAGATAAGAAGACACAAATGTTGTAACCGAAGACTTTTCTTATTAATAGTCTTTGGGTACACATACTTTGAGTTTACATCAATGACAGCCACATTGGCTTTAAACAGGTCATTACATAAGTACCCTTCCCCACATACATCCCTCCTTTGATAGAACAAACTTGTCAGATTCAAATACAACTTTGAAACCCTTCTTGACAAGTATAGGGCCAGAAATTAGATTTTTCCGAATCTCTCGGGTACATGCAGCACATTCAGCAGTATTTACCTCTTGCCGTATGTAGAAAAATTAGTTAACATAAAATATATTCATAATATTTATTTTCGCGAGTGATGAAAAAAATTTTTCATTAATTTATTTTTGTAAGTGATACAAGCGATTATTTTTTTACTCATTTTCCGTGAAACGAACACACTCTTAAATACCTTTGCTTATAAGCAGCTCCAAGCACCACTATTAGCTCGTCATCATACCTTACTCATCATCTTCACAACTTCACTAATCGTTCTTCTGATAAACCCTACCCTTTGGTTACGTAAATAAAAACGATAAATTAATTTAATAAATTAGGTTCGAGGTCATGAGAGAGCTCAATTTTAATTTAACCTATGGTAAAAGAAAATACACATGCACACACTTAAGGAAAATTGTCTAAAAAGTCCTAAATCTATTGCACTTTTACCAATTCAGTCCTAAATCTTATAATTGTGCAAATTGAGTAATAAATTTTTTTTTTTTACGTTTAATTGAGTTCATTCAATCAATTTTGATCGGAATCACTAACGTGACGCTAGTCATCCTACGTGGTACGACTAACACCGACGTTGGATAGTTTTTAATATTATTTTAATTTCTTTCAATTTTTTTATTAATTTTTCTTTCTTTTTCTTTTCTTCTCTTTTCCTTGTTTACTTTTTTTTCCCTTATTCAAATCAACCATAAAACAGTTCATCATTTACTTCAACTTCAAATTTGGACGCCTTGGAATGCAAAACCTAGGCTTTATTTTTTTTCTTCTTCCTCAATCTTCAATTTGATTCTTGGACAAATCTCATCTCTTGAGCTGAGCACTAATTAGCTTTTCTGATACATTTTCACCATAAGTAAATTTTTTTACGCCCCTCTTAACATATCAACGGTGGGACATTCCCTTTCCCTCAAAAATATATGTGTTGAACGCCTCATTTAAATAGTTCTCGATAGCATTGCAATTCCGTTCACACTTAATAAAATGCTCTAAAAAGTGTTGAGGACTGGCGACTTAACCCTCTGGGGAGGGAAAGCAGTGGGTATTGCCTAAAAGATAGATCTAAGGCTCATGATTAGCACGGGCTCTCCCAAACCCATACCTCTCATGACATTGGGGTATTTTAATAGTTTTACAAAAAAGGAGTCGCCACTAGTAGGGTCGGCTATAAACCAAGTGAGGCATGAGAGTGTACCTCACTTTCTACAAACTAGAGAATTTAGGATTGATGACCTACTTACACCAACCGACTAATTAGCGTCATTTCGATACCTAACCTTGTTCATTTTAAGAATAAAGATTTTGGATCAGGTAGTTTGGATTGATTTTGTACCTATCCACTAACATGTGAAGTGATCATGCAGGTGCGCAATCATTTAAAATATTAATTATAACTACCAAGATCCTAATTGCAATAAAATTGAGCAAATGCAATTAAACATAATTGCAGCGCACGTAGGATCGGGCGTTGACATCCAATCCCTATAAGAAGATGGGGATTCGAACCTCTCATCTCCCCTTCTTATGTGAGAAAGGTGACCACTGAAGCAAACTCATTTAATTTCTCCAACTTGATTAATCACGCTACAAATAAAGTCAGCCCCGCTGCCATCACCTCAAGGACTAAATCAAACCCCAATAACTCAGATATTTGATTGCATGCATGCAATAATTGCGCTCTTGTACTCCCCCTATCTCCAAAATAGAGAGAATATTAACTTCTTTCCTCTTCTTCGAGGAGCTTTTGCTTAACTTATTAATATATTGCTTCGACTTCGATTGTTTGCCTTGTGCCTGGAAGCCTTCTTCTTCTTCTTTACACATTTGAGCTATGCTAGATAATTCGCAGTCGTGCTTTCTATATCGTCAGTCGCGCTTTCTATATTTTTTAGTTTCCTTCTCTCCACGCCGAAATTGCGCATGTTAGGCAAGCAAAGGTGTTGACCCCATGATATATCGTTATCTAATTCATGAATACGATTGATAGGCCCTAATATCAAATTGTTTTAGATCTATAGAGGATCGAACCTATATCGAACAAAAATCAACGGTAAAATTTGAAAAGGATTTTCTTAAGGTGGTCATATAACTCATGCTAAAATACTTTCTTCCTTACTTTGTTGAGAAGGTATTTTGCATAATATTCATATAATGTGACATTAGCACATAAAAGCTGGTTGATAAAGAATGAGAATTCAAATTTATAGATCGGGTTGATTGTAATTAGGCGAGAAATGCTATATTCACTATGTGTAGGCTACTGAATTGATATACCAATTAACAAGGAAAAAACTGTTATTAGGTGTTGGAAATGACCTACTTGCTCTACTGCCCACTATCAAAAGCCGTAAATTTTGTCGACTATTTTTATGATATCCAGCATTAATTGGAACGAGAAGCATAATAGTTGATATATGTCATCTCAGTTGTGTACCAAATTACCAATGCATACGATATTTTTCTTATTTAGAGTCGTGTTTTGCTCCACCCTTTTCCCTAACTACTCTTCTAAGATAGGTTATAAATATGAATATCATTCATAATGATAATTAATTAGTTTTCATGTAGGTAGTGTTCATAAGTCATAATCTAAAAAGGGGACAAACGACAATGTAGTCTTCTCTTCAAAGTAATAATTGAACGACTGTGGAGGGCACACATCTTTTGGCGAGTGTGCCTTGTTTAAACTGAGTATCTTGTGCCTTTGATATTAAATTTAGTTTAGTTTCATTTGATTAGATTTCATATAGTTGGGAAAGTTCTATTCCTTGATTTTTAGTGTAATTCATAGTTTTATATGATTGATTGATGATTTGAGTGCTCATAACCGATTAGATTTAGGATTACTAGCTTATATTAGATAACTTAGAATTAGTTTAGCTAATTAGTCCTAATGAATAAAAATAGATTTAGTTTGAAGAAATCTAATGGAAAAAAAATAGTAGTTTAGAAACATCACTTTAAATGATACAAATTGTAGTAAAAAGCTTAGTTGAATTCAAAACTCGCCTTAAATAATTAAATAGGCAACATGGAAGGTGACATAACTTAGGAGAGGCTTGAAAAGGACTAACGAGGGCCTACTATTCTAAAGTCAGATTGCGACCCCAACTTAGGATGACAAGGCACCAACCTGGGATTTCTCGCTTCCCGAAAGTTTCGAGTGCCCATTTTATCCATTTTAAGATAGGGAAGTCTTTAAAATCAAGCTCATGGGGATTGTTATTCTAGGGCTTAATGACAAAGTTATGTCATATTTTTTGTCTGATTCATATCGGAATACTTTTCCACACTTTATCTTTTAAATTGTTCTTTTATTACTACTATTTAATGACTTGGTTGTGATTCTTTTATACTGCTTTCGTATTATGATTTGCTTGTTGCAATTGAATGACTATGCTATATTATAGGACCATAGAAACACGTGAACATTGCATGGACATTCAGATGAGAAGTTAGGAATCATTACTGAGTAAAAGACCGAGTAGAGTATTTGATAAACTAAGCTATGTTCATAACATAATTGCTCACGACCTCCTTGAATTTTGACACTATCATACAATAGTTCTTGATCTTTGCAATGGGATAGATTACCCCCTCAGAAAATTTAAGAAATACTTGGTGACTTCTCAAAGTTCGAGAGCTGTTGCACAAACTGTGCTAAAGTTTTGAAGGATATGATAATTACCTCAGTTTATCTATAAATTTTACTTTTCACCATGAATATTAAATTAATTAGTCCATATATCATGACATTGCTAACTTTAATTTATGTACTATGGAAATAGAATTTAGTCTTTTTGTTTCTATTTGTAAAGTGAAGCACTGGAATCATAATATTCATTGTTTTTTACTTTGTGCCACTTATTATTTACGGTCAAAACCTATAATATCTTTTGCTCGTATTAAATTTTTTTTGAAAGAACGATACCGATAAAATTGTCCATTAAAGTTTATATTGTTAATCATATCACATATTGTCGGACATGCTTGCTATCGATCACACCGTTTGTAATTTCATATAATTGGAATGTTTTAATATCTCTATCAATTAATCTAACCTAAAACTCTTTTTCTTTCTTTTTTCTTTTTTTTTTCCTACAAGAATCTCAGAAGCCAAATTATAACCTCACATCACTCAAATGTGATAAAAAGAACAACAAGATCTAAAGTGCAATAAAATGACTCGAGCTTGATCAAAATTCAAGCCTACATCTAATTCTAAACCAGAGAGAGATGCGTAACTAAAAGGGTAATCACTAAATGTAATCCGAACATAAAAGCGATTGAAATAATTTTATCATTTTTATTTTTATTATTTTTAACAATATTATTTTATTTATCTTGTCCTCTATTTAAATAATCTAAAGTTAAATGATAGAAAATTCATTTTATCCTAAGAATCATGAATTGTAACTCCCTTAACTAGATCATGGACTAAATGAAATTCAATTAAAACTATTATGAAGACTTCACTACCTAATTGAGACATGCATTTTCCCACCATTTTTATTTTCACTTATTTATTTATTTATTATTTTTAATTTAATCTAATTTTATTAATTTCTTTTTCTTCCCCTTTATCGCACATCGTTCGATTTACAAACCGCTCAAACTCTTTGGCTGCGTTTGGTTGACCGGATAAAAACTAGGATAGGATATGTTTTATCCTATCCCGTGTTTGGTAAGGTCTAGGATAGGATAAGGTCGGATATAGAAGGGATATAGACCGGATAAAAAAATCCGAGGGGGTGGGATAAGGTCGGATAGGATTTCTTTTATCCGAAACATAAAATCCTACGCTTTTTTTCTTTCTCGTTGTTCACCGATGTGGGAGCATCCAACATAGCTCCATCGACCTACTCAGAACCATCGATGTTATCCAAGCCAAGAAAGAAATTGGGCATTATGTACTTCAATGGATCGTTTTGAATGAATAATGTCAATTGCTTCTTGGTACTTTGTGGTATATTGATAAGTATCAATGGGAGGTCATTTTAAATGTCTTGTATGATCAATTGATGAAGTTTCAGGAGGATTATCTATTGGTCAAGGGAGGAGCTCGAATTTTGGGAAGGCTAAAGGTTCACGAATGCGGTTCAAGAATATGGAAAAGCCGAAGATTAAAGGCATTTAGTTCCCGTGTTAATAAGGGCTTTTCTTAACTTCCTATGTGTCTTTATGTTTATGTAACTCAAGAGTCGAAAGTTTAAGTTCCTATGTGTCTTTATTGTTATGTAGTTCAAGAGTCGAAGGTTTCAATTCCTAGGCTATTAAGGTCTGTTTTTAATATGTATTAAGGCTAAAATCCTCCTATAAAGAGGGAAAACTATCTAATGTAGGGGAGATACGAATTTCATGAATGAAAATAGTGAGATTTCCTCTGTTTGAGTGAACATCTTTGGAGAGTGGATAACTCCTTCGGTCTCTTTATCCTTGGAGCGTAGATCACTTGGTGGTGAGCCAAGAAGCCCTTTATCCTTGGCTGGTGGAATCTTTAGGCCTCGGTGGTGAGCTTCTCCTATCCCGAAGTCCTTTATCCTTGGCTGGTGGAAGCTTTAGGCCTTGGTGGTGAACTTCGTGAGATCTCGATCCTCATCCTTGGTTGGTGGCGTGGCCTTTATACCTTGGACGGAGATCGCTCTATCTTTTCTTATTCCTTTTCATTTCTTCCCCGTATACACTACTCCGTACACTTAACCACAAAAATCCCCTCATAAAAAATCCATTCTGGAATCACTCACCCCATCACGCATCAAAAGATTGGTATCGCAGCTCAAGGTTCAACTCATTTGAGTGATTCTTTTCTTTCTTCTATTACAAATTTCTTATGGATGAACAAGTTCCAAGAGGCTTGACTCGGAGCAAGCGCACAACGAAAGGCGAGATCGTGCAATCCAAAATCTTCAACAACAAATGGAGCGAGTCCTCAATCTTCTAGAGAATCTAGCGAGACAAGGACAGCCAGCAAGGCGTCCCAATGAACGGCGCGGCGTGACGATTCTGATTCTCGTGGAAAATTCTGATGGCAATTCCGAGTCCACTGGAGACAATCGAACGATTCTGCACTCTAGTGATTCTGAATCTCAAATTCAAAGACGAAGACGAAGAGGAGGCATGAGGAGGATGAAAGAGACATTAAAGTGGAGGTCCCCGAGTTTGACGGTAATCTTAATCCCGACACTTTGTGGATTGGCTACACACAACCGAAAGAATTTTTGACTTCAAGTCCTATTCGGATGAGAAGAAATGCAAGGTTGCTGTCCTAAAGCTGACAAAATATGCTTCTTTATGGTGGGAGAATCTAAAGCATCAACGAGCAAGGGAAGGAAAAGGCCGAATCAAGTCTTGGGAAAAACTCAAGAAGTTGATGAAGAAGAGATTCTTGCCCGACAACTATAGGCAAGATCTCTTCCTAAAACTGAATTCCAAGACAACAAGGATGAGTGTTGAAGAATACATTCGTGAGTTTGAACAACTCAAAATGAGGAGTGACGCTCTAGAAATTCCCGAAAGCAAACCATCGCCGTTTTCCTTGGCGGCATGAATTGAGAAATTGCTAATATGGCTGAACTTCAACCTTATTGGTCCTTTGAAGACGTATGCAAGTTAGCTATAAAAGTCGAAAAGCAATTGAAGAGCAAGAGGTTTTCCTCCAGAGTCTCAACAAGGGCGACATCCTATTTTAAGGGTGGTTCCTCAAGCAAGGGCGAGAGTACGTCGACAAAAGACAAAGGCAAGGGAAAACTTGTAGAGCCTTCCAAAGAAGTCCAAAAGAAGTTTGAAGGCGATGCAAGGAAATGCTTATGCCATGGTTTTGGGCATTTACAAGCAAATTGTCCAAATCGGAGAGTTATGACTCTTCAAGAAATTGAGGAGATGAATTCGGCGCTCAAGAGGTTGAGGCCAATCAAGACCAAAATATTTTTGAATCTGATCGGGAAGAAGAAGTTGTGAGAAAGCTGATGATGGCGAGCTGTTAATCATCCGAAGAGCATTGCATGTTGGAAGTTTCTCCTGTTAAAGAGCAAAGGGAGAATATATTTCACACCCGCTTGCACTATTAACGGAAAGGTGTGTTCGGTGATCATCGATGGTGGAGCTGCACCAATGTTGCTTCACAACCCTTGTTGACAAGCTAAAGCTTCCAACAACGAAAAACATCCTCAACCATACAAGCTCCAATGGCTCAATCAAGGGAATGAACTCAAGGTAACCAAACGCGTCTTCAATATCATTTTCGATTGGAGGAACTATCGAGATGAGGTTGTATGTGATGTGATTCCTATGGAGGCATGCCACTTGTTATTGGGTAGACCGTGGCAATTTGATATAAATGCTATGCATGATGGTCGGAAAAACACATACTCTTTTCACAAGGAACAAAAATGCATTACTCTTTCACCATTGAGTCCTTCTTCGATACATGATAATCAACCTAGGGAGGGAAACACTTGTAAGGAAAATTTGTTCTTGGAGCGAAACACGGGTTGAGAGAGCCATTAGCAAACAAAAGAATGTATTTGCTTTGCTTGTGGTCGAGAAAAAGAGTGAGATAGAGCAACCCATACATCCAAAAATGCATTGCTTGTTGAAAGAATTTGCAGATGTGTTCCCGGAGGATTTGTCACATGGATTACCTCCCATAAGAGGTATTGAGCATCAAATTGATTTGATCCCGATGCTCCACTACCAAACAAGCCAGCTTATCGATGTAATCTAGAGGAAAACAAAGGAGTTGCAAAGACAAGTCGATGAACTTATCGTCAAAGGATACGTTCGAGAAAGCATGAGTCCTTGTTCTGCTCCGGCTCTACTTGTACCTAAGAAGGATGGTACATACCGAATGTGTGTTGATAGCTGGCCATCAACAACATCACCATTAAGTATAGGTACCCTATACCTAGACTTGATGATATGCTTGATGAATTATATGGTTCTTCTCGTGTTTTCAAAGATAGATTCGCGGAGTGGTTATCATCAATCAGAATGCGAGAAGGTGATGAATGGAAGACGGCTTTCAAGACGAAGGAGGCCTTTATGAGTGGTTGGTTATGCCATTCAGATTATCTAATGCTCCGAGCACCTTCATGAGACTTATGAACGAGGTTCTTCGCGTTCCTTTATTGGTCGATTTGTCGTTGTTTATTTCGACGATATTCTTGTTTATAGCAGAACGAGGAGGAGCATATCTCTCATTTAAAACAGGTCTTCAATGTCTTGAGAGATCAAAAACTATATGCTAAAATGGAGAAATGTGAGTTCTTCTCTCCAAGCATTGTGTTTCTTGGTTATGTGGTTTCCAAAGATGGAATCTCTCGTTGATCAAGCCAAGGTGGAAGCTATGAAGACTTGGTCGGTTCCGAAGTCCATTTATGATGTAAGAAGCTTTCATGGACTTGTTTCTTTCTATCGACGTTTTGTCAAAAACTTTAGTACCAGCCATGGCTCCTATAACTGAATGCATGAAGAATGGTGCTTTTGAATGGACAAAGGCTGCTCAAAACGCCTTTGAGGTAATCAAGCATAAACTTTGTGAGTCCCCTATTCTTGCACTTCCCGATTTTGATAAAGTATTTGAAGTTGAGTGTGATGCAAGCGGAGTTGGTATTGGTGCTGCTCTGGTGCAAGCACAAAACCATTGGCATATTTCAGCTGAAGTTATCTAATTCCAAGAGGAATTATTCAACTTATGACAAAGAGTTCTATGCCATTGTCCGAGCTCTTGATCATTGGAGTCATTATTTGAGGCCAAAACAATTTGTCCTTCATTCGATCATGAGGCGCTTTAAGTTTATTAGCAGCCAACGCAAGCTTAATTCTAGACATGCAAAGTGGGTAGAATTTCTTCAATCCTTTTCTTTTGTCTCAAAATATAAACCCGGGCACACTAATGTTGTAGCAGTATGCTTTATCGAGAAGATATTCTATGCTTGCTGTTTTGGACTCTAGGATTCTTGGATTTCAATCAATGAAAGAACTTTATTCTGAAGATGTGGAGTTCTCATCCATCATCAACAATTGCAAGCGGGGAGTTCAAGGTAAATATTCTTTGCAAGATGGGTTTCTTTTTAAAGGAAATCGATTATGTGTGCCGAAGAGTTCTTTTCGTGAATTGCTGATTCGAGAGGTGCATGGTGGAGGATTGGCTGGTCATTTTGGTATTAACAAAACTCTTGAGGTTCTTCAAGAGCATTTCTATTGGCCAAAGATGAGTGGAGATGTGCATGCTATCATCTCAAGGTGTGCAACTTGTCAAAGATCAAAAAGCCATTTCCATCAAGGTTTGTATACTCCACTTCCGGTACCATTGCAGCCCTGGGAGGATGTTAGCATGGATTTCATTGTGGCTCTACCAAGAACTCAAAGAGGAAAAGATGCTATCATGGTGGTTGTCGATCGGTTCTCTAAAATGGCTCATTTCGTGCCATGTCACAAGACCCGTGATGCATCTCATATCGCCGAGTTATATTTCAAAGAGATCATTCGCCTTCATGGAGTACTAAAGACCATTGTGTCGGATCGTGATTCCAAGTTCTTAAGCTACTTTTGGAAGACTCTATGGAGAATGCTTGGTACAAGACTCTTATTCAGCACAACTTGTCATCCCCAAACTGATGGCCAAACGGAGGTAACCAATCGTACTCTAACCACTCTTCTTCGTGGTATGGTGAGTAAATCTTTGAAAGATTGGGATTTAAAGCTTGCGCATGCTGAATTTGCTTACACCGATCACCAAGTTATGCTACGGGTCGATCGCCATTTGAAGTTGTGTATGGAATTAATCCTCTCACTCCCATTGATTTGATTCCACTTCCATCTAAGTCTCAAGTAAGCTTTGATGGCAAGAAAAGAGCTGAATCAATGAAGAAGCTCCATGAGCAAATTCGATCCAAGATCGAAAAAGCCAACGAATTTACAAGAAGAAAGCTAATCAACATCGCAAGAAGACTCAATTTCAACCGGGTGATCTTGTATGGCTACACTTGAGGAAGGAGAGATTTCCATTTCGACGAAAGAACAAGCTCATGCCTCGAGCTGATGGTCCCTTTAAAGTTATAGAGCGAATTGGTGACAATGCTTACAAGATTGACTTTCCCGGAGAATTTGGAGTTTCGGCAACATTCAACGTAGGAGACCTTTCTCCTTACTTGGAGGATGAGAACATTCTAGATTTGAGGACAAATCTCAAACAACCCGGGGAGGATGATGTGGGAGCATCCAACATAGCTCCATCGACCTACTCAGAACCATCGATGCTTATCCAAGCCAAGAAAGAAATTGGGCATTATGTACTTCAATGGATCGTTTTGAATGAATAATGTCAATTGCTTCTTGGTACTTTGTGGTATATTGATAAGTATCAATGGGAGGTCATTTTAAATGTCTTGTATGATCAATTGATGAAGTTTCAGGAGGATTATCTATTGGTCAAGGGAGGAGCTCGAATTTTGGGAAGGCTAAAGGTTCACGAATGCGGTTCAAGAATATGGAAAGCCAAAGATTAAAGGCATTTAGTTCCGTGTTAATAAGGGCTTTTCTTAACTTCCTATGTGTCTTTATGTTTATGTAACTCAAGAGTCGAAAGTTTAAGTTCCTATGTGTCTTTATTGTTATGTAGTTCAAGAGTCAAAGGTTTCAATTCCTAGGCTATTAAGGTCTGTTTTTAATATGTATTAAGGCTAAAATCCTCCTATAAAGAGGGGAAAACTATCTAATGTAGGGGAGATCGAATTTCATGAATGAAAATAGTGAGATTTCCTCTGTTTGAGTGAACATCTTTGGAGAGTGGATAACTCCTTTCGGTCTCTTTATCCTTGGAGCGTAGATCACTCCTTGGTGGTGAGCCAAGAAGCCCTTTATCCTTGGCCGGTGGAATCTTTAGGCCTCGGTGGTGAGCTTCTCCTATCCCGAAGTCCTTTATCCTTGGCTGGTGGAAGCTTTAGGCCTTGGTGGTGAACTTCGTAGATCTCGATCCTCATCCTTGGTTGGTGGCGTGGCCTTTATACCTTGGAAGGAGATCGCTCTATCTTTTCTTATTCCTTTTCATTTCTTCCCCGTATACACTACTCCGTACACTTAACCACAAAAATCCCTCATAAAAAAATCCATTATGGAATCACTCACCCCATCACGCATCACCCATAGACGACTCTCTGTTTCCAAAGCATCGACGTTGAAGCCTTCTCCTCAATAGCTCTCCAATTCTCATCGAAATTTTACGAAAGCGAGGAATTTTCAAAGGTAAATAATCATTCTCTCTCCTTTCCTCGCCCAACCAGCAACAAACGCTTCTTTGAGGGCTAGTTTTTCCGTGTTCGGAGCAGAGGAGGCCATGACTTTCTTTGCAAACCCAAGGATCAACGTCCCCCGGTCGTCCTGAGCGACTCCGGCAACCGACCCCTCCGACGAATCGGCTAGCCAGGACCAGGAGCCATCGATTTTCATCTTCACGAAGCCCTTTCTTGGTAGCAGTGACCACGAACATGGTATGATTCTCTTCTGACTTATTCTGGATTTTCCCTGAAGTGTTCGGTTTGATAAAATCCTTGCTCAGAACGACTGAAACACCCATTTGTATTTTGTGGCGTTCCTTCCTGTGTAATTGGACCAAAGTCTCCTCTGTTGTAGAAGAAAGGTGAAACATCGTAGTAGCTTTTAATCTTCTAATTGGGCAGACTCCTCTTATTTCTTCTTTCTCGGTGAACATCAAATTGGATGGATGGGTGTTGTGGGCCGCAGGGGGAGAGTGTACAAGCTATGGGTAGTTTTTTTATGGATCTGGATTTGATAGTTTGAATGTGCAGGTAATGCAAATTATTCTAAAAGTATGTACAATTTATGGGTGGTTTTTTTATGAATCTGGATTGGAATTTTGAATGGGCATGTGCTGCAAATTATTCTAAAAGTTGGCTTATTTTTCTTCATTCTAGCATTGATCGAAAAAGTTTGCTCCTTACTCCTAGCTTGTGCTAGATTCAATGTTTATCCAGCCTTTGGTGTGAAAGAACGAAACCTTGTTTTTTTTGTTTTTTTTTTTTTTTGTGGTGGGGGTGGGAAGAGGGGGAGCTAGAGATTTGAGATAAGGAAAATAGAAAAGCTAAACATAACTCTTTTTGTAATAAAAGTTGGTGTGATTATCATCACTTGAATTCCAATTTTCGTTTTTAAGAGCTTGAGATTTATGCTTGATTGCTTGAGTTTAAAAGGAAAATGATTGACAAAGAGAAGCACGCCATGGACGTGGGAAAAGCCCTACTTATTAATCCCTTTCTATTCCCCTGCACTCCTTTTGTTTGGGACCTTTTCATGTAGCATGTGCTGGAGTTCTGTTATAAATTTATTTAGGAATAGATATATAAAGGGATATGGAGAGTGGCTGGGGTTTTGGTTTATGGGTTCAATTTTGGTTGAAAGGCTTCATCTTTGCTGTCACAGGATTTTGGTTTACGGGTTCAATTGGTGTCGAAGTAGTGTAAGTTAAGGCTAGGCATCCTCTGTTGTGTGATGTGGAGACCAATGCTAGTTTGATTGATGCTGTGTGGTGTGAGTTTGGTTTTTAGCACAAATTGTTACCTATGTATATGTAGTTAGTTCCTATTTCTAATGTTATTTTTTTTTTCTCATTAGAAATGGATCACGATGATAGAGAGGAAATTTTCACCATTCTTATATTAGAGGAAATGAGCCTCCAAATGTTGCTTTTGTGTATGATGTATATGATAGTACTGTCCACTGCTGCTGAAAGGCACTATCGCAAGCATATATTGAAGGATCGAACATTTATTAGAATCCAAGCTCGTTTAGATCACCTTGACCGCCTCATTAAGAGCAATGACTTGAATTGTGTGGAACAACTTAGGATGGATAGACATACATTTACTCTACTATGCGAGTTGGCACGTACAATTGGTGGGTTAAAAGAAGATGGACTTGTAACTATAGAAGAACAAATGGCCATGTTTCTACATATTCTTGCCCATCACGTGAAAAATCGAGTCATCAAGTTCAGATTTATGAGGTCTGGAGAGACAATAAGTAGGTATTTTAACTTAGTTTTAAATGCGGTGATAAGAATGCATAGTGTGCTTCTTGTCTCACACGAACCAGCCTGAGGAATGTGCTGACGAGAGATGGAAGTGGTTTAAGGTATGTTTGTTATGCTCTTTCATGGACTAATTTAATACTTTAAAGAGAATGTTATTTTATTAATTTTATGTTTCTAGGGTTGCTTAGGAGCATTAGATGGCACATTTATAAGAGTACGTGTTCCAGAGGTTGATAAACCGAGGTACCGAAATAGAAAGGGTGAGATTGCATCCAATGTATTAGGAGTTTGCTCACGTGACATGAGATTCGTTTATGTTTTACCTGGATGGGAAGGCTCAGCAGCGGATTCTAGAGTGCTTTGAGATGTTATAGTTAAACGCAATGGTTTAAAGATCCCCATTGGTAAGATAAGCCTTTATCAATATATTGCATTCTATGTATTGTAGGTTTTAAAGGTTCTAAGACAATTAATAATATCATCATTTGTTATTAGGTAATTATTATCTTGTAGATGCTGGATACACAAATGGGGAGGGCTTTCTTGCTCCTTATAGAGGTACTCGATACCATCTATCTGAGTGGACAGAAGGTCGTACACCAAATTCACCCGAGGAGTACTTCAACTTGAAGCATTCTCAAGCTAGAAATGTCATAGAAAGATGCTTCGGTCTACTTAAGTTACGGTGGGCTATTCTTAGGAGTCCATCTTTTTATCCAATTAGAACGCAAGGTCGAATAATCATAGCTTGTTGCCTTCTGCACAACTTGATATGAAGAGAAATGGCTATTGATCCAATTGAGGCACAGTTAGATGAAGTTGCTACCACTATTGAAGATGTGGAAACAATTGATTTTGTCGAGCTGTCGGATCATTGGGCAACATGGAGGCAAAATTTGGCAGTACAAATGTTTAATGAGTGGAATGCAAGTCGAGGACATGGAGGAGTTGTATGATTTTATATTATTTAAAAAAATCATTTGTTTTCCATTGTTGCAAGACTTGCGTTATAAGATTTTTTTTTCCATTTCTATTAGACATGTATAATATGGTGCTGGTTTGTCATTATTGAGACATATATTTCCTTTGAATTATGACTTTATCATTTTAAATTTGAAGTACTATGCTGTCTCTATCATTAAATTTTCAGAGATTGTTTGTTAACGTGATTAATTGTCATTGCATCCTCGTGATAGCTAGAAAAAAAAAAAAAGTAATGAACTTTGGATTTTATGCTTTGTTCTAATTGGGCATTTGTTTGATTTGGTATTGGACTTGTAACAAAATGGAAACAAATGAAAAACTTGTAAGAGAGAAAAAAGAATTCATGTTTCAAAGTGAATATATTGATATTGAGGTTATTCTAAAAACGTTTGATGTTGAAGGGGGTATCCAAAAGATTATTTCAAAGGAACGGAGAAGATTATTACGATGCGTAATCATGAAATTCGATAAGAATCTGTTAATTTGAAAAAAGATATATTGTTGTGGATGATTTTGTGAATATTAAACCTGCAAATTTGTACTTGCCTAATGTTATTTTTTTAAAATATCTGAATTTAAATCCATAGTTCACCAAACGATAGATTGAATAAGATATGCGGATATCCGACTTTAAATCCGTAGTTCACCAAACAGTAGATTGGATAGGATATGAGGATATTCGACTTTAAATCCGTAGTTCACCAAACAGTTGATGGGATATGAAGAAATCCATGGATTTCTTATCCTATCCTATCCAGTCTATCCCGTTTAGAAATCCGGACAACCAAACGCAGCCTTTGTGCTTTCCTTTATACTTCTTCTGATCAATCACGCCAGGATCTTCATTGACACAGATTCTACATGTTAATCAATTAAGCATACCCGAACTCCTCTGGAGAACAACGGGCCCCAGTGTACGCCAAGAACCACACAGCACAAACACGCTTACTCCATCGCCCATAGGCCTCCGACCAACCACCACAGGACTCACATCCACACTTGCCGGTCACTGCACAAACATGTCCAAAACACGCTCAGGTCAACGACATAAAAAGAAACACCACAGCGGGAGAGCATATCAGGACCAGTTTATAAGCAACCTACTGGATCACTTGATTCTGTTTGAGAGATCAGCAGCCTCAAACATGCAATTTTCATGTCATACGTTAAGCACATCAACGATGACAAGAATCATAACACCAATTCCATTACAAATGAATACCGTATTTCAGCACAAAACTACTCTCAATGGGTCAAGAACAGGTTGGACTGAGGTATTATGATTTTCGGTTCAAGAATCGAATAGAAGCACATCCTGATTTAGTTCCAGCATTTCATGAAACAAGTTATATGCATTTCGATCAAGGAGCTTATACACATATATAAAGGGACAATTCACGTCCATATTATCATAATAACATCAACACAGCTTCAAGACATAACAATAACAACGCAGGTTCAAGACATTAAAAGAGCTTCAATCACAAACGATTGTCTCGCAATCATGAAATAGAAGTACTTCAAACTTCCCGGCCAGAAAACAGGGAAGAAAAGAAGAGTTTCGGTGCGGGTGGCGGGAGTGGCGGAAATTGACGGAGACGGCAGCTTTCCAGCAATTGAGAACGACGAAGACGACCTGTGAATGAGAGAAATCGGGGAAAATATTTTATGAGCTCAGGGCAACTCCCAAAATCATGCTCTGTTTTTGTGACCGAGCCTCCCCTTCCTTTCGCCGAATGCGAGATCCTCTTGGAAGTGTAAATGTAGAATGCGAATGGGGATCGAAATAGGACGACAATGCTGCGACGATGGTCGGAGCCAATGAAGTGGGCTGGCAACAATTCATGTACACCTGTAATTATAATCCGGAGAATTGTGTGCACGAGTAATTAAAATCAAAGTAAAATTTTTTGGCGACAAATCCGGATATTGACAACAAATTTTTTTTTTTTTTTGAATCACTCTTCCAACGAGGCAGGAAGCACTCAACGGGCACAACGGTCATAATGGCCACGCAGTCGCTACTTGCCCTATTTTTCCACTAGGTTTTAAGATAGATTAAATTATTATTACCACAAAAATGAAATGTGGAGGTGAAAGACACAGAAGGAATCGTTGCAGATGAGGACAATAAATTCCCTTCAGCTTACTACGAAATGCCCCTTTTTCATGTCAATCTTAGCTTTAGATATTTAAGGGCATGCATGAAAAAATTTTTTGTTTCTCTATTTTTTTATTTTTCTATTGTCCAGAATAAGTTTGGAACAGAAATCCGCTTGGTAATGCAATTTCATTTTTCTATTTCTAAAATAATTTTTTATTTTAAAAATAGATTTGGAGCAAAAGTTAAAAGAATTTCTTTTTTAGCTTTTCAATTAATAAAACAAAAGTGAGAAATGAAAATTCTTTTTATCGTTCACTCTCGTCACCGCTAGCAATCCACCCACCACCTGTGAGATGCCGAACACCCGCTGCTGATCGATCGCCAACCGCCGGACACCTGCTGTCGGCCTCCGGAATTTTGTTATCAAATAAATTTCTATTCCAAAAATAGAAAATTTGAGTCGTTATTAAACATATTTCTTTACTTAGAAACTCGCATATGGAATAAAAATTGATTGCCAAAAATTGATTTCTGGAGCAAAGATGTTGTTATGCATGCCCTAAGCTTCGAACTCCAATTAACTGTACCTTTTCTTATATGTTATAAATCAGAAACGAAACTTAAAGAATTAGCGAGAGTAGCTCAAGGAAAATGCTTCTTATACTAGGAAGAGAGAAATACTTGTCAGGACCCAAGTCCAATGGACCAAATGATAATAATTAAAAGCAGCCGTTGATCTTGTGAGGCTTACATGTGGGATCCATATGGATTCCATAAAATTAAAGGTTGCAATTCACCCAGCCTAATGACCATCACGTTTTCTTTCCACCAGTAGATGAGACCTCCACATTTGGAGCAATGATCTGCAGATGGGCTGCTAATAGTCAATTGGCCACAATTCTAATTCCAAGATTTTCACAGGAAGTTTAGCCCTCCTAAAGCGGACCACTATGTGGGAAATCAAAAACGCACCTGTAGTAGCCATAGACTGTATAGAAGGTCTATATGCAAGTAAGCACAAGCAAAACGCAAGCAACAACCAAGGAAATGAATGACCGGGGATTGCTGAAGTAATTTTGCTTGAGAATGCTTGCCCAGTCAATGCACCTATGCTTGAGTCGGGCTCTCCAGGCATTAAACTTGAGCATGAGGTTGGCTTCCCAAGGATTGCAACTGCGGCTGTAGAATAAGTCCACCTCCTCCCACAGTCCAGCTAAATAATGGTCATTGGCGTCGAGGACCACACCTAGGAAAGCTAGTGAAAGAGGGCAGCGACCTCGGCCTTGCTCCCAAGCCAGTTCTTGATGATTTTGCATTGGCAGAGATACCCGTCATCCTCGGGGATCTAATCAAATTGTCCATGAAGATTACATACGAGGCAAAGTATTTGCCGCAACCGAAGCGAGACTACTCGAAGGCTATCAAGTTGAGGAAGAGCGACCTTGTCCTATCGTGGATTTGAAGCTGGGGATCTTGAGGGTCCCTTTCTTGAACTAGATGTGTAGAAATTATCCACATAAACAAGTAATTAATCAAGAACAATCAGATTCATATATGACTATAAAACACCGAAATCAATATGAACAACGGAAATAAAACGAATTTGTTTAAGCCATTCATTCACTCGAAGAAAAATAGATTAGTCTAATTATAATTAGCGATTTATTAGAATGCTAGATCTTCCTCTTATGATCTATTTCAGTATAGTAGTTTTTTTAATGTGATTAAGTAACCGATAGGTATAATATACTCTTTTATAGGCTAGAGAGAAGATCTAATAAACCTTAATCAATAGTGTGTCAACTAGGCTTCTCCCATTACGGGTTTTAGTTAAGCATAATTGCCTACACTTTGCTGCTCAACTAGACCCGTTATTAATAGATGTCGAAACCCAATTCAATAAGATCACTTAAAGGTTTAACATATATTGGAATATCCATTAACCCGATCATTTAAAATAGAAAATTAATTAATTAATATAAACTTGTATTATAGAAAATTTCCAACATTCTCCTACTTAGATTGCATTAATTAACTAATTTTTATTTTGAAAACGATTTTATATTAAAAACAACACTCTTGGGTTAATAACTGAAAAATTTGTTTTATGTGACCACTATTTAAAAATATATATAATGTTTTAATAACGGCATCTCAAAACCAATCAAATTCTATATAACTTCAAAGATAGAATTATGTGGATCAATATGTTAAGAAAATACCGCAATACATGACATTCCATAATCACATATAATAAGCATTATATTTTCATGGATCATGAGCCTAGTAGTGTAGTAAAAAATAGTGCCAACATATAATCAAAATGTATACTATTTTTTATCGATCCTCAATGCAATTTCTCAACGATATGAAACTATATTAGCCCAATTTCTAAACAACATGAAATTGTCTCGGTGCGATTTCTAAACTAGATGAAATTGCATGATTATGTCATAATCCAACATGAGATCTCATAATTAGTGACATCTAGTTGTCTTTAAATTAAATTTTGTTTAAATATACTGTTTTATACTTCTATTTCTCAGTCGACAAGAGAAAGGATAACAATAGAATCAACAATAATGATTATCAAAAGTAAATGCTTTAATAGATATCATAAAAGCATAATCAGTTTGCATATAATTATAATATCTAGAATATAAATTATATAGCTCCCACTAACAAAAGATATCAAAAGAATCTAAAAAACCCATCTTCTTGACATGTTTTTTAAACAAAATGGGCCGTAAATCTTTTGTTAGAGGATCAGCCAATATTGATTCAATTATGATATTCTCAATCACAACATCTCCCTTTTTGACCAAGTCCTTAATGGTATCATAATTGGTCTCCATGTGTTTGGACGTATTGCTGACCTTATCATTCTTGGAATAAAACATAGTTGCGTATTGTTGCAGTAGATCATTATAGATCTAGCAATAGAGTCCATAACTCGCAATTCTAAGATCAAATTTTTAGCCAAACAACTTGAGTTGATGCGCTATAACACGCTACAAACTCAGCATACTTAGTAGAGTTTGTAATTAAGGTTTGTTTTGTGCTCTTCCAAGAAATAGCATCTCCAGCTATCATAAAAATATTCGAAGCTGATTTTCTATCATCGTAACAACTAGCAAGATTAGCATCTAAATATCCAATCACCTTTAGGTCATCTACTCTACTATATACAAGCATGAAGTCTTTTGTTTGTTGTAGATTCTCATCACTTTTTAACTGCAATCCAATGTTCATGACCGGATTCGACAAATATCTCCAAAGTGTATTCACAATAAAAGATATCAGGTCTAGTACATATTTGTGTATACATAAGACTGCCAATGCATTAACATATGGAACATTCTTAATTACTTTTTTTTTTCAACATCATTCTTGGGATAGTGTTCTATACTCAATTTATTTTCTTTTACAATGGGAGCTTCACCAAACTTGCAGGTTTGCATATTGAATCTTTTTAAAATATGATCTATATAACTTTTCTGAGATAATCCCAGAACATTCTTAGATTTGTCATGAATCTCAATGCCTTGAACAAAAGAGGCTTCCCCAAGGTTTTTCATATTAAACTTTGTAGATAAAAAACTTTATGTGTCATTCAATAAATCAACATCTTTATTAGCAAGCAAAATGTCATATACATAAATTATTAAGAAAATATAATTACTCTCACTTACTTTTATGTAGATGCATTGATCAAAATTATTTTCTTTAAAATCAAATGATCTTACAACCTTGTCAAATTTCAAGTATCACTGACGAGACGTTTGTTTGAGATCATATAAAAACTTCTAAAGTTTGCACATCATATGCTTCTTTTCGACTTCTTTAAATCCTTCAAGTATGCAGCCCTAGTTTCCATCCCTACGGGGCAAAACGGGAGGCTTCATCGATCAGTTGGACAAAATAAAATTCTCCCTTAAGAGTACCTTTATCCTGGGGAACCGAAAACAATGGTCATTTATTCTTTATGAAAGTACTGTTCCCACAGGATGATAGTGAAGAGAAATCTGACAGAGATGCAAATTGTTGGTACGATGGCAAGGTCTCGCTTCGAAATGATAAAGTAGAGAGAGAGAGCGGTGGAGGACGGTGCTATTTCGACTGGTCAGAGCAAATCTTTTGCCTGGATTCCCCACCAATCGCTCTACAGATCTTAGGAAATCCTTGGGTAATGTGCATGACTGACGAAAATAAAGAAAAACATAGGTTACGATACGGGTTCTTTGACCTACCCACTTGTTAATATATTCAATCGTTTCTTGAGACTGATTAAAGGTTCCGCCTTAGACTCGATACATATTTGGGATTGGTTTTAGTACAAAAGCATTCTTGCCAGACGGATTTGAGATAAAGGTAGCTAGCTTCTGTGCGGCCCAGCTAGCTAACACGTCTAATTAGAAAGAAGGTCAAAAATCAAAAGATGAAAAGGAGGGAGCTGCTCGTTCGTGTGAGAGTGATAAAAAAGAGAGGAGGGTGACTTCTTCCGGAGATAGAACGGGGAAAAGAAGAAACGGGGTGTGCGACTTTGCTGTCCGAATTTGAAGTCGAAAAATTGTCCAAATTGGTTGAGCCAAATTTCAGTATGTTATTCATGGGACTAAGAACTAGGAATTGATTGATTTCGTGAGTTAAAAGCCTTCTCCAAGTCATCTCTAGTCAATTATGGCCCCTTTTTAAGTCAATGCCTGGCCATTGTCACGGAGGAAATGAATAGTAAACTTATTGCTGAAGTTACCCCTGAAGAAATTCAGCAAGCAGTTTTTCAGCTTGGGGCATCCAAAGCACCTGGCCCAGATGGTTTAAATGGTCAATGTTATCAATCTCATTGGGATATCTTAAAGGCAGATGTCATTACCTCAATGAAAGCTTTCTTTGACTCTGGTGTGTTGGATACTATCATCAACAGAACTTTCCTTACTCCGATCCCGAAGATCTCGCAACCTGAAAGGTTGGACCAATTCAGACCGATTAGTCTTTGTAATTTTCAATACAAAATCATTTCCAAGATTTTAGCCAACAGATTAAAGGCTCTCCTACTTGCACTCATATCTATAGAGCAAAGTGCTTTTGTTAGTGGCCGTCAAATCCAGGATAACATCATAGTAGTGCAGGAAGTTCTACATCAACTTAGAATCCGAAAAAGAAAAAGAAAACTTCGGGGGTCCTCAAACTCGATATGCAAAAAGCGTATGATCGTGTCAAGTGGGATTTTCTCCGGGATTATCTAAAACAGATTGGCTTTCATGCAGATTGGATTTACAGGGTTATGCAGTGTGTCACGACTACTTCTCTTTATATTAAGTTTAATGGTCAGCCTCTTCACCTTTTCGTATGTCGAGGGGTCTTCGACAGGGTGATCCCCTTCCCCCTATTTAGTTATTCTAGTAGCAAATGCTCTTTCAACTCTCATACATCAAGCTGTCGCTATGGGAAACATTAAAGGTATTCAACTTACCCGGAGTCCCTAATCTTTCACACTTATTTTTCGCCGATGATGCCATTTTCTTTATTGAGGGAAAGCTGCTTGAATGCCAAAACCTGTCAAACATTTTAAATCAATACTGTCAAGCATCGGGACAGGCAATAAATCGAAATAAGTCTGGTATATATTTTAGTCGTGGCTATCCAGCACCTCTTCTTCGAATATCTCGCCAGCGAATTTCTTGTTCCGGTGATGCACAAGATAGGGAAATATCTTGGCATACCTTCGGATCGGGGTAGGTCCAAAACAGAGATGTTTTCTTGGTTATTAGCTAAGGTGAATTCAAAAATGGATGGCTGGAAAGAAAACTATTTTCGAAAGGTGGCAAGGAAGTGTTGATTAAAGCCGTAGTTCAAGCGGTGCCTCAATACACTATGTCTATCTTTAAAATTCCCATTTCTCTTTGCAAAGCTATTGAGCTTGAAAATTTCTAAATTCTGGTGGCAAACTCGAGTGAAAAATCGGAATGCATTGGAAAAATTGGGAATCATTGAAGAGACGTATAGATGCGGGGGTCTTGGTTTTCGAGATCTAGTGGCTTTCAATAAGGCACTATTAGCAAAACAAGCTTGGCGTTTGTTTCAAAACCCTGATTCACTGTGGAGTCGTATCTTTCAAGGGCTTTATTTCCCTTCAAAAGATTTCTGGCATGCAGAAAGAGGCGCCAAGCCCTCTTGGGGTTGGCAAAGTATTTTACATGGCCGCGATTCTATCTCTAATCATCTATAGTGGTCAGTGGGTAATGGCCAGAATATCCGTATTAGAGAGGACAAATGGCTATCTATGGGTATTATTGGGGGACCTGCACCGCGCAATGAACCTATTATGGTTGCTGATTTCATTAACCCTGAACAGCAATCTTGGAACATCTCTTTGCTCAAAAACAGTTTCACTGATCAAATTATAACTGACATTCTCCGAATATAGGTACGGCCTTAGTTTACAATTGATTCTTTAATCTGGACAGGGAGACAAAATGGCATTTATATTGTCAAAAGTGGTCATAATTGTCTACGATCAGGCGAATCCAACTTAGATCATAACCAGGCATCTTCTTCTTTTACGCTACCCAGGCGTTTTTGGAATACTATCTGGCAGGTGCCGACAAGCCCTAAATTACGAATCTTCCTATGGTCTCTGTGCCATAATGCTCTTGCAACAGGTGAAAACCTGTATAACCGGCATATTTTATCGGATCCAACTTGCAGCCTATGTCAAAATTGCGGTAGTCATCCTATCCCTGAATCAACAGAACATCTTTTCTTTCACTGTCTGTGGACCAAAGCAGTGTGGTCTCATTCACAGTTTCACATAAACATGCAACAGTTCGAAACTAACAGATTTGATGCCTAGTTTCAACAACTCATGTATAGGAAGCATTTATTACCTGATTTGGCTATTGTAGCAGCTGTTTTGTGGCATATTTGGAAGGCTAGGAATGATTACATCTTTTGTCAACGACTCCCTAATCCTGATCTAGTGGTCTTCAATGCCATTGCCTACGATCGCTCTTACAAAACCTGTAACTCCAAGCCCCTGTATCAACACAAGCAGCCTGATCAGTCCACTCCTAATCGGAGCTCAAATCAGACTCAGCCTTTGCCATATCTCATAGCCGTTGCTGGATCTGCTTATCCGCCCTTTTCTTCGACTGGAGGTGCCCTTCTCATCTCGCCCTCTCGTATCCTTTGGCTAGCGTCCTCCTGATCTGGGTGTATTGAAAGTTAATATCGACAGCTCCTTTCACCCAGGTTCTTCTCAAGGCTCCGTGGCGGGTGTTTGTCGAGACTCTGTAGGAAGGTTGATCGACGGCTTCTCCCTTACCATCAACGCCGCCTCTGCCCTTCAAACGGAAATCCAAGCTTTCACATCTGCGCTCCGGTATCTGCTACAAACGGGACGATATACAATTCACCTTATCCTCGAATCGGATTGCCTTTAGCTGGTTGACTCGGTTCACGATCAGAATCGCTTTCCTTGGGACTCTCGTGCTCTGTTCGTGGAAGCGGCAGCTTTGCTTCGTCTTTTCCAAACCTTAGAGGTGCGCCACTGTCGAAGGGAAGAGAATACGGTTGCTGATTGGGCCGCCCGAGCCCATGGGCTTCATATCCTCCCTCCCAATTGGCCTGAAACTCCCCTCCCTTCCTTTTTTCTCTTTTATGTACTGATGCTTTAAATTGTTGTAATCCTCTTGCCAGTTAACACTATTTCTCCGTTCGTCCAAAAAAAAAAAGTCATCTCTAGTCTTCTCTAATCTCGATTACGTTTTTGCTCTATATGTGTTAAATCATCATTGTGGTGACGAAATATTATTGTATTATCTTTAGTGTTATTAGAGAAGAATCTTTGTATATCATTCTATTTCTTGATAATTAATGAAAGATTTTGAGGGTTTGTGATTTTTTTCGGCATTAGGTTTTTTTTTGGTAGTGGTGTTGTCATTGTCTCCTTATTATTTTGGCATTATATCCACGTATTTTGAGAATTGTGTGAAAGGAATATATTATATGGGATTAAGCAGATTCTAGGTCAGTTTAATTTTGAGGAAGAAATCAATCCTGAATTGAGTGAGATCCTGTTGGATTGTTGTACGGTTCCCCCATCAACAACCAAACCAATCTCGCTTCCACTAAACTCGAAAATAGAAGATTTACTTACGGATCATAATTTCAAAAGGTACGGTGAAGATGATGCATGACAAAACCTCCAAATGTTTCACTTTGATTGCGAGGCAGATGTTTTGCACAGTTAAGGTTTGCATGGGCTGGCTACTTACATCTGTTGGGACTCCGAAAAAATCGTCTGCTGAATTACGAAGTCAAAATAGTATACATGAAAGTCTTCATCATGCCCCAGAACAGACTTGCCTCTTTATGTTCTTGATTATTTCCATCAGTGGTCAAACCTAAGCTGTCGTTTCAAGATTTCTGAATATTTTCAAGAATAGGATGGTCCACTGAACGTTTGTTTGTGTCCTGGAAATTAAGCGCACGTGCTCGAAAAGTACCAAAGAGAGTAATATAGTAATGTCGTTCCAGCTTTGCACGTTGACCACATCCAGAGTACAAGCGTGTTGAAGGATTGGGATAGTCAATCTTTCAGAATTTGGAGCCTTCATCAGAAGGGAAATTTCCTATTGTATGTGGTGTGTTTCATGACTAGTGGAGAAGATGCATTATTTAACTTCACTGCTGACAAAGGCGCAATGTATCTTGGGTCTAAGACGCACTACAACAATAGTCTATTGCAAAATTTTGTCTTTTCCTTAGGTCTCTGATCAATCATAAATCAGCGTTGGCAATTGCATCTAGGTTGTACTTATCTGGGGGACGTAACGCAACACTTAATTAACCTCAAAGCACACATGTTCATACGTTTTATATGCTTTCACGGTCCAATCAACGTCCAGATGTACTTCGTATAATACTTGCACCACAAAACCATAATATATCACATATCGCCCCCAGATCCATAACTTGCAGCGTTTTACTTTGGAAGACTCGACTTTGCAGTATAAAATACAAGCACATCATAGTTTTTTGGGTAGAACATTGATAGAAATGAAAGTTTGGTGCATTAGGGAATGAAATTTAAGGATAATGACATGAATATAAATCATTCCAAACTACACTGATCAATAGTTGACATTAGTTAACTGGATATTTTCTTGCCTGACTCGTTGAAACGTTAGAAAGCAGAAGATTCTCTCCAAAGTTGTATGGCACTCTCGTGCAGGTGTTACTTTGCACGATGTGCTTTTGACTTCGCAGCAAGCTTTCCATTTAGTTAATTTAATTAAACCTTTTTTTATCATTATTTTTGCTTCCCCCACTGAACAATTTCTTTGTCACCACATAAAGAATGGCAAAGTTTCGTCTAATTTCAAACTTGATGAACCGGTGTTGGGTCGCCTTTTCTCATCAATTTTCATTCGTTTGTGGAATTTATTATCATCCGCTGATCTCACCAATGACATAGGCAGCTTTACTTCACTTGCCAAAATCAACATGGATCTGTTTCACACTAGGCATACTCTCTTATACTTGGATTCAGACGAATAAATTATGCTACTAGCAGCATATTAATCTCAATTACAATATTTTGTTTGACGAGTTCATGCAGCACTGTCGCTACAATAATCAATAAATGATGACATCAGCAATGACGTGTACCTAAAACCCTAATTTCCCCACACGTGCTTTTGAGTTCTCAGCAAAATGCATGAACTTTGAACGTCGCTCGCTCTCTCTCTGCTGTTTTGTCTCCTTCATCGGAAATTTCATTGATGCGAATGTGGTGCTCGGTCAATCACTTTGATTCCCAACTAATTTCATCGCCCGTGTGCATGTCCTATCTATGTTGTCGTTATTTGTACTTAGGTGGCAAAAACTACTAAATTAACATTCTTTGGAAACATCCTCTGTCTCTTCCCACTAGTAACCCTTACCTTGAAGCTTCGTTCTAGTTCACCGAAACCACAAAGTCATTGAATTCTCAACATAATTCTCTGCACGAGACTGACTACAAACACTGAATTACGAATTGACAATATGGGACGAAATTCTCCAGCTGGCTGATCCATGTTTCACATGGATGGATTGAAGAATTGTATAAAGACTGGTGTAGTCGCAGAACTGAATGAAAGTCAAATACTCTAAACAAAAAATGCCATATCAACACTCAGTAAAAGTCATTCCCAAACATGAGTGATTTTACTTTCAAAATCTAGTCTTTGAAAGCCAACTTTGAACTGACTTATCATGATACAGAAGGTTGGATATGAAAAAGATAGAACTCGAGAATTCTATTAGTATATGTTGCAAATTATTGAGAAAGTGTGATACGATAAACTCATTGTATGAATGTCAAATGATCAAAATCAATCACAAGCTAAGAAATGCATGGGCATGAAAACTTGTACTTTTATGTGGGAATCGTATCAAGTCTTTATATTTCTATATGTGATTTATCATAAATAACATGGAAGCATGAACAAATTAAATGATTTGATTAAGATATAAATTGCAGAAATAAAACTTAAACGCAAAGGAATGTGTGGTTCAAAGGTGTGCATACTACTAAGGGAGAGATCGATGAGATGGTTCCACTATAATTTGTAGAGATGAGACTAGAATCGCTTAGTCGCACCCACTCATAACTACTTCACAATCCTAAATTAAATCTAAACCCACAAGAATTAATCACAAACCTCTCTTAAATCCTTTCTTTATAGTTTTAAAACACAGTAAGCATACTCAATATAGCACTGGAGACCAAACTTAACAACATTATATATATTTGTGTGTGGGTACGCACCAAAGAAAACAAACACGAGCCCTTATCCAACGTCAACATGGACTTCATCTTCAATACAGAAAGAAATCTTGTGAGAAATTAATTTCCCTTTTTCCATTACCAAGTTCTCATTGGCAAGAGTCCAGTCTTGGACTTTACCAATGTGGCCCATGTTCCTCGCGATTCAATTTTGGGTTAGTGTTCAAAGCAATCAAAATTAACTTCGACCCATAGTCAACAAACCTCTACCATGATAGAGAAGTCCAACTTCATCCTTATCGATCATTGATCAGTCATTGTCCAACTTCAAATACTGACCAAGACCGAATAGTATTGGAACTAGATCAATGTCATAGGACCGTTGGCATGTCTGCCAAATTAACTACCGTGTTGCACTTTCTCAATGGATGCAAATCTTTCTGACGCAATCTCAGGTATAAAATTGTACTTGATCAATGTATGTTGTTTGCTAATGATACAATTGATTTTTGACCAAATGTATTGCACTCTGATTGTTGCAGTAAATAACAATCTCCTACTACAATAATCCTCAAACATCGAACAAACATGTGAGCCAAATAGATTCCTTGATTGCCTTAGTTGATGCTATACACTCTACTTTAGTTGTCGGCAAAGCAATTGTCGGCTATAGCTGTTATCGTAGGCATTTGATATGGAATACTTTAACAGATTTGAGCAGTCCAAAACACAAGTGTTAAACTCTCGAGAAAATAAATACTAAGGTGTAACTATATCTCATATTGTTATAGGATCCTAATTTATCGATTAAATAGCAATTCATGCGTATACACATTTTTTTTTAATAACATAATTGCTTCCCCTTCTGACCATGTACTCTCTCGAAGTTGTTGGGTGTGGACTAAAGGTTTTCTTTCTTATATTTTCTTATAGGGCAAACAGGTTGAGTTCGCTTTCAAACGTGCCGTACGCAAGGCAGAGATAGTTGCCTTTAATATATGAATTTATGGTCTGACTAGTGATTAATTAAGTCTCTTGACGAACACATGGATGGCGCCCGCAAATTTGAATTTCTTGCCCAACGTCGTCATGAAAAACAAGCACGTTTCATAATTGAATTTCAATTGACTATACGAGAAGTCGTTTGACTTGTGTTTGAAAATGATTTGCCTCCACGTTCAACTCCTCCGAAGCATCTTCGCACTCCGGTTCATCCTTATCTGTGATGTATGCATAGGCTCAAGACGCGTTGCTTGCATGCTCATGCTTCCGAATTTACATATTTAAGTAATTGATTTAGAATGATTTACCTGAAATTCCAATTGTAAAATCTAAAAATAAGATACATCTTCACGCTCTTTAATGATGGAGTTTTGTATATGGAATAAGATAACACATGACCTTTTAATTATCTTTGTGTCCTAAAGGGAATTCGCTATTTATTAATTGCCATCATATTTACCATCTGTTCAATCTATCTCTAAGTTAGGAGCTTATTAAAGATAGCGAGCCAGCATATGAAGCTATGCTTGGGTGTGTTAGGTGTAATCCATATTAGCTTGTGCCCAGGAACCTTTCTTGCATGAGTTCTAACGCTACTCCATGCACTATTGACAGAAAAATTCTTTGAAGAAGTCGCCCTCCATTGCACCTGAGTAGACTAACTTGCATTGGGAGACACCACAAGTATCCAGCTTCCACAAGCAGGAACCGTATTAGCTTTTTTTTTTTTTTTTTTTTTTTTTTTGTGTGCTAGAACCGTATTAGCTTTATAATTATAGTTTTACTCCCTTGATGTATCTAATTTAAACCCATTCACCCTCCCCTTTGGCAAACACAGATCTATCCACTTCTCCTTTGCACACTTTATTCTCAGATTAGCATTTTTAAAATTTCTCCAAATAGACTAACTTTTCTTTTTGTTATAATCTCCCACCTTGAAATTTTTTCTTTTGGACCTTCCATTATATCTTAAAAGATATTCTTCTTTTATGTTTCTTTTACATTCTATTCTTCAGTATTTTTTAGTTTGCATCATAAAAGAGCACTTACATAAAAGAAATTACAAATGGGAAAAGAATTTCAAGACTCGCTTAACCATCAAAACATGAACAGTTTGGAGAGTATTAGTACTTGAGGTACTCTCCCTCTCCATGAGTCAATACTCTGGTCGACCTTTTAGATTTAACGTACTAAAAACCCAAAAAAGAAAAATAAAATAATATTAAAGCTCCAGATTCTGAGTTATTGGGGAAGTATGAAAGGTATAAATATGCAAGAAACAACACCTCTTCATTAACTGTAGTGGTCTCCTTGTGAACTGTTCTTTCAGAATTTCTGAGTTTCCAAGGATTAGTACGTGGGACCGCGAATCGCGTCGTTCGTTACTGGTCGAATCTTGAGTATCTGCGGGAATTGAACACACGTTTTCAAAAGGAAAAGACAAAAATATAATCATGTGTTGTGTTCTGTGTGCCTTGGCATATTGACCACATCTATTGGGAAGTTGTGTGGTGTCAGAGTTTGAGGAATAGACCAAGAAAATGGGAAACGACTTATATTTTTTTGTATATTCAGTCGTATATTTTACATTATACAAGCTCCTATTTGTAGTACAATGAACATTTAACTATGGAAAAAATAAATGAAGATACATTAAATCAAATCCAATCTTGGATTGATATAATCTGTCAATTATAATCGCCTGCAATCTTGGATTGATATCAATCACAATCTTCTCGATCACAATCTCAAGTCCGGTCCTCGCATATCTCCAACACATGGGAATAACTTGGACTTTGGGTTCCCGTCAATGGGGAAGCAAGATTGTTTATGTTGGCAGTAGTGTAAACGTGTTGAAGGCCAGTAAGAGTCAATATTGCACAATTTGGACCTTTCATCATTAGATGAACTTTCTTTCTTTTGTTTTGTTTCGGTGTGTTTGCCCTCTTTAGCTCTCATTAAACATAAATGAGTGGATGCATCTGGGTTTTGCTTATCTGACTGACGTGCTTTCCATCAAGTAAATAAGAAAGTAACCTTTTCGAGCTCTCTTATCCCGGTTCATTTCTTTGGGAACCAATGAAGCTGAGAAAAATGTTTAGAACAACTTCCGTTCTCGTTAGCAAGCTTGCAAAATGCAGTGAAAAGTTTATAATTTCCAATGTATTAACAGAATGGACTTTTCTAGTAACATGCTGCAAGTTCATTTATTTAGGGAACTTCATTTTTGTGCTTAACGTTTGTACTACATGCATGTATTTTACTAGATGGGAGCAGTGGTAAGTCAAACATCAGAAGAATACAACAAACCTTAATAGTTATTATGATAAATTGGCCTAGGAAGTATTTTCCCTGCATGTTGATTAATCACCATACACCACAAATCAATAGGCACTATAGTCGTTAAACTGAAAAAACACTAGGCATAATCTTCTTTCACATGCAAGAACTCACAAAACTAAATTCTATAAAAATAACCCTAGACTAGTAACACGATCGCAAAGATAAATGCTTTTCTTGTGCACTCCATTAAATTTGACGGCAGTTAATGGCCAAATCACTAAAATCATCTATCTCCTCAACAACGGATTATAAGTGCCATAAAACTTTCTCTGTAATATCTATACGATTGCCATGGTCCACTTACCATACAAGACTCAATGCCAACTAGTCTTTCCTCAGAACACAGCACACTCTTTAACAGACTAGGGCTATCATTCAGAGACTCCGAACGCATTGAATTCAAGGCAATGAAATTTTGTTGCATCCAATGTAGGAGATATTCCAACATAAAGAAACCAGAAGTGTCGCATTTACCTGGTTATTTCTATCCTGACTGTTCCACCCAAGGAAAAGCTAAAACTATTCTACAATGTTTCACGGCTGTCTTGTTTAGGTATTACTTTGCACTATTGTGCTTTTGACTTCGCTGCTAACTTTCCATTTACTTCATTTGTTTATGACCATTATTGGCCACCACGAACCGAGAAAGTTGGGTCACAATAATATAGAGAAAAGGCAAAACCCATTGTCTAATTTCAAACGCGGTGAGGAATTGGTGATTTGCCTTTCTCCCCATGTTTCAAGAGCATCGAGAAAGCTATGGTTACTTCATCTGCTTCTAGAATTTCATTTTCTTCTCCTGATTTCACACTGTTATTATCCATCCCTCCAATTACTGTCTTTATGCATTCTACGCACGAGTGAAAGACTTCTGCCTCCTCCAAGTCACATATTTTCATTGCTTCCACATTGTTAAGCCTTTGACATGGAACTCTATCACCAAAAAAACTACTAATCGCAACTTGATCATCCATTGACTCTCATCCCACGATTGATCTGCTTGTAACAACAGAAAAGTTGTGTGAACGTTGATCTGATGCAAACCACCATTGCATCCTTATGTCTTCAATACCGCCAAAAATACACTTAAAAAGCTTGAATTGAATTACCTCAAATTAATTACATGTCAATCTGGAATTCATTATCGCTTACGGTCAAAAGTGATTCGCAATCGACAGAAATTAAACTGAATCACCTCACATTAAGTACATGTCAAACTAGAATTAATAACTGGTTTTTTGATGTGCAGTTGTATGAGTTTGGATATTTCAGCATAGAATTTTTTTTCCCCTTCTTCATAATAATACAACCATGGACAATGAAATACAACACTATCAATTAGCTTTTTTTTTCTTTTTTTGCTAACCTAACCCAGAAGGATGACCATAACTAATTAGCCATACAGAGGGGAACTAGTATAGTGTTAGGATTAGGCACACAATAACAAGGATATAGAGAGTAAAAGCGAGAAAGAGAAATTGAGACATACGGTTTTATCACTCAAATCCATCAGTTATCAAGTTGAAAGCATGGGATCAACCTTGCCACTGAGTCAATTTGTAACAACCTAGTTCGATGAGGGCAAGAAGTGATGACTAATAGAGAGGTTTCGAATAACAAGCGGTTCTGAGCAAGCTTCTAGGATGGCAAGTGGAGACAGGGAGGACCGAATGCCACTTTGAAATATAAGTAACTCTGAAAATGAACTGTTGGCAATGTTTAGGTTTGGAATTTCAATTTTAAGCATGCCCAAGTGAAAGTGCTACTTGGATGGCGATCTTGTGGGAAAGTGTGTACTTGTATGCCAAAAGACAAAGCTATAAGATTTGGTATGGGATGAACCAAGCAGACAATTTTTCAAGTAACATAGTTCACGATGCACACATTCAAGGGAAATAGCTTCTTTAGTTATGATTTTTTTCATTTATATTTGTAAAATTTATCTGTGCATAATTTCCTAAAGAACCCTATCGATTAAATGTGTGGAGGGGGACACTCTCATCGAACCAGAAATCAAAGACGACACAGGCCCAAGAGAATTAATACATAATTAATATAATTATAGATTGGGCTAGGCGAAGTGGGATCTATTCGTTCATTCAATGTTGCTTTGTAGTTTCACAGATTGGTCACTTTTTAATAGCATTATACTGTCACAACTAGACAGTAATTAACTCGTTGCATTATTGATACTCCTATCATCGTTAATGTTCCCCTTTAGCATATTCTTATGAAGACGCGAGTTAAACGCAAGTAGATTACGATTTCTATTGTACTATGTCACTTAAAAAATAACCGTTCACTAATAAAAAATTGGTGTTGGTAATAAAAAGAACTGATGAGTTAGGCCTTAGAGTGACTTTTACTAAAACTATTATTATTTTCATATTTTACAGCATTTATAATTTGGCTCCATTTAATGGACATATCTGAGTTTTATTTAAGTTTAAAAGTAACTATAGAAAAAAAATTGAATTGGAAAAAAAAATAATGCTAAAAATTTAGACGACAATCTATCATAAATAAGAGCTGCCTACCGTATTTGTTGGGACTAGAGTATGCTTTTTACCATGGAAAGAGACTTTTTATATTTGAATATCCTAATAGCGTGGGGTCAGTCCACGCTTTAAAATTTGACGCCAAGGATGCACAAAGACCCACCACCAAACGTTTGACTTTTATGCCGCTTCCGGAAGAGCAGACCCCATTTCCTCCTTGGACCTATCGGATCTGATTTTCCATGAAAAAGCTCTTCAATACATGTGTGACGTGCAGGACAAGTATAAGTACAGAAGTCACCCGCAGGAGGGCAACTTCATTCGAAGCCAAGAGAGCTGAAAAAACATTAGCTCCCTGACCCATAATCTCTAGTATCAATGGCCAGGTTTCCCAGGGTTGACAAGAGCAACAGCAAGAAGACAGCGAAGAAGGGTGCTTGGAGTGTGGAAGAAGACCAGAAACTGGTGGCTTATATCAAGAGATATGGCATTTGGAACTGGACTCACATGGCCGAACCCGCCGGTGTGTGTTTGTGTTACGTTATTATCTCTCTTTTGTTTCCTGTCTGTTATCATTTCAAGAAACGGGGCTTTTATGTGGATTTGAGTCTTCTCGATTGAAGGCCAATCATTCGGCAGAAAGGATTGAGTACTACTGTCTACAAGGATCAAAACGTGTCTTGGTGGATCAAGATTTTTACATTGAAAATTTCACCGCATAGATCACTAACCCTAGTATCGGATGGGCGTTTGCTCAGGTTTGGCGAGAACAGGAAAGAGTTGCCGGCTTCGATGGATGAACTATCTGAGGCCCAACATCAAGCACGGAAACATCACCCAAGAAGAGGAAGAAATCATTATTAACTTGCACCTAGTTCATGGTAACCGGTGAGTAAATGTACTCGTATAGCATGATTCTTGATCGATATTGATGACACGCATGATGGGGGAATAAAATTGGAATGGTAATACAGAGAAGGACAATAACTTGAGTCATAAGTGGGGCAATCCCCACAATCAAGAATCTAAAACTGTATGTTCACTATTGAGTCTATGATTCTACTAACAAGCACGAAAACATTGTAATTGCTCTCTGAAAATAATTAGATATCTAATTCGCAAGTTCCTTGTTGTAGTTGGGCCAGCATAGCGAGTAGACTTCCGGGAAGGACGGACAATGAGATAAAGAACTATTGGAATACTCGTTTGAAGAAACGTTTTCTCATGGAAAATTTGCAAATGCCAACTGCATGCGATGTGAAAGTCAACTGCAATCACAATTATCCTTTATCTTGCCAAGATTCATCAATTGCCCTTACTGATGCTACAAAAGCAGAAAACCCTGGATCTCCTTGTGGAATTGATCCGGTTGACGAAACCCTAGTCAATGGCTTGACCTCACCGGGCAACAAAATTGACGAAGTAGATTGGGAACAATTGGTTTCACTGAGGGATCTTTGCATACTATAAGATTTTGAAGGTACATGCTCAAATTCAGGAACTACATCTCCTGCTTCTGAGTGTATATACTCTGAGGCAATGTATTTTGGTGAATCCTACGAGGACTTTGTCATAGATTTATGGGGAAATTGATGATGATGATGCGCTCAAAATTTTGTCGCAATATATGATACTCGTGGTTTTCCTTTGTAAGGTCAGTTATCAGATTTGTAAGACTGGCTTGTTCCCGCTATGGAGTCAAGTTCGTCTAAAAATGAAGTTTCGTGAATTATAGCAAGTATATCAGTGACAGAGGAGAAATGTAATAAATGTTCTTGCACTATTGAGGATCATTTCTATGGTGATATGTTAAAATTTTTTGGATGTGTTCGTGCAGAAGCATGATTTTGGTATTGATAATAGTTTTGATTAGTGGTGTGTGCAAGTGTATGGTATAGTTTGTAGTGGATAGACAAGGGACAAGATAGGATAATTCAAGTATAAAAAGCATAGGGTATAGTTTATCTAGTTGATAGAATTGAAATAGTACAAGATATTTTGATAATGGAGGAGTATCTCATAATATAGAAACCATCTTAACTCTACTCCTCCACACATGATGGAGGTCTAAACCTCACATGGTGGAGGGTTCACCCCCACATGCTCAAATGATCAACTCCAAGCCTATTTATAGGCAATTTTCACCGACTACAAGCATGACAATTTTGACTTTTTCACCGCCATAGAATAGCTGCAAGACAACTCATTTTCTACTTCTCCAAGTACTCTTGCTGCCCATGTACTCTTGACCCTTCTTTCTTCATGGTTAAGCGGCCATTTTTGGCTTATTTTCAAGATTTCCCATGCACGTAGACTTCTCTAGCTTGTTCTAGGATTTTCTTTGATACTTCTTCAGAGTCTTCAAGTTCAACTTGGACTCTTCATCTTTTCTTCTAGAGACTTTTTCTGCCCATGTAGTTGGCTTCAGCTTTGACAAGTAACGTGAGTCTTCTAGGTTCAGCTAGCAACTGCTATTCTCAACAATTCTAGACAATTCTTCAACATGGATGCTGCTGCGAAGGTTCTCACCTTCATGATTAAGTTAGTAGTTTCTAGATAGTTTTAGAGAAAATGGATCACAATTTCCAATATGATAAATCCCTTGTCTTGTGTTAAGATATCAACTCATCTCTTTGCAGCTGATTGTATTCCGGTTAAATTTATAAATTGACATCATTAACATCTAGTGGTATTTCATGTTCCATTTAGAAAATCGGCTCTGCATGTAATCTAATGCTAGTGGATGGGTTCGTAGATATATTGAAATTGGTTTTGTCTCAGTATATTTTTTTTCAAAGAACGACAGTTGGAGCTCTAACGCCACTTGATTGGGTGTTTAAGCTCTAATATTGCTCATTTTTTCATGGTGACGGCATATAATCAACTATAATTATCATCGAAATAGACTGGCACTCATACAGTCTAAGCAAAATCTTTTCCAGATTAGGAAGAGGAGATTGAATGGATTTTGCGACATCCTCAAGAAAAAAAAATACATATAGAAGTCACTATCTAATAATGATCAAACGTGTAATCAAAGACTAGCAACTACAACGGAACACTTGACCTTAATTACAACAAGCATTCATGAATGCTGTCACCCCTTCATCCATGTTGGGTTCATTCAACTATAATCAATTTGCCCATAAATCTACAATGAAATCATCATAGGATTCAACAGAGAATACAAGCTCAGGCTGAATGCACCCAAATGAATGGATAGGAGCCCCAGACTCAATGAACATACCCTCAAATCTCTCTACAACGTTTAGATCTTTCAGAGGAAGAAACTGCTTGGATACGCGTTCTTGCCCTTCACTTTGGTCAAGTTTTTTGTCATCATCAACTGCAAAGAAAGCCTGAGAGTTATCTGCATTAAGCGTTTGATAAGAATGCCCATGGCTTGTTGCCATTTTGGCATCGATACTTTGAATAATGGCTAGATCATGGTGCCGTAAATAGTCCTCACGCGAATCAACTTTGATCTCAGGTGCCATCATGTTTGACTCTTGAGGAAGCGTTTTTTCAAGCAAGCGTTCCAATAGTTCTTAATTCTTCGATGAAGTCTAGATGCTATTGCTGCCCACCTCTAACGGGAAAAATGAAAGGCACCTGAAAAATGTTCTGTCCTTGAGATCAATTATCTGACGGCTCGAACTCATCATACAAAACGAGTACATTTCTTATCCTCTTGTTTGGATGGGTTACTAGACAAGATCTGATGATAGCATGAACTGACTTCCGTCTAAGGGTCTTCCAATGAATCATTTCTGGGTCCAATGGAATTTCATCGATAACTAATTGAGAAAGCTCTAGCCTGAAAAGCAGTAGCAGTCGTGGAGTCTTTGACTCGGAGGTGAGATGAAAAAATTGTTGGAATCGATAAACCTTTGTGCATCAGTTTTCATTCCAAAATGAAATAGCCATAGGGTTTGCCAAAATTATGTGAGAGCCAATCTATCGGGTAGTGAAACTGCTCTTGCAGCTATGAGTGTTAGTATGATTACCGATTACCCAGAACTCGGTGTAACCTGATGATGATTTCCTCCTCTTCTTTCGTGATGTTCCCACGCCTGACGTTGGGCCTCAAGTGGTTCATCCAACGAAGTCGGCAACTTTTCCCGGTTCTTGCTAAACCTGTGAGTAAATTAAAATTCAAGACTCGGGTCAGTCACATTAGCATCTAATCTTAACTCAAAACAACCAGTCGTAGACTTCCTCAGGGATCATGAATAAAATCTAACCAGCAGGTTTAGCCATCTGAGTCCAGCTCCAGATGCCATATCTCCTGATGTAAGCGATTAGCTTTTGGTCTTCTTCTGGACTCCAAGTGCCCTTTTTCAGTGAGTTATTATCGTAGTCAATTCCCGGATGTCTCACCTTTGAAATCGATCAATGGTCAGATATAAGCTGATGCTTCTTTTCTTTCCAAACTCTCTAGCTCTCCAACTTGTTTCATCGGAGGAACTCACTCCCAGACACGCTTCTACATAGAATATTGATTTGGTCCCTTGGTAATTTCAGACTTCACATAACACATATTAAGGGTCTTGTGTCAATTTTCTATTTTTTATGCAGATTATTATACGATTAAGTCCTTTTAGGTTAGGCCGTGCAACATGCATTTATCTAAATGTTCAAGGAAAGAGCCAATGAAATGGCGTAAACTAAGCCGCCGCTTCGCTATTGGACGAGTTTTTATAATATTATCCTAATTTAGTCACGTGCAATTTTAATTGCCACTTGCACGTAGTCTTAAGACATAATTTGGTTGCCACTTGCATGTAGACCTAACATGGTTGATACAGCCAATTGTGTTTTCCCACTCTCATCCGAGAGTGTTAAGGTATATAATGTAATTTGCACCACTTTTTTTTTTTTTTTGTGTGTAATGCACTTAAACTACGTTGGTGATGCGATGTGGATCAATTAAATTGAAGTTCAGTATCAGACGCTGGAAACATGTTAGAAAATCGAATGGTTCCAAAAGTTTGAGCTCATAGAGGCCATTGAAACTCGATAGGCAAGCGCGCGCTACTTCAATGAAAACAAGTCAGGTTTTCCATGATTATTACTTACATGAGGAATTTACACTAGAAAAGCATTAAAAAAAATCTTAAATCTATTGTATTGGTATTAATTTAGTTCCAAACATTTTAATTAGACCAATTTAGTCTCAAATATTTTTTTATTTGTACCAATTGAGTATATTCAGCCAATTTGAGCTGATTTTGCAAATCTGGGTTTGAACCCAAGTCAAGCAAACATGTTGCATGCTCGAATTCAAGCCGCGACACTCACCACGTACAAGATCTAAGGGAAACATTACTTGATCCAAGTGAAAGTAGGTAACATAGACTTTCAAATGCAATAAACATCTTAGAAACTTATCAGCTGAACATATCAAAACAGCCTCTCCAAGAAGCACACATGCAAAGTCCACATTGACCAGCCATGTATCAATGTGGATAGGCTTGGTTTTTGGCTCAAGTTTTAGATGGTCACATGGTTCACACGGGAATTTAAAGACCAAACCAAGTTGACATCGGCATCATTAGTACTCTCATATAACATTCATCAAGCTCATGAAGACAAGTAATGCACGAAAATAGACATAACAAATCAAACATCCAAGACTCTTGAAGAGATTTCAATACTTCCAAAAATTCTAGCCTTGAAAATTAGTTTTCTAAACTGGTTTTCTTCTTAATTTTTCATGGTTGAAACATGTTCAAAATTGATCAAAAATACATTTAGAATTCTTACCTGGCTTCCTAATTTCTTTTTTAAGTGGCTTTTGGCCAAGGAAACGGAGAAATTATCCTCGGGGGCCCATGGAAGTTGGCTTCTTCGACCGGAAAATGAAATTTGCAAAAAAAGAACTGATAACACAGTTTTTTGTTGGTCCCTATCACGACCTTCCCGAGAGTGAATTACTCAAAGAAGGCTAATGGATTACTAAGTCCAAAAACTTGGCACGGATCCTCCCAAGTCCTACCAAACGCAACTTGATACTAAGAAATTAACCCATTTAAATATGCAATTATACTTAATTTGGAGCCGGCACTAACCAATTAGGGTTGATTAGAAACCCAAGTAAAGTATGGAAGAATACTTTACTTTTACGAACCAGAGATTCAATATGCCCGGGAACATGTTTACGCTAGATTAATCTAACGCTTTTTCGGTACCTTTTCATTTTAATTTAAAAAATGTTTTGCATGCAGTCTTGATTAATTTTAACCTAAGCTACTAACATGCAAATGGTGGTCATGCGGATGCACAATCATTCAATAAACTGAAGTGATAGATTGTAAGAAATTATAAACTACAACCTTATTAAGGTCTACTCTAAAAAAAAAAAAAAACTTACAAAAATGCTAATAAAAATGTATGCCCTAAACATGATTTGTAAATGACATGACACCTAATTTTTCTTTTTCTTTAAAAATGTTAATTATATGCAATCTTAATTTAAATTTGATATGCATGAGTTTTACTTTAATGACATGTGAGATGCAGTTCATATGACATAACTTGAACCATCATAATATGTGTGTAATCTAATTTACATAATCCTAAATATGCATGTGCTACATGATATGGGATGGATGGCGTGGTAATTCTATATGCATATTATTTTTATGATTTTTCTTTTTTAAGTAATGCAACTCCGATAAATTCTATTTTTCTTTATATATATTTGCAACCTACACTAAATAATGATGACATGAAATGGGATTAATTATGAATTAACCTATTAACTAACCAAGTACATGACCCTTTTTTTTTTCTTTTTCTTTTTAAATGACATAATAGTTTTTATTGAAAAGAAAGTAACATAATGATGCAACAGTCATCCTTTGGCATTCTTTTTTTTTTTAGAAAAGCTACACGATGGGAATACTAAAACATTAAACTATGACTCACTAAGTAAAGGCAACATATGGCATGCATATTATGAAATCTACATGACCTAAATAACATTTTTTGTTCTTTTTTGTTTTATTAAAAGAAAATTAACCTAATCTTAAAAAATCAAGGTGCGTCGCTTTAGACATGAAATGTGTATGGACCTAAGCTCTGAATATGACATATGATGCATGATATGTGACATGTACATAACGATTAAGTACCAAATGACGCATCAAAATATGTCCTTTCGATAATTCACTAGTTCAACTGTCGTGACCTAATTTTTTGGTGCACCACCTAAAACTAGGTTAATGGATTGTCAAGTTTTTTTAAACTTAACTCGGGCTCTCCCAAGCCCATACCAATTCGCGACTTAAGGTTCAAACATTTAACATGTAAAAGGTTATTAACTATGAGCCGCCACTAATCAGTTCACAGTAGGTCAATTAGACACCTAAGTAAAATAAGGGGAGATTTATTTTACTCCTACGAACCAGAGACTAAGGGTACGGGGACTTGGTTACACTATAATTTTCTAATGTCCTTTCGGTACCATTTCTTTTTAATTTTCAAAAAAATGTTTTTGCAAGCAACTTGGATTTATTTTAACCTAAATTACTACCATGCAAAAATGACCACACGGATGTTCAAACATTCAATAAATAAATTGCATTACACGAAGCAAACAATTTTTTTTGGGCTTTCTTGAAAATTAGAATTCTTTTATGAAAATGCATTTCTTAACTAAATGAGTTAATCCTATTAATATGCAAATTCTAATTAAATGGACTTATTATGCAAACTAATTAATCTGCACCTCATGACGTAATTTCACTAATGAACAAATTCTAATTAAACGATCCTATTATGCAAACTAGTTAACATGCACTTAGTATTTTTGCATTTTTTTTATTGAAGTTTAGAATTTATGAAAACCCTACTTAATCTATCTAAAAAGGGATAATTTTTTAATTTATTCCAGGGATTAATTTAACTTAAACCCTATCCTATCTTAGAAAACTTATTTTTTTGAAAAATGAGATAATTAAAATGTGCGAACATTATTAAAACCCTAAAAAATTTAAATATGTCCAACTCCAACTTATTTTTAAAAAGTGCAATCCTAAAAATTTTAATCCTAAAAAACTTCTAATTTACTAAACCTATATGCTAATGCAGAATTTTGATTTTTTTTTATTTTCTGATTTTTTAGTTTTTTTACGATAAGTAATTATTAAATAAATATTAAATCTAAACTATCAACAAAATAAAGGGTTAAAATAATCGAAAAAATAACCCGTTGTCTCACGGTCAAATTAACGATTCTCTTAACCCTAATTATCACGACAAAGAGATCAAAATAATTAAAAATTTCATCCGAAGTCTTACGGATCAAATTAATAATTATAATGATTGAACAATTGAAATTCTACCAAAAGCCCAAAAATTAATATAATTAAAAAAAATAATCCGATGTCTCTCGGATTAAATTAATAATTACAATAATTCCGCACAAAATCCCTATGGATAATGCCTACAAAATTCATGAAGACTAACATTCAATATTACAACTTAAATAACTAAACTAAAAATGCTATCAAATAAAATAAACAGAAAAATAACATGAAAAATAAAAAGAGTAAAGAAATAAACTAAACTAAAAAGAGTGAAAGATAAAAAGTAAAAATAAAAACTACCTAAGGGGAAGCAACAGTGGAAGGCATCGGGCGATGGGGGTTGGACGCGGCGATCGGATGGAGGGTGGCCGGCGTCGGAGCTCCGGCAAGGGGGATCGGCGGAGGTGTGACGTCCGGCGTGGGCTGAGGGATGTGTTTTGGTCAGCACGGCGGGCTGCCATAACTGGTTCGCGGCTCGTGGGTCATCAGGTGGAGAGGACTCCGATGGTGGAGGCGTGCTGCGCTTGAGCAGTCGCCGGTGCAAGGCGTCGGGTGAAGGTTTGCTGCAATCGTCGGGTGCGCAGAGACGGAGTGGTGTTGGCCAGGAGGAGCAAGCGTCGGGGCGGTGTTTAGCGGCGGACAGAGATGCTTAGGCGAAGGGCAGCAGGCGTCGGGGGTGGTGGCGACGTTGCGAGCGAGGCGAACGGGCGGCGACCGGCTCGGGATCGCAGACCGGCGGGCTGCAGGCGAGGTGGAGACGCGGGCGCCCGGACGAAGCGCGGTGATGGGCGCTGCGCCGCGGCATCGGGCTGTTGCGGTGGAGATGCAGGGCGAGCAATGAAGGTGCTGACGCGCGGGGCCGAGGTGTTGCTCGGTTGCGGTGGGCGAAGCTCGGACGGCGACCAGCGGGGACGAGCAAAGCGGTGGCGACGCGGACGGTGGTGTTGCGACGGCGGGTCATCGGGCGACTGGGGCAGCGGTGGCGGAGACGCGGTGAGCAGCAAAGGTCAAGCGCTCCGCGAAGAAGACGGACAGCAACCCCTTGTTTTTTTTCTTTTTTTCTTTTTTTCTCTCTCCTCATGTCTCCCTCGTGTCACTTCCCTCTCTGTCTCCGTTTCTTGCTTTTCAACAGTCCCTCTCTGTCTCTTTTTCTGCTTTTCGATAGAAGAAAGGAAAAGGGGCTTCTGCTGACTTTTATTTTCCCTCGAAGCCTTCTTTCTTCTCCTTTTTTTCTCACAAATTCTTTCTCTCGACTCTCAATTTCTTCCGCATTCCCCTTGTCATGAAAAATGAGCCTCTCTTTTATAGTGATTCGAAACGGTCTCTTTACATGGCATTTCTCGAGTTACCATTTCTTGTCACATTAAATCAAATCTGTATGATTTGGCAATCAGCTCAATTCTTGCCCATTTTTCACTTGATTTCAAAATTGTTGCTGCATTTAACAAAATTCGAATATCCCTAAGAATTCCAATTTTCCATGCATAAACAATCAAATCAATTTCCTCTAATTTTCTAATTTTTTTCATTTTATTTGTTCAAAATGCAATTTTTATTTTCCTTATTTCCTTAGACTTGCTAAAATTAGGTGTCAACAGCTGCCCCTCTTTGAAGGTGAGCTCGTAGAGGTTGTCTTCAAAGACAAGTTGATACCTAAATTTTGGTCATGCACATGTACTAAATGACTTTTTGTTTTTTGTTTGTTTTTTTTGTTTTGGAATATGAATCCCATTTTGAAATGAAATTTATATGATGCATGGAGATACTAATGCAAATGATAAAAGAATTTACCTGGAATTACTTACTTTCAAGGAGGGTAGAATAACTCAAGATAGATTGGTATTACATGTCCAGAACCCGTACCATTCTATGGTCGCCCGGAATAGTAACATGGCTTTGCAAAGAGACTACTTTCCTAAGATCCGTACCATTCTACGGTCGCCTAAACGGAAAAAGATTTTCCAAGACCCGTACCATTCTACGGTCACTTGAATGTTGTTTAGGACCCCTACTATTCTACGGTCGCCTAAACGAAAAAATGATTTTCTAGGACCCGTACCATTCTACGATCGCCTAAATGCTGTCTAGGACCCGTACCATTCTACAGTCGCCTTGACGAAAAAATTATTTTGCAGGACCCATACCATTCTACGGTCGCCTGAATGTTGTCTAGGACCCGTACCATTCTACGGTCGCCTAAACAGGGATCTATTTTCTAGGACTCGTACCATTTTACGGTCGCCTGAACTGAGGTTGTCTAGGACCCGTACAATTCTACGGTCGCCTAAACGAGGATCTATTTTCCAGGACCCGTACCATTCTACGGTCACCTGAACTGAGGTTGTCTAGGACTCGTACCATTCTACGGTCGCCTAAACGGGGATCTATTTTCCAAGACCCGTACCATTTTACGGTCGCCTGAACTGAGGTTGTCTAGGACCCGTACCATTCCACGGTCGCCTAAACGAGGATCTATTTTCCAGGACCCGTACCATTCTACAGTCGCCTAAACTGAGGTTGTCTGGGACCCGTACCATTCTACGGTTGCCTAAACGGGGATCTATTTTCCAGGACCCGTACCATTCTACGGTCACCTGAACTGAGGTTGTCTAGGACCCGTACCATTCTACGGTCGTCTAAACGGGGATTCATTTTCCAGGACCCGTACCATTCTATGGTCGCCTGAACTGAGGTTGTCTAGGACCCATACCATTTTACGGTCGCTTACGGTCGCCTAAACGAGGATTCATTTTTCAGGACCCGTACCATTCTACGGTCGCCTGATCAGAATGAATTTGGGAGAAATCTTTGGGGGGCAACTCCATCGAGTGCCAAAGCTTGAAAAGGAATACCTGTACAATGACAATTATTATGGATATAGATATACTTACCTGGTGACATCTTCGTTCCTTAGGGAATATGTCTCCTGCAAAACACAGTTGTAGGAGAGGCAAAATGTATTCACAGACATGCATTAATTCAAATGAGGTTCATGTGTGATGATTTTCATCAATCTTGCATTACCTAATTTCCATTGAGAAGAATTTCAAGAGGATATGCCAATAAGAACACATGAGTGTCATGGATATGTCAAATGAGGGATCTTTCGGTCTGAAAGGACTTTTCACTCATCCTCATTAAAAGGGTCATTTCATCCTGACCTTTGATGCATGATTTTGACAATCACTCTATCTCACTATCATCATGCCAAACAAGAGTCTGGGCAATCTCGCAAGTGGTACGACCTTACCAATCTGAGAGGTCTTTTAACAAAGGACCATAAGGTGGGCCTGGTCAATGGCTTAACAAAAAGGACTCTTTGAGTCAAGGCTATTGAAAGAATGAGTATATTCTGTAATCATCTCTGGGTTTACAAGTCAAGAACCTTGCAAAATGATAAGGAAATAATCTTGCTCGCACTTCTTCGAGCGATGCTTAAAACATGTGAACCCCTAGGTTAATTCAAGTGCCCTAATCAGAAGAGACTTTGCAAGGGACGTAACGTAAGCTTGGATCATGGGTTGAGAAATGAAATGATCATTAGGCTCAAAAAGTGTTTAAGGGGTCAAAATTGGTGATCATCTTGACATTTCCACCACTTTCCTTCTCCATTGTCGAAGATTTTTCTTATATCACAAATCCATTGATTGCAACATCATTTGATTTTTAGCACCGCCTTGTTGGGGATACGACTCACTGTATCAAGAGTTTGATTTTTCTCTTTTATGGGCATTGGCTTTGCTTTTACCAGGCACACTGCTTTTTCATGCCCCATAATTTTTGCACTTATTTTCTTTGGACTTAACACAGACTCCATTCTTTGTCAGCATTCTAAGCCATGTTACTTGAATGGTTCTTTTTTGCCTTGCCCTGGTGTGGGGGATGATCACCAATTGGGTTTAACATGGAACAAATTCATAGGCTCAAGTGGGCTATGCAATGGATGAAAGTGTATAGGATAAAGAAAGAACTGCTCTTCGTCATCCTAAGGCACTTTAAATTACCGTACAAGTTACACTGTGAAAGCAATACTCGAAGATTGATACAAGTGCGAGCAATAAGATTCCTACCATTCATTTCGAATTTGTCCCAATGTGGGATGATCCTTGATAGGGATAATTTAAAAAGAATCTCCATAAGCGTATGGGGCTCAAAGGGGTTAAGCAATGGATCACCTGTAGTGTTTGGGATAGAAAAAGAATGCCTCTCATCACCTTGGTTGACATACCCTTTGTGAGATCACCTTTTCCTTGTGAGCACGGAATTTTTCCACACAACTCACTAGGGATTAGTGTATGAAATAGTGTATGGAACAAGGCCTACCTTTCGTCATTCCAAAGTATCCCATTTGACACATTCAATTTATCTCACATAATTCATCAGGGAAAACATGCAAGATCTGCAACAAATTTGAACAATTCAACTCATTGAGGCATTTTATTCATCATGGAAATACTTGCAGTTCAAGACATGACATGGCAAATTCTATCATGGACCGCATCAGAATTAACTGGAATGGAAAACTCATGACCATCCATTTTAGCCAAGATCGAGGCACCTCCAGGGAGTACATTCTTCACCACATATGGGCCACTGTAATTTGCAGCGAACTTGCTCCCGGGATCTGGAAAAATTGGCCACTGCTTCCCTAAGACTAGATCATTTACCTCAAAATATCTTGGTCGTACCTTCCGATTGAAAGACCCGGCCACTCTCTGTTGATAATCTTGGCTATGACAAAGATTCTTTAGTGATTGGATTAGGCGCTCGGTCTTGTCCTCGGGAGGTTTGCCCCCATTTTCACTTCCTTAGCTTCTTCGGTGTCACCTAAATGATTAGTGACAGTTTGTTCGGATGTGAGAGCCTTGGCTTTTTCATGTTGTTCCCAGCTACGCTGCACCTCAATGGAATCTTTGATCGAGTCTTCGGGATCATTATTATCAGCACTTGTTACATTGGATTTGACCATTAACACACCTTTGCATGCTATAAGATTGTCCCTAAAACAGGAAATAGATTGATCAAAAAGACAAACAGGGTAAACTGTATTATTTATTTTTTGAAAGATTTTTGAAAGATTTTTGAAAAACATTTGCAAAAGCATTTTTTTTAAAAATTTTGAGATGAGGAAGCATGATGAAACCCAGACCTCAGAATTCTCCTTGGATTTTCTTTTCTTTTATCGGCTGGATATCATCACCGGGCTGGTTTGGTGTACCTCATCATGCCTTTAAAAATAAAACTTGTAATTTTATTGAAATTCATCAATCAATTACATTTATTGAATGGAAAAATGCAACACTAAAGAATTAAAAGAAAAGGAAACTGAAAACATCTCTCAGAAAACAATAAAAATTCCCTACGCAGGGGAATGTGCAAAAGCAGTAAAAGAGTTACTCTTGTGGGCCAAGGCCCATCTCTTCAAGGGGTCCTTCATCAATGGCTCCTATGATGAGGTCGTTGAATAAGCTTGCAACTCCTTCCAGCTCATCATCAGGGTTTTTCATCTTCGGGGGTGCTGAATCATCCATGTCACCCCATCCATCTGGGACTATCTCACGAGGATCAATGTAGTAGCTGGGAGGAGCCGAATACTTCGCCAGGTAATCAAACTTGCCACTAGGCTGCCCCAGAGTGTCTATCACTTCCGCTTCATCATGCATCATTCTTGGAGGACCGAGGAATGTCTCCTGAATGCTCGGGGGTAGTGGGTTTTGCCTCTCTCGCCCTTGGTCAAGTGGCGAGTTCCGCGTTTCTTGTCTTCGTCCTTTAAAACTTCCTCTACCTCTTCCATGATACCCTAAACTAGCAGAATGGGACCTCTGAGGGGCTTCAATGGGTTTTCGAATGCCCTAACCATTTCTTCCAAGGCCACTACCAGGAACAAAACCATTCCCATCCATCACCATTTCCATCATAAGGGCAGCATTTAAAACTTCAGGAGTGGGTGGTGGTGAGTCTCGAGATGCATATATGGTGGACACCAACTCAAATGAGTGGTAACTCGATTCGGATTCAATGTCCGGTTCCAAGATAGCATTAACCGCACACTCATGCTCTAATAGCTGATTCTTCTGGACGTTCGGCCGAGCAGTTTGAAATGAGAAGGCCTTCGTGTCCAAGAGATTTTGGATCTTGTGCTTGATGGTGAAACACTCATCAGTTGAATGCCCCAATTCACCGTTATGATAGTCACACTTCTTTGTCGGGTCGTAACCTCGAGTGCTTTCGCGGTTAGGACGTTTCGGTTCACTAGAAAGTAAACCTTTCTTTTGGAGAGTCGCCAACACCTGGGATGGAGATCCAGGGAGGGGAGTGAATTGCCTTCTATTATTTGCTTGGGCAAATGATTGGTGGCCAGCAGTTTGTTGTTGCCTTGGATTCATCTGGATAGCCGGGGCACATTTGGCATTTTCTTGGTTATAAGCCATGTTCACATCCTCAGCCGCTTCCTTCTCCTTCTTGGCGGTGAATCTTTTACTAGATGGCTCAGTAAACCATCCTTCCCTTATTCCCATTTCGATCTGTTCTCCTACAGGAATAAGCTGATTGAAGCTCTCGACATACGTACTGGCCATTTGGCTACGGAACTCAAATGGAAGGGTCTTCACGAACAACTTCATCAACTCCTTGTTGGTAGGCTCAGGAGTAATTTGAGCCGCTAGGTTTCTCCATCTCACAGCATACTCTTTATATGACTCGTTCCTTTTCTTTTCCATTCGCTCCAGGTCTTCTCGGGAAGGTGTGATGTCCATGTTGAACTTGTACTGTTTGAGGAACGCGTCTGCCACTTCGTTCCAGGTTTCGAGGAGGTTCACATTCTTCATCACGTACCAGTTTAGTGCGGGTCCGATCAAACTCGCATGGAAGGATTGGATCATGAGGGGCTCATTCTTGACATGCTAGGCCATGCGTACGTGGTACATCTGCAAATGAGATTTTGGGCAAGAAGTACCATCGTACTTCTCGAACTCTGGCATTTTGAACTTGCTTGGCATTTGGACATTCTCGTAAACTGAGAGGTCAAACGGAAGTGAGCTTTGTGACTCCTGCAGCTGTCTCACTTTCTCTTCCAGCTTTGCAACGCGCTCATCCTGCTCTGTCTTGGGAACGCTATTAGGCTTGGCTTTTCCACCAAGGACCAGGTCATCTTCTAGCTCAGGCATTTCGTCATCGCTCATTTGGGCCATGTTCCTCGGGACTACTATCTCAGGGAGAATGAGTGGGGGATTTGGATTCACCTGGAGGGATTGAAGTTGAGCTGTTATAAGCTGCATGGATGCGGCTAACTGTTTGAGTTGATCTTCCACGGAGGACATGCGATCACACATTTCAACTTAATCGGCCATTCTAGCTCTTAATCGTGTAATAATGGATGAACGTGGCGGCTCCGTTGTCACCTAATTCGAAGAAATTAATAAAATAAGCACGAAGTGTAAATAGATAGCCAATCCATGACAATGATCTGATTTTTTTTTTTTCACTTATTCATGAGAAGTTCATATAAGAAGAAAATTTCCTAAAAGAGAGTTAGAAAAATAGACACCCTAACAAGACCAAATTTCCTAGACATGAATTGAAAATAAATTTTCAAAAACTTTCTTTTTTTTCAAAATGATTCATTGCGTGGCAATTTCCTCATTTCATTTCTGATTGACAAATGAATTAAATCAATGATTGATCTATATTGTCATGGACCGACTCAAAAGTACGACAAAATAAATTGCATGGTATATGGATAGAAGTCTTACTTCACCAAAGAAAATCAATAGCAATCACATAGACATGCACATGAGACGTGAGACTCGATATCTACTCTAAATGGCTTAACAAAGTGGAGCTAAGAGGATGATCTGACCATTGCAGTCTCGCATTAACTTGTCAGGTCCTCCTAACCCCGGCTCAGTCGAATGGAATGCCCAATAATCACGCAGTCTCGCGGATATGGACAAACACATTCGACACCATGAAAGAAATTTCGGGGAAGAGAAGGTCAACCTCCATATAGCAATCTCGCTTTTGAGGAAGTATTCTTCTCAACACCATCCTAAAAATCCTATCGCAGCCCAGGTCCGACCACAGGTTGTGTGTGCAATAGTGTAGTGTTAAAAGCAATAAACCATGCACAACAGTTTAAATGTGAACAACACTTCTAATTAGGGAAAAATAAATCATTCATCCCACACTCCAACCTGCAAGACAAAGGTTAGCAAAGACTACTCCCCTTATACCTCCTATCTGCAAAAACATTTAACACCTTAGATATGTTAGGGACGTACCTAGTGTCCTTGCTGCCAAACAAAAACATTTTTAAAAGAAAAAGAAAAATTGGCCTAAGTCTACTAAGTGTTTTAACACAAGTCCCCACCGGAGTTGCCAAGCTGTCACGACCTAATTTTTTGGTGCACCACCTAAAACTAGGTTAATGGACTGTCAAGTTTTTTTTAAACTTAACTCGGGCTCTCCCAAGCCCATACCAATTCGCGACTTAAGGTTCAAACATTTAACATGTAAAAGGTTATTAACTAGGAGCCGCCACTAATTAGTTCACGGTAGGTCGATTAGACACCTAAGTAAAATAAGGGGAGATATATTTTACTCCTACGAACCAGAGACTAAGGGTACGGGGACTTGGTTACACTATAATTTTCTAATGCCCTTTCGGTACCATTTCTTTTTAATTTAAAAAAAAAATGTTTTTGCAAGCAACTTGGATTTATTTTAACCTAAATTACTACCATGCAAAAATGACCACACGGATGTTCAAACATTCAATAAATAAATTGCCTCACACGAAGCAAACAATTTTTTTGGGCTTTCTTGAAAATTAGAATTCTTTTATGAAAATGCATTTCTTAACTAAATGAGTTAATCCTATTAATATGCAAATTCTAATTAAATGGACTTATTATGCAAACTAATTAATCTACACCTCATGACCTAATTTCACTAATGAACAAATTCTAATTAAACGATCCTATTATGCAAACTAGTTAACATGCCCTTAGTATTTTTGCATTGTTTTTATTGAAGTTTAGAATTTATGAAAACCCTACTTAATCTATCTAAAAAGGGATAATTTTTTAATTTATTCCAGGGATTAATTTAACTTAAACCCTATCCTATCTTAGAAAACTTATTTTTTGAAAAATGAGATAATTAAAATGTGCGAACATTATTAAAACCCTAAAAAATTAAATATGTCCAACTCTAACTTATTTTAAAAAAGTGCAATCCTAAAAATGTAATCCTAAAAAACTTCTAATTTACTAAACCTATATGCTCATGCAGAATTTTGATTTTTTTATTTTCTGATTTTTTAGTTTTTTTTTAAGATAAGTAATTATTAAATAAATATTAAATCTAAACTATCAACAAAATAAAGGGTTAATATAAACCAAAAAATAACCTGTTGCCTCACAGTCAAATTAACGATTCTCTTAACCCTAATTATCACGACAAAGAGATCAAAATAATTAAAAATCTAATCCGAAATCTTACGTATCAAATTAATAATTATAATGATTGAACAATTGAAATTCTACCAAAAGCCCAAAAATTAATATAATTAAAAAAATAATCCGATGTCTCTCGGATTAAATTAATAATTACAATAATTCCGCACAAAATCCCTATGGATAATGCCTACAAAATTCATGAAGACTAACATTCAATATTACAACTTAAATAACTAAACTAAAAATGCTATCAAATAAAATAAACAGAAAAATAACATGAAAAATAAAAAGAGTAAAGAAATAAACTAAACTAAAAAGTAAAAATAAAAACTACCTAAGGGGAAGCAACAGTGGAAGGCGCCGGGCGATGGGGGTTGGACGCGGCGACGCGGTGATCGGATGGAGGGTGGCCGGCGTCGGAGCTCCAGCAAGGGGGACCGGCGGAGGTGTGACGTTCGGCGCGGGCTGAGGGATGTGTTTTGGCCGGCACGGCGGGCTGCCACAACTGGTTCGCGGCTCGCGGGTCGTCAGGTGGAGAGGACTCCGGTGGTGGAGGCGTGCTGCGCTCGAGCAGTCGCCGGTGCAAGGCGTCGGGTGAAGGTTTGCTGCAATCGTCGGGTGTATAGAGATGGAGCGGTGTTGGCCAGGAGGAGCAAGCGTCGGGGTGGTGTTTAGTGGTGGACAGAGATGCTCAGGCGAAGGGCAGCAGGCGTCGGGGGTGCTGGCGATGTTGCGAGCGAGGCGAACGGGCGGCGACTGGCTCGGGATCGCAGATCGGCGGGCTGCAGGTGAGGCGGAGACGTGGGCGCCGGACAGAAGCGCGCAGTGATGGGCGCTGCTGCAGGCGTCGGGCTGCTATGGTGGAGATGCAGGCGAGCGATGAAGGTGCAGGCGCGGGGTTGAGGTGTTGCTCGGTTGTAGTGGGTGAAGCTCGGACGGCGACCAGAGGGGGACAGGCGGCAGTGGCGACGCGGACGGTGGCGTTGTGACGGCGGGTCGTCGGGCGAGTGGGGCAGCGGTGGCGGAGACGCGGTGAGCAGCAAAGGTCAAGCACTCCGCGAAGAAGACGAACAGCAACCCCTTGTTTTTTTTCTTTTTTTCTTTTTTTCTCTCTCCTCACGTCTCCCTCGCGTCACTTCCCTCTTTGTCTCCTTTTCTTGCTTTTCAACAGTCCCTCTTTGTCTCTTTTTCTGCTTTTCGACAGAAGAAAGAAAAAAGGGGCTTCTGCTGACTTTTATTTTCCCTCGAAGCCTTCTTTCTTCTCATTTTTTTCTCACAAATTCTTTCTCTCGACTCTCAATTTCTTCCGCATTCCCCTTGTCATGAAAAATGAGCCTCTCTTTTATAGTGATTCGAAACGGTCTCTTTACATGGCATTTCTAGAGTTACCATTTCCTGTCACATTAAATCAAAAGGATAAGTGTTCCAGAAGTCCTAAAACTTGTCACGAAAATGCATTTTAGTCCTAAAACTTGCAAAAAGTGCATTTAAGTCCTCAAACTTGTCAAATTGTTTCAAACGAGTCCTAAGATCGACGCCGTTAGCCTTTTCCGTTAAAAATGCTGACGTGGCATTTTAAATAATTTTTTAATTTCCACGTATATTTTTTAATTATTTTTTATTCATTTTTAAAAAAAAATAAATTTTTGAACTTTTTTTTAAGTTTTAAGTGAAAATAAGATAAAATGAATAAATCTAAATTTTTTAATTTTAAATCTATATATATATTTTAAAATGAATAAAAAATAATTAAAAAATCCACGCGAAAATAAAAAATTATTTAAAATGCCACGTCAGCATTTTTAACGGAAAATGCTAACGGCATCGATTTTAGGACTCGTTTGAAACAATTTGACAAGTTTTAGGACTTAAATGCACTTTTTGCAAGTTTTAGGACTGAAATGCATTTTCATGACAAGTTTTAGGACTTCGAACACTTATTCCTAAATCAAATCTGTATGATTTGGCAATAAGCTCAATTCTTGCCCATTTTTCACTTGATTTCAAAATTGTTGCTGCATTTAACAAAATCCGAATATCCCTAAGAATTCCAATTTTCCATGCATAAACAATCAAATCAATTTCCTCTAATTTTCTCATTTTTTCATTTTATTTGTTCAAAATGCAATTTTTATTTTCCTTATTTCCTTAGGCTTGCTAAAATTAGGTGTCAACATCAACTCAATGACATATTATCTTAATGCGAATCAGTTACACGAAGCAATCCATAAATTTGCCGTGAAAAGTTGAAATAATTAAAAATCTAACCCGACGTCTCTCGGCTCAATATTTTTTATTATTATGACTTAATATGACAAATTTCCTAATCGGATAATAATAAAATAAATTAGAACAAATCAAGCCAAAATCACAAACTATGAAACATAATATTTAATTTGAATTTAGTCTAGAGAAATTATCTAGTCTAGGGCACGACTTTTTGTCGCTAATAACAGCACCTACACAAAGAGAAAGTAGAGAACAGCCCCAAGGAAGAATCACGTCTTGATGTGGGGGTGTAATTTCGTCGAGTGTGAACGACGGGAGAGAACTGGTATCGGAGCAGCCACTTTTAACTCACAGCAACATTGGTTTGTCCGATAACAAAAGTGATAAAAACCGGTCAATGAAACCACCGAGTTGACACAAAATTGGACGGTAACTCTGGCAACACGAACCTGCAAAGGATCTCCGGAAAATAGTGGTGGCGAGCGGCGGCTACTAAACTGGACAGCCAACAACAATGGGCAACAACGGAAAAACTGGACAGCAAATTGAACACGAGCAGTGGCTACTGGCGTTACGGTGGCAACGAGGTTGCGGCCAGGAAGCAACTAGTTCGGTTCACGGATGCGGGGGTAGCAGTGACTGTGGCGTTTGGGTAACAGTCGGAATAGCAGCTACAAAGGGGTAGAGGTGCAGTGATGTCGTCGATGAAAGGGCTGCAGTGGCGTCGTCAAACGGTTGAGTAGCAGCTCAATAGGGTGGCAACCCGTTGATGATGTATCGTGGGTGGTAAAAACAACGCTACAGAGACGTTAGCATGGGTCTTGGCCAAGACTCGACCAAGAAAACTCACGCTCTCTCCTCTTTCACGTGTATCTCTCTATAGTAGGAATTGTCCCCCATGAAACCTCAACAGTAGATTACCAATTTCTCTCTCCAAGAAACAACGGTTTTTTTTTTTTTTTTGCCAATTTCTTCCCCACCTCAACGAAGCCTTCGACTCTCTATTTATAGAGGAAAAAAAAAACGAGTTTGTTTTGCAAGTGAAGATTTTCCAATATGATTGCATATATTCACTCAATTGCCGAAGATTATCTTTTGAAAAAGAGGGGATGCGCTCAACAAGAAAATGATTCCAAAATATAAAATCTTTTGTGAAGACTTTCCAAGATAATTCACTCAACCGTCGAAGATCATCTTCTAAAAATGTTCTATTATCTAAAATCGATTTTTTTAGAACAATTTTTTTTAGAGATAAGTTAAATATTATTGTCACCTAAATATAAATGTTATGAAATGCTTAATGTAGTTTTTCAAAATTTAAGTGTCAACAGTTCCCAAAACCAAACTCCACGACCTTTTTTTTGTTGGAAAACTAAACACCAAACAAATTTATATGTATTCTAGTTTGGGTTACAACTCATGATTTCCCTCATTTGTCTCTCAATTTTCTCAAAAGCACTTGCTTTCCCTCACCTGTGACTAACCATACTCAACACTTAGGAAAAATTCAGTCTTTCTTGGTCCGCCAGGAGGGTGTTTTTCGGGGGGCTTTAGGAGACCTTCCCGATCTCCATTTGGGACATGTGACCTATAGATGGAAAGATATTTGAGTGAAGTTTTACTTTCTAGTTGAAGGTTTTGGCTAATTTTGATTGCAAGTTTGTGAAAATTTCACTTTTCTCTCTAAAGGTTGATTTGGAATTTCTGAGTTTAACCTTTTCTAGAGTTGCTTCCGAGGGTGTCTTTAGGGGATGATTGTGAGCTCTCTCTTCTCCCTCTTGTCTCCTACCTTTCATGCCCTAAAAGAGCTTACTTTAGTGATATTATCCCTTAAATTAAGGGATTTTTGGTCAATTTTTTGTCCACCTACCAAGCCTATCAACTCAGCTAGTTCACCAACTTTCTGACTTGGCTAAACTTTTCAATTTTTGTAGCTGTTGAATGTGCGGATTTTGCTGCAATTTTCACATGCCTTCAGCAGCTTATCCCTAGCCAAATTTTGTCCACTTGTACTACTAATTAGGGTCTTCCATCACGTGCAAAGATCAAGCTGATTGGGCAGCTGAGTAGGATATGGCGGGGCCACCAATATGCTTACTTAGCAGCTCGGAATTGAGACTTAACCATGGGCTCGGTTTTGGTAGCTGGTTTGAGTGCTTTAATCCATCAATTTGGCTGCGGTTTTTGATCAATTAGCGAGCTCATGTATAGTAGTTAAGATCTTGACCTTTTTTCGTGATCGTCTCCACCCAATTTTGTAAGAGAGTCTCTCAAAGTTGGCAATTTTCTTGCTCGAAAATGCCCAATTCAATGTAATTTGATCATTTGACCCAATTTGATAATTAGACCTAACCCAAGTTCAATTTCAACTCAATTGGGGCCAAGATGATGATTTAAGGGCTCGGGCGAAATTTTGTAAAATTCGCAAATTGGTTCATCAACTTTTGGAAATTGCATTTTGGCCCCCAACTTGCCATTTTAATTCCAATCTAACCTCCTAGGCTTGGCTAGTCACATTTAGATCATTGGCCCCAACTTTTTCTTTCTTTCTTTCTTTCTTTTTTTTGGCAAAAACATCTTCCATTTTAGAAAAACTATAATAAATGCCTAAATAATCTATATGTAAGAATTAGACATGAAGTATTTTTGTGGAAAAACAAGTTCCCATTTTTCGAAAATGATTTTTGGACAAAAATTTAGGTGTCAACACCTTTGTTAACCATGTATGATCTTTATAATGGAGCTTCATGCTTCATAGAAAGATGTGAAGAATATGTGATCTAAATTTCTAGCCTGTTCTTTGTATATTATTCATATTTTTTCTTTTACTATGGCATTTGAGCTTTAATGCCACTGGTTGGGCATTTTAGCTCTAATACCACTTTAACGAACCAATCAAGATGGAGTTAATAAGCTAAAGTACGTGCTATGCCAGTACAATACATTACTCTCTCCCTGATGTTTACAATGCTGAATTTAAAGATATATGTACTTAATAAAATCATACCTATCTCTCAACAAATACAATGTAGGTATAGTATTGAAATAAAACGTGCTGCTTTACACTCAATTTCTTAATATCCCAAGGCCTTACTTCACCATTTTGCGGTGTATCCTATAACCTACAAACACAATATCTAAAAGCTTGCTTTTACATGGACACACTATCAATTCTGGAAGTACATTTTTATATTTAGGTAAAGCTTGCACGAGGTTGAGCAATGTTGTATGCTCCAATACGAGTTTTGTCCAATAATTTACTTTTAAGGTTCACCTTTAATCCTGACAAATCTCCAACTTCGTATCTATCTCCCATATATGCGATTTCATCCTCAACTTTAGTACTTTTTTATCCTCCATCAAGTAATTTCGAGCTCCCCAAGCATGGACGCGTTATTGCATGGATTGAGTGCATATATGGATCTAGTTCACTGTGCCACATTCCTTAAATAACTTTGGCTCCTTGTGGCAATGGCTAATGCCTAAAATGAACCATTAGTGTATGTATGTCGTGGATTTCATGCAAGAAAAATTCATTGAATAGATTTTCGGTCGCTATAGTAATAGGTTAGCATCCCAAGCTAAATATTTTCAAGAGTAAATACTGCCTCAATTCATTCTACTCAATCATGCTTTACATTTCAAGAATCCTTGAAAATAAAATCGGATTCACACTTGAAATTGTAAAACTCATTAATTTTTTTTTTAATATGATGTGCCATAAAATTAATTGTAAAAGACACGTACATGAGTACTTGGATACAATGGGTGAGCACGGGTCAAGCAAGTGGGGCTGCAAGGTACTTTTTCAGCTCGGCCTGAATGCGCCAAGCCTAGAATTTCCATGCTAGTCTCAATCGTACAAGAAAAGGTTCAAATCGAATTAAGTGGTCCAAGCTAGTCGAGTTGGGCTAGCTCGATATTTTTTTTTTTTTGGTTTTCCTCAATTAGAAATGGCTTAATTATTATTTTCAGGATAACAAGTATGGACTGATTCCTTTGATCGATTAGCTTTGTCTAGTACGGTGAGTTTGACAATTGCTCTTTATCAATATCAATTCAATGCTACTAGTAGGTAGTTACGTGCGTTACAAGTAATAAAGATTTTGATTTTTCATTAGCACATGACTATTGGTCTAAAATAGATTCAGGAATATAATCTTTAGAATGAATAGTCTTCGAATGTGAAAAGACGCAACTCTTATATGAATAGACATATTACTTGAATAAAAGACGCAACTCTTGATGAAAAGGCCAAACCACACCAATACACCTTGAAGAGTAATGAAGGGGAAAAAAAACCACTAGCAGCATAATTACATTATTTTGTTTGACGAGTTCATGTAGCATTGTCACTGTCATGCTCTGATCCTCGAGCGCGCGCCCATCCCTCACCTGGTCGATTAATAACGATGTCCTAGGACGCATCGCCGACCTTTTTCTTTTTAATACGCATGCGGAAACATATAATAATCCCCAGACAATAAAACAATGGGATAGACAAGTAGGACTAAAAACTCGAACCTGAAAACCAACACCCTTATATACATATTTAACAACTCAGTCATATATATACATATACAAGCCATACTAAAAGGTTAGTTTTACTCAAACAGGTTCCACAGCAAAAGTCATCAGACAGGAGTGGAGTCTCAATTCTCATCAGGATCCTACTCTAGATCATCCTCGGGGTTCTCCTCCAGGTACTCCTCTTCAGGTTCTGCCATTTAGGGACCTGAAATGTTGTTCCGCAATCGGGATAAGATTACGTCTCAGTAAGTTCTACCCCCTAAGATTCGATTAGGAAGTCAATACACCTTAGGGCTACCTAAGCACAACACGAGTCAGAGGACTTACCTTGGCCTCGGTTCCATCCTGCAAATCAGTATATATATCAAATATACACGATCACATCACATCACCAAATCAGATGCGATCAATCAACTTAGTTGATTATATGTCATCACAACATTCCTTTGGTCGGTACATTCAATACAATCTATAAAGTCCGACCTTAGTCTAGGACTGTTCACCCAAAGCTGAAAATAGATAGTATAGCTCGCCCAAAGCTGATAATATAGTATACTGTATATATGCTCGCCCAAAGCTGAATGATTAGGGCCCCCAGGCCATCATAGTATACTATATATGCTTGCCCAAAACTAATAATATGGTATACAGCTCACCTAAAGCTGACAGATCTCTCGTAAGCTGATATAGTATACCGGTATACTACTCGCCCAAAGCTGACATATCGCTTGTAGGTCAATATAGTATACCACTTCAACCATATAGTTAATTCATTGTTTTTATCACGCCCGATAAAAATAGCCATATGTGGGTACACGGTCGGCCTTAGCCGAAATATAACAATTTCACTTCCACAACTTCCACCATTTTATATGATCCACCAAAATATTTTTGGCGTTGTAAACCGATGCTTGGTTAATTTCCAATTAATTACTGAAATAATTAATTTAAGGATAAAATCCTAAAATCACCATTAAATCAATTTAGCACAAATCAACGCTCAAATAAATAAACAGACTGCACCACAATGATCGCATAAAATTCAGGTCGTCGGCTATCCCAACCTAATTTCTGGAAAATAAATAAATAAATAAATAATTATGGAAATTATTAAATAATTGCAATAAATCCAACTTAGGCTCGTAATGCTTAATTGGAAGCCGAGATGAGCCCGGAAAATTACCTAGACTTGTTCAATAAATACTAATACATATTTTCTTGCTAATTACACTAACCATTCGCTTAACATGCATCAATAAGTCTCTAATTGAATTACTCTAATCTAATCTATCCACCTAATTGCACTTAATTAAATCTAATCACCCATAAGCATCATTAGCATACTAAGCAAGGATTAGTGAGCAAAACTCACTGAATTAACGATCCATTCGGATCAATTTGACAGGGACGTGACGAGGAACGAAAAGCTCCAAATCGGCGACACCAACGGGGCACAAATCGGGCCCGAAACTTGGCCCGCAAAGCCCACGATGCTGCTAGTTTTCCCCTAGCTGGTGGCTGATTTGTGCGGCTGGTTCGGTGGCGCTGCTGGGCGTGTTTTGCTGACCTCGTGGAGATGGCCGCAAGGAGAGAAACGGAGGGGCTGCTTCGTTGATTGAATCGAAGAGAAACAGAAAAGAACGAACAAGAATTAGAAGAGAAGCAACAAGGGGTCGACAAAAGTGGATGCAAGCACGAAGGAAACAAAAAAAAGAAATGGCGGCTGGCATGTGAAATGAATGGGATGTCGACCGTGGAAGGATAATGGAAGAATTGTGACAAAGAAAGTCAAAGGAAAAATGGGACACGGCAAGAGAAGGAAAAAGACATCAAGGGGGATTTCGCACAAGGAGAGAGAGAGAGAGAGAGAGAGAGCGAGCGAGTGGGGACATCGTCCAAGTGGGGTGGGGGGAAAGAAAAAAAAAAGAAAAAAAAAGGAAATTAAAAGAAATTTCTTAAAACCAAAAATCCTTAGTCCCACTTGCTCTTGTTTAGTCCAATGTAATTCCAAAAAATTCCCATGCTAGAGCACTTGACCCTCACTTGCTTTCTTGCATCAAATTTCCCTCAAATAACAAATCTCAGGCAACAAAAAGCGCAATTTCCTTCAATTTAGAATTCTAATTCATTTTCTTTTCGGAATCTGATTTTCTGAACAAACAAATCTAGTTGAGGTCCAATTTGAATTCAGAAAAAAGCCCAAACAACTTCCATTCACCAACTCACTCACACCAGATGCCAAAAATCCATTCAAATTGGCCAATCCGAATTTCCGTTCATTTTCTGAATCGTCCGCAACAATTTTCCGTAAAAATCCCGAACTCACCGAAAAATCCTCGAAAAATGAGTCAACATTCCTAAAATTTATTGTGACATGAAAGAATCTTCAATTTCTAAAATCGAACTCGAATTCGCGGTTAATTTCCATTCGACGCGTTTTTAGCGTGACCTAGTCTATCGAGTAGTTTTTAGAGATTTTTAGTGCAAATGACCTGTGGTCGATTTTCTTCGAGCCACAATGAACCCACTTGACGCATTGGCGGCTCTCAGTTGTCGTGAAAATCTCGAGGATTCAAATACGGACACAGGATACCAAAACGATAGAAGAATCAGTCTAGGGCCGGTCAACGAGAATTTTCCAATTTAATGGTGTCATCCACAATTAGCCACACATCTCAGTCGAACAGGCATATCTCTGATTTCAAATCAATTTTATAGTGTGCCTTAATGGCCTTTAAAAATGAGCACGGTCGAGAAGTCAATTCCTGGTCGAATTCTCAAGTCTATTGCCTTAAAATTCCTTAATAGCTTCCCTGAATAGCCTAGTTATCTTAAGAGTAATCAATTCTGAGAACAGCCCTATAGACACATTAATGAATTGTCCGATTTATTTAATAGAAAACATGACTGAAAATCTGGGATGTCACAACTCTTCTCCTCTTATAAAAATTTCGTCCTCGAAATTTAAACCTTTACAAAACTTCATAAAAAAAAGGTGGGGGTACAATTGTCTCATCGACTCTTCAGTCTCCCATGTCGCTCTTTCAGTACCGTAGTGTTACCAGACCACTTTGACCAACGGAATGGTCTTTGTACGCAGAACTTGCTCTTTTCGATCCACTATCTGAACCGGACTTTTAACGTATGACACACGGTCATCCATGTCTAATTCCTCGAAGTTGGGCACGTGGGTCGGGTCAGACTCATACTTCTTTAATATTGACACGTGAAAGATGTCATGCACTTGCGCCAATATCGGCGGCAATGTATGACGATACGCTAGGTTCCCAATTCTCTCAAGAATCTCAAATGGACCTACATACCTCGGACATAGTTTTCCTTTATTACCAAAGCGTGAAATTCCCCTCATTGGTGACACCTTTAGAAAAACGTGATCACCAGCTTAGAATTCCAAAGACCTCCGGCGCTTATCTATGCAACTCTTCTGCCTGCTCTGTGCGGTATTTAATTTGCCTCTAATCACTACCACGGCTTCCATTGATTGTTGGATTAACTCTGGGCCTGTGATCTTTCTTTCCCTAACTTCATCCCAAAACATTAGTGTTCTGCACACTCTGCCATACAACGCTTCAAAAGGAACCATCCTAATGCTCTGCTAATAACTATTATTGTAGGCAAATTCCACCAAGTGTAGTTGATATTCCCAACTTCCTTTGAAGTCTAGTACATAAGCTCTCAACATGTCCTCGAGGGTCTAAATTGTCCTCTCAGACTGGCCATCTGTCTGAGGATGATATGCCGTACTGTACTGTAGCTTGATACCTAAGGCACTTTGTAAGCTCTTCCAAAAGGTTGCGGTAAATCTCGGGTCTCTATCTGAAGTTATCGTAACTGGCACTCCATGCATACGAACCACTTGACGCACGTATAGATCTACGTGTCTTTCCAAGCTAAGATCCTTTCAAACTGCAATGAAATGAGCCGACTTTGTCGGTCTGTTAACTACTACCCAAATCGAATAATTTCCTCTCTGACTCCTCGATAGTCCAGTCACGAAATCCATCGTGATATGCTCTCATTTCCACTCTGAGATCTCGAGAGGTTGCAGTAGTCCTCCCGGCTTGCAATGTTGAGCTTTCACTTGCTGACATGTCAAACACTTGGCGATATGCTTGGCGATGTCTGCCTTCATACCTGACCACCAATAGTGTTGACGCAAATTTTAATATATCTTGGTACTACCAAGATGAATGCTGTAACTGCTACGATGTGCTTCTGATAAGATATCCTCTCTAAGCTCCACATCGTCAAGTACAACTAAACGTCATCGGAACCTTAGCGTTCCATCATCAGAAACCTGAATATAACGACCCGGGCCACACTGTATAATATTGTCCACTTTGGACACTGAGTCCTCACGGTTTTAAAACGCGTTATACAGGTTAGAGGGGCCCAAGCCATTATAAACTGGCCCAGGACTCCCCCATAAGCGATGTGGGACAAGAGGGACCCTTTCCTTGCACACGTCCGGGGACCGAGGTGCAGACGCACCGTCATCCCTCCTCCATGCGCACTGCCGCTCGGGCCGTCACACTCTTCCCCCCTTGGGAGCATAGTGCCCTCGCTGTGGCCCCACCCGGGCCCCACTGTATAATATTGTCCGCTTTGGACACTGAGTTCTCACGGCTTTAAAACACGTTATATAGATTAGAGGGGCCCAAGCCATTATAAACTGGCCCAGGACTCCCCCCTAAGCGATGTGGGACAAGAGGGACCCCTTCCTTGCGCACGTCTGGGGACCGAGGCGCGGACGCACTGCCATCCCTCCTCCCTGCGCACCGCCACTCGGGCCGTCACACTCTCCCCCCCTTGGGAGAACAGCGCCCTCGTTGTGGCCCCACACGCGGTCGGGAGTCGACTCTGATACCATTTGTAACGACCCGGACCCCACTGTGTAATATTGTTCGATTTGGACACTGAGTCCTCACGGCTTTAAAACGCGTTATACAAGTTAGAAGGCCCAAGCCATTATAAACTGGCCCAAGACTCCCCCCTAAATAATGTGGGACAAGAGGGACCCCTTCCTTGTGCACGTCCGAGGACCGAGGCGTGGACGCACCACCATCCCTCCTCCCTGCGCACCGCCGCTCGGGCTGTCACACTGAAAGTCAGCTTTTCTTTTCTCAGTGTCCTCTTGTAGAATCTTCTGAACATCGGTGTTTGTCGGTTGGAGTAACTTGATTCTGATCTGAATATTCGGTTCAATTCTGAGGGTGGCCATAAGACTTGAAAGGTAGCCTATCTCAAACTTGAATACCGAATCTCGAGCTCTCTCGATTAAGTTCCACTCCTTAATCAGTATATAGGTTACTGAAGACTTTCGACTCAAAGCATCGGTGACCTTGTTCGCCTTTCTCGGATGATATAAAATATCACAGTTGTAGTCCTTCAGCAATTCCATCCATTGACGCTGTCTCATGTTCAACTCCTTCTGAGAGAACAGGTACTTGAGACTTTGATGATCCGTGAATATTTGAAATTTTTCTCCACACAAGTAGTGTCTCCAAATCTTCAGGGCAAAGATAATCGCTGTGAGCTCTAAGTCATGCGTCGGATAGTTCTGTTCATGGGGTCTCAACTGACGGGAGGCGTATGTAACAACTTTGCCATGTTGCATCAGTACACAACCCAATCCTCTGAGTGACGCATCACTATAGATCTCGAATCCTCCAGGACCGGATGGAATCGTCAGGACAGGTGCGGTAGTCAGTTTTTCCTTAAGCTCTTGAAAACTACAGTCGCACTTATCGGTCCATATAAATTTCTCTTCTTTCTTTAAGAGTTTTGTCAGTGGCGATGCTAATTATGAGAACCCTTCCACAAACCGTCTGTAATAACCTGCCAAACCAAGAAAACTTATGATCTCTGTCACTGTAGTCGATCTTGGCCAATTGATTACGGCTTCAATCTTGCTTGGGTGCACAGAGATTCCTTCGCCTGAAATCATGTGACCTTAGAAAGCAACACGAGTCAACCAAAACTTACACTTGCTGAACTTAGTGTACAATTGATGGACTCTCAGTGTTTGCAACACTAGTCTCAGATGACTCTTATGCTCTTCATCATTTCTCGAATATACCAGAATATCATCAATGAATACGATCACAAACGAATCTAGGTATTCCTTGAATATTCAGTTCATCAAATCCATGAAGGCAGCAGGAGCATTCGTCAACCCGAATGGCATCACTGTGAACTCATAGTGACCATACCGAGTAAGAAATGCTGACTTAGGAACATCCTTCTTCCTAATTTTCAATTGATGATATCCCGTCCTTAAGTCGATCTTTGAAAATATCGACGCTCCTTGCAATTGATCAAACAAGTCATCAATCCTTGGTAGTGGATACTTGTTCTTGATCGTTACTTGATTGAGTTACCGATAGTCGATGCACAGGCGCAACGAACCATCTTTCTTCCTAACAAACAGAACTAGTACTCCCTAAGGTGATGCACTGGGACGAATAAATCTCTTAGCCAATAGCTCTTGCATCTGCACCTTCAATTCCTTCAACTCAGATAACGCCATCTGGTAAGGAGCCTTAGAGATTGGCTTTATCCCGGGTGCTAACTCAATCACAAATTCTATCTTTCTTTCTGATGGTAGACCTGGCAATTCCTTTGGAAAGACATCTGGAAATTCTTGTACCACGGCAATGTTTTCCACTTTCAGTTCCACAACTGTCGTATCCACGACAGTTGCTAGGTAACCTTGACAACCCTCGTCTAACAGACGAGTTGCCTTTGGCGACGAGATTAGGACAATCGAGGGTCCTCCTTGATTCCTGACAAACTCGAAGCTCTTTAAATTCTAATGGGTCAAACTGAATCACTTTGCGATAGCAGTCCATTATAGCTCGTTGCTTGGTGAGCCAGTCCATGCCAATTATCAAATTAAAGTCATACGTGGCTAGGACTAACAAGTCTATTTTCCCCACTCGCTCACCAATCACTAACTTGCAACCAAAACAACCCAAAGCAGCAATCACTTTATCATTTAATGGTGTAAATATGCAAACTGCCAACTCCAACAACATAGGACTTAATCCTAACAACTTAACATATTGCTCGGCAATAAATGAATGAGTTGCTCTAGAGTCGAATAAAGCGTAAGTAGGTTAGTCGTTTAGTGTAACCATTCCTGTGATCATGTCAGGCGCAACCTTTGCTTGACCCTGTGTGATGGTATACACCATGCTCTGAACTGGTGGTCTCAGCTGACCTCCTTGCGGCACATTCTGAGGCGCATACCCTCTTATCTGTCCCATAGGTGGCGGCGGCGGTAACTGCAGTTGTCCTCCTGGTCTATTAGGACAATTTTTGATCATGTGGCCTTGTTGGCCACATCTAAAACAAACACCCGGCCTTTGGGGACACGGAGCTGAACCATGTCGCCTTCCACATAAGCGACACAGGCCATTCTAACTCGGCCCAGACTTTCCAACTCCACCCTTCTTGTTGGGAGGAACCTGGAATCTACCTCCAGGCATGGGCCTATTTCCTTGGCGAATTCCTTCTCGATGAAAATTAAACCTCGATCCAGATGAGGGGACTTGTTCGTTCAAACTCCTTTCGAGCAGTTGTGCTCGACAATAAACCTCTTGATAATCAATCAAATCAAATGGCACCAACGACTACTTCAACTTGCGTCGAAGGCCATCCTTGAACCTTCAAGCTTTCTCCTCAGGGTCTTTAATGAATCTTGGAGCATAATGAGATAGCTCCGCAAATTTGACTCCATATTGGTCAACGGTCATTGACCCTTGGTGGAGTCGCATAAATTCTTCAATTTTCTGTTGTCTCGCGTTCCTCGAGAAATATTGCTCATTGAACGCTCTGAGCAATGCATCCCATAGTGAGACCACTCCTTCAAGAAATACTGTCTCCCTGGCGGCTCTCCACCAGGTGTTGGCATTGCCTTGCAATTGATATACTGCTAGGGTTACCTTTTCTGCCTCAGTGCACATCAAGAGTGCAAAGGCTTTCTCCAGGTCTTGTATCCATAGTGAGGCAGTCTCGGGGTCTCTAGTACCCGAAAATCTTGGCGGACTTAGCCTTAAAAATTGCTCTACCAACTTATGTATCAGTCTTCCTCTCTGCACCTCTATGTATTCAGCTGGAACATCAGCAGGCACGGCAGGAGGTGCGGCGGCAGGTGCAGCAACGGCTGCTGCCTCAGCAGCGACGGCAACAACAGTAGTGGCGGCGGCTTGAGCGGCAACTGCAACAGCGGTAGTAAATGCTGTAGCTTGATCCCGGGCCTGTTGCCCCATCAACTCTTTCATGGTATCCAAAGCCTAATCAATCCTTATGGTTCCTTGATCACCTGGGGCTGCTACCTTAGCATCAACTGGTAGTGGTGTTACACCACTGGCACTGGCCTGTGCTGGTGCCCTAGCTCTGCCTCCTTGGGTACCGACCCTGGTCGGTGACTAAACTCGAGCCGTAGGCCTAATAGTACGCTTAGTCGGAGTTCTCTACTCCGGCTCACTCATGGTTTAGCCTTATCTACTAAAACCTGTCTTCCAAATCCACATTGGATTAGAAGATGAGCGACACACACACGACAAACAATTTTATCACACAACTACCATCGACATGCACCAGACATGTATTTAAATGTCTTTCCTACAACTATCTCAAGGTCCATCGCACCTTATCACTCCAATTCCTAACTTGGCTCTGATAAAACTTAAATGTGGATGTCACGCCTCGATCATTAGGCGTGCGCCCATCCCTCACCTGGTCGATTAATAGCGACGTCCCAGAACGCATTGCCGACCCTTTTCTTTTTAATATGCATGCAGAAACATATAATAAACCCCAGACAATAAAACAATGGGATAGACAAGTAGGACTAAAAACTCAAACCTGAAAACCAACACACTTATATACATATATAACAACTCAATCATATATATACATATACAAGCCACACTAAAAGGTCGGTTTCTACTCAAACAGGTTCCACAGCAAAAGTCATCAGAGAGGAGTGGAGTCTTAATTCTCATTAGGATCCTACTCTAGATCATCCTCGGGGTTCTCCTCCAAGTACTCCTCTTCAAGTTCTGCCATCTAGGGACTTGAAATGTTGTCCCACAACTGAGATAAGATTACGTCTCAGCAAGTTCTACCCCTCAAGACTCAATTAGGAAGCCAATACACCTTAGGGCTGCCTAAGCACAACACGAGTCAGAGGACTTACCTTAGCCTCGGTTCTATCCTGCAAATTAGTATATATATCAAATATACACGATCACATCACATCACCAAATCAGATTCGATCAATCGACTTAGTCGATTACATGTCATTACGACATTCCCTTGGTCGGTACATTCAATACTATCTATAAAGTCCGACCTTAGTCTAGGACTGTTCACCCAAAGCTGAAAATAGATAGTATAGCTCGCCCAAAGTTGATAATATAGTATACTGTATATATGCTCACCCAAAACTGAATGATTAGGGCCCCCAGGCCATCATAGCATACTATATATGCTCGCCCAAAGCTAATAATATGGTATACTGCTTACCCAAAGCTGACATATCGCCCGTAGGTTGATATAGTATACCGGTATACTGCTCGCCCAAAGCTGACATATCGCCCGTAGGTCGATATAGTATACCACTTCAACCATATAGTCAATTCATCATTTTTATCACACCCGATAAAAATAGCCATGTGTGGGTACACGGTCGGCCTTAGCCAAAATGTAATAATTTCACTTCCACAATTTCCACCATTTTATATGGTCCACCAAAATATTTTTGGCGTTATAAATCGACGCTTGGTTAATTTCCAATCAATTACTGAAATAATTAATTTAAGGATAAAATCCTAAAAACACCATTAAATCAATTTAGCACAAATCAATGCTCAAATAAATAAACGGACTGTACCACAATGACCAATGCAGTAAAATTACTGGTCGTCGTCCCCACCTAATTTCCAAAAATAAATAAATAATTTAATAATTACGAAAATTATTAAATAATTGCAATAAATCCAACTTAGGCCCGTAATGCCTAATTGAAAGCCGAGACGAGCTCGGAAAATTACCGAGACTCGTTCAATAAATACTATGACCTATTTTCTTGCTAACTACACTAACCATTCGCTTAACATGCATTAATAAATCTCTAATTTAATTACTCTAATATAATCTATGCACCTAATTGCACTTAATTAAATCTAATCACCCCTAAGCATCATTAGCATACTAAGCAAGGATTAGTGAGCAAAACTCACTGGATTAACGATTTGTTTGGATCAATTTGACGAGGATGCGATGAGGAACGAAAAGCTCCAAATCGGTGACACCAATGGGGCACAAATCGGGCCCGAAACTTGGCCCACAAAGCCCACGATGCTACTAGTTTTCCCTTGGCTGGTGGCTGATTTGTGCGGCTAGTTCGGTGGCGCTACTGGGCTTGCTTTGCTGACCTCGTGGAGATGGCTGCAAGGAGAGAAACGGAGGGGCTGCTTCGTCGATTGAATTGAAGAGAAACAAAAAAGAATAGACGAGAATTAGAAGAGAAGTAGCAAGGGGTCGATGGAAGTGGATGCAGGCAAGAAGGAAACAAAGAAAAGAAATGGTAGCTGGCATGTGAAATGAATGGGATGTTGACCGTGGAAGGATAAGGGAAGAATTGTGACAAAGAAAGTCAAAGGAAAAAGGGGACACGGAAAGAGAAGGAAAAAGACGTCGGTGGGGGGGGGAGATTTCGCACGAGGAGAGAGAGAGAGAGAGAGAGAGAGAGAGAGTGGGGACGTCGACCAAGTGGGGTGGGGTGAAAGAAAAAAATAAAAATAAAAAGGAAATTAAAAGAAATTTCCTAAAACCAAAAATCCTTAGTCCCACTTGCTCTTGTTTAGTCCAATTTGATCCCAAAAAATTCCCATGCTAGAGCACTTGATACTCACTTGCTTTCTTGCGTCAAATTTCCCTCAAATGACAAATCTCAGGCAACAAAAATGGCTATTTCCTTCAATTCCGAATTCTAATTCATTTTCTTTTCGGAATCTGATTTTCTGAACAAATAAATCCAGTTGAGGTCCAATTTGAATTCAGAAAAAGCCCAGACAACTTCCATTCACCAACTCACTCACACCAGATGCCAAAAATCCCTTCAAATTGGCCAATCCGAATTTCCGTTTATTTTCCGAATCGTCCGCAACAATTTTCAGTAAAAATCCCGAAGTCACTGAAAAATCCTCGAAAAATTAGTCAACGTTCCTAAAATTTATTGTGACATGAAAGAATCTTCAATTTCTGAAATAGGACTCGAATTCCCGATTACTTTTCATTCGGCGTGTTTTTAGCGTGACCTAGGCTAGTGAGTAGTTTTCAAAGATTTTTAGTGCAAATGACCCATGGTCGATTTTCTTCGAGCCACAATAGACCCACTCAACGCATTGGCGACTTTCGGTTATCGTGAAAATCTCGATGATTCAAATATGGACAACCAAAACGATAGAAGAATCAATCTAGGGCCGGTCAACGAGAATTTTCCAATTTAGTGGTGTCACCCACGATTAACCACACCTCAGTCGAACAGACCTATCTCTGATTTCAAATCAATTTTATACTGTGCCGTAATGACCTCCAAAAATGAGCACGGTCGAGAAGTTGATTCCTGATCGAATTCTCAAGTCTATTGCCTTAAAATTCCTTAATAGCTTCCCTAAATAGCCTAGTTATCTCGAGAGTGATCAGCTCTGAGAACAGCCCTATAAGTGCGTCAATGAAATGTCCGATTTACTCAATAGAAAATATGACTGAAAATCTGGAATGTCACAGTCACTTATCGTTATTTGTACCTAAGTGGCAAAAACTACTAAGTTGACACGTTTTCAGAACGTCCTGTTTCTTTTCCCACTAGTAACTCTTACCTTGCGGCTTCTTTCTAGTTCACTGAAACCACGAAGTCATTGAATTGTCAACATAATTCTCTGCACGAGACTGACTACGAACATTGAATTACGAATTGACATAATGAAACGAAGTTCTCCAGCTGGCCGATCCATAATTCACATGGATGGGTTGAAGAATTGTGTATAGATTGGTGCAGTCGCAGAACTGAATGAAAGTCAAATACTGTAAACAAAAAATGCCAAATCAACACGAGTGATTTTGCTTTAAATATCTAGTCTTCGAAAGCCAACTTTGAACTCACTTATCATGATAGAGAAGGTTGGAAATGAAAAAGACGGAACTCGAGAATTCCAAATAAACCTTAGTCCATTACTATATATCGCAAATTATCGAGAAAATATGATACGATAGACTCTTTGTATGAATTTCAAGTGGTCAAAGTCAATCACAAGTTAAGAAATGCATACGCATGAAAACTTGTATCGTACTCTGTATGCGGGAATCATATCGAGTCTTTAATTTTCATATATCATTGATCACAAATAACATGGAAGCATGAACAAATTGAATGATTTGAGTAAGATATAAATTGCAGAAGTAAAACTTAAATATAAAGAGTTGCGCGGTTCGGAGGTGTGCAAACTACTAAGGGAGAGATCAATAAGATGGGTTCCACTATAATCTGTAGAGATGAGACTAAAATCACTCAGTTACACCCACTCTTAACTATTTCACAATCCTAAATTAAATCTAAACCCACAAGAATTAGTCACAAAGAAAGGAGTTTTCTCACGCTCTCACTCTCTTAATCCTTTTATTATAGTTTTAACACATATTAAGCACACTCAATATAGCACTAGAGACCGAACTTAACAACAATATATATGGTGTTTGTGTACGCACCAATGAAAACAAATATGTGCCCTTTTCCTGCGTCAACATGGACTTCATCTTCAAAAAAGAAAGAAGTCTTGTGAGAAATTAATTACTCTTTTTTCCATTACCCACGTTTTCATTGGCAAGAGTCCAGTTTTGGACTTTACTGATGTGGCCCATGTTCCTTGCGATTCAATTTTGGGTTAGTTTTCAAAGCAATCAAAATTAAATTCAAGCCATAATCAACAAATCTCTACTTTGATAGAGAAGTCCAACTTCATCCTCATCGATCATTGATTAATCATTGTCTCTCCCGAGCCCATCTAGGCTCCTCATCCATTTCAAACACTAACCAGGTCCGAATAGTATTGGAACTTGATAAATGTGATAGGATCGTTGGCATGTCTGCCAAATTGACTACCATGTTGCACTTTCTCAATGAATGCAAATCTTTCTGACACAATCTCAGGTATAAAATTGTACTCGATATCAATGTATGTTGTTTGCTAGTGATACAATTGATTTTTGACCAAATGTATTGCACTCCCATTGTTGCCGTAAAAAACAATCTTCTACTACAATAATCCCCAACCATTGAGCAAATCTGTCAGCCAAATAAATTCCTTGATTGCCTCGGTTGATGCTATTCACTCTGCTTCAGTTGTCAACAAAGCAATTGCCGACTACAATTGTTACTACAAACAAATGATATGGAATACTTTAACAGGTTTGAGGAGCTAATAAAACAAATAATAAAGTGTTAATCTCTCAAGAAAATAAATACTGAGGTGTAACTTTATTTCATAATGTCACAGGATCATAATTTATCAATTAAATAGCAATTCATGCGTGTACTTTTGTTTTTTTTTTTTTAAACATAAAGAAGAATTGCTTCCTCTTTTGACCATGTACTCCCTTGAAATTGGGCGTAAACTAAAGGTTTTCTTACACTTTTGTTCGTGATAGGGCAAACAGGTTGAGTTCGCTTTCAAATTTGCCGTACGCAAGGCAGAGATAGTTGCCTTTAATACCTTTAATATATGAATTGTTTCTGAACACATGGATGACGTCCGCAAATTTGGATTTCTTGACCTGTGCCAACGTCATCATGAAAAACAAGCACGTTTCATAATTGAATTTCAATTGATACAATAAGTCGTTTGACTCATGTTTGAAAATGATTTGCCTCCACGTTCAACCCCTCCGAAACATCTTTGCACTACGGTTCTTCATCCTTATCTGTGATGTATGCATAGGTTCAAGACGCGTTGCTTGCATGCTCATGCTTCCGAATTTACATATTTAAGTAATTGATTTAGAATGATTTACCTGAATTTCCAATTGTAAAATCTAAAAATAAAATACATCTTCACGTTCCTTAATCATGGAGTTTTGTATATTGAATAAGATAACACATAACCTTTTAATTATCTTTGTGTCCTAAAGGGATTTGCTATAATTAATTGCTATCATATTTACCATCTGTTCAATCTATCTTTAAGTTAGGAGCTTATTCAAGATGGCAAGCCAGCATATGAAGCTATGTTTGGGTGTGTTAGGTGTAATCCATATTAAATTGTGCCCAAAAACGTTTCTTGCATAAGTTCTAATGCTACTCCACGCACTATTGACAGAAAAAGTGTTCGGAAAAGTCGCCCTCCATTGCACCTGATTAGACTAACTTGGATTAGGAGACACCACAGGTATCCATCTTCCCCCGGCAGCGACCGTATTAACTAAATAATAACAGTTTTGCTCCACCGAGATATTTGATTTAAACCCAATTTACCCTCCCCTTTGGCAAACATATACCTATGCACTTCACCTTTGCACACTTAGTTCTTAGATTAGCATTTTTTTTTCTCAGTATAGACAAAAAAAATTTGTTGCTGTAATTTCCCACCTTTAAAAAAAATATTTTTGAACCTTCCATTAGACCTTAAAAGATATTCTTCCTTTATGTTTATTTATATTCTATTTTTTTTTTTTTGTATCATAAGAGCACTTGCATAAAAGAAATTACAAAAAGAAAAAGAATTTCAAAACTCACTTAACCATCAAATCATGTACAGTTTTGAGACTTTTAGTACTTAAGGTTCTCTCCCTGTCCATGAGTCAAGACTCTGGCCGACCTTCTAGATTTAACGTACTATAAAGCCAAAAAAGAAAAGAAAAAATTAATGCTCCAGATTCTGAGTTATTGGGGGAAGTATGAAAGTGGTTAATATGCAAGAAACAACACCTCTTCATTAACTGTAGTGGTCTCCTTGTGAACTGCTCTTTTAAAGGTTCTGAATTTCCAAGAATTAGTACGTGGGACCGCGGATCGCGGTCGTTCGTAACTGCTCCGAATCTTTAGTATCTGCGGGAATTGAACGCGTTTTCAAAAGGCAAAAATATAATCATTTGTTGTGTTCTGCGTGCCTTGGCATATTGACCACATTTATTGGGAGACTCTGCGTCAATAGCTAGGACTTTCCGGTTCCCTCCAAAGGGGAAGCATGCTTGTTTATGTTGCCAGTTTGAAGGCCAGTAAGAGTCAATATTGCACAATTTGGACCTTTCATTATCAGATGAACTTTCTATCTTTTGTTTTGTTTTGGTGTTTTTGCCCTCTTAAGCTCTCATTAAGCATAAGTGAGTGAATGCATCGGGGTTTTGCTTATCTGACTGACGTGCTCTCCATCAAGTAAATAAGTAAATTAGCCTTTGTGAGCTCTCTTATCCTGGTTCATATCTTAGGGAACCCATGAAGCTGAGAAAAATGTTTAGAACAACTTCGTTTACAAAAATGCTACAAGTTCATTTATTTAGAGAACTTCGTTTTTGTGCTTAACGTTTGTATTACATGCATGTATTTACTAGATGGGTGTGGTGGTAAGTCGAACATCACAAAATTAGAACGAACGTAATTGTTATTATGATAAATAGGCCTAGAAATTTTTTTCCCTGCATGTTGATTAATCACCAAAATCCACAAATCAATAAGCACTATAGTCTTTAAACTGAAATAACGTTAGAAAAAAAATCTTCAATCACAAGCAAGAACTCACAAAACTAATTTCTATAAAAATGATCTAGAATAGTAACATGATCGTAAAAATAAATGCTTTTCTGGTGCACTCCATTAAATTTGGTGCCGGTCAATCGCCAACTCACTAAAATCATCTGTCTCCTCAGCAACGGATTATAAGCGCCATAAGACATTTTCTGTAATATCTATACGATTGCCATGGTCCAATTACCATACAAGACTCAACGCCAATGAGTCTCTCCTCAGAACCCAGCACATAACCTCGGACATAACCCGGCACACTTTTTAACAGACTAGGGCTAACATTCAGAGACTCCGAACGCATTGAATTCAAGGCAAAGAAATTTTGTTGCATCCAATGTAGGAGATATTCCAACATAAAGAAACCAGAAGTGTCGCATTTACCTGGTTATTTCTACCCTGACTTGTTCCACCCTAGGAAAAGCTAAAGCTGTTCTACAATGTTTCACAGCTGTCATATGTAGGTATTACTTTGCACTATTTTGCTTTTGACTTCGCTGCTAACTTTCCATCTACTTCATTTGTTTAAGGCCATTATTGACCTCCACGAGCCGAGAAAGTTGGGTCACAATAATATAGAGAAAAGGCAAAACCCTTCGTCTAATTTCAAACACGGTGAGGACTTGGTGGGTTGCCATTCTCCCCAAGTTTCAAGAGCATCGAGAAAACTATGGTTATCTTCATCTGCTTCTAGAATTTCATTTTCTTCTCCTGATTTCACACTGTTATTATCTATCCCGCCGAATATTGTCTTTATGCATTCTATGCACGAATGAAAGACTTCTCCCTCCTCCAAGTCACATATTTCATCGCTTCCACATTGTTGAGCCTTTGACATGGAAGTGCACCGTCAAAAAGCTACCAATCACAACTTGATCATCCATGGACTCTCATCCCGTGATTGATCTGCTGGCAACCACCCCCATTCCTCACATATGTCGCCTCACGTTAATTACATGTCAATCTAAAATTCATTATTGCTTATTTGATGATGTAAAACTTTCAAAAGTGATTCACAATCGACAGAAATTAAACTGAATTACCTTACATTAAGTACCTGTCAATTCAGAATTAATAACTCGCTCTTTTATTTAGCTGTATGAGTTTGGATATTTATGCATTGAATTATTTTTTCCTTCTTCAGAACAATGCAACCATGGACAATGAAATACAACACTATCGATTAGCTTCTTTTTTTCTTTTTTTTCTTTTGATAACCCAACCCAGGGGCATGACCATAACTAGTTAGCTATATGGAGGGGAAGTAGCACAGTAACCCGCTGCCACTATCCCCTAATTAAATTTGAGTTCTCCAAGGCAACAATTGAACTCGCAGCCATTAGTTATTGAGTCGAAAGCACGGGAACAACCTTGCCACTAGGTCAATTTGTAACAACCTGGTTTGACAAGGGCTGAAAGCGATAGCTATGCGAGAGGGTTTGAAAAACAAGTAGTTCCAAGCGGGCTTCTACGATGACTAAGAGAGGCAAGAATGAGCTGAATTCCACACCGAATAGACATATGTAACACACAAGATGCACTTTTTACAATGTTTAGAGTTGGAACTTTAATGTTAAGTGTGCTCAAGTGAAATTGCTACTAGGATGGTGACCTCATGTGAAAGTGTGTACTTGTATGCCAAAAGACAAAGCTATGAGACTTGTTATGGAATATATCAAAGCGGACAATACTTGAAGTGACTTAATTTAGGATGCACACATTCGAGGGAAATAGCTTCTTTAGCTATGATTTTTCATTTATATTTGTAAAATTTATTTGTGCATAATGTCCTAAAGAACCCTATCGATTAAATGTGTGGAGGGGGACATTCTCATCAAACCAGAAATCAAAGACTACACGGGCCCAAGAGAAATTATATGTTAAAAGAGCTCTCATGACATTCACCTTAGTATAGAATTAATATAATTATAGTGTGGGTTTGGCGAAGTGGGATCTGATTGTTCATTCAATGTCGCTTTGTAGGTTCACAAATTGATCACTTTTTAATAGCATTCTCCCGTCACAACTAGACAGTAATGAACTTACTACGTTATTGATACTCTTGTCATCGTTAATATTTGCCTTTAGCATATTCTTCAATAAAAGAGACGCGAGTTAATCACACGTAAATTACGATTTCTATTGTACTCTGTCACTTACAAAATTAGCATTCACTAAAAAAAATTGTATTGGTAATAAATAAAAAAAGAACTGATGATTTAGGCCTATGAGTGACTTTTACTAAAACTTTTATTGTTTTCGTATTTTACAGCATTTATAAGTCGGCTCCATTTAATGGATATATCTGAGTTTTATTTAAGTTTGAAAGTAACTCTAGAAAAAAAAATATTGATTTGGAAATTTATTCATGCTAAAAATTTAGACAACGACAATATATCATAAACAAGAGCTGTGTACCGTATTTGTTGGGACTAGAGTATGCTTTTTACCATGGGAAGGGACTTTTTATATGTCAATATCCTAATAGCGTGGGGTCAGTCCACACTTTAAAATTTGATGCTAAGGATGCACAAAGACCTACCACCAAACGTTTTAGACTTCAATGCTGCTTCCAGGAAAAGCAGACCCCATTTCCTCCTTGGACCTGTCTGATTTGATTTTACATGAAAAAGCCCTTGAATACATGTGCGGCGTGCAGGACAAGTATAAATACAGAAGTCACCCGCAGGAGGGCAACACCATTCAAAGCCGACAGAGCTGAAAAAGCATAAGCTCCCTGACCCATAATCTGTAGTAGCAATGGCCAGATTTCCCAGGGTTGACAAGAGCAACAGCAAGAAGACAGTGAAGAAGGGCGCTTGGAGTGCGGAAGAAGACCAGAAACTGGTGGCTTATATCAAGAGATATGGCATTTGGAACTGGACTCACATGGCCGAACCCGCCGGTGTGTGTTTGTGTTACTTTATTATCTCTCCTCTGTTTGCCATCTGTTATCATTTCAAGAAACGGGGTTTTTATGTGGATTTGAATCTTCTCGATTTAAGGCCATTCATCCGGCAGAAAGGGATTGAGTACTGCCTACAAGGATCAAAACGTGTCTTGGTGGATCAAGATTTTCACATTGAAAATTTCACCACATAGGTCACTAACCCTAGCATTGGATGTGCGTTTGCTCAGGTTTGGCGAGAACAGGAAAGAGTTGCCGGCTTCGATGGATGAACTATCTGAGGCCCAACATCAAGCACGGAAACATCACCCAAGAAGAGGAAGAAATCATTATTAACTTGCACCGAGTTCTTGGTAACCGGTGAGTAAATGTACTCATATAGCATGATTCTTGATTGATATTGATGACGCGCATGATGGGGGAATAAAATTGGAATGGTAATACAGAGAAAGACAGTAACTTGAGTCATAAGTGGGGTAATCCCCACAATCAAGAATCCAAAACCGTACCTTAGCGATTGAGTCTATTATTCTACTAACAAGCACAAACACATTGTCATTGCTCTCTGGAAATAATTAGGTATCTAATTCGCAATGTCCTTGTCGTAGTTGGGCCAGCATAGCGAGTAGACTTCCGGGAAGGACAGACAATGAGATAAAGAACTACTGGAATACTCGTTTGAAGAAATGTTTTCTCATGGAAAATTTGAAAATGCCAACTGCATGCGATGTGAAAGTCAACTCCAATCACAATGATCCTTTATCTTGCCAAGATTCATCAATTGCCCTTATTGATGCTACAAAAGCACAAAACCTTGGAACTCCTTGTGGAATTGATCGGATTGACGAAACCCTAGTCAATGGCTTGGTCTCACTGGGCAACAAAACTGACAAAGTAGAAGGAAACATTTGGGAACAATTGGTTGCACTGAAGGATCTTTACATATTAGAAGATTTTGAAGGTATATGCTCAAACTCAGGAACTGCATCTCCTGCTTTTGAGTTTATGTACTCTAAGCCAATGTATTTTGGTGAATTCTACGAGGATTTTGTCATAGATTTGTGGGGAAATTGACGATGATAATGTGCTCAAAATTTGTCGCAATATATGATCCTTGTGGTTTTCCTTTGTAAGGTCAGTTATCAGATTTGTAAGGCTAGCTTGTTCCCGCTATGTAGTTTAGTTCGTCTAAAAATGTAGAGTCGTGAATTATAGCATGTCTATCAGTGACAGAGGAGAAATGTAATAATGTTCTTAAACTATTGAGGATCATTTCTATGGAGATAAATCCTTTGTTTTGTGTTAAGATATCAACTCATCTCTTTGCAGCTGATTGTATTCCGGTTAAATTTATAAATTGACATCATTAACATCTAGTAAATTGGCAGTGCATGTGATCTAATGCCAATGGATGGTTCGGAGATGTATTGCTATTGGTTTTGTCTCAGTATATTTTTGCAAAGTACAATAGTTTGAGCTCTAATGCCACTTGGTTGGGTTTTTAAGCTCTAATATCGCTCATTCATCTTTATGGTGATGGCATATAATCAACTATAACTATCATCAATTCTACCAAAAAAAAAAAAAAAAACTATAACTATCATCAAGACAGACTTGCACTCAGATACATCTAAGCAAAATCTTTTCCAGATTAGGAAGAAGAGATTGAATGGATTTTGTGACATCTTCAAGAAAATTATCTCCTGGTGTGTTTTTGTGCCCAACTTATGTTATAGCAGGAATAATAAGTTGCATTATGTTGGGTCTTGTTAACGTTGCCAAGAATAATTGGATGTTAATGGTTCAGAGTTACTGCGGGTAAAGCTGAGCGAAACAATTTTTTGGACCATCACAGGGATTTGTGTTAGAATTGAGGCATTTGATAGAAATGACCTCATGGTTGAGGTATGATAGACTTGTAATACAATCGAACAGCAGGCAAATCAAATATCTTGCCTCGCAGATTGCTTCTTAGCAGCTCAAGATCTCTCTTCACTATACTGTATACTCTCTCTCTCTCTCTCTCTCTCTCTCTCTCTCTCTCTCTCTCTCTCTCTCTCTCTCTCCCCCCTCTCCCTCTCTTTCCCTCCATGTGTGTGATGTTTCGTTCAATGACCCAAACTCAAGAAAATTATAATACGAGAGAGGCAGATGAAGGGGAGCGAAACGCGAAACATCCTTGGTCTGAGTAAGATGGTGGTGGTGGTGAGTTTGGTGAAGATGGTGATGATGATGGCAACTCCAATACTGATGGCGATGGTAATGAGTGGCTGATCAAATAGGGTATGGTGTCTTTCTTTTTTGTTTTGACGTGAACGGTTGTAAAAGAAATTCATTTTGATGTCACTATCCAATTATGATCGAACGTGTAACCAAAGACTAGCACTACAACGGAACACTGACCTAAATTACAACAGAGTTGCATTCATGAATGCCGTCTCCCCTTCATCCATGTCCGGTGCATTCAACTATAATCAATTTGCCCATAAATCTATAATGAAATCATCATAGGATTCAACAGATTCTATAATGAAATCATCATAGGACATAGAATAGGTAGGAGCCCCAGACTGCTTGGATACACGTTTTTGCCCTTCACTTTGGTCAAGGTTTTTTGCCATCATCAACTGCAAAGGAAGATCAAACAGTTCCAAAAGTTTAAGCTCATAGAGGCCATTAAAACTCGATAGGCAAGTGCTACTTTAATGGAAACAAGTCAGATTTTCCATGATTATTATTTACATGGGGAATTTACACTAGAAAAAGCATTAAAAAAAAGTCTTAAATTTATTGTATTGGTATTAATTTAGTTACAAACATTTCAATTAGACCAATTTAGTCCCAAATATTTTCATATTGGTACTAATTGAGTATATTCAGCTAATTTAAGCCGAAAATTACTGACTTGGATGCCTACCATCTTACATGACACGGCTAACACTAACATCAGCATTTTTTGAATTTTAAATATTTTTTCCTTTTCGTTTTCTTTTACCTTTTCTTTTATATTTAATTTTTTTTTTATTTAGTTCCCTCCGCTAGTTGCTAGCCCTTGTTATGGCCAACAAAGTTCATTGGCTGTTGGCAAGGGTGAGGGCCGGGACGCATTCACTGGCCACAAGCGAGGCCAGCCTCACCGGCCTTTAGCGAGGATTGGACGAGGCCGCCTCTCCCTCAATTTGACAAGGGCACCCTCGCTTGGCCAAGGTCCCTCATCAGACTTTGATGAGGGTTGGACAAGGAGTCCCCTCGCTAGATCTAGTGGGGGGCCTCGTTGGCCTTTGGTGATGGCTAGGGGCAGCCTTACGTAACGCTCGCCAGCCCCAACTAAAGGCCAGTGAGGGCTGACGTTGCTTGTAGCTAGCAATGGCATCCCGACCCTCACCTTGTTAGCAGCCGACCAGCTCTGCCGACCATCAAGGAGGCTGGTGATTGGCGGAGGGTAGAGGTGGCAAAATGGGTCATGGACCCATTTTGCACCCATATTTTTCACAAATGGGTCGAACGTGGATTATGAAGTTGTAATGGGCCATGACCCACATTCGACCCATTTTAAGTTTAGTTTTATATGGGTCGGAAATGGGTCAGAACAACCTAAAAAAACATGAAAATCCTCAACAACACAGCCCTTCGACCTTCGTCCTTCGCCGCTCGCCTCCAAGCCACCTCCGCCACTCGCCATCGTAGCTCGCCTTTGCCACCCGCCGCCGCGGCTCGCCTCCACCGCGGCTCGCTTCCGCCGCTCCCTCGAAGGTCGCTAACGACTGGCGAGGCTCGAGCTCGCCGGCGTCGAGCGGGGCTCAATCTCACTAGATTTGGCGAGGCCGAGGCCCCGCTCGACGCCAGTGAGCTCGAGCCTCGCCAGATTGGGCGAGGCTCGAGCTCGCTAGCGTCGGGCGGGGCCTCGGCCTCGCCAGATCAGCAAGATCGAGCCTCGCCCGACGCCGGCGAGCTCGAGCCTTGCTAGATCTGGTGTGGCTCGACCTCACTAACGACTGGCGAGGCTCGAGCTCGCCGGCGTCGGGCGGGGCCTCGGCCTTGCTGGATTGGCGAGATCGAGCCTTGCCTAACGCCAGCGAGCTCAATCTCGCCTGTGGCCGATCGTCGGCCGTCGTCGTGGCCGGGCAACCGGCCGAAGAAGAAGAAAAAAAAAAGAAAAGAGAAAAAAATAATTATTAAAAATTAAAAATGATATTTTAAAAAGTAAAAATTATAAAAATTATATTTTTAAAATAAAAATAATTAAAATTTTAATTTTTAAAAAAATTAAAAATAATTAAAATATATATTTTAAAAATTAAAAATTCGATTTTTTTAAAAATATTTTAAAAAGAATTATAAAAATTTTCTATTGTATAAAAATTGTTAAAAAATTTGTATTGCATAAAAATATTTTAACAATAAGTAGGTTTTAGCAATACGGGTCAGGTCCAATATGGGTCGGGTACGGGTCAAGTCAGGTATGAGTCATTACATTTACACTACAAGAATATGAGTCAAAACGAGTTAAATGGGTCAAATATGGGTCGACCCATTTTCGACCCGACCCATACCCGACTCAACCCACCCATTTGCCACCCCTAGCGGAGGGACTTGTTAATTAATAAAATATTTACAAAATTTTGGGAAAGGAAATGATGTCCTCTTGGGGGGACGAACAATCGAAATCTAGGATGAATTTTTAATTAGTTTTTAGTATTCAGTCTAACTCTTCACACGCACGAACCGACAAAGATTAAATTCAACCTGGAAATGGGATGTTGGAGATGCCCATACCGTCGTTTTCGAAAGTTCGCCTGAATATATTTAAACTAAAATGGGCGGCTACTTAAACCAATAAGTAATGTTGTTGTTAATCTAGATAAAGCCATGGAGGTTCAAATGTAGTTTAATCCTTACTATAATGAATAACTAATACACAAAGATATATATGGCATCTGGACGGGTACAATTTGGCCAGTTTCCTGGCCGAGCCTCTTCATGTCCCTGTACCACGCCCGGGATTGGTTACCCGGGGAAGGCGTCGCGGGGATCCAAGGTGGCTCCCTTAACCCCCTTAAAGGGGGTATGGATGGGGTAACCAATGGGGAGGGGATCTTTTTCGAGGCTTCTGCCTGCCTCTACCAGGACTTTCCCTGTGGTCAGAGCCTTTTAAGGACCTGCTTAGGTCCTATCTAGGTAAATTGTATTAAGCATTTTGGACCCATTAATAAGGAAATGTTGGGCGGGAGAAGGAAATAGAAATGCTAATTGAACAGGCGCTTGCACGAGGTAAAGGTTTCAAAATGTTAAGACATGAAAAGAGAGGATGGATGGATTCACTCAACTCACTCATTCATACATACAGATAAAAATAATACGGCAAATGTGAAATTTTTTATGTTTCAATATCATACGACGAACAATGGATGAGCCTATGTATAGGTTTTATTAGATAATTATCTAAGGTAAAATATTTGTTAAGGATATACAAAATAGATTAAAGATATATACGTGATTTTAAGAGATACGAAGAATAAAAAAAAATAATTATAATTATCTCATATATATATATATATATATATATATATATATATATATATATATATATATATATATATATATCCTAGAGAAATAACGGGTTCCCAAAGTCAAACTATAATTTCAAAATGGAACTAAATACTCTTGGTATATCAATACTCGAAATGGGTGTGCATATGTGTTGCATGTAATTGAAAGATGAACTCGAAGGTAAAAAATTAATCTGAAACATATTGTGGCAAAGTACGAGAAAACGCGAAACGATTAATATCAAGTCCCTAACGATTTTTTCAAACTTCTAACACCCGGGGTCTATGAACTCCATGCCAGATTATGAGCCAAATAAGTCGTGAGCTTCGCCGGGACAAGTAGCCCACAAGGAATTGGTAGCACCCTGTGGACGGAGGGGATTGAACTTGTGGAGTCACATGCCCAAGCCTATCTTTATATCAATCGTGCATTTCAAAGCTTGGTATCTTCGAAGTTAAGTCTGTGTATTTGATAAAAGAAGGAATTTATCACTTCCCAAATGTAATAATTTTTCATTTATCGTGACATTTTCAAATTTACTCTCGTATTTAATTGATTTAAATGAACTTGGAACGAACATGGTCTAACCAGTTCAGAAATCACACTCCTTCATCCAACTATCCCTAGCAATCTTCATTATCATCCGAATCCCAAGTAATTTGTAAACTAGATTATGTCGAAGATATTAGTGAATAATGGAGTTGGACTTGAACGGGCAACAAAGGTAAGGTGGAGAATTTGTTGTTGAGACGAGCCGTCGTACTGCAAGAAATCAGAAGCAAGTTAAATCATCTTGGGGGCAAATTCTAGCAAATAAGTAACCATTATTTACATAATATATAGATATAGAAAATACCGAATTGCTATACAAAACTTTTGTTAGACACATCAAAGGACAGATCGAGTGTCGTGATCATGCAAGACATTGTCGACGGTTCTAAAAATTTAAACGATAAATGATTTTGTGGTTTAACATCAGTTATTATAATACTCCTCATCAAACCTTAGACTTTTGCTTGAGATTTAAGCATGAATATACATAACATGGAAAGAAGGGCCTTAAAAGAATTGGATTTAGAATTTCTTGATTTGATATTATGTAAAATTTAGTGTGGCTACTGTCATTTGTTTTAAAAGCTTAAACTGCTAAATAAAGACGTAACTCGATATTTTATAATTCTAATACATGCCATCTTTAATCTCAACCTGAACAACACACCTTTCTTATCATGACCAAATGGAGATCTAGTTAGATACATGAAAGTTGGCTTGAGATACTACCTTCAATGTACAAGAATTACAAAAGAAAAAACATATGTTGGATTATGTGTTAATTTAAGTTGAGTAAATCAATTTTAAATATAAATTTTAGATATTTGATTATCCAAAGAGACTGAATAACCTAAACAGACATGTGAAATTATAGCTGTAAGCACTTCAACCGCTACCATCTACATTATCATATTTTAAATAGTTAATGATAGAAATAAATAAAAAAGAATAGTTAAATAGTTTATTCAAATGTCTTATATTCGAGATGTAGTTCTCGTTATGGGTGATTTAGTCATATCGTTTCTTAGCTGGGGATCCTGCGTATTCAAATGGTGACAATAACATCTCTCCAACAACTATATTACAGCTGTTTCATCATAAGCTAAGGTGCTCTGCTTTTTTGGCGGGAAAGAAATAGATAATGTGCGCACATCTCCCCATAAATCTTGTCAACTTGTTATAGTGGGACAAATAGATTATGTTTCCATATTAGCACGTGTATACTTCGTTATCATTTGGGCGTGTTTGGATAAATCTGGGGCACTGAAAACTTTCACAACATATAAATGTTCGACACTCCATAAGCTTTAATTAAATGTTGATTTCTCAATACAACAAGTTGTAGTTTCATTGAATTCGCCTCAAAGCATAATAAGGATCTTTTTTTTCAACGAGCATTCTATTTCGTCAACATCCAATCAGATTGACTTTTTCACTATAAACGGAATGTTTCTGAAAGTAAACCAGCATCATAGACAGCCCAAATCTTCATGTGTCAACGACATCTAAGACTCTTCATAGTAAAGCAAAAAGAAAGACAAAGTGAAACTATAACAACGGTGGGTCAAGACAAAGTGATAATATGATAAAAGTGTGCTTGACAGACCATTCCGTAAGATTTTTCATGGTCTAATTTGTCTGCTGGCATGGAAGAAAGAGGCACCATAGCTGTAATTAGTCGATTGCTCACTAGTCTCTAATATCACCAAAATTTTGTTCATCTTAGACGATTGAGTATATTATGCAGAGGCCAAAGAGAGTAAGGCTTAGTGTGACCTTAGATGATCAAAGAGTGTGATAACAACAGAGAATGGTCAAAAACCTAAATGCATTTCATACTATGAAAAGTGAGGTACAAACATTCAATCACAAAGACCTCGGTTGAGATAACAAACCATGCAAATCTATCGAGTAGGAAAATGAATCTAGATAAATCCTTTTTCACGGAACTTTAATTCAGGAAAATGGCGAACGACCGAGTGAAATCTTTGGGGATATCACCTGTCCGTCCCAAGTATGGTTGTGATGGGCACCACAAGAAGTTTCCCTAGTTCTCTCTAATCTCTAGCATCAAAAGATAATGATGAACGACAGAAAGGTGCCGCCTCTAATGAATTTATGGGGACAAGTTTGTCGCCCCACGATGCGGGTTCATCTTATATATATATATATATTCCTTCGGTCTATTTAAGCTAGTTTCAATCTGAGGGAGTTCTTATCTGTGTTTAGGAAGGATGACGTAGGTGGAAAGAACATAGGTTAACATATATATATATCAATGATTGAAAAAATTATTTGTCAACTTGAACATTTCTTAAAGGTGTTATAAACTTAGAAATAAAAATGAACTCTTTTAAGATTAGCTCGTATCGTTTCTGTATTTCTTTATTCATTTTTTTAAATATTTATTCTAGGCAGAATAGTAACTGGAAACCTATCAGTTTGGCCAGTAGCATAGATTCACTCATAAATTTTCCTGTAGAATATTTACAAGCTTAGCGCTAATGGCTATTATCTTAACCTTTTATTCTTATCCTCTGTATTTGATTTTTGTTATCTATATTAAATCACCTGATTTTTTTTTTTTAGGGATTGAACATGTGGACGATTAAGGTTATTGGAGATTATAGAAACATTTTTTTTTAAATAAATATGCAAATTTGAATATATTTTCTCATTGTAGAATGATGATCTATACAAATTTATATATTTTTTTAGGGAAAGACAGGCAAAATGGGTTCTCTATATATAATAAGGTGATAGATTTACTCGTGACTATTGGTGAAAGAGACTATACGCCAATTAATTTTGCAAAACCCCGCCATCGATTTTGACCAGAGAATTTTTTTTTATTAACGTGCCTGAAATAGAGCTAAACCTGAAATTGCTCCCAGGGTGCAAAGACTTATTTTAACCACGTTGATCACTGTAAAAGCTCTCAAGATTGATAAGGTATCCGTGATAAATAAAATCCTGACTGTAAATAAAAATATAAAGAATAGCAACTTGTTATCTTGGTTTTTGCATACTTAAATGCACCATAACATCAATGCTCATGCTATAGAACCATTGTTTATGAATATGTGGATATCGAATAAAGTACATCAACTGTCTGAAGTGGTATGCCTCGACAAGTTGCATGATTTTTTAACTGGAAAATTATGGATAGACCTGCACGAGAGCTGATTACTGGGACATGTTTGTAGTAACTAACCGTAAAACACGAGAAAAATTGAATATAATGAGAAATATGCATTTCTAGCTTTTAGTAATTTCACTGAACGAAATACCTAACAACATCGGGTACTGAGCTCGTGCAAGGTTATAACTTACTATGTTCATAGTTCATGCGTAATTAAGAGACATAAAAGATGAAGATATGACTCCGTGCACAAGTCAATTCGGACTTTTATTTTCTTTTTTACTTGTAAATTTGCGACACTGACATTTGATTTCTTCTTTTTTAGGCGTGAAACTTTCAAAACCCTATTCCAACGTACAAAATATTGATATTATAATCGTTCACAGTATATTATTTTTTCAAAATTAAACAGGATTTCTATTATTTTTTTTTTAAAATTTTCTAAGTTTTCGAGGAAAAGTCAAAATAACAAATGATATCTTGAGCTTTCCTAAGGAGCATTTGTCCCTATGGTCGTGATAATAGGTAGAACTGTCTTGCCTTATCGAGGGAGGGCGCATTGCTTGTGCTCTTGAAAATGGGTAAATTGACAGTGTCTCCTCTTCTTTGCGTTTTTAAAGACAAAAGCAAAGATAATTATCCAAAACCGAACAAACAATCAGCATTGACAAAAGCAAAGATAATGCTTGTACAGTCACTCGAGAAATTATTTTCCGGAGAGATGTACTCATTCAATGATAAAAGTAGGTCTAAGTTATTTGTTGATGATGTTCTAAATACTTGTCGTAATGAAATTACTTCAAAATCAAATCTCAGGACGCAGTTGCAACTAGGGAAACCATTCTTCAAAAGATCATCGAAAGTCTGATGGAAGTACATCAACCAAGCTCTCATAGATAACACTACGCGGGCCATTATACTTGTGATTAGGTCTTGACATGATATAATGTCACATTTCAATGACCAAAATCAAATGGGAAATGCGATGAAGACTAAGCTCTCTGTGTTCACATTTTCATCTAGAGAGGCAGAGAAATCTAATTCAATCAATTATTCTACTATTGTCATACTTGTCCAACGAAAATTAATGGGCGTTCATTGAATGTCCTCCTTTGGTCCAAAATCAGCCGCCCACTAAACTTCTATTACCAAAATCTTAATCCTTCTCCATCTATATCAAACTAGACATGAAAGGTGTAGTTCAACCAATCTTTTACTTCGGATGGAAATAGTACTACAACAATCCCCTTCTAAGATTTTGTTTTGTTTTGTTTTGTTTTTTTGTTTTTTTGTTTTATTTTTTTATCGAATCCCCTTCTAACATGCTCAAAAAAGGAAAGTCAGTAACATATGCCCTAAACACAAACCCTAGATATCCCCCACGACAAAGCACAAGTAGTATGAAGATACAAAGCTGCATCACATGAAAACCTTACGTTTTTCTTAAAATGGAAGAGAATAAGACCAGAATAACCAGGTTCATAAAATGTCTCTTCACACCTAGGTTTGTTTGTATTTGCCATTAGGTCTAAAGTGGGAGAGAATAACGAGAATAGAGAAACTTCAAGGCCCTACAAGTTTCCTAAATTGCATTTTTGTAGAAACTCTCAATACCTATGTCTCGTTAATTCACTACCAACTATTATGGTCCCTTGACAAATGATTCTCGGTCCACAACACACAATAGCAACCTACATTTTAACGTAATGCACTCATCACTGATACGCTGTGGATTGTTGGTAGCGTATAATCTCATCATCTGAAGTAATTTATGTGTCACCGATTCTCTGTCTGAAAAAGTCCCTTGTCACAATAGAAAGGAAGAGCAAAATTTTTCAAATTTCAAACTTGGCGTCAACTTTGGAGAAAATAAAGTACATGTTTATTCAAATATATAGGGACTTAATTAAACTATCGTTTGTTAAGAGCATATGGCCGACCAAGGCCAGTTCACATCACCGGCCAAAACCACTTTACATAACTTTTCACATTGCAGATGTATAGCTCAAATCAAATTCGCAGGAGTGAATGCGGAAGATGCAGTAGAAAAAGGATCTACTCTTCCTATATAATCACTAGGGTGATAATGTAAAAAAATTAATCTACTAGAATTTGACTCAATCAATATTTCAACTCAGATTAATTTAATCGAGTTTTGATTGGGTTCAAATAGCTTCGGTATCAAATGAAGTCAAGTTTCAATTCATAATAATTAACTCCAGAGGGTTTTAGTCAAATTAGGTAGCTAATTTTAGTAATTTAGATAAATTTAGGTTTATCAAGCTAAACTCCAGGCAAGTAAAGTTTTTGAGAGTCTGTTGCGGGCCTCCCAATATATTGACTGCCAGAAGGGACGTTCTCAGATTAAGCATTCTTTGAAAGAGAAATTGGTTAGCTAAGACGGAAATCTTGCGCATTTAGTAAAGATTTGCTTTGACATGTTGACCTATTTCAAGAAATCGTGGAACAAATATCCGCCTATCCAAAAGTTTAAGATAAGAGATGTAAATGCAACTTATTATTTGGTCCCTGTTCTACTTTCAAGGATTATAAAAATTTGCAGTTCAGTGCATGTGATAAGGACTGCAAAGAATTCTGTCCCATGTATCAGTTGATTACAAAATAATAATTCTTTAAAGTGGATCAGTACATCTGGAAATGGATAGATGGAGATGCGTGCACTATGTTTTGTCAATCAAGCACGTGAGTTTATCCAAACCCAAAAGTTCCGGGACATTGCATATGATAAGGACTGAAAAGGGCGGCTACTTTAACCTAGAAGCATTTTATTGGAGATTCATCGATAGTTTAATTTATAGGGTCGTTAATGTCAACGATCAATGAATCTAATCAGACATCTGGAAGGATATAATTCTGCATTAGATACTGTATATTTTTGCAAAAGTAGAAGTTAACAAAGGCAACTTGTAAAGAAACAACTCATGTCAGAGGATATGGCTGTGAAAATAGACTTGCGGAGCGAGAAACTATAATATTTTTATCGTCCACTTGTTGTTAAGCCGACAGAAAAATTTTAACCACTTACAGATCATCCTGACAACCTTTGAGCACACGCTAGGATACATATAAAAATTCAACCGAATGGAATGATAAACCCAGATTCATGACGTGGACCTCATCTGGAACCCTAGGTGCTCAAGGATCCAGGTGAATTTGGATGCACCCACACCCAGTCCACGAAATAAAAAAACCCCTTGCAAACTGGGCTTTTGAAATTATCCGATTCGGGATGTAAACAAATTTTCGTGAAGATATGCCTTGAAGTTCTTGAAGTTTGTCATTCTCATTCATATGATTAACTGGAATTTTCTAATAGGGTTTTGTGATGTATCTTCTCATTTTGACTGTGTTATGATCTCATAAGCATGCCTACTTAAATATGTCCACTCATTTATGCATGTACATATTGTGGATGAAAGTAGTAACACGTATAGCTTGGTAATTATGTAACTCTCTAGTGGAAAAGACCAGTTCTTCACCATATGATTCATGTCAAACAAATGTATGGGGATCGGGCTAAAGGGACATGATGGTTTTGATGGAGCCATTATTTATTCAGCATATACTTTTTTTTATCGTTTAGTTCCATGACAATGAATCTTCAAATGGATTCGCATGCCAAGCATCTCTGTAATTGTTTCCATTGCTAAAAAATTGGATCTTCAACAAGAGAATACTTCTCATTGGCGATGGTGAACAACAACCACTGGCCGGCAACTAATGGCCGGAGAATAGTGGCGGAGTCTGGATACCGGCAACAAAGTCCAATGGCCTGTGACCATCGCCAGCGACCACTGACCGGCACTTGCCAACAAGCAGCAGAGGCCAGCAACCTGCGACAGAGGCGGGGGGGCAGTGGCAGCGATGGGTAGTGGAATTGAGTTTTGGTAGTCTTGGGTTTATAAAGATGTGAAATGAAATCACTATTCTAGCTGTAGCTAGATAATTGACAATACATTCTTGAAAATCATTGACAAAAGAAGAACCCCGTCATCAACGCACCAAGTTTCAAGCTTCTCCCTGATAATAGCGAACTGCCCGAACACAAATTTCCGTAAAGTAGCATATTTACTTCAAGCTGCGGAACTAAGAGTTACTCCACCATAAGGATACACACTCAGGTTTCTTGGTCTATAATTAAATTATCTTCATGTGGACTCCAATCTCTATTAAATAACAAAAGTTACGGGAGTGCAAACAGCAGGTGAATCGTCCTATTACTAGATCATATAAGTTCTTTTTAATCCTTTAAAGGAACTTAGTTCGAGCCTTTATACCTGGCCTGATATGTAAATTATAACTATAGATTCGGAGTTTTCCACTTATGACTTTCGTTAGGAATTATCAAGATGGATGGTTTTTGCTATTGATAATCACTTTTTTTTTTTGGTGATGAGTATATAGAATAGCAAATCTCGTGAATTTGGCTTCAATATATTATGTCTACAAGTTCGGACTTTGAACTTTCTTGTGTTGTTTGTCAGTACTGATATTTATTTTTAGAAAGCCAGAAAAAATTACTGCCAAAAGTAAATGTGGATAATTTTACTTTGTATTATTAAAAAGAAAACGGTAGGCCCAATATTTTCCAAAATACAAGTGAAGGTGTGAGATAAGTTATCCTCGAGAAAAAATTAATGCGGGTTGGAACATAATAGAAAGGTCGTAAACTTGTAGAACAATAGTGAATTTTGCTCTGGTGAAAAGTTCTGTAGGCATATAACTCTCAGTCCTATGATTAATGATTAATGATTAATCATCCTCTGTGAGACATTTTTCCTTTGCTTGTTGAGTGTTGCTAGCTTCTTAGATGAAGCACCATGCACAATTAATCTTCAAATCTATTAGGGTTGCGGATATTTCACTCGAAATAATGGATTGAATATTATTTGTAAAAAATAAAGTTTGTTATATATATATGCTTAATCATTCCTGATGATCAAAGACTTAGAAAAGTAATATGAATTCAGGAAATTTGTTTTCTAATTATTTATTTAGATAAGTCACCAGAATAAGTTAAGTGAAACTCCAGATATAATCATATTCTAATGAGATAAAGATAACAATTTGCAATTGAGAATATGTCTCATTAGCCTTTTGATTGATCCTCATAGAGAATTGAGATATATTGATCCTACTAAAATAAAATACTAAAAGAGAAAAGTTTAGTCTATTAAATTGTCTAGATACTAAAACGATACAAAAGCTATTGCAAACAACGTAATTACAGCTGTGCACCATAGGCTAAGGTGTTGGTTTTTTGGTGGAAAAGAAACAGCAGTGGATAATGTGCTCACATCTCCCAATGCATGTGGTCCTCTTACTATGTTGCTTTCACACACACCCTCCTTTCGGGGAGCCCCATTCATTGGACCATAACGCGCTCCGGGAGACCCGGGGGAAGCTTGGGTTCCTCCAGGGTGGGATCCGAGGTTCACCCCCCAGAAGGGGGATTCCCTTGTGGCGGAGAGCCCTGTAGGAAAGGTTTTTAGCCTGGCCTTTCCAACCAGATTCCCCGGTAGTTTACCCCGCACGGGCTTGGGGGAGTAGTTTAAGGACTTACTCAGGTCCAATCCTCTTACTATGTTGCTTTCACAATAACGAGGTTATAGTTCCATCCAACAGATCATTGGTTTGGTCAAACTTTTTGGTGAAAACATGTTTATTTTGCAATTTAGAACGTGCCTTTATGTTCATTGATGGGAAAGATAAAGCTGTTCCATTGTCATTGCATTAAAAAAAAAATGTGAAGGTTTGAATATTAGTTTTGCAGATACGACAGTTTGTGATTTTACCAGAGAATCTGAAATATAGTAAAATGATCTTTTTATTTTTAATTGTGATTATCGAAGTGATTTATCTGTTTTAGAAGTAAGAAATGTAGATTGACTATAAAGCAAAACAACTCAAATGATGAAGAGGAAGCGCCAAACGATCTGCAAAACCAATGCACAGCTTTTAGGTTTTCTAGGATTTGGTCACTGCAAGTTTTTGTGTATATAGTTTTGTTTGAAAAGTTGATAATTCTCCGAAGGCAGTTTATCTTGAATGGATGTTTCTTGTATAGAAAAGCTCTCCTAAAGATTCCTCTATTTCGTCTTGGGTTGCAAAAGATGGAAAACATCATAAAAGTATGAAAAATAATTATTATTTTTGGATAAATCAGTACGAAAAATCGTTAAAAAGAGAGAACTTAGAGTCGCTTAACGCTAGGGTTTCTTAGGTATACAAAATATTTTATAAAGATTCTTATCCGAAATTCTATAATTGGTGGGTTGGTCTAGTAAAGTCATTGATACAGAAACAACAAATGATTGTGAGCTACGTGAGATTTTATATGGTTAATCTCTACATTTGTATACCGACCAAAGAAAAAAAGAAACTCTAAATCCGTATAGCGTTGCCCAATTTAAGCAGAAAAGAAAAGAGTGAAACAGAAAAAATCCGAAAGTTTTAATTTTTTTAAAAGTTTTGCAAAAAGCAATCAAAACAGCAAAGCTCCATAGATATTCAAGCATGTTCCATTTACATCTAAAATGTGTTAATCACGGGTAAAAATTTGTGAAAAAATATTGCTTAGTAATACTAGGTTCCAGAAGTTTTAGAAGTTCCAACGTTTTGATTTCTAAATTTCTTCACTTTGTAATCATACGGAAGTATACTTTAATTACCTTGTGACATTACTTTCTTATCTCACTTAATGTCCAAAATTATTTTAATCTCAGGTTATCGGTAGACTTTTCTAACTTACAACAATCATACCCATATTATCTAGTTGAATTCGTAAATAAATGTATTAGGGCAACGCCATCAATTTAATAGAAAAGGATAAAACTTGTTGCATTGGGTTTTACGAGGTTTTGAAGACATAGACCACGATTTTGACAGGTGATAGCTATTCCATATCAAGTGGACTCGACGGATAAAGAGCACCAGAAAATTCTGTTGATTGCGTGCAAAATAAAGTATTACAAATTTAAAGGGCCTCACTCTAGTTCAATTAAGATTTTACAAATAAAATTAGGATAATGACATATTTTTACTTTTTAGAATATTCATAGCTGCATTTTGCTTTATTAAAACTTTGAAATTTTCTTTCATTCTCCATATGTGTGAATAACTTGCCCATAAATTTTGGAAAATTTCTTTCACAGTTCTATGGACGTTGTCTATAATCTATTCCATAAGGAGAATATGGCCTCCAAATTTTTTTCAGGATTCTTAATCTTTCAGCCTTTCTTGCGTGCATTGGTATGTCCTATATTGAACACTTCGATATCTTCATGAATGAGTCAAATTTTACCAAATTAGATCTTCAAGCAGAGTGAGTGAGTCATAATTTTGTCCTGAAATTTTCCCATATTGTCTTATTAGGGTTAGGACACTTGTTCATGTGCATATTATTATATAATTATCTATAGAAAGAAAACAAATAGTTATGTACGAAATAGGTGAGTATGAGATAAACAACGAAACATGAACCAAGGTAGTAGATATTTTTGCCCCCACCAGAATGAAGGGAAAATAGGACTACCGGAAGAGGTTGCAGTGGGTAAAATAGTACTCATTATGGAATCAATGAACAACAATGTTAAAGCTCATGGGGTTATTCGTATTTGTCGGAGCAGGTAAACGTATCCCGTCTATATAAAGGATCACATATGGGCACTTTGAAACCGTTCTTTTCAGTAGAATCACTGCTATCTTTTTTGCGGCTTTTTTGCCGGAACAAGGTGGTATGGTTCAGCAACCACCTCTATGGAATTATTTGGTCCCTTTTGTTATTGTACGGGACTTAAAAAAAGAGCATATGACTTCCTTTGAGGATAAGCACATGTTCTATTTTGTACTGCCCATAATACAATGGCAATTTAGGAAGTCTAGTAGTGAGAGAGAAAAACAAAGTGAATGGTCATTTATGAAATGAATTAGTATGACTAAGAAAGAAAGGATAATTCAGATAGCTTAAAAAGTGAGGCAAAATGGCATTTTAAGTTAGGTTTATATAGATATTGGGCCAAAATCTTGCTCATCCACTTTTAGAAACATGTCAGGCATGCCCAGGGCCAGAACCAAAAAATTTATAGTATGAACGCGTGGGTATGCTTGTTCAACATGATCTTACATGATTTTCCAAACCTCCAAAAAGTTGATGTATTATCATTTTTTGTAGTATCTATTACCGCTTGTAGAGCATTGGTTCACCTACGACACAACTTTTGGTGGATGTTCACTTCTCGAGAACTCCTTAGATTTTTTTCAATGCCTATAATCTGTTGTTCTCAGGAGAAAGAGAGCGTCTTGTCCAACTGCTATAGTCTCAACGTGCGGGTAAATAGAATCCAACAGACCGAATCTGCCGCTTCGGTCTTTCTTAACTTACGGTCGGTAAAAAGAATTTTAGGTTTTGTTTATATGGAAAGTCTTTTCTTTTCCTTTCTCTCTTTATTTCTTTTTTCTTTTTCTGAGGATTATGTAAATACAACGGCAATGTCAACCTCGAATCAATATCATGAGCACACGAAATCGTTCCATCCAGGCAGGCGTCACCAAGACTTGAACCGGTAGAGGACAGATTAGCCATGATGTAGCTTGCCAACTCTCATCTGTTCTTCGATTGTCCTTTTTCAGAGAAAGCTTGGAGTCATCTTCCTAGTCCAGGCAGTTGTGCATTTGAAGTGTAATTCGTTTGTTAGAAAGTTGCTGAAGCTCGCCTATGAAGACTCTTTTTGCTACTTGGGGACTCAAAAGTTTTCTTTAGCTGGTAAATTTGTTGTTTTGTGAAGTTTCTAGCCCTTCTGCTAATCGGGGTTTGTATCAATTACACCAGTTTTGTGCTAATAAAGGTATATAAGTAACTGAAAAATCAGTAAGTAGAAGATATCGTGTGCTTTTATACCCTTAAATCACATGGACAGACCCCTCGGGTTATACTTGGAAGGATATAGTATGCTTTCTTATATCCTGTATATTCTTTGGTAAATTACAAGATGTCATTATGGGCTTGGTATATACTACTATAATCAGTGTTCCTTATAAATAAGATGTAGTAGGCTTAAAAGCAAGTAGGCAGATAAAAAGTATGCATACAACCGTGTCACAGCCATGTGACCACTGCAGGATGCCTAAGGATGGCGACCACCTCCCGATCATTGTATACAGATCTAGGATCTCACACACATTGAACACTGCATTTGAAAAGATCGGCTAAATATTTTGTATAAACTTACTAAAAATTCAACGAAATTGGAAGCACATACTAAGACGAATCATAGATGTCCATTGGAGACATAAAGTATATTATAATAGTAATGAAGATACCCTGAAAAACTTAAATATCTTTAGGAAATCAAAGAAAATGTCGTACAATTATTAGAAACCAAATGTAACCTTAACTTTCCTTTTTCTTCTGATTATTATGAATTCTATTATTTAGGAGTTAAGAGTAGGGTTAATACTATAAAAAAAATCTCAAATTAATATATCTGTAACAAAATTTACCTCGAATTAATTTTATAATTATAAAAAATTCTAAATTAGTATATTTATGATAAATTTATGAAAGACTAACTTTTTTTATGCATGATTAAGGGAATTATGTTTTCAAAGTTGATGGCTGAAAAAGCAGACTCTTCATTGTTTCAAAGTTGACGCACGATTGGTTGTCTTTCTCGTAAATTTCTATAAAACCCTAGCTAGGCTTACAAATTGCATTATTTTATTGTCTTACGATAAAATTATTCTCTCCTTCGCTCATTGATGACTTATGCATTATTTGGAGTACATGTCATCTGCAGTGTCATTAGACAACTTTTGCACATTTTGAGGTTTTCCTACTAATCAATAATTGGCGAGCTGATGGATTCCGCCTTCCTCCTGGATTCCGAGACGGCCCTTTACCAACCTTAGAGCTATGCTTGGTTTCTTTTGTTGGTAGTTCTTTCCCTTTGATGTTTGTGTTGGTTTAGGCTTGCTGGTTCTGTGCCATTGCCTGGCCTTTTCCTTCCCTTGCCCTTGGCTTGGTTTCTTTTACCTTGGCCTCCTTTCATTCGCTCTGACTTGTTGTCTGCGTGAGTGCAAGTTCTGGGACCGAGTTTTTGCTATATAGCTATATTTAGCTCTTTTGATTTAAAGTTACTATATTTCTTACCTTTCACCAAAAAAAAAATTAATAATAATAATTGATCCTACAATCCTGCTTCTCGTACGTTTCATTCTCCACTATCCATTTGCTCGTATCACGAGATAGCTTTCATAGAATAATATCATCCCTGCAAAACTTCTTTGTTTTCATATTTTCCTTTTCTTTATTCCATAAAGATTGATTAGGAAGCTATGGTAAAGGTGTCTAACCTGAAGAGCTTTCTACATGTAGTTTATTTATTTGTTGATATTCTTTGGTTGATACAAGTACGAATAATCATTCTGTATAGTATCTCAATTTAATCTATTATCTAATTAGACAAGGGATTCCTACAATTTTGGTAACTACTTTCCACCTTTTTCGCCTTAGGTACTCACGATTTAATCTTTTTATAGGTATTTTGTATTGGTGGAAAGATGTAAAATGTAACTTATGGAACTACCATACACCGATATATTGCTTTTACCCAAATTGAAAAAATAATGTTGTGCAAGTAACAACTTGGTTAAAACAGTCTTTCTTAGCGCGCGTTTTTTTTCTTTTTCTATTTTTTTTTCCAGGGCAAGATAAGTGCGTTTGAGAAGCCCACGTAAACCTCTTGAAGTTCTCTTTCTTCTCCTAAAATCCGAGAGGAGAAGGCAACATAGAATTAAATTCTACCTCTGGTTTCAATTTTACCCGCATTCTATCTTCGTAATTTGATTTAACAGGAATCATCACCTTGGAGAGCTCAATTAGCATTTGAAGAGGAAGAAGGCTATGATCAGCGAAAGTCCTGTGGCAGAGTTGAGTATCAAACGGGTAGTCCACTTGCTCTTATGCACTTTAGGGTTTGTGCCCACCAATTGTTTGAAAGATTGCCAATGACAGGTTGGATGGATTTTGCGCGCATTACGGGGAATCCCTTATCCGTTGATGAATCGATATGTCGCCTTTTTTCTTATTGGGGCATGCTTTGTGAACAAGTTTTCAGCTTGAGGACCTTGACTCACGATGGAAGTTAGTCTTTGATAGTTCCTTGTACAATAAAAACGCCGCATAGTTGATTCGGTGCTTAGTGTGTGTGCAGCCAAAGGAATAATTAATCTTCAATGGACAAGAATGTGGGGTCCTCTTCGCCAGAAGATATCCTCGACCAGTTGTTTGCTTATTCTAAAGCCACAAGTCTAGCAGACACACCTTAGAAGTTCTTGCCAAAATATCAAGAAATGCAGACTGGCGTGCGGATCTTGCTTCAATTAGTGTCTTTGCGTTGATACTTGGTCTAATTCAAGAACACTTGGAATATTTGAATTCGGAACTTCTGGTACCATCACTGAAGCTAAAGAAAAACCTATGTGCTTGGAGAGTTTGTAAATCAGGATACTTTCATCGAGAAGAATGGAGTTCGGATCACTTTGACCGTCTTGAGGGCTCTGATGCACACTCCTGCCTTAAATTGTGGAGCCGTCAGGATAGCCCTGCAAGCTCTAGCAAATGTCTCATTGGCTGGAGAGAGACACCAGCAAACTATTTGGGTTCAATTCTATCCGAATGAATTTCTCATGCTTGCAAGAATCTGGAGCCAAGACATAGTTGATCCTTTGTGTATATTACCGTACACTTGCCAAGATGGGAACCCTGTACACCTGGCGGAGCTGTGTGGAGATCCTGGTTTGTCTTTGGTGTCAGAAATATCTCGGACTTCTTTAGTAGGTACGTTCCATTTTCGCTTGCTTCTCTTTAGGCCATTTTCTCAATTTCTTTTCCTCCCCCTTTCATTGAACCTAATCATGTTCTTGTCTTCGTCACATACCGTTATTTTCTCTTGTTTGACAGTCGGATTTCGAGAAGAATGGTTTATGTTGCTTCTCTCAGTAATCTGCTTAGAAGAAGCACATTTACCTACTTTATTTGCCAAACTAGCTGTTGCTACTGCTTATGACAGCAAAGATGTCCGAATGGGCTTTGATGAGTTTTTACCAGATCTAGCGTTTCTCAGTAGCATCCTGTGAGAGAATAAATAATGTCACCATCTCTACCGAGTTTACATTAAACACAGATTCTTCAGAAAAGCTAGCAGGCTTGTTGATTTTTCCAGGGGAGGGCAAGTTAGGTCTTCCTACAAGGTCCTCTCATATCGATATCCTTGGTTACACACTCACCGTGCTGAGAGGCATATGCACATAGGATGGTGCACGAAGACCCACGAGAAATACTAAAGACATAAGAGGCACACTTTTCTCCTTGGATCTTTTGGATTCGATTCTGAATTTGCTCCATGAACTTGAGCCTCCTGCAATTATCAGAAAAGCCATTAATCAGGGTCACCTCCAAGGGAATGCAGATTCTAAACAACTGAAACGTTGCTTTTACAAAGGGTTTTGGAGAGACACTGTTGCAGTCACTGACAACTGTTTGTACAGGAGGAGTAGCGTGCAAGATGAGATCAGATGCAAGGATGGGATTATTCTACTTATGCAGCAGTGTGTTGTGGATGAAGATAACCCGTTCTTGAGAGAATGGGGTATTTAGACATTCAGAAACTTGTTCGAGGAAAATTCCAAAAACCAACGAGCAGTTGCTGAATTGGAGCTCCAGCGATAATACACTGGAGATTGCAGAGCTTGGGCTTTGAGTGGGGTTGGATCAGAAGACTGGAAGGCCAAAGCTTGTAAATTCTGCCTGAAAATTGTCAAATGTCTATTAATCCACTTGATAAGCATACCCTTTCAGTAGTTCTTAAATTTTTCCATTATGTGTTTCTCTAATGTTTTAATCAACAGAAATTTACTCCGTGTTATCCTGGTGGCAATTTTTGCCCCTAGACATTGTGGGGAAAGTGAGACTCAAGAAATTTTGATGCATTAGCAAGTTCTTGTAATATTTGTTTTGAAAAAGAATTCTCATTTTCACTTATAAAAAATACGTTTTCAGGACTACAGGCAGTGACAAGAGAGTTTTTCTCGTTTTCCTTGTCTGTAATAAAAATTTTCTCTTACATAAATGAAGGATCTTCCAGTCCTAGAGAAGTAAGTAGGTCGGTGTTGTTAAGAAAAAGGGTATGAGTAAGGAAGTATCAGAAAAGTATTCGTATGATTAAGGGAAGTGGTCAATTAAAAGAGGATTATGGCGATCGCCGATAGATAGTGTTGAGCAGTTTCTTTCATATGCATTTGGTAGCTATTGAGAACATTAGTTTTCAAAGATATAGACATTGAACACCTTGCTTCTTCTAGTTGATTTCTCAAACTTTGTACGTGCACTGTTTTGTTGTTTCAGTGTTCCTTATATGGTTTATCTGGTTTATCTTGATTTATAACCTGTGCCACTTTGTTATTTTCATTAGTCCTAGGACGCTCCTGTGATGCAATCTCGTGGGTTAACGGCATAAAGGCGTATCAAAGCAGAAGCATACAGTATCCAACTGGCCGGGTCATACTTATAGACTGCTCTATACGGTAGTGCGCTAATTAGGATAAATTTATTTAACAGTTCTCAGCAAAAGAAAGACTTCCCCATAGCAAAGGCAATTCTACTGGCTGGGCTGCCTTTGATCTAAATCATTGACAAGACATGCTCTTGAATCTGAAATTGAACATAATCCTTTCCCACCAATATCAAGAGCAATTGTCTCGCCAAACCCCTGTCAAAATCTCGCGGGGAACAACAACTCTTATAAGAAGCTTTCTCGGCAGTTCTCTGGTCTTCAGTAGATTTTCCAAGTTTGGCACACAATGGAAATGGAGAGCAACAATTGCTTTCTGATGATTCTAGTAAGGTACAAGGTACCAGTAAGAATTTGATACAAGAGAGCCGCACAGCAAAACTTAAGAAGCTCCAAGAACTTCATTCTTGGGCTGAGAACGAGTTGATTGTGCATATTGTTGAAGCTCTCAACAATGATTTTGTGAAGGCCTCGACTTTGCTGGAGGTATGCTATCTGCTAAAGAACACAAAAGGGCAAAACAAAATACTTTGTTTTCGGAATTCTTACCATGATGAGTTCATGAGGAACGAATATTTTTCTTCAGGGAAGAATGTGGACTTTTCTGATGGCACTGACACTCTTAACAATGATTTTAACTATGTCAACCAGGCAGGGGGGGACATAGGATGATTCCACCATAACAAGGTTTATTTTTGGCGCATTTGAAGTCTTTACCCCTTGACCCAGAGTGGGGGGAGGAGGACAAGAATGCATTATGCATTTTGAGGTACAATGCCACTCTACTTGAATCCTCATTCTTTGTACAGTTAACTCTACACTTGCTTTCTTTACTTTGTGCATCCAGTCTTATACTTGATTAATCAATTGTTGTTTTCAACTTTCAAGTATTTTGCCAGACTTAAACTTGGCATCTTGACATCCAACATTTGTCACACTAATTAACATGAAATACTTATTGGTGGTCAACATATTTTCCCATCATATATATGCTTGTGCATTTAGGAATCCAGGAAAGATGATTCAATCATCCATTCTGAAAAAGGACGTTCCATCTTAGAAAGAACATTAGTGCCTGAGAATATTTACAATAGCAATTGCTGAGAGTGAAATGGGGATCCGGCTTGCCTGGCCATGAAATGCGTTATTTAGGAGGACTTCCGCCTTCTCTCCTAAAGAGAAGATTCTATTGTAATAAATTCGTACATGTAATCTTGTTGCGGTTCATTTTCTTGTGATGATTTTAGTGGCATGTATATAGATTTTTTCATTACAACCCAATTTAAATCAAAAAGGAATAACATATAAATTGCATCCAGCCATGTTTGACTATCCGCTTATAACTTTTTTTATCTCGTTATGTGTTACATCTAAAGTTAAATGGTTGAACATTAATTTTATCCCGAAAATCATGAACGTAACTTCCTGAAATATGCCCTGAGAACAGCGCAGCACAAACATGCTTTACTCCATCGTCATAGACCTCCGACCACCACAGGACTCACCCCCCACTCGCTGACCGCCACGCGAACACACTCAAGCATATGGAACTCAACGACAGAAAAAGAAACAACGCGCGAGTGAGCATATGTTAGGACCAGGTATACAGAACGACGAGAATCTTTCTCTTAATCATCGAATAGAGCTCAAGGCCTCTGCTTCCTTCGTAAGCGATAGAAACAGAGCGAATGGAAATTTCCATGGTGATTTGGATTTCTAGCCTCGTCCGCTGAGCAGATCGGAGAATGGAGGTCCTAGACGTGTCAGCATTGAAGATGGGCACCGGCCAAGGAGCTCCGAATGGAACGGAGTACTTCAAACTTCCCACCAGAAAACACGGCAGAAAAGAGGAGTTTCGGCGCGGCCAGTGGGAGCGGCGGAAACCGACGGCCACGGCAGATTTCTGGCGATTGAGACCGACGAAGAACACCTGTGAATGAGAGAAATCAGTGATAATCTTTCATTAGTTCTCGGCTCCTCCCAAAATCATGCTCTTTTTTCAGGTACACGTGTAATTAAAATCCGGGGAATTGTAATACACGTGCAATTAAAATCAAAGTAAAATTTTTTGGTGAAAAATTCGGGGGCAGACAACAATTCGTGGTTAATTAGGAGATTGACAACAAATTATTTTTCAGAATCACTCGTCCGAGTAAGCACTCAACGGTCACAACGGTCACAATGGCCACGCAGTCGCTACTTGCCCTAATATTTCCTAATTTGGAACTCCCGGATCTCACTGATGATTTACTCAGAATTCTCATCTTCTTCAAGTAATTCCTAATATTTCCTAATTTGCAATCGCACCAGCTTTCTTCTTCCCCTCCCTCTCACCCCTTCTTCGTCTCTCTCTCTCTCTCTGTGAAAACCCACGATCATCATCTTTTCGTCTTCTCATCTCTCCATCACTTGGCGATAATGGGATATCAAAGTTTTCCAGCGGCGACGGTCTATTTTCGGTCTGCAAACCGTCTTTCAAGAAAGACGAAGCTCGATTTCTCATCTCTTTATCTCTTGGTGGACGCAGCTTTATTGGTCACCGAGGGAAAGCTAAGTCTCGCGGCTCCCTTCTTGGACCGTGATGATGAGAAGAAGGTCGCCGTCATGACCACCAATACTTTTGGGTCAATCGGTGTTGGATGGACCGTTAAGAAGAAGAGATCACCGCGAGCGCGAAGGCTGACAATCCACGCCCAGAAGTCAAGTTCTGATCCATTTGTCGTTGTCCAAAACAACAAGCAAGAGCCTTCAAGAGTTGTCGCTGAGCACAGCAAGAAGCGTTCACGCACATTCGATTCCTCCGAAACCCAAGAATTGGGTAGAGTTTCCAAGAAACCCAAGAAAGCTCCCAAGATGGATCTCGCTACTCTAATCGGACCAAGCGAATTGCCAACAAAGTACATGGACAAAATACAGGAAATGCATGGTCAAGATGTGACGCTCGTGGTGGAGAAGACACTTACTGCCACAGACATGAGCTGCGGCCAAAGTAGGCTCTCTGTACCCAACAAGCAGATAAGGCAAGGTTTCTTGAGCGAAGAAGAGATCCGAATCCTAAATAGGAAGGAGGGCATTAAGGTTTCCCTCATTGAGCCGTGTCTTGAAATTTCTCATGGGTTGCGACTCAAGAAGTGGAATTACACGAGCAAAAATTTTTCTTATATGCTGACGGAGAGGTAGAATGCAGTTGCGCATCCTTACACGCGGAATGAACTCATGAAGGATGTTGTCATTCAGCTTTGGTCCTTCAGGGTGGATGGCAGCCTTTGGTTTTGCCTCAGGAAAGTTGAAACACCAATGAGGCAATGGAAAGGATGGCTGTGATCTTCCTCCTGTTTCGTGAAGAGAAAATTCATGATATTTCTCTAAGTTCACTATGGTACATAACTAGTTTAGCTTCACTTTTCTTATACTTTTTTTAAAATTTCGACGTCTAGGTAAATTCATTTTTTCTTGTTATTTCGGGACTGCTATTGGTGTCTCAATGAAGTTAGGAAGTGATAGCAATTGGCGTAGTCCTTATAGATCAACAGTGGTTGATCATGAGTTTTTTTATGCAGTTTTTTGTTGCTCTCGAGTTTTTCTTATTTTGTATTTTCGGTTGGATTTTGCACAGGAAAGTGCATATGGTACTATGGAATCAATGATCATTGGAATGGCTATAGACACTAAACTGTCAATTTTTCCATATTGAGATCTTTTGAAAATTTTAACTATTTTTCATATGCCAATGGATGTCATCATTAAAGAAATGTGCACGGTAAAGAACTCAAAGTCATAAAGATGACAACGTAGTGAGTCAATAGATAAAAAGGGTATTTTTAGTCAATCACAAGTTTAGTTGACACTCACCAATAATTTGTGCAAGAAGAAGATTGACATCGGACAAACCAAATTTCAGAACTCTTGACCGACAAATTAAAATAATCCATTCGAAATTATATATCCACTCATCAATGGACTCATATAAATGCACCAACCAAAACAGACAATACATTATCAAATGCTCCTAAATTATGAAGGTATTAACTTGTCACAAACCAAACCACCTAGACCATATACATGAAACATGGCATCAACATGCCAGCCTTTCCTATGAAATATGTCCAAACATGCCACCATCAATGTGATAATGCATAACAGAAACTGCTATGAACCTTGTGAAGGATGTAAAGTCATTGTATATGTCTCTTAGTACTCACATGATCAAATTAGTTAACTGAGCTCAAAGGAGAAACAAAAACTCCGACTGTATATAGGCTACGAAATGCTATGTTGACTATAGTTAAAACCCTTTAAAATTACCTAGGCTTTTCCACGGGTAGAGTTGTCTAAATATCTATTTATGGAGAGTACACCAGAAGCTGTCTTCAAGCATCCAAAAATGGAAGATCAGTAATTCATGAGAGATAAACCACTAGAACACACATTGGAAGTGTCTAAATCCTTTGCCTCAGAGAAGACAAAGTAGTAGCAGCAGCATCAACTTATGGGTTTATGATGCTTTTCCTTTTCTGAGTATTTAAGCTTGTTCTTTCTTTGGGAACCTCAGCTATGGGACTCAGTAACTCTGCTTCTTTCTGGTGTAGCGACACCACGGCTTGAGCTTTTGCTACAACCAATGCATCGTCATCTCCTGCAGGAAATATCATCTTTATTGCTCCACAATCTGCCAAAGAAGAAGTTAATAGGTTATCAACATTTAAGCAGCACCAGAGATGGACTAAACAAGTATGCCTGAAACAAAGGGCAAGAATGCCTGGAACAAATGCTTGATAGAAACATTATGGGTAGGCATTCTATCTCAAGATAGTAGCCCAAGATCTCAATATTTCCGAATTTTTCAAAGTTGATATTCCTCTCCTTCTCAAGAGTATCGGCTGATGGCTTCAACTCTATTATATAATTTTTGTTGCCACTGCCAGAAATTACCCAACATGCTCAACTACTTCACAATTTAAGTACCTCTTTAGCATATGTCGAACCTGCACTAGTAACGGCTCCAGAGGTCTTGGCTTATTGGTAAGTCAAGCTTGCAAAAGGATCAACCTGACGCAGAGCCTCTTTACCCTCCTTGGAAGCCCTATCTCCAACACCAAAAAATATGCATCTAACAAAACTAAAACAACATCAATTTCAATTTGTATCCATTAAGAAAAATGAACAAGCATTGCATAAGTGACTAACCACATAGGAAGGCCCCTCTTTATCCTTGATCGTGGAATAGATCTAGCAACCTCGCATTCGCTGTCTAGCAAACTACAAGAGTTGTAACAACTGGAACGTTACGTGATTGAGACATTTGATCAAACAGTTAAGCTGCAAGCCTTTGGTTCAGGGCATTGTTTTAGACCCATCAATTGTTTACCTCGTCCCTTTGTTTTCCTACCACCTCCCCAAATGACCTGAACCAAACACGAGAAACTTCAAAAGACTGAAAAAGCTTTCCTCACGAAAATACCCCAAAAAAAAAAACCCATCAAGTAAATGACACCCGAGCGCAGCGACATTGCCAATACAAATGAAGAACAAAACACAGAGAACCAACTGCTGTGCATCTCTCTCTCTCTCTCTCTCTCTCTCTCTCTCTATCAGGTTAATCTGCGAGACTTCTATGTTTGGGAGAGTCTTCTAGAGGTGGTGAAGAAACACAACATTCTCTCTGCCATATGGAAAGGCGGGATAGGGGTTGTGGAAATTGTGAAAAACTATTTCTGAACTTACTTTTTCGACCTTATCTTTTTAAATTTATTATTGTCGATTATCATCAATTCATGCCTAAAATAGTCATTTAATAAATAAAACTTCGAATGAGTTACTCTCAGAAAGCTTTTTCTCAGTTCATGTCAAAATACTCCGAGTTTCAAATAAATTGTGCCCCCTCGCGTTTAACTATATGTAAGGGAATTATTTTGTTGTAATTTTGATAAGAGACAAGGATAGTGTAGTAAATTCGGCTTATTAATGTGCCCGGTCTCCACCGTTTCTGCACAAGCCCCTGAAGGTAAAGAAGAAAATGGTGGGCCCGGTGGAAATCTGTTCTTCATGTTTTCCTCCCCTAAACTTTCTCAAATTCTTTTCAGAGGGCCATTTTTCACATTCTCTACCAATTTCCCTTCTCCCTCCGTGCTTCGTCCATCCAGACAGAGCGTTATTTAGAGCGCGTGGGAGGGAGAGAGATGTGAGTTATCTTAAGGAGGCCCAAAGAAGTGAGGCAAAAGGTGAAATAAATATATGCGGGGAAACTTATTTTACAAAATAAACAAGGAATTTTCTGGTATTTAATACCCAACGTCTATAATTGCGGGTCGATCCTTACCAAAAGAAATTTCTAGGGCAGATATTAATGTATGGTAACAAATGTTACGATAAAAAAATTCTATCATGAATTTTTCATTGGTTAAAGCAAAAAGGGGTTAGAAACAGTTGGGTGAGCATCGGTCTAGGGTTAACTCTGGACCAACCCTAGACCAGCTCAACCCTGTCGATCCTAGTCAGGTTCCCAGGGAGATCGGGTTGGTCTTTGGTCTTGGAATTCATGGACCAGCATTGTGCAAGTTGATCCTCGGTCTTGGGAGTTTAGGATTGATTCAACCTAGACCAACCCCGATTCTATATATATATTATATATCTAATAAATAATTCATAATTTTTTTATATAAAGAAAACCTTAAAATAAATGACATCAACAATATTAAATAGCTCTTCGTAAGGAGTTCAAATAATTTTACACTATTTTTTAATAACTTAGATCTTTTAATATCTTTTACGGCGTCAAAAGTCATAATTTACAAAGGAGGAATATGTTTTTGTGAGGAGTCTTCACGATGCTCAAAATGGCATAAATAACTCCTCACGACATGCTCCTCTTATACTCGTTCTCTTCTATCTTATTTGTCATCTTAGTCTTTAATTTGCCAAAATTGAAAGAAATAACTTCTCCGCTCGCCACTTGACACTCGCCTCACTTGCTTTGGATCACTCATGCCGCTAGCCGCTCGATGCTCGCTTGGCATGTTGCTCTATGCTCGATGCTCAACGCTCACCCCACTCGACACTCGTCGCTCGCCTCTCTTAATTGACCTTGCTTGTCACTAAACCCATAAGGTCGGTCCGATCCTCGCTCGCCTTTTTAGAGAATACAAAAAATGAAACCAAAAATTATCGATTGGTCTTGGGTTGACCCTACAATCGGATCAAACCCATTGAGTCAGTCCAATCATTTATTGCCTTTTTAGATAGTATAAAAAATGAAATAAATAAATTATTGATTGGTCCTGAGTTGATCTTGGAACCGGACCGAATTCACTGGATCGATTCAGCCCTCGGTCCCAAGCTTAATAGGGTCAGTCATCGGTTCCAAGAATTGATGACTAGTACTGTGTGGGTTAGTCTTAGGGTTAGGGGGTGCGCCGGCCCAACCCGGACCATGCTCACCCCTAAGAAACAGCAGATACGACCGTTGGAACTTGCTAGAAGGTACTTTTCGAGGGATGATGGAAGTGCCTCTACGTTATTGACGGTTCCAAGCACCACCATTACTTCCTTCTCATCAGACCTCAACCATCATTTTCACAATTTCATTAATCATTTGTCAGATAAACCTTCACCGAAACGTATCAAACGGATGAGTCAAATCGAGTTTAGGTCAGGTTAAAAATGGTCCGAATCAAATTAATCCATAAACTTATTTATAACCCATTTATTTGTGATGTAAATTTTTTGATCCATACCTAACTTGACTTCACTCAACTCATCCACTATCAATTCAAGGTAGGGAAAATGTGATCCTTTATCCACGGTTGACTTGGGGATTGGGATTGCCCAAAAAAACAAATAAATAAAAGAATAGAAGGAATTGCCCTACATTATTCAGTTAATCTAACTCAGCATTGTTGATATATGATTTTTAGTTGACGTGTTAATAAAGGTAAAATCTTGAGTTTAAAGTTTCCGATCGTGACAGAACCCTTTTCCAAAAAGTGTTTTTTCTTTTTTTCATTTCTTTTTCATTGGTCTTTCATTTGTAAGTAACTTCCTAAGCATTTTCATCAAAAACTCGAAAAGTCAAAAGTTGACTTTTTAGGACCAAAAAGGCCAACCATGAATCAAAATTTGGCTTTTTGTACAAAAAGTTTTCAAATAATCCCAATTTCATTTTGGCCATAAAATTTTTCGAAAAAATAAAAGTTTTGGTCACAAATCGACATTTTAGTGATTAATCATTAAAATGTTGATTTTTGATCAACCATTTGATCAAAAAAATTAAAAAAGTGTAAATTCACAAATCATCGCATTTCCTTCTCTCTCCGCTGAGATTGTGCATGTTAGGCTAGTAAAGGGATGCTCCTATGAAATATCATTATCAAATTTATGGATTTTGATAAGATGCGAACTTGAAATTGATTGAGATGATCAAAATACCAAATTGTTTGTACTTGATCTGTGAGGAATCAAACGTTTGTTGAATGCTTAATCAAACACTAATCAAGGATCAAATTCGAAAATGGTTCTCCTAAGGTGTTCATGTAACTCAGACATGAAGTTCTTCCATGCTTTGCCGACAAGGTATTTTACATAGGATTTACATCATGTGAAGATAACACACAAAAAGGCAGGTCAATAACGAAAGAGAATTTCAAAATTCACGGATGAGGTTGATTGTAATTAACGAAGAAATGTCATATTTCCTAAATCTAGGTTACTGAATTGGTATACTAAATTAAATGTGACTAAAAGTTATTGGATACTTACTTTACTGCTCACTTTCAATCTGACATAAATTCTGTAGATTGATTTTAACATATCTAGTAGTGATTGGATGTAACAATATCACGCGAGAGACATAACAGTAGATATATGTCATTTTGATTATATTCAATGTCATTTCTAGGACTTAGTGTTTTGCTCCGTCCCGTTCCTCTAACCACTCTCCTAAGGTGGCTAATTATCTGTATTTAAGAATACCATCGAGGCCGGGCGAGTATCTTGTCACTCTATTGAACTCCGATGCCCTCCGTCTCAGTCTTCAACCTCTTCGCATGTACCCTTCCCGAGGCCTCCGACTCCACCGAATCAGCTGAGGCTGTCTACTCCGGGTGGATTGATCGAGCCAAGTCGTTTCTCGTGAACGTGTCGGGCGATGAGGCAAAGAGTTGTTCGAGAGTCGTTCTTGTATTGTGCGTGGCTGTGGCATCGGTTTCTCCTTGCTAATCTAATGTGGAACTAGTCAGTTATTTTCTTTATTGGAGGAATGCAAACTTACCAGTACGTAAATTATGCTAAAGGTTCCTTAATTATGGGTGAGCTGCATTTAAGGACTTTGATTTTTTGATTGATAAAGGTTTGATGCACCGTTGTAGGGATTTCCCACTTATAACCTAGGCGGGCCCAATCAGCTACACAGTACCACAGAGGCTGCGAAGATAGACCACTGTCACAGTTATCGAACTCAGCGGTGCAATTAACGACGGTGGCAAGAGGTGGTTCCGTGCTTCTGTTTGGCGATAGACACCATGGAAAAGACGACGACGACGCCCAATGGAGTTAAAGAAATAGTCAATTGACGAGCTTTGGAGGAGTGTGGGCGGCTAGGGAAATAGCTTAAGAAGCTCAAAAGGAATTAATTTCAAATAGTAATACAACCTAAGGGTAAGCATGATTTTAAGGTAGAATCACCGGGATAAATTTGAGGTATCAAAAAATGAGAAACTTATTCTAATTGATAGATTCTAGATTTGAAGTGGAATCTGTATGAAATTTAGAACCAATCCATTTTCTAATGCCACTACTACAGGAAAAAAGTGAGCCCCTCCAACTTTTCTTGTTCTCCTCTTGTTTAATTATTTTTCCTTTTTGATGGCTCTATTTACATACAGAAAATATTAAAGTACACCTTTGTCAGTGTAATTTAGGAGCATACCCTCCAGATGAGATAACTTTTCACATTTAAATTTGTAATTATCACCCATCAATAAAATCAACGTGAACCCCGAGTCTTCAATATCAACTCCTCAAGGTCTCATCTTGATTCTTAAAGCGATATGCTATTCACCCACTATTGGGAATAACTGATTCCCTGAAACTGGATTCGACACTAAATCGAACCCCTAAAACGAATGCGGAAGACGAGCCCAAGATCAAACATGTATCACCGATCAAAGACACACCACGGAATCGAGCGTACCTTATTATCCACAGATTAAACACTAATGTTGAATTCAAGGAAGAATCTGATCCTGTTCTACCGAGTAGCATCCTGTTACTTCAAGGGGGGAGAAAACTTATGTTGGTTTTTGGGAGAGGGAGAAAAGAAAAACGTGCGTACGTCCAAAAGGTACGTGCCTTTTATTTCTTTCCCTTAAAACGTCTCCTCCAAAGGACGCATCCCCTCAACGTAACACCTCTTACAAAAGACGCAATCCTTCCTCCATGGGCCCTTAACTTGCGGGTCGGGTTATTAGGCCCAACATGGGCGGACGGACCTACTTAGGCCCATCATCACAATTAAATAACCCATCATCTCCCACTCATACATGGTGGGCCGAACAGGATCCTCCTTACCTCTCTGCAACATTCATACCGGTGAATAATTCGTGCGACCAGCATACTTTGAGAGCTCGTTGCCATACATCTATTAGGAATATATAGCGGCTCATAATGTGCATCACACTCTGAGTATATTTAGTATGCAGTACCCTAGATCGATCGATCATATTTATATCTCTCTTAATCTCCTTTTAAAAAACAATGACTTATTGTATTCACAATTATGATTATCCCAACGACAGTCATAATTGGTCAACCAGTGAACACAAAACTAATATGTGATTCTCCAAATTCGATCTTCCTCTTTCCTTCAAAACTCTCAATTTCAATTCAGCTTGCTTTTCTAGAAATGTCCCATTAGATCAAATCAATTTCATGATCATTGGCAACATACTAAGATAGCAAACACTGAATAGAAATCTTGAGAATAAGTAAGAGTCATGAGGGCACTAAATTGAGGAACTTTTTTCCTCAAGAGTCTCACATGACATAAAAGTTGAGATCAAACTTTTGCCACTCTTATTGGTCGTATCATGCATACGTAGTATGAAATACGTATTACGGTATTTAACTCATTTCCCATGGAGCGTATGTCTACACTTTTAGTACCGTACAAATGATAGTTCAGACATACCCAATGTCTAACTTGAGTTCACATATCTACTCTTACACAGAATTCATCAGAACTCACATCTGGCATCATAGACAGATAAAGTAAAATATGTGGGTTATTTTACTTTCGGACATAGTCAATATCATGTCCTCATCTTAACACTCAGTTAAGGTGACATATATATTTTAAGCTTGAGCTCTCGATTATCACCTAGATAATAAGCTTAAAAACCATCTCATCTCTATTTATTACATAGTAAATATAGGCGATTACCCGTGTGAGTGAGCTAATCTTTTATCTGTCCGACATACTTTCTCAACTTTATATAATGCACAGAGTATTAAGATGCATAAACGTTAAACAAAGATTTATAGGCATTAATAATGAAAAAACGCAAATTCATAAGATGTGAACACTTTAGGGAAATTACAATATTCAGTACATCAACTTCTACGCAGCCCTAGAGATTTTACATGACCACAAAACACATCTCTAGGTATTGGCTTTGTCATAGAATCTGCTACCATTCTATGCGTAGATATGTACTGTAAGTTCACATCTTTTTGTGCAACCATATCCTTGACAAAATTATACTTGGTATCTATATGTTTGGTCTTGCAATGATATTTTGGATCTTTGGTGTACGCTATAACTGCTTGGCTATCACAGTTAACCAATAATGGATTTGCAGCATACCCAATAATACCTAAATGATCCAAAAATCTCTTAAGCCAAACACCTTCTTGTATTGCTGCTGATAATGCTATGAACTCAGCTTCCATCGTGGACAAGGCTATACACGTTTGTTTCTTACTGCTCCATGATATGGCGCCATTGTTCAGTAAGAAAGCAAAAACCGGAGGTAGATTTCATTTCATCTAAATCTCCTCCACAATCAGCATCTGAATAGCCTTCAAGCCGCAGATCATTTCCTTGGTAATTTAGCTTGTAATTAGCAGTTCCCTTCAGATACCTCAGTATTCTTTTAACGGCTTTCCAATGTGCTTGACCTGGATTAGATTGGTATCTACTCACCATTCCAACTGCAAAACATATGTCAGGTCTTGTACACATCATAGCGTACATCAAGCTCCCAACAGCACTAGCATAAGGAACATGTTTCATTTGTTCATTCTCTTGTGGAGTCCTTGGACACAGCCTATGGCTCAATCCTTCACCTTTTGCAATTGGAGTATCTATGGGTTTACAATCTTGCATACGAAGTCGTTCAAGAACCTTATTTATATATGTTTCTTGCGAAAGAGATAACGATCTCTTTGAACGATCTTGAAATTTTAACTCTAAGAATGTATGCAGCCTCACCCATATCTTTCATCTCAAAGTTGGAAGATAACCAACTCTTGACAGTGTTAACAAACTCCATATTGTTTCCGGCAATTAGTATATCATCAACATATAATGATATGATCACAAATTGATATTTGGATCTTTTGATATATACACAATGATCCTTATCAATCATCGTAAAATCATATGCCATTATAGCATTATGAAAACGTATATACCATTGTCTCGACGACTGTTTAAGGTCATATATCGATCTCAAAAGTCGACATACATTTTCTTCTTGGCCTTCTATAATGAAACCAGCAGGTTGTTCCATATATATTTCTTACTCTAATTCTTCATCGAGGAAAGCAGTCTTTACATCCATTTGATGTAACTCAAGATCCATACTTGCCACTATTGCCAGAATAATGCGAATCGAGGTAAATCTCACAACAGGAGAAAATGTTTCTTCATAATCAATTCCTTCCTTTTGATTATACCCATTCGCTACAAGGTAAGCCTTATGCCTTTCTATCGAGCCATCAGCTTTACGCTTTATTTTGAGAACCCACTTGTTCCCACTAGCTTTGCGTTCTTTTGGAAGGTCAACCAGTTCCCAAACATAGTTTGACTTCATTGACTCCATCTCCTCTTTCATTGCATGCATCCATTTTTCCTTACTAGGGCAATTTAGAGCCTCATTAATATTCCTCGGCTCATCCTCATCTTGTGGAGCAACCATAAAAGTTTCCCCTTCAATGTCAAACAGTCAACGGGGAATACTTTTGCGACTTGTTCGCCATATGGGAGATTGTACACTTTGCACATCATTCCCCATCATGCTCCCACTCGGATTAGATAATGATGATATCGTTTCATCATGTGGTTGTAATTGAGAGTGAGTTGAATTAAATTCATCACTTCTCATGTTACTCCCACTTGGACGAATTCCATTAAATTCATTATCTGGATCCAAGGTTTCAAATAGGAAGTAATCCTCACATATTTCGCCCTTCGTAGGAAATTCATTCTCTAAGAATATGACATCCCGTGATTCGAATTCAGTTATACTTCCACTTTCCTGCTCACCTATGAACACATACCCTTTTGAGTGTTTAGAGTATCTTATGAAAATACTCTTCTTTCCTATGGGACCTAATTTCCCAAACTTGTGAGAGGGCTCATGAGTATAGGGAGCACAACCTCATGGTTTAAGAAAACTTAAATCCGGTTTTCTCCCTATCCATAACTCATATGGAGTGGAAGTAACTGATTTGGAAGGCACCCGGTTAAGTATATAGGCAGCAATTAATAACGCATCACTCCAAAAAGTGATAGGTAAGTTAGCATACGCCATCATGGACCTAACCATTTCTAGTAGGGTTTTGTTCCTTCTCTCCGCAACACCATTTTGTTGAGGAATATATGGAATAGACAACTGTCTTTCTATTCATTTTTCATCACATAATTTTCTAGGCTCATCAGATAAATATTATCGACCTCGATCGGATCTCAATACTTTTATTTTCTTGTCTAATTGATTTTTTACCAAGTTCATAAACATTTTGAAACAACTCAATGCTTCAGATTTATGAGAAATCAAATAGATATATCTGAATCGAGTATAATCATCTATAAATGTGATGAAATAAACAGCCTCATGCCTTCCTCTCACATTCAACGGATCACAGACGTCAAAATGGATTAAATGCAAAGGAAATTTAGCTCTTGTGCCTTTTCCAAATGGTTTTCTTGTCGTTTTCCCTACTAGGCAATGCTCACATATGGGCAAATCGACTTTTTCAATATTGCCTAACAAGCCATCTTTGGCTAGTCTATTCATACGTTGTTGGCCAATATGACCAAGACTAGCATGCCACACATTCACATCATTATCATATGAATTAGGAGATGTGAAAAGGGAATAACAAATATTGGCATTACTATAGTCAACATTCAATACAGTGAAACCATCTAGAAAATAACCACAACCATAGTAATTTGTATCCAAATACAAATCCACACCACTATTATGGAAGTTCATATTAAAACCAAGCTTAACCAACATTAAAACAGACACTAAATTCCGACGAATCTCCGGAGCATGCAACACATCATGTAGGAACAAAGTGCGTCCACCACGCATGTTCAATTGGCAGGTGCCAATCCCTTTTACTTCTGCTCAGGAGTTGTTTCCCACATAAATCCACTTAGTTCCAGTTGGTACTCGTCGAAATTCCATGAAGGATTCTCTATCCTTCGGTACATGGTCTGTCACTCCCGAATCTACAGTCCACAAAGGATTAGATTCAGCTAAGAATACAGAACTTGACACATTAGCAAAGTTCTTAAGAGTACAAGGGGTGAGTACATTCTTTGACTCACAACAGTCGCGAGCATAGTGACCCTTCTAGTCACAGTTGTAACACTTCACCCTTGAAATACTCTTCACTCGAGGACGTTTTCCTCTCTTATGTTGGTTAACTTTTGGTTTCTTGCAGGAAGGACTTGATCCCTTGCATTTCCACATATTGAACGAATCAATGCGCTTGCGCTTAGAGCTCGAAGGCCCTTTTGAGCTGAAAGCAACACAGCGAATATCTGTATTCCGCTCAAATGCCTTAAGGCGGTCCTCTGCTAGCTGAAGGTGGCGCACATCATCCTCAAGATCTTCCATAACATGGTTTAGTGCTTCTTGCTTTTCAAGCACATATTGAATTTTCATATTCAATATATCACAATTCTCGCCGTTCATTTTGTCTTCCTTTTTCAAATCAGCAATTATGTTTTTAGTTATTGAAGCCATCGATCTAAACATATCAGATGTATATGAATGAATTATTAATGCTTATCATTTATGCATCCATTTTGCATAAACCCATCATATTAATAAATAATTTCAAGTAAGGTTTCAGAATCAAAATGTCACTATGTTTCCAATCATCATCCAAAGATCCTAACTTGGAATCATTATTAATATAATCTTTTATGCAAAATAAATTCTTTGAAACTACAAAAACTTTTATGAACTACCCACAACAGCTAACAATTAACAGAAACAAATAATATTTGACATCCAATAATGATAGAATATTAATGCTTTCACATAATGCAACTAACATATCAGTTGCTACACAAACAACAACTAGGTAGAAAACATTTACATAAGATGTCCATAAAGCTTACTATATAAAGACCAGTCAAAACATCTAACACCAAGTCAATATATGAATTGGGAAAGATCCTTTTTTGTTCAACTTCTTGATATTTTCATTTGTAACAATCCGGTAATAATTATTTATAAAAGCCATCACAATTCTCCTATACGAAGAAGCTCTTTGACTTCCCATAACCGATTCAACACTCATTGCCATTCTGGTGGAAGAGTGTTCATGAAAAATTGCACCAACTCAGATTGTGGCATGGGACGACCATTCCATATGACATTTTGTATTTTCCCGTTGACTTCAAAAACGTGATCAATTAAGTCGCCACTCTCCCATCGATAATCAGTCAGCTCAGCTATCAAGCTAGAAAGCCTTTCCTTTTGATCATCGGTAATTGCGTGAATAGGTGTGCGCAACTTAAGGAGAGGCATTGTTCCTGCAACAAATGCAGAATAAATAAGGGATTACATATAATTCACATAGAATTACTTGGCAAAAGAAACACATTCTTTTCCTCCTCCCTTTCCTCTTTTTTTTTTTTTTTGTCAACTGTCAAAGGTCAACGGTCAACGGTCAAACGGGTCGAGGCCAACGAGTCAACGGGTCGGATCGGATCGGGTCAGACCGGTTGGACCGATCGAGCAGGGTCGGGCCGGGTCGGATGAACTGACCGGCACGTGCCACGCGCGTGCATGGCTGACGTCACTATGACATCAGCTGGCACGTGCCCGGCACCCGCTAGCTTCCTGCGTGTACGTCGCACGCACCTTCAGCCGAAACGGCGCTTGCGAGGCACGCGCCTGCAAGGGACCGAATCGGCACCCGTTCGTTCCGACTGCGCGTGGAGGCACGTCCGATGGCCCCCGGCGGCGATCCGCCACTCGTTTTTCTCGTATCGACGAGACCTTTGACCTTACGCTATCATAAAGGAATTTCAACTTACAGAAAATCACAAAACAAGACGAACAATATGTGGGTGTTGGGATTTCTTCGTCCCCGATCGACCGGCAGCAGCTTTTCTCGAATTTTCAATAAAAAGACAATTCATAAACATGAAAAAGGGGTCGGGAAACATGAACTACGGCTCTGATACCAATGTTGGGAATAACTGATTCCCTGAAACCGGATTCGACACTAAATCGAACCCCTAAAACGAATGCGGAAGACGAGCCCAAGAACAAACATGTATCACCGATCAAAGACACACCACGGAATCGAGTGTACCTTATTATCCACAGATTAAACACCAACGTTGAATTCGAGGAAGAATCTGATCCTGTTCTACCGAGTAGCGTCCTGTTGCTTCAAGGGGGGGGGAAAACTTACGTTGGTTTTTGGGAGAGGGAGAAAAGAAAAACGTGCGTACGTCCAAAAGGTATGTGCCTTTTATTTCTTTCCCTTAAAGCGTCTTCTCCAAAGGACGCATCCCCTCAACATAACACCTCTTCCAAACGACGCAACCCTTCCTCCATGGGCCCTTAACTTGTGGGCCAGGTTATTAGGCCCAACATGGGCGGACGGACATACTTAGGCCCATCATCACAATTAAATAACCCATCACCCACAATCAGTAATAAACGGCTATCAGTGGATTAAAATGGTGAAATGGATATTTCTTTAAGCAAACAAATTTAAAAGCGAAGAAAATTGAAAATTCGATTAGAGAGGAAAAAAGAATTTGATCATAAGGCTCCGTTGAATGAGATCAACAGGCGACAAGATGGCATTTAAGCTTTATAGAAAAGGGAGGCGCACATACCCTGTTCGCATTCTCCCAAATCTAGCATGTGTAGCAATATGGATTTTATCGTGAATTATCTGGAAATTGCCACCATAATCAATTATGAGGGTTGGGGCCCATGGGCTTGCCCCACCGCCTCCTCCGCCGCGACGCAGCAAGCATTTGCTGTCTTGCAGCCATCTAGCACTTGCTAGACAAGGGTGCTGCGCTTGTTGTGACTATACGCTGGTGGTGGCATGTATGTACCCCTTTGGATCTACTTCGTGCAGGCTTCTACATCATGATGCACGCTCTGGGCATCTACATGATGAACCTGCTAATCGGCTTTCTCTCTGCTTAGGTCGACCTGGAACTCTAGGAACTCGTTGATGGCAACGGCCCATCTCTCCCCATCAGCGACTCGGACAAATCCAGGCCTTTTGTCCGCCGCCTCCCCAAGTTCCACTGTTGGTAGGTTTACGGTTTGGATCAGTTCGCATTAAATTTTCGATGGGTAGTTGCAATTAGCTATCAATTGGATTTTATGGATTTGATTTGCGTCATTTCGGGGGTGGAAGTTGGAATTGCGTGTTTTTGGTATTATGAATTGGAGGTATTTTGGGGGTGGAAAGACTCGCTGGAGTTGACAATTTGTGCCTTCTAGTTTGGATGAATTGGGAGGAAGATGGTCTACATTGAATTTGTGAGAGATTGGCAAAGTTCGTGTTTTTAACGTTTGGGGAGTTTTTGTGATGCTTTTCATTTGAAGGCTGATCCTAGTTTTGATTTTGGAGCACTTTGGTATTGGTTGTCGCGATTTGCTATTGATTGGATTTGATGGAATTAATATGCGTCATGTCGGGGGAGAAAGTGGAAGGATTCGATTTGGCGTGAATTTAAGGGCTTGTTTGGTAAATATTGTTTATGTTCCCCGGAACAACTATTTCTGTTCTTTTATTTAAGGGAATAGAAAAAGAATAGAAATGTGTTTGGTAAAATTTTTGTTTCCAGAAAGATAGGTTTTTTGTTTCCGGGAATAAATTTGGAACAGAAATAAGAAGTAAAAAAAGTAACTTCTTATTCCTAGGAACAATTTTTTTCTCTTCTTTTTTCTTCTATTTTTTTTTCTCTTCTTCTCTTTCCTTTCCTTCTTCTTCCTTTTGGCCGGTCGCCGACCTCGGCCATGGTCGGTGACCGGCCGCGAGGTCCGGCGATCTCGCTGGAGCGTCGCCAAGGGAATGTGAGGCAGACCTTGCGCCACCTGGGCGAGGTCGAGCCTCGTGGTGGCCAAGCGAGCCTTCGGCGAGCTCACCGGCCCTCGCCCTGGCCTAGCGAGGCTTCGACGAGCTCGCTAGACCTCGCCCGGCCAGTTGTCGGTCGATCGCCGATGGTCGTCGGTCGATCGCCGTTGGTCGGCGATCGGCCACAAAGGAGGAAGAAGGAGAGAAAAGAAAAAAGAAATAAGAAAAAAAGGAAAAATATAATACAAATATTAAAAAATTAAAAGAAATAACAAAATTATACAATTCTACCAAATGCATTTCTTTCTTAAGAATAAAAATTTTGTGTAGCTACCAAGCACGTTTTTATATTCAAATATTGTTCCCGGGAACAAAAACAAAAAAAAAATCATTTCTAATAAAAAAATATTTTCGGGAACGTAATCGTTACCAAATGCGCCTTGAGTTTCTATTACAAAAAAGGTGGCTGCTTAATGTAGGCATGCTTTTTTGGCCTAGCAAAAAGACAATTTTACTTTTATTTTTCTGGATGGATTGTTTGTTTTTTTCCTTTTCTTTTTTCAAATTCATTTTATATCACCTCTTAAAAGAATGCTTTGGAACTTTAGCTCAATTTTATCATAAAATGTTACATTCATTACTTAATTTAAACACCTAATAGAAGTACGAAAAGAAAGAAAGATTTGTGAGTGGAAAATTGAAATTTTGCATAAAATGATTATAAGATGATTTTCAAGAAACATATCATCATATTGAATTCGAAATTGCGTGATAAATATAATTCATGCTGTTTGAATTCGACCAATCACATCTTCTTTTCACTAGGATCTCCAACATTCATCTGCAAAGTGGCTACTAATAGTCAATTACCCACAATTATTATTCCCATATTTTCACCAGAATTTTATCACTCACAAGGCGCTCATCAGATAATCTCCACTCCACGAGAAATCAAGAGCGCGGCCTGTAGTAGCCATAGGCTCCACAGAGGGTCTGTGCGAAAGTAAGCACAAGCAAAATAAAAGTAGCAATTAAGAATATGATTGACCAGGGATTGCTGAAGTACTCAAGCTTGAGACTGGCTATCCAACGATACCTTTTGTAGCTGGAGTAAGTGTTCACCTCCTCAGTCACTTTATAGAAATAACTGTCGTTGATGTCGAATAACACCTCCTTGGAAAGCTAGTTGAAGAGGTCAGTGACCTCAGTGTCGCTCCCAAGCCAATGCTCAATAATCCCGCATTCATGGAGGTGTCTCACATCCTCAGGGCAGTTAATCAAGTTGACCATGAAGATTATGTATGAGGTGATGACTTTGATGCAATCGATAAGACATTGCTCGAAGGCTATCAAGTTGAGGAAGAGCGACCTCGTCCCATCGTGGATTAGAAGCTGGGGGATTGACGTCCAGTGGCCGGAGTCTGACGTTCGGCAACCGGTGTTCGGCGTCTGATGACCAGCGGTGGGTGGCCGAAGTTCGAAGTTCGACGTTCGGTGTCCGACGCCAACTTCGGTGACTAGTAGCGGGCGGCCAAAGTCCGGAGTCCGACACCGGAGTCCGGCGACCAGCAACCGGCGTCCAACGTCTAAATTTCGACGTCTAACGTTCGACATCCGAAGTCTGGCGACAGGAGGCCTGCGGCGGGCAGCCAACATCCGGCGATCGGTGGCGAGTGGTGGACGGTCGCCAGCAAACATCCGATGGTTGGTGGTGAGCCTCTGGCATCCAATGATTGGCGATGAGTAGCCAATGACCGATGGGTGTCCAGCATTCGGCACACTCAAAAAAAGAAAAAATCCCCTTTGGCCGCCCACGTTTCCCTCTTCTCTCTCTCTCTCTCACTTGCGCGATTCACCCCCCCAAATCGACAACCCCTCTGCAACTTGGTCTTTCTTCTCTCTCTCTTACCTTTCTTTGACTTTTCTTTCAAGCCTATTCTCTCTCTCTCTCTCTCTCTCTCTCTCTCTTTTCCCCCTCATGGCCGACAATCCTCCCTCTTCTCTCTGATCCCTTTTCTCTCTTCCCTCTCTCCCTTATCCTCTTTTTCCCCTTTTTCTTTCGGACAGCCCCAACCCCTTCGGTCTTCTTCAGCATTCCTTCACCCCCCCTTCGACGACTCCATTTAGTCTTCTTCGTGCGTGCGGCCCGCACGATTTTGGTCCTGCTCACGTCTTCGTCCAGCAGTCACAACACTCCTCTCGAAGCCACGAAATCAACCGCTCGAAGCAGCTATAGCAGCTGTGGAGATCCAATAGCACTGTGAGGCTTTGCGGGCCAATTTTCGGGCCCGATCCGTGCCTCATTGGCATCGCCGATTTGGAGCTTTTCGTTCCTCGTCGCGTCCCCGTCGTTTTGATCCGAGCGGATCGTTAATCAGGTGAGTTTAACTCACTAATCCTCACTTAGTAAGTTAATGACGTTTAAGGGTTTATTAGATTAGACTAAGTTTGGTTTAGTGGATAATTAGAACGGTTTAGTAAATTAGTTATCGATGCATGTTAGATGGATAGTTTAGTGCAATTAGAGCATAGACAAGCTCTAGTATTTATCTAGAGTAGTTTAGAAATTTTACAGGCTTGTCTCGACTTCCATTTAGGCTTTTTCAGGCCTAGGTCGCATTTTCGGTATTTATTTATTAATTTTTGTAATTATTTAATTATTTATTTATTTTTCAAAAATTAGATCGGAATAACTAGTGACTGGAATGTTATGCTGATTGCAATTGTGTGATATGTTTATTTAATTTAGTTCTAATTTGTACTGATTGTGTGTGATTGTGCTTCTGGGAATTTATTCCTAAAATTATTTAATTTTAGTAATTAATTGGAAAATCATTGAGCATCGGTTTATAACGCCAAAAATGGATTTGTGGACTGTTGAAATTAATGAGAATTTCAAAGGTGAAAATATTGTATTTTTTGCTAAAGTTGACTATGTACCCACACATGAATATTTTATCGGGAAGGATAAAAATGGTGATTTGATTAAATGATAATTTTCAGCATACTATGAAAATATGGCTGGCAGCTTTTGGTGAGCATATATTATTTTCCGTATACTATGAAAGTATGGCTAATAGTTTCTGGCGAGCATATATAATTTTCGACATACTATGAAAGTATGGCTGGCAGCTTCTGGCGAGCATATATAATATACTATATCAATATTTGAGGCAGCTTCTGGTGAGCATATATATAGTATATTATCTCAGTTTATGAGGCAGCTTCTGACGAGCTATACTATCTATTATCAGCTTAAAGTAAGCAGTTCCGATATGGTCGAACTTTATAGATAGTATTGAATGGGCCGACCAAGAAAAGGTCGTGATGATATGTAATTGACTGAGTCGATTGATCGATGATTCGATTTGGCTGGATAAATTGACTGTGAAGTGATTGGTTGTGATATGAACTGTACTGACTTATAGGAAGGAACTGAGGCCAAGGTAAGCCCTCTGACTTGTGATTGTACTTAGGCAGTGCTTTGGGCATATTTTCTTCCTTGTCGGGTCTTAGGGGGTTGAACTTGCTGAGACATCGTCTCACTGGTTATTGTATAACCATTTTTAGGTCCCTAGGGTGGAGAACCCGGAGCTTGAGGCGGAAGGCTCAGGAGCATGGATGGCTCAGAAGTCTTTTTTGAAGATAGACTCACTAGACCCTAGTGTTGACCTCTATTTGTAAATCAGATCGTTTGTAAAAGTTATGCTAATTGATTTGAAAATTGTGGCTCTACTTTTTTATCCTATCTTTGTGTTGTCTGAGGATTATTTATTTGCTTCTGCATGTGCATTAATATGAATGGATCGACGACGCGTCCTGAGACATCGCTATTAAATCGACCAAGGAGGGATGGGTATGCACTCGGAGGATCGGGGCATGACAAATTGACTCATTGAGGAGCTGCCGAAGACGACGAAACATTATCAACTCACATTGACGGACGTATCGGTCTACTTTGGCTAGTGAATGAAATGTCGCAAATGGCGTACAAAGACGGGCAAATTATAGAACTTTAAGTTGGTGATAAGACTCGGGGCAATCAATTAATCACACGGTAGGGAAATCATGAGGCTCGAACCAATCGGCTGAAGGTTTGTTGGGGATGCGTAGGTTGGGACATTGACAATTGAAATTGCACGACATTCGATTCAATGCTGTGTAAATCGGTTGGATCATTATTATGACTTCGAATTGTCACATCAGAGTAGTGTATTCAGCTAATTTCTTCAGCCTCTAGCCATGTTATTTGTGATTATTTTGGGGTTTCTCTCCTGACTTGTCCTGCTTTTTTATCCCAAGATGATTACTGTCAGGGGATTTATTATTCGTTTCTACATGTACAATAAAATGAATGGGTCGGTGACGCGTCTTGCGACGTCGCAAATTTTATCGACCTCCGAGGGATGGGCACGCGCTCGAGGACCGGGGCGTAACATCTAAACCTTTTTTCTTTTCCCCTGGACGGAAAAAGAGAGGTTGTGAAACCTATGTTCGGTCACTTTTGTTGATTTTCAACTTGAGAACATGGCCACCACCTCTCTCTCTCTCTCTCTCTCTCTCTCTCTCTCTCCCCCCCAAGGTCAGCAGCAGCCAATGGCCGGCTGCTGGGCCGGTAGATAATTTGAGCCATAGAAAAAAATAAGAGCGTATATTTTATTGATACTTAGACGGACTAGTGCCAGAATGATCCATGGAGCCTATGAATTCTAGATCTGAACATGATCTTATCTTGCAATTAATCTATTTCTACAAGAGAAGAAAGAAGCTACTGGACATACGGATGTTTCCCCAAATACAGGGGATGGAACTAAATTAAAAAACAAACCATGAGGCTCATCGTCCACCCGAGAGATGGGATTCTGCGACAGAAGACAAGTCCGTAAATGCCTTGGACATGGAGGACGGATAAGACATGGCCAAATGGTCAAAACCTTCGCGATGAGCGAACATTAACCCGCCTGAGGAAAGGCTCATGGACAACAGATCCGGCATTGGAAGATCACCCTCCAAGTACTGCAAAAGTTGACGCATGCTCGGCCTCATCAACGGGTCAGAGTGGGAACAGATCAACCCGAGTTTCAGCACCAACTCCATCTCTTCTTCCACAAATTCCGCCCCCAACCTCGGATCTCTAGCCTCGAGAATTGCACCTCTGTCCCAGCAAGAAAATACCCAGTCCACTAATATCACCTCCTCCGGGTCCCGAAGCTCTATCGGCCTTCTCCCGCAGGCTACCTCGAGCAAAAACGCTCCAAACGCATACACGTCGGTGTTCCTAGTGGCCTTGCCTGTTCGCGTGTGCTCAGGGGCGAGATAACCGAGCGTTCCTACCACATGAGTCGTTTGAGGGTCGGTTCCATGGTCGTACAGTCTTGCAAGCCCGAAATCTCCAAGTCTTCCATTTAATTCAGCATCTATCAAGATGTTACTCGCCTTTATATCCCTGTGGATCACCACTTGCTCCCACCCTTCGTGCAGATAAAGCAGCCCAGATGCTACTCCTTTGATCACCCTGAATCTTTGCCTCCAATTGAGGGTCACCTTTGGTTGGTTATGGAGGTATTTGTCGAGGCTCCCATTGGCCATGTAGTCGTAAACCAAGAGCAACTCCCCTTTCCGACGGCAGTAACCGAGGAGCGAAACTATGTTGCGGTGACGGAGCCGGCCAATGCTGACGATCTCTGCTATGAACTCTCTCATGCCCTGTCTCGACTCGTGTGAGACCCTCTTCACCGCAATCTCTATCTTTGATGTGGGTAAGATTCCTCTATAGACCCGACCAAACCCTCCTGTCCCTAATAGCTCTTGCTCCCGGAATCCTTTTGTCGCAATATAAAGGTCTTTGAACTTGAACCGGTGCGGGCCGTAGTCCCTCTCCCACTCTTCAAGGACCTCAGCGAATCTCCTTTTCCTTCTTATCACGTAAACCACGCTCAAGATCAGCATCGATACAATGAAAGGAACCATCAGCGGGAGCCCTATAGTTAGTACTTTCGACATCTCCATCTGACCGATCCGAGGAAGCTTAGGAAGTTGGGACAGGGCAAGTGCCTGAGCCTCTCCATTTACCTTGAAGCTCCAACCCAGAACATAGTGAGAAGTTAGGAACGAACCGGTCGATGATGAGAAGCCGACATACATGCTCTGGTTGATGATTGACGAGAGATCCTGCCTGAGAGAGAAAAGGGGAGTTTGCGGTTTTTGCACATTGATTGGAGCCAATGTGACATCGATCTGCTTTACAGTTCCATCGTAGTCCACCCAAACTTGCATTTCTTTACCACTACTTAGAGTCAAGTTCTTGAACTCACCACCATCTGCATAATACCCCGCCTGAGTTGAGTATGCTGATGTCAACCCATTCAAGTCAATTCCGACATGATTATCGTTGATGTCTTTAAACTCTGGGTTCTGGATCGGGTCGAGTTCCACCCCAAAAACATGATTGGTGGAGTTGCCGTTGTTAGTTTCGTTGAACATGCCAAGGTATTGGTTCGCCAAGGACCCAGGGAGGCCTCTCTGGGGCGCGATCACGAAGACGATCCCATGGCCACTCAGAGTGGCATACTGAGGAGGTTGAATTGCGAAGACGAAAGTGGTGGAGAAGGAGTAGACGGAGCCATTTGGCGAGTTCTTGAACTGGACAGGGTCAGGATGGAAGGCGTGGCCCTTCTGTTGTTTGGTGAAGTTGGTCAGCTTCAGGAGGCCATTGGAGGTGACCGCGGCGATCCCATCGAGGCTCAGATTGGCCGATCGGAAACCGTTGTAAACAAAATTGGTCTCTTGAGCGTAAGCAAAAACTGGTAGCAGAGAGAGCACGGCCAGAATCTTGAAGAACATGGCTCAAACTCAAAGTCTGCTTAGCAATTAACTTAAGAATGATGCAGCTACAAGGGCTATAAAACTCCAAAAGAATCTTTATCTAACAATGTCAAACGAATGGTGCATATGTCAAACATTTTTGCTCCACGTGAGTCCTACGACTGACGAATGACTTGGACTTAGACGAATCCATTAAAGCCCTGTTCATGAGGCAAAGAGGACTAGGACAAATCCAATAGAGCCTTGTTCATGAGGCAAAGAGGACTAGGACGAATCCAATAGTGCCCTGTTCATGAGGCAAAGAGGACTTCAAGGTGAGAGAGAGAACTTCGATTTCATATTGCATTTGCGGTCGCGATGACTCTAAATAAACAAATCGGACGGATTCTACTGAGTAGTTCGCAATTTGATTGCTATGGACGTTGGGTATGACACCAGAAACCATTCCTTTAATTAATTTTCCAAAAGTGAAGGAAAGAATCAAACAAAGACCTACAAAAACATTTTACAAAAATCATTTTCGAAGAGTTTTTGTAAAACCTGTTGGCCGAAGTGCTCTCAAATGTTCAAAGTGTAATAGCTCAAAACATTTCGGGAAATAATATCCCAAGGTTTGGAGACCTCTTAAGAGGGATTGGACAAAGATTGTATTTAGTACTAACTCCCCTAGACCCAAGAAATAGTGGGTACCAAAAAAAGCTTGAGTTCTTTTTATAATTGCAGGTCACTATCAAGAAAAAGATCAAGTGATATTTGGATAGTGGTTGTTCGAGACACATGACAGGAGATTCAAGTTATTTTATAAAGCTTGTTCATATAAATGGTGGAAAAGTTTCTTTTGGTGGAAATAGCAAAGGGAGAATAGTTGGATGTGGAACTGTGAAGATTGGAAGTCTCACAATCAACAATGTTTCCTTGGTGGAAGGATTGAATTAGAATCTACTCAGCATTAGTCAATTGTATGATACTGGATTCAAAATCAATTTCCAAGAAGGCATTTGTTCAAGAACAAGTAAAGATTTCTCTTAATCTTTCACCGGACGAAGACATGGTAATATTTATCTTCTGGATTTAAAACCAAAAAGTTCTCAGTGTCTAATATCCATTCAAGATTATGCAAATTTTTGGCATCGAAAGCTTGGCCATGTTAACATGAAGCAAATTGCCAAGATCTTCTCTAAGAAACTTGTCCGTAGACTCCCCAACCTTTTAGTGAAACATACATTTTAGTTCTTTTCCTGCCAAATTATGCTAAATGAAACTTCACTCCCTCTTGTTATACAAACTATCGTGCATGGTATGACAATGATATTAAGATAACTGAATCAATCTAATAAGAGAACTAAAGTAAATGTCTTTGTAGCGGACAATAACAAAGGAAGCTTTTAAGGTAAGCTTTTAAGGTAAAAAGGTGATTAATAAATTATATATGTTCATAAGATAATTGGTCATAACCTTCTAGAGCTTTGACACCATTACACAATATCTCTCAATCTTTGAAAGGTCATAGATTACCCCTTTAAAAATGTTTAGGAGGTACTGCACTTGGTGACTTCTCAAAGTTCGCTTCTCAAAGTTCGGGAGAATTTTGACTAATTACTTAAATTTATGTACATGTGGTATGTTTCACCATGAATAGTAACATGATCTTTATTATTTTTTCTCATGGGTCCATGTTATAACATCGTCTTACTTTGTTTAATTAAATATAGGTTTTAATCTAATTCTTTCTATTTGCAAATGGAAGCACGAGAAACATACTATTCATTGTTTTTTTTTCTTTTTTCATTTGTGCCCTCTATATGTACTGTAGTATCATAAAAGGAACGATATGTGTAAAAATGTCCATTAATGTTTATACTGTTATCTATATCACATATTGTTGGACCAGCGTGTTATAGATCTGTTCTTGTTTTGAGCTAAATAAAATCTGAATTTTCAATATCTCTATCAATTCATAGCTTTTCATATTAGTAGGACTAGAATTATCACCTAGAGGGAGTGAATAAGCGAATATGTGGAATTTAAGAGTAAGCAATTCTAACATTGTAATAGGACAGCGTATGATGACAAATATGTGCAGTGTTCAGATCTTACTAGTGTGTAATAATCTATCACAAGAAATAAATGAGATTTTAAGGATAGAAAAATACACACAACAATTATAGTAGTTTGGCTTATGAGAAGCTTACATCCACTTTTGAGCTAATAGTTTATTGATTGGATTTCACTAGAAAATCAATTAGAGATTACAACAACTGAGTATTCGCTACTCAAGCACGTGTGATCAAATCTTTTGATCTCACACTCTTAACAACTTTTAAGAGATTACAAGTTAAGCTCACAAAGATGAATTGTAACAACAAAGCTCTCTTTGAACTTTAGAATTTTTAGACTTAGAATTTCATATTTCCTTCCGCATCACGACCTCCTTTTATTCTCCTCAATATATAAGCATTGAATTGAGGCTTTCTAAAGAAAAAATAAAACAAGAAAAAAAGAAGAAGCGGAATGGGTACTTTAATGTCTAGCGATATCGGAATAAAGGGATGTTTTTCGAAAATCGAGATTCATAACGAGCTTTTTCGGTACTCTAGCTTTTATAGGGTCACATCGATTTCGTCATCGTATTATTAAGCCAAAGGTGCAACATCTTTTGCTCCATGTGATACTATTAATATGATACGTGTGGTCATCCTTCGACGGCTTTAAATGTTGGGCCTCGCATATGTGGATTTGAAGGAGGGTTTAAAAAAAAATATCTCCGTATACTCCGGATACTGATTGACAATGATCCTCCTCAATTAAATAACCATGCTACTAACGAAGCCCCAACCACCACCAACCCAGGGACCAAATCAAACCACGACAAATGAGATAGTTGATTGTTTGCGTGCAACATTTTCCATCGCAAACATTAAACCATCGGGTCCCACTTTTGCACGATGTTTGGCCCATACGTATCCATATCCTATCGTCAATCGCATTTTCTATGTTTCTGAATTTTCTAACATTGCGCATGTTAGGCTAGTAAAGGGGATGCCCCCATGAAATGTCATTATCTAATTTATGGATTTTGATAAGATACGAACCTAACATTGATTGAGATGATCAAAATATCAAATTGTTTGTACTTGATCTATGAAAAATCAAACGTTTATTGAATGCTTAATCAAACACTAATTAAGGATCAAATTCAAAATGGTTCTCTTTACATGTTCGTGTAACTCATGCATGAAGTTCTTCCTTGCTTTGCCAAGGTATTTTACGTGGGATTTACATCATGTGAAGATAACACATAAAAAAGCTGGTCAATAAAGAAAGAGAATTTCAAAATTCATGGATGAGGTTGATTGTAATTAACAAAGAAATGTTATATTTCCTAAATCTAGGTTACTAAATTGGTATACTAAATTAAATGTGACTAAAAGTTATTGGATACTTACTTTACTGCTCACTTTCAATTTGACGAAAATTTTGTAGATTGATTGTAACATATCTAGTGTTGATTGGATGTGAAAATATCACAAGAGAGACATAATAATAGACATATGTCATTTTGATTATATTCAATGTCTTTTCTAGGACTCATGTTTTGCTCCGTCCCTTTCCTCTAACCACTCTCCTAAGGTGGTTATTTATCCGTATTTAGTTATACAATTGAGGCTGCGCGAGTATCACGTAGCTTTGCTGAACTCCGATGTCCTCCATCTCGTCTTCAACCTCTCCGCAAGTACCCTCCCCGAGGTCTCCGAATCAGCTGAGGCTGTCTGTCTAATACGGAACTTATCAGTTATTTTCTTTTATTAGAGGGATGCAAACTTATCAGTAGGTAAATTATGCTAAAGGTTCCTTAATAATGGGCGAGTTGCATTTAAAGACTTTGATTTTTCAGTTCCAGGATCGATTAAGGTAGGATGCACCTTTGAAGGGATTTCCCAATTATACCCCAGGCGAGCCCAATCAGCTACATAGTACACATCACACAGCCTGCGACAATAAACCACGTCTCACAGCTATCAAACTCAGCAGTGCAATCCACGACGGTGGAGGAGGTGGTCCACGTTTCTGTTTGGCGATAGACGCCATGGAGGAGACCACGACAACGCCCGACGGACTTAAAGAAACGGTCAATTGACAAGCTTCGGAGGAGGAGAGTGGGCAATTAGGGAAATAGCTGAAGAAGCTTGAAACTAATCCAGTTCTCCGGTTTTATGCATGATAAATTTTAAATACCAAAAAATGAGGAATTTGTTCTAGCAAGTAGTTTTTAAGTTCTAAATGGAATCTATATAGAATCTGGAACTACCGACTCTTAACATAACCCATTTTCTAGATGCCACTGTTGGAGAAAAAAGTGAGCCCCATCGACTTTTCTCGTTTCTTCTCTTTTTCTTTTTTCTTTTTTTCTTTTTTCGTTTTGGTGGCTCTATTTTCAAACAGAAAATATTAAAATACACATTTTTTTCAGTGATAAATTTTCACAATTAAATTTGTAATTATCACTAATCGAGAAAATCATTGTGAACCATGATTTTTGAATATAAACTTCTCAAGGTTTCATCTTGATTCCCTAGTTTGTTGGCTGAGCATGGCAGTAAAAACACGCTTCCTTAACCGGGAGAGCCATTTGCGGCCTTCATCGAAAATGGAAACCATTTCTCGTGTAGAATTGGTCTATGTTTCACTGCCCTTGCGTTTCTTGGGTTTCACAAAGCATAATTGGTACTCTAATTTCGAGTGTTATTGGAACAAAGGAGAGATTATTCCAACATCGAGATTCAAAACAAGTTTTATAATATCCTAGCCTCTATGATGTCAGGCCAATTTCGTAAATTTACTAATGTATGAGGATGATAAACAACGTGGCTCTGTTGGAGGTAAAAGGTTTGAGAGAGAAGAAGCGGTTGCTTGAAGTATTACACCAAGAGACGTCAAGTTTGCAATGTTCAACAGTATTACCTCCAGCGTAAGAAAACCCTAGAGTTTTTATATGAAAGTTATTAGGCTCCGGCCCATATGGACCCAAATAACCATGCTTTTACCTATTGGGCTTGTATGTGAACATATTATTTTGAACTATATTAATAATATATCCAACAATCTCCTCATATGTTCACCATACAGCATAATCCAATAAGGTAGTCAGTGTATTGTTCATACAAACATGAATCATCCACATTCAGTCTAAGACAATCAACTTGGATCGGTCAAAGAGTTTTCAGCAGTAAAGTATTAAACTCAATCATCATATGTAACCTAAATAAGTGAATCATTCTTATCATGAATCTGTTCTGAGATCAATAAATCAAAATAAGTATTAAGAGTTTTAGATTCAGTCTAAACTCATCAAAATCCCAAAATAAATCTCAGACTCAGTTCACAACTAACATATGCATACTAGTCATGTATAAGTAGGCCAGTCAAAATAGTCCAAGGCCTTACAAATATAAGAAATAATGTTCACAAAATAGAAATAGTGAAATGCAAGTCTCAAGTAAATAGACTCCATCAAAATAGGTTATAGCAGGTAAACTGTCAAGTCCCCACACGCTTTAAATAATATATATTCATTCATCAAGTAGGTCATCCTAGTCAGGATCCCACTCATTAAGTTCTCATCCATCTCTGCCATCCCCTGTAAAATGTCAAATATGAATTTCATATTATCATGAATTCAATCATTTGAATAAAAACTTAGCAACATTCCATCAAGCAGAGAAGAACATATATTAATGTCATAAAACATCATAATATCATGTTCATAAGTATCAAGCCAGTTTCATAAATTATGAACAAGACATAAACAATGTGATTTACAAAGAGCCATCAACTTAAGTTTATTTGTAGGAGAATAACTATTGTCTAGTTTCAAAGAACATGACCAATAGTCAAGTCACTTACAATAACCTAGTCATGTAATATCAAGTTTCAATTAAGAATAAGACTAGCAGGCTTCTTAAGTAAACAATTGTTTCTATGTTTCACTTTGGAATGTCTTAGTTACTGATTCCTCAAAGTCAAATAATCTAACATCAAATTTGGAATGAGATCATTTAACCAAAAGGATAGTCCAATCTAGTTGAATTGTATCATCAAGTTTGGAATGACACAAGTTTCCCCGACAGAACATTTGAATTAGGTTAAAGTCATTTTCATCAAGTTTGGAATGAGACAACTCTCCCTCTTCAAATTAGTCAGCAACTGTGAACATCGATGAAACATATAAACTGTGCTTATCATTGTAGCCAATAAAGAAAGATTCGATAATTCAAAACACACAATTAGAAGGTAAGTAAATGGTAGTTAAGATTGTCTATATAGTCTTTAACCCCAATTCTCCCACTATTTTGAATAATCGATCTTTAGGCATACCTTTGGTGAGAGTATCGGCTATGTTATCCTTCGATCTCACATCGATCAAGGTAATAATCCCTTGATCTCTCAGATAATTCAACAACGCATATCTCAGTCTCACATGTCTTCTCTTTGAATTAAAGAGAGCATTCTTGCCAACTTGGACAACTACTCGATTATCACAGAATAGGCTTAAAGAATTAATCTTTAGATGAGTCAAAGGAATATCCATAATCAGATTCTTTATCCACTCTGCCTCTTCATCGGCTGAGGCTAAAGCAAAAAGTTCTGATTCCATAGATGACAATGCAATACAAGTTTGTCGTTTGGATTTCCAAGTAATAGCAGCTCCACCCAAAGTGAATACATATCCACTAGTGGACTTACTATTTCCAATATCTGAGCACCATGAGGCATCGGAATATCCATCCACAATTGGAGGATAACCAAAATAATAGAGAGCATAATCTTTAGTACCTTTAAGGTATCTCATTAGCCTATCGAGGGCATCTCAATGCTTTTTACTAGGATTACTAGTAAAACGACTTAGCATGCCAACTGTAAAGGCTATGTTAGGTCTAGTGCAACTCATAGCATACATGAGACTATCAAGCAGTTTCGAGTACTTTAACTAATCCACGCTGGTCCCTTCATTAGGACTCAGTTTGATATTATAATTACATGGTGTCTCACTCGTCACTCTGTTTACACTTATCGTATCTCCAAGTAGAAAGTAGCTGCTCAATATAATGAGTCTGGTTAAGGGAGATGATTTGCCGTTTAAAGCTTACTTTCATACCAAGAATGGTATTAGCAATACCAAGATCTTTCATGTCAAATTCTTTAGCTAAAGTAGCTTTCACATCACTCACTACAGAATGATCGGAACCAAGAATTAACATGTCATCAACATACAAGCAAATGATGACTATCTTATTTGACATAGAACGATGGTAAAGGCATTTATTTGAATAACTAGACTGAAAGCCATAACTCTTTACCACTTCATCAAATTTAAGATGTCACATCTTAGGTGCTTGTTTAAAACCATATATGGATTTATTCAATTTACAAACTTTGTCCTCAAGACCTTTCATAACATATCATTCCGGTTGTTCCATGTAAATTTCCTCATTTAAATCTCCATTTAAGAAAGTTATTTTTACATCCATTTGATACACTACAAACTGTTCAATAGATGCCAAAGCAAGAAGAATTCTTATAGTTGATAGATGACACACAAGTGAATAGACATCAAAATAGTCTATTCCACTCTGTTGTTTATAGCATTTAGCTACTAAACGTGCTTTGTATCTGGCTATTGATCCATCACTATTCAGTTTCTTCTTCAACACCCATTTACAACCTATAGCTTTAGCCCCTTTTGGCAAATTTACTAACTGCCAAGTGTGATTCTACAACAGAGAGCTCATTTCATCATCTATGGCTTCTGCCCACAGTAGAGATTCCCTAGATCTCATTGCTTCCTGATAGGAGAATGTATCATCCTCAAGATGATAAGCAACAAAGTCCTTACCAAAACTTTTGGGAATTCTTTCTCTTGTAGATACTCTTACTGGAATTGGTTCAATAGCCAACTGTGTAGAATTAGTGTCAGAAGGGCCTGCTTCAGATTCTACAGGAGATTCTGAAATCATATCTGTAGATCCAGAAACATTCAAGCCTTGATCTCTGAGAAACTTATTTTCAAAGAACACTGCATCTCTAGATTCTACCACTGTGTTAGTAGATAGATCTAAAAACCTATTTATAGCACTATCTTCTGCACTACCTAGATATACACAAGTAATGGATCTAGATCCCACCTTAGGTTTCTTAGGATCTGGTATACTTACATAAGCAATATAACCCCAAGTTTTAAGAGTATCATATCTACAAGGGTGCTTATGCCATATCTCATAAGGTGTCATGGACAACTTAGAGTGTGGCAACCTATTCAAGATGTGATTAACAGTTAGAACTGCTTCTCCCCAGTAGGAGGAAGGCATACTAGCTGTAAGTAACATAGAGTTTAACATTTCAGTTAACGTTCTATTCTTACGCTCGGCAACACCATTTAATTGGGGTGAATAAGGAGCAGTGGTTTCAAGTATTATACCTTTTGAAGCATAAAATTCCTTGAACCTTGACATAGTATATTTTCCTCCTCTATCACTCCTAAATCTCTTAATTTTCAAGTTGAGTTGATTTTCTACTCTAGACTTGAAAATCTTAAATTTTTTAAAAGCCTCATCTTTGGATTTCAACAAATAGTTATGACAATATCTAGAAAAATCGTTTATGAATGTTATTAGATACTTCCGACCACCTTTAGTAATGTAATTTCTAAAATTACAAATGTCAGAATGTATTAGCTCAAGAAGTTGTGTGCTTTTAGAAACCAATTTAAAGGGTTTTCGAGTGATTTTAGCCTGTGCACACACTTCACATTTGTCAAATCGAATAGAAGTATCTAATGGAATGTTGTGAGTTTTAGCTAGATGTTGCATTTTCTTGTAATTCACATGTCCAAGTTTATTGTGTAGCAACTTTGGATCAGTCAAAGTAGAATTCACATGATTTATGCTATTAGTATTTAAACTCAACCTATACATACCATTAACCATAAATGCACAACCGAAATAATATGAGTCAACAGATAAAATTACTCTACCATTCATAGTTGAAAAAGACATACCGGCTTTATCAAGTAAACTCATAGATATCAAATTCTTTTTAAGTAAAGGTACTATTCTAACATGTTTCAGAGTTAGCAACTTACCTAAAGAAAGCACCAAATTTGCAGTTCCGGCATGAGTCACACTTGCGTCACCACCATTGTAATTTTCCACAGTGTCTTTCACTTCTGTGACCTCAGTGAGTAAGTTCTTATCATTTGTAGCGTGACAAGTAGCGCCACTATCCAACCACCACTCAAAAGAGATGCTAGCATTTCCATTCTTCATCATTCCAATGAAGATTCGAGGCTCAGACCCTCTAATTAGCATATTGGCCTCATTTTGTGGTGTGTCATTCTTTGGCTTTTTTAGCAACTTACACTTTGCTGCCCAATGACCCCACTTTCCATAGTTATGGCACTTGCCATTCTTCTTCTTTTTTAAGATAGTATTTTTGGCCTCTAACTGTAAAGATGATTCACCTTTTGGTGACTTGGACTTTTTCTGAGGTTTATTTGAGTGAGAAACTAAGTTGGCAACTGACTTTTGTTGTCCTACTTGTTCCAAACTCTTCCTAGTAATATTTTGATCCTCAATGTGAATATACCTCTTTAATTCATCCAATTCTATCTGTACCTTCAATCTGTGCATTTCAGTCTTGAAAGAACTCTATTCAGTTGGTAGCTTGCTTAACACAAGACCAACAAAGAGATTATTGGACATATCAGAGTTATCATCTTTCAGCTTGTTCCTCATGTTCTCAAATTCAACTAACTGAGAGGTAATACTTGAATTCATAGTGAATTTAAAGTCAAAAAATTTCTCCGCTAGGAGAGTTTTAGAGAGCCCCTCTTGTTTTTTGAACTAAGCGTTCAAGTGATCCCGTATCTCTTTCGCCATCTTAAACTCACTATAAGTCATAGCCAAATTAAGATTTGGGAAGTTTAATAAGTAATCTCTACAAAAATCATCATATTTGTTCCACATCTTCAGTGGTAGATGCAAAATCACTTAATACAGTATAGAATATATCACATTCTTTCATGCCAAATTGAACATGTAATTTCCAGCCATGAAATTCAGTGACATCAAATGATTGCAGCTTTATAATATCATAGGAACTACGCTTTGCCATTTTAATCAGAGTAAAGTGTTAGAAAGAGTGCACCTTGAAGTCCTCGAAGCCACAACCTTGATCAAATTTCTCTGTAGTGATGGAATTTGCCAAAAAAAAAAAACCCCAAAAATGGATCTGGAGTGCCCAAAAACCTTAAGATGGACTGCCCTTGTCGCTGAAACTCATTGAAAAATTTCGCCCCCAAAATTCGCTAGAAATTTCGTCCCCGAAATTCGCTAGAAATTCAGATGGAAACTTCCGGGTGCCGTAACTTCTCCGTCCGACCTCCGATTGATGAGTGACCACTCAAAACGTTCGTATCGACGAGTAGATCAAAGCCCAAGTGGTTTCGCCCTCTAAAATTGGCTATAATTTTTGTGTTTTTGAATCAAAGATTTCAGTCACCTGAATCTTCAAACTCAGATCTCGGCCAATACCACCGTCGAAATCGAAAGTAAATTACACCTGTGAGTTTATCTTGACGAAATCTTCAAAATCTGGTCAATCGAAAACAATAATTGCAAAATTCATGGATCGGGTTGATTGTTATTAATGGAAAAATGTTAATTAAGTCTAGGCTACTAAATTGGCATACTAATTGATATGATGAACTATTATTGCACGTTAAAATTGACCCATTTAATTTACTGCTTACTTTTAGTCTGCCATAAACTGATTTTAACAAATAATATCCCGTGATAAGCATAACAATTGATATATGTCATCTTGGTTGTGTACCACTGTACACGACGATACTTTTTCTTTTTTAAGAGTGGTATTTTGTTCCATCACTTTCCTTTCATTCACGCTTTTAAGGTGATATTTATACTTTGTGATTTAATGAGGCATGGCAAGGACGAACAACTTATAATCCGTTTCTTGAAATTACGAACAGAAGGACGGTTGAGGGCTCTCATCATTTGGTGAGTGAGCCATGTCCCGACCAGGGTGTGTTTGGGAGAACCTGTGTGAATTAAGGGGTAATGACACAAATGATACTTGAATTTTGATTCAATGTACAATACGATCCGTAAACTTTACTCCAATGTGCAATGTAGTTCCTTAACTTTCAAATTGTTCAAGATCCTTGAACTTGTGATACTTGTTCGATTTATTCCTTGAACTATATGAAAATATTCAATATCATCCTTCCATTGATTTAAGTTAGGGACGATATTGAACATTTCATATAATCTAGGGACGAAATTGACAATGTACCAAGAGTTTAAGGATCACATTGTGACATTCTGATTTTCCAATTCTGTTTTCAATAAATTGAGTTGGGCATTTCATCTGTACATGTATAGTTCTTTTCTTTGAGTTGGCCATTTACGAGGAGACTAGTTTATCAGGTGAAGCCGTTAAGGGATTCTAATGTATCAAACTCGAGAATTTGACCAAGAAGTGACCTTTCGACCGAGTTAATCTGCAAGGGTCATTACGGCACAGTTAAAAATTGATTAGAGACTGGAGATAGGTCGACTCGATAAGGGCATGTGATCAAGTGGTGGAGATCGCACAATTCTTGTCGATCGGCATTGGACCGACTTTTCTGTCGTTTTGGTACCTTGTATCCATATTTGAAATCTTAAGATTCCCACAACAACCAAGAGTCACCAATATGTCGAAGATGTATATTGTGGCTTGAAAATGATCAACCACATGTCAAATGCACGAAAATTTCTAAAAGCTACCCGGTAGATTAGGACACGCTAGTATCGTGCTAGAGTGAAATTAACCGTGAAATTGAAATCGAATTCAGAAATTGGAAGTCCTGTTGTGCCACAAATCATTTTAGGAACGTTAACTCATCTTCAGAAGATTTTTCATGCAAACTAAGTTTTTCGACGAAAAATTAAAGTATGGTTAATTTGGTTCGGAAAAATTGGTAGGCCCGCTTTTGGTCATACTTTTGGGATCCAAGATGGTTCTATGGTCAAGTAAAAATGTGAATTGAAGTGTGGTGACATTGGATTAATTTATGGACTTCAATTTGGCTAAATTGGAAAGGGATTGAATGAAATTGAAAGAAATTGATGTACAAATCAGTGAAATTCGTATGCCATGGTGGAGGAGACAAATTAGACCTATTGGAAGATTGTAGAGGAAGATTGGAGGTGAGTGGAAGGTGACATCATGTGAGGTCATGGTGGGGCCAAAGTGAAGGGGATTTGGACAAGTGTAGGGTGCACAATTGCCCCCAAAAAGCACCCCTCACATCAAGCCTTTCTTCTTCCTTGAAACAAGGAGTTGTCTTGGAACTTGGGGAGAGTAGAGAGAGCCGAATGAGAACCGGAAGCCGGACCAACTGCTCGCACGCCCGCTCAGCCGCTCGCACGCTCGTCACCGGAGGCCTCACCGTTGCCAGCCAACCGAGGCCAGCAGCTCACCCGTGCGCCTGTGGCCATCGTTCCCCGCTGCTCGCACATCCAGTACCGTCATCCGCCTCCGTCCTCGTTCGCTAGCCACCGTCGGAGCCAGCTAGGACCGCGGTGAGCCATCGCCAGTCATCGCTTGAGCTGTCGTCGTCCATCCCCGCCGTTTCTGCGCCTAACCAGCAAATCGGCGCACCTCTTCCGGCCAAGGTTAGTAGCCGAAATTTCAGCAAGCTCCGAATCTTCAAGGGCCGTTTTGGGTGCCTTTCGGTCCTCTTTTAGTGCTGCCCCGTGGAGGTTTGTCGACCGCCTCACCATTGTCTTCGCTGGAGACTCATCGGAAAGTGATTCTGGTGAGTTTAGCTCCTAAATCTTGATTAAAGGGTTAATGATGCTTTAGGTGTGCTTAGTTTAAGTTAAGTAAGATTATGTTGTTAGATTAGTTTAGTTAAGTGTGGATTCGATTAAGGGGTGTGATTAGTTTAACGCATGTTTAATTAAGACTAAGTAGATGTTTATATTATTATAATCTTGATTACACCTTAATTGATTATTTTTGAATAAATAAATATTTCGAAATTATTTGAATAAATTAATATAATAATATTAAATAATCAAATAATTTTGAAATATTTATTTATTCAAAATAATCAATTAAGGTCTAATCAAGATTATAATAATCTAAACATCTACTTAACCTTAATTAAACATGCGTTAAACTAATCACACCCCTTAATCTAATCCACACTTAACTAAACTAATCTAACAACATAATCTTACTTAACTTAAACTAAGCACACCTAAAGCATCATTAACCCTCTAATCAAGGTTTAGGAGCTAAACTCACCGGAATCACTTTCCAATGAGTCTCCGGCAAAGACAGCGGCAAGGCGGTCGACAAACCTCCACAGGGCGGCACCAAAAGAGGACCGGAAGGCACCCAAAACGGGCCTTGAAGATCCAGAGCTTGCTGAAATTCCGTTTACTAACCTTGGTCGGAAGAGGTGCGCTGGTTTGTTGGTTGGGCGCGGAAACGGTGGGGATGGACGGCGGCAGCTCAGGCGGTGACTGGCAGTGGCTCACGGCGATCCTAGCTAGCTCCAACGGGGGTTGGCGAACAAGGACGGAGGCGAACGATGGTGCTGGATGCGCAAGCAGCAGGGAACGACAGCCACAGGCGCACGGGCGAGCTGCTGGCCTCGGTTGGCTGGCGACGGCAAGGCCTCCGGCGACGAGCGTGCAAGCGGCCGAGCGGGCGTGCGAGCAACTGGTCCAGCTTCCGGTTCTCGTTCGGCTCTTTCTCCTCTCCCCAAGTTCCAAGACAACTCCTTGTTTCAAGGAAGAAGAAAGGCTTGATGTGAGGGGTGCTTTTTGGGGGCAATTGTGCACCCTACACTTGTCCAAATCCCCTTCACTTTGGCCCCACCATGACCTCACATGATGTCACCTTCCACTCACCTCCAATCTTCCTCTACAATCTTCCAATAGGTCCAATTTGTCTCCTCCACCATGGCATACGAATTTCACTTATTTGTACATCAATTTCTTTCAATTTCATTCAATCCCTTTCCAATTTAGCCAAATTGAAGTTCATAAATTAATCCAATGTCACCACACTTCAATTCACATTTTTACTTGACCATAGAACCATCTTGGATCCCAAAGGTAAGACCAAAAGCGGGCCTACCAATTTTCCCGAATCAAATTAACCATACTTTAATTTTTCGCCGAAAAACTCGGTTTGCATGAAAAATCTTCTGAAAATGAGTCAACGTTCCTAAAATGATTTGTGACACAACAAGGCTTCCAATTTCTAAATTCGATTTCAATTTCATGGTTAATTTCACTTTAGCACGATACTAGCGCGTCCTAATCTACCGTGTAGCTTTTAGAAATTTTCGTGCATTTGACATGTGGTTGATCATTTTCAAGCCACAATGTACATCTTCGACACATTGGCGACTCTCGGTTGTCGTGGGAATCTCAAGATTTCAAATACGAACACAGGGTACCAAAATGACAGAAAAGTCAGTCTAGTGCCGATTGACAAGAATTGTGCGATCTCCACCACTTGATCACATGCCCTTATCAAGTCAACCTATCTCCGGTCTCTAATCAATTTTTAACTGTGCCGTAATGACTCTTGCAGATTAGCTCAATCGAAAGGTCACTTCTTGATCAAATTCTCGAGTCTGATGCGTTAGAGTCCCGTAACGGCTTCACCTGATAAACTAGTCTTCTCATGAGTGGCCAACTCAGAGAAAAGAACTATACACATGCAAATGAAATGCCTGACTCAATCTATTGAAAACAGAATTGGAAAATCAGGATGTCTCACACATTGAACAAACTAAAAATCTAAGGATCACATTGTATATTGGATTAAAGTTTGGAAACTATATTGAACAAATTAAAAGTTTAGAAATTACATTGAATATTGGGTCAAAATTCCTGAACCTTTTGCTAATTTTCTCCAAATTAAAAGGACTTTAGGTTTAAGGTTTTCATGGAATAAAAATATTGTTTGATAGATCTTTATTTACAAAAATGCAAATATGTGTATAATATATATGCTATTTTCTTTGGGTTCTTTTATAAAGAATTCTTAAAATGAAAAATCAAAAGAAAAGAAAAAAAAGAAACGGACGGTGGAGAGGACGACATGTTGCAAACCTGGAAGGAAAATTTATACTTGCCTTCAATTCTCCCTGTCTAGAGTCTATGAAGCACGGACACGTTGTCCATGCTTCTATGTCGTGTCCGACACGTGTCAGAGCGTGTCGGACACGTCAACACGCTTGGACACGGTCGGACACACGGTCAAATTTTCTCGACACGAGTGTTGACGCGTGTCCGGAAGACTGATGGAGGGTGGAGGCGAGGGAGGGCGAGGGAGCAGAGGCTGCAAACGACGGCGAGAGACGGCTAGAGAAAGAGCCAAATAGAGAGAAAGAAGAGAGAGAAAGCAAGCTCCCGCCGGCGAGACGAAGCCATGAATGGACCACCGTGACAACGAGAGACGGCCAGAGAGAGCGGCGAGGGCCGCCACTGTTGCGATGGATTGGCGACAAGGAGGAGGAGGAGGAGAAGGATCAAGAGGAAGAGGAGAGGAAGGGGGTCGTGCGGAGAGGAAGGTGGTCGTGCGGCAAGGAGGAGGAGGAGAAAGATTGAGAGGAAGAGGAGAGGAAGGGCTGAAGGGGTCGTGCGGCGAGCGGTAGAAGGAGGAGGAAAATGAGGGTAACTAGGGTTTCTCGAATTAGGGTAACTTTACCAGCTCAAACGCCCTCGCTCCCCGTAAAAATCACAACTTTGACGGAAAGAAACCTGACGATCGGCCCAACGAAATCCCACAAGACAAGCTACAGAGCTACACGAATCTTCGAAACGCCCCCACCAAGGACACCCCCATAAAAGCTAAACACCACCTAAGAAGAGATAGTACACGCTACACACTGAAGCAGCCCCATACGGAACTGGTGTGAAGCCCTTGTACATTTTCTAGGTGGACTGCGAGAGAAGCAAAAGAAAAAAAAGAAAGAACAGATAAATATCGGGGGTTGCGAAAATCAAGAAAACCCTAATTTGAGAGACCTCACGGAAGAAAAATAGTACTTTTGAGCTTTGGGGGAGGGGAAGTGAAGGTTGACAGCCTGTCTGTCAGTGGTGGAGGAGGGAAAAAAGTAAAATAAATTTGGGGTGGAGGGCAATGGACGAAGGAAAGAAGGGGTGGATTTTGGGGATTTTTTTTAATTGGAAAATTAAATAAATGAAATTAAAAAATAATTTCGAAAAATAAAAATATTGAATTTTGAATAATGATAAATTTTGGTCATTGTAGAAAATCGTGGATTTATTTAAATAAATTGATTCTAATTTCTTAATAATTATTAGTTTCATCAATAACTTTTGTTAAAATTAAAAACATGTTTCGCATTAACTATGAATATATCTTTCGAATTTCAAATGAATTGATTTATTAATATTATTAGTGTAAATTTATTATAGGCTCTTTTTTTAATTAATAATTATTTATGAATTTAAATCAAATTAATTAAAAATAAAAATATTCATTTAATATACAATATGTCATGAACGTGTCGGAATTCTCTATTTTTAGAAATGACGTGTTGACGTGTCGTGTCGTGTCGTGTCGCGTGTCCGTGTCGCGTATCGGTGCTACTTAGCCTAGAGTTACTTCCCTCCATTAATGTGAGAGTACACGATTCTCCTTAAGGCAAAACCCACATTAAATATATATATATATAAATGGAGATTCAAAACTTCATTAAGACCCACAAGCAAAACGTGCTTTATAATGTTCTAGGCCGTATGATGTCACGTCGATTTCATCATCAAATTGATGATAAAAGTTGGTATATTAACGGTAATAACTACATGCCCCCACCTTACGGATACAAGGTACAATTATTGACCTGGCTTTTCATCTGCCCAAAAGAAATCGGACAGCTCTTACTCAACGTGAAGCACATGTACTTATAGTCCACCTGTTCTTTTTTTTCTTTTTCTTTTTTTTCACTTTTGTTTATTGGACGAAATATGGTCTGCCTGTTTACATCACAGAGAACGGTCGGGTTATTATTTTGCCCCGCTTAGCCATTTAATTAAATTTTCATTGGCCAGGATAGTTCAATTATAAATGGGAGAAATAGATAGTCAAAAATAGTAGAATTTATGCATGCAAAAATTAGCGATAATGCCTCACTCCCCTTAAGAACAGCGTTAGAGGATAGCACAATAATTACATTCCCCTATGCCCATCTAACCTCTCTCGCAGAAGCTATGGAGTGATTTTATTTTCTTCAAATTCTTTCTCTTTCCACCAAATATGTTGTTTGTACACATCGCAGTGGGGTATGGGGTATCTTATAAATATATACAGAACGAGTGCAATTGCATAGAAGATATATGTGATTGCATGCATGCAATATTTGCCCTCCTGCACTTGTATATCTTTCTTTGCTCCAAAATAGAGAGAACATTAACGACTATACTTCTTGGAGGAGCTTTTGCTTAACCAATTTATTAATTGCTTCACCTTCGATGGTTTGAACCAATTCGAGTTCGCAACAAAGAATGAAGAGAAGACGAATGAGTTGGACTTTGCTTTAAATTGTAATGTAATGTACAAGCATGTGTGGCCACTTTATATAAAGTTATCACAAACACACTTTTGGAGGAAAAAAATATCAGAAAAGTCTTAAACATGTTGTGTTGATTTCAATTTAGTCATAAACTTTTTATTAGCGTCAATGTAATCCTAAACCTTTTAACTTAGTGTCAATTCAATCCTTTTTGGCAATTTTGGCCGAATATTGCTGATGTAGACGTTGACCGGTTTACGTGGCATGGCTGACGCAAATGAGGACAAATTTTAATAATTTTTTGAAATAATTTTTTATTCTTTTCTTTTGTTTTCTTTTATTTCTCTTTCTTTTTTCCCTCTTCCTCTTCCTCCAGCTAATTGCTGAAAGCCAGAGGTGAAGGCCAATAAGGGACCTCACCAAGCTAGCTATCAGACCTCGGTGACAATCTAGAGGAAGAGGAAAGGAAAAAAAAAAGAAGAGAAAAAAAAAAGAATAAAAAGAAAAGAATAAAAAATAAATAAATATTCAAAAAATATTATTAAAATTTATTTACGTCGATCTTAAAATTTGTGTTACATAGGCCGGCTAGCATCCACGTTAGAAATATTTGGCCAAAATTAGTTGAAATGATTGAATTAGCACTAGATCAAAATGTTTTGGACTAAATTAGTACAAATAAAATGTTTTGGACTAAAGTGACACCAATGTAATAGGTTTATGATTTTTCTAATACTATTCCTGACTTTTGGACAATGTCTGCCCACACGTGTCCATCCATTCGTCAATTGAACTTTCTTGTTTCTAAATTTCCTTCTCTCTACGCCGAGAATGTGCATTTCGGGCAAGGAAAGATGATTCCATGAAACATTATTCAATTTATCCATCACATAAGATGCCAGCCTAAAGTGGATTGAGATGGCTCAAATATTAGATTGTTTGTACTTGATCTATGGGGAATTACGTCTCTATTGAATGCTTAATCGAAACACAAATAAGGATTTAATTAGAAAAGGATTTTTTTTTTTTAAGGCGCTCTTATGATTCATGCTTGAAATACTTTCTTCCTTGCTTTGCTGAGAGGTATATTACATAGTATCCATATCATTGGACAATAACACGTAAAAAAGCTGTTCAACAGAAACGAAAATTTCAGATTGTGTAGTGGCAAATTTGGCTAATTTGTAATTAGTTGGCAGATGGAACCGCAAATCTTCTGCATGACTAAAAGGAGAAGGAAAGTCAATGTTTGAAAATTCAACGTCGAAGGCCCCACCAAGGACGACTCGAGGGACTAGGTGCTCTGGGGGACACAGCTCGCTCCCCAAAAGATGGGAGCCCCCAACTGTCCTTCAATATTAATTTCAAGAGCAATATAGTCCTTTCCTTGAAATTAATCTTGAAGGAGACATGGCACTGGCGGACGAACATATAGTCCTTTTTCTTGAATCTAATATCGGAGGACAGTTGGTTATAAATATGGACATGATTTACTTTTATAATAAATTAGTTTATGAGTAGCGAACGACAATATGGTCCTTTTCTTGAAATTAATATTGGAGTGAGCCATGTCCCACGGAGCACCCTGTCCCTTGAGTCGTCCTAGGTGGGGCCTTTGATGTTGAATATTCACCCACTGACTTTCCTTTTTTGCCTAATAATGGGCAAACGTTTTCCTTTTTTTTTTGATAAGTTGTCTTTTTCTTTTTCCGTAGCCTTATTTCTACCTCTTAAAGAATGCTTAAGATCTTTCGCTCAATATCATCGGGGAAAACTTAGATTACCTATGTAACTTAAATATTTAATATAAGTAAAAAAAGTTTGAAAGATTCATGAGTGGAATGCGGTTTCGTGAAATATATTGCCATATTGAACTTGGAAGAGTTTGACCACCATCACATATTTTTTTCACAAGGAGGTGAGATCACCACATCTCGAGCATATTGGCTGCTAATAGTAATAGTCAATTATTCACAATCCTAATTCCCAAATTTTCACCGGAATTTTGTCACTCCTCGAAGGTTCATCAGATAATTTCCATTGTATAAGAAATCAAGAACGCGACCTATTGTAGCTATAGACAGCATAGAGGGACTGTATGAAAGTAAGCACAAGCAAAACGATAACAGCAATGAAGGAAATGATTGACCATGGATTGTCAAAGTACTTGTTCTTGAGAATGGCTCTCCAGGCATTCCACTTTTGAGCGAGAGCGGCTCTCAAGGAAAGCCATTTGACTAAGCAGTATCTGTCCACTTTCTTGGACAGATCATAGAGATAACTGTTTTCAATGTCGAAGGCCACCCCCTGGCAAAGCCGGTTGAAGAGGTCAACGACCTCGGTGTCGCTCCCAAGGCAGTGCTCGATGATACCGCAGCGGCGGAGGTATTGAACGTCCTCAGGGGAGCTGATCAAGTTGTGCATGAAGATTACGTAAGAGGTGATGTGGTTCTCACAATCAAAGTGAGATTGCTCAAAGGCTATCAGGTTGAGGAAGAGCGACCACGTCCCTTCATGGATCTCGAGCCTGGAGATCTTGAGGATCCCCTGCTCGAACTGGATGTCCCAAAAACTGTTCGGATAGCTCAACCTGATCTTGATCCCGGCTTCCCAGAGCTTGGTCAAGCAGAAAGTGAGCTTTTCCCGGCTCTGAGGCCATTGCTTGGTCTTGGACCGCTTGGGGCCCAAGTACAGGAGGCTCCGCTGAAACCCTTCAAGGTAATGGACCGTGTCACGGTTGTATAACGGTTGAACTTCAATCTTTTGTGGCACGGTCTGATTGTTTGTGTCGGCATCAGAGGGTCGAAGAACTGGATCACCAGCTTGGCTACGCATCCCTTCTGGTTGGGGTCGCTGAGCTGGAGTCGGAGCAGCCGGTTGAGTATGAAGAGCGGGATTTGATTCTCGAGCATGATCATGTCCCGTTGGATCTCAAGTATCAATCGCCGCATTGAGAAGACAGGGTCATCGCGAGGGTAGCCAAGTTTCTCAAACCCCTCGGTGAATCCTCAGAACAGCTCGATCACAAAGCAACTGTCAAGAACCATCATCTCCACAAACTCATCGCGGCTCATGGATATGGTTCCCTCATAGCAGGCACGAGCTTTCTTCTCAATCTTCTTCACTGAGTCTAGATAGAGGTCTATCTTTTGATTGGAGCGCTCAAGGATGTGGTGGAGGCAGCGCCACTTGTGCCGGTCCATATGTTGGAGGTGCTCCTCACCATGGTGGTACGGCCCGAGGGAGACGATCTGGGGGACCCAGGCCTTGTCCTCGCCATTCTTGAGATAGTGTGGAAACTGGTAAATGGAGAGCTTTGCCCATGAGCTTGGCACGTGGTCCTGGCGACCTTGCTCGAGCTTCTCTTCGATGGAGACAACCCACTCGGACTCGAGAGGCCTTCGCTCATAGTCGGGGACGATTTCGTCCCCATAGGTTGATTTCTTGGGGAGTCGAGATTCCACAGTTTCTCGGAGCTTGAGAGTGATTAAATACCAACCCAAGAAGAGCTCCTTGTCGTGAATAGCAGCCATTTTTTGTGAAGAACTGGTCTGTGTTCCTCTGCCTTTACCTTCAATGGGTTTTCATTCTTTGAATTGATGCTTTCTAAGCAATAGGTTTGGTCTGTGAATTGCTACTTTGATGGCTAAGGGTTTTTGTAGTAGTATTTTAGCTGGTACGTCCATGATGAGGTACGATTGGAAAGACACTAATGGAGGGGTGCGAAGGGAGACGTATAAAAGCCTCCCGAACACAACCGTTGAAATGTTGGCAGATCATTTGCACCAGTTTTCTCTCCATTTTCCATCAAGAAATAAGAAAGCATTTCAATTTCAATTTTTGCAAGAACAATCGACATTTACGCCGTGGAAATCGGGTGTTTTCCTTGTGATTGCATCCAGACCAACGTGAGGTATTGTTGTTCGTGATTCATTCGCAATTCATTGTTCGTTCCGGGGCTATTTGCTGTTTGCGCATCGGAATCAAGTAAGTCGTCTTCCGCCGACATGAATTCCATCATTGGTATCAGACCCCGATCGTAGTTTCTGCCTTGTTTTTTAATGAATTTTCCAGTACACCATTTGATATCGAGATTAAGAGTATGATATCTACACTGGTTGGATGTTTATTAATCGAAATTGATATATGAATAGTCGAAAAATCGAACCAAAGTGAAGAACGGGTTCGAGGTCGCGCGCATCCGTGCGGTTTTGGCCAATTTTCGAAATATTTTTTTGGCCAAAATCAACTTTTGAATATACAAGGTGAAAGAGCTCGTCGAGACGAGTCCGACGATGGGTCGATCGCCGCCGGAAGACGCCGGACGCGCCCACACGCGCGGCCAGAAGCCGCTGCGTGTGGGCGCCACGCGCCTGAAGCACTGGCAAAGCCAGCGCGTGCGCCACACGCACCGGTCGGCGAACCGGCGCGTGCGCCACACGCACCGGTCGGCGAACCGGCACGTGCGCGACGCGCGCTAGCCGGCGAACCGGCACGGGCCGGTTGGCGAACCGGCGCGTGATGACGTCACTGTGACGTCATCCAACGGTCGGTCTGATGACGTCATCCAACGGTTAACCATTTGGATGACGTCATCGATGACGTCAGCGATCCGACCCGACCCGACCGACCGTTGACCGGTCAACGGTCGGACTGGTCAACCGGTCTGGCGGTCGAACCGGTCGGACCGATCACCAATCGAACTGGTCAGACCGGCCAGGAGCCATTTGGCTCGCTGGCACGTGCGCCACACGCGCCGCGCACTCAGGCGGCGCGTGTAGGCGCGTGCGAGCTCCGATGGGAGCTTGGTCGGCGGCGTTTGGTTCGTATGAGTGTCCTCTACACTGTGGTATAATTATTTTATATTTTTGAATTTTATAAATGTATGAAAATGAGTAGGAAACCCTATGTATGCGTATTTTTGGGGTTTAATGCATAGTTTATTCATTTGTAACTTGTATTTTCTTGTGTTTTAGAAAATACAGTAGCTAGCTTGTGTGGAAATGATGTCATATATGCTGTGTAGAGCTTGGTTCGATGATATCATGTATATAGTTTGATATACTTGCAATTATCTAGTTACTAGAAAATTCGAACAATGGTAGGAAATCCATTACATGTTGAATTGCGATTATGATTATAGTTGAAGCATGATTGTTGTTTATACGTTGGTTATTATCATGCTATATATTTTTTTTGGTATTAAGGAAAAATGTAGAAATTACATAAGGTCATGTAATTATTTTTTCCTAGTGGGAGTTCGTAGGTTGGTAGAATTTGAAAGAGTTCTCACCTAGAACTTAAAATTTGCGCAAATTAAACTAATTAATGATAATAGAACAATTGTACATAGAAGTTGATTGGGAACAAGGTGAACTTTTGTTTCTATGTCTTTTGTTGAATTATCATTAATTTAGTTTGTTTTTACTGCAAATTAAATATGTGTGTTACTTTGGAAAAATGTGCTAGTATTGATTCTGCGTTTATTATGTCAATGTGTTATAGCAATTGATTATGGCTTCGGCATCCAAGACCATTGTGGCTGACCTCAATAAGGGTGAGAAACTGAACGGTGACAATTATGATATTTGGCACTGAAAGGTTCAGTACATCCTTGAGGAGCAAGAGGTTTTGGAAACCCTCAACCACACCATGGATCAACCTAAGCATGGAACTTCAGCTCAACATAGGAGAGATCTGGAAACTTATCAAGCTTGGAAAAAGAAAAATAGCATTGCTCGAATCACGTTGCTGAGCTGTATGCAAGATGATCTCATGTGTGAGTTTGAAAGTTATGATAAAGCTCAAGCTATGTGGGTTGCCTTGAAAGATAAGTTTGGGGGTACATCTGCCACTAAGCTGAGGAGACTCACCATCAAGTTTGACACATTCCGAAAGCGCCCAAATGTAACGATGAGGCAGCATCTTCGGGAGATGTCAAACATGATCCGTGAGCTGAAGACGGCAGGTCACTCCCCTTACTGATGAACAGCAAGTTCAGGCTGTTATAAGGTCTCTTCCTGACAATTGGGAGCATATGAAGATCAATATGACGCATAATGAGAATATTGTCACTTTTGATGATATTGCGCGTCATTTGGAATTAGAGGATGAGCGCCTAGAGGCTGCGAGATCCTTTACCCATGTTTATGTTGCTGAATCGAGTTCGCGCAAGGCTTCGGGCTTCAAGCACAAATGGAATTCTCAATTTAACAACAAAGGGAAGAGAACTGATCAGGCACCTAAGAGGGTTAAGACCTTCCGACGCAAGAAGCGTGGCGAGAAGAAGGACAAGGCCAAGATGGAGTGCCACAATTGTGGCAAGCTGGGTCACTTTGCTCGTGAATGCACTGAGCCGAAAAAGGTACCCTATTACTCCATTATTTTGAGTAATGCTTTTGTTTCTAGTACTGTAATGCTTGCTGAAACTCATCCAATGTGGACTGTAGACTTAGGAGCAACAGACCATGTAGCTAGAGACCGAGAAGCATTTGTGGAGTATCGTTGGATACCGCCTGGAAGAAGATGGATATATGTTGGGAATAACTCAAGAGTTGAAGTGAAGGGTATCGGCACATGTAAATTAATCTTACGTGGTGGTCGAAACCTGTTCCTGTATTATGTCCTTTATGCTCCAGATATTCGATGAAACTTGGTCTCTGTAGTTGTTCTTCTTAGCTTAGGTTATGTATTGAATTTACATGGTGATTGTGTTGACATTATGTATGGAACAGTTTATTATGGTTCAAGTCATGTATCGAATGGTTTTATGGTGTTAGACATTGACTATGATAAGTACAATGTTAATGTTGATGGTTGTTTTTCTTTAATTGCATCTTCTAATAACGTTGAGATTAATGCAAGTACTTGGCATGCTAGATTAGGTCACATTGGATTGCAAAGAATGCAAAGATTAGCTAGAGAATGCCTTTTAGGGTCACTCACTAATGTTAGTCTATCCGTATGTGAACATTGTCTAGCGGGAAAAGCAACTAGAAAACCATTCGGTAAAGGGACTAGAGCTGAATTTCCATTGCATCTCATACATTCTGACATTTGTGGTCCTTTGAATGTGAGGGCGAGGCATGGAGCCTCATATTTCATTACTTTCATAGATGATTTCACACGTTTCGGTTATGTCTTTCTGATCTCCCATAAGTCAGAAGCATTAGACTGCTTTAGACGATATATAGCGATGGCAGAGAATCAATTGAACAAGACAATAAAGGCATTGAGAACCGATCGTGGACGTGAGTATCTATCGGAGCAATTCAAGGCTCTTTGTGATGAAAAGGGAATTGTACGACAATTGACTATTCCTGGTACTCCACAACAAAATGAGGTAGCTGAGAGAAGGAATAGAACCCTATTGGAAATGGTTAGGTCTATGATGGCGCAAGCAAATTTACCTATCTCCTATTGGGGAGATGCGTTATTAACTGCTGTCTATATACTTAACCGAGTGCCCTCAAAATCGGTCACTTCCACCCCTTATGAATTATGGACTGGTAGGAAACCAAACTTGAGTAGTCTACGTCCATGGGGATGTGCAGCTTATGTTCATGATTCTTCCCATAAACATGGCAAATTAGGTCCTAGAGGGAAGAAATGTATCTTTATAAGATAGTCTGAACACTCCAAAGGGTACGTGTTCATAGGTGAACAAGCTGATGGAAGTGTGACCGAAATGGAGTCACGAGATGTCACGTTCTTGGAGAACGATTTTCCTAATAGAGGTGAGATTGATAAGGATTTCCAATTATATGAGATGGAAGATCCTAATAACACACCCACTAATGTTGTAGAGAGAAATGAAGATTTACCTCAACACATAAGACCTAGTGGGAGTGTTGCATCGCCTGATGAATTGAATTCAAGAGAAATTCAATTGCATAAAAGTAATCGTAAAAGCATTCCCCATCGTCGTTTTGAGATTGAAGGGGAAGCATTTATGATTGCTCAAAAAGACGATGCCGAGCCTAAGACTGTTCAAGAGGCTCTCTTATCCTCTGATAAGGAAGAATGGAGAAAAGCTTTGGAAGATGAAATGAAGTCAATGAGGGCAAATCATGTCTGGGAATTGGTTGATCTACCACCCAATCGCAAAACCATTGGAAACAAAATGGGTCTTCAAGATTAAGCGTAAGGTGGATGGATCCATTGAAAAGTATAAGGCTCGTCTTGTGGCAAAAGGTTATACTCAACAAGAGGGTATAGATTATGAGGAAACTTTTTCACCAGTTGTAAGGTTTGCCTCAATACGCCTTATTCTAGCCATCGTTGCACATTTGGACCTTGAATTACATCAAATGAATGTAAAGACGGCATTTCTCAATGGAGAATTAGATGAGAAAATCTATATGAAACAACCAATAGGTTTCATAACTAAAGGTCAAGAGCATAAAGTTTGCAAGCTTCATCGCTCAATATATGGTCTTAAGCAATCATCTAGATAGTGGTATCTTCGTTTTCATCAAGCCATAACCACTTTTGGTTTCATGATGATCGAGGAAGATCACTGTGTATATGTCAAGCGGTCCGAAAATAAATTTGTGATTTTATCACTTTATGTGGACGATATTTTGTTGGCTGGAAATGATAAGGTTTTGGTTATCACCATAAAAGAATGGTTGTCCTCTAATTTTGAAATGAAGGACATGGGAGAAGCTGCTTATATATTAGGAGTTAAGATCGAAAGAGATCGATCAAGGAAACTCCTTACTTTATCACAAGAGTCTTATATTATGAAGATTCTTGAATGTTTTAATATGCAGCACTGTAATCCCATTGATACCCCTGTCATGCAAGGTGAAGGCCTAAGTACTGAGATGTGTCCTAAGACTACAGAAGAAATTAGAGCAATGGAAATTGTTCCTTACGCTAGTGCGGTCGGAAGTTTGATGTATGCCATGATGTGTACTCGACCCAACATATGTTATGCCGTGGGATTGGTGAGCTGATATCAATCAAATCCCGGTTAAGCACACTGGAAAGCAGTGAAGAGGATCTTAAGATACTTGAAGGGCACTATGGACTATCGACTTTGTTATCAAGGGAGTGATTTACGCTTATTAGGTTATTCAGATGCTGATTGGGGTGGAGACCTGGATGAGCGTAAATCAACTTCTGGATATACGTTCTTGCTCAATGGAGGTGCAATTTCTTGGAATAGCAAGAAACATACATGCACAGCCTTGTCTACGATGGAGGTAGAATTTATTGCATGTTCTACTGCAGTGCAAAAAGCAGTCTGGCTAAAACGTTTCTTGGAAAATTTAGCCACTGTCACTGAGGTTCCAAGACCGGTGATAGTTTATTGCGATAGTCAAGCAGCCATTGCCTATGTGAAGGATCCCAAGTATCATGGAAGGACGAAGCACATTGACATAAAGAACAACTTCATCGGAGAAATTATAGCGCAGAAAGAAGTGATCCTATAATACGTTTCAACCAATAGAATGGTTGCTGATCCATTTACGAAGGCTATTCCTAGAGACATATTCTTGACCCACAGGATGTCACTAGGATTGCGTAGAATGTGATATGTGTTATTGTAGAGGATTATTGGTTTATGTATTTGTGAACATATGTATTGTACTTGTTTGTTTATTAGTGAATTGATATTTTATCAATAAGTACGAATACAGTATGAGACTAGCATTACACACATATATTATTGGAAAGTATGTTAGCAGGCAATGATTGGCTCACTCACACGAGCAATCGCCTCAAGTGCTATAGATAGCACGTTGAGATGAGACGTTATGTACAAATAAATGCTGAGGAGCAAGTTTAGTACATAAATGATATGTCGCCTTGATTAGAGTCAAGATGAGGTCTGTGATTTATTTATAATACGACCGAACATGATAGTCCCATAATCATGTATGTCTATAAGATGCCGGATGCGAGTACTTAATTGGGCGCTATAGGAAGCGAGCTAATTTAGCACTCGAGCTAAGCATGAGTACGTGAGAAGCACGTGACTATGCTTAGGCTAAGATCCGTACAGTGGATATAATTAATAAATGACATACGCTCTTATAGAAAGAGAAGTCCATTATAACATGTAATTCATACTACATGTGCATTGTACGACCGACAAGGGAAGGTGAGTAAAATTATCCTTATTTACTCATCGTGTGAGTCCTTGAGGTAATTTATAATTTATCTCATTTTGTGCCCTATGTTACTTCTGAGTATGTTCTCGAAGTGAAAGATCAATGTTGCTACTTTAGCATGTTATCGACGGTCATGAATGGATATGGCCTTATGGGACGTGTCTAGGAAAGCAGTTGTTCTGAAATAGAGAGAGACATGAGTGCGAAGGAAGACTATTATTGTTTTACATCTATCACATGTATTTACTGGTCGACCAATTATATCGTCCTTATGTGGTTGCGGATATAATTGTAAATACATGGTGTTTTGAGTATAGTCAAGTATAGCCTTTAAGGGATAGGTATACTTGAACTGATGTAACAAAATATGTCTGGGGCACTGTGAGACATCGATTGTTTATTTCTTTTCGGGGTTGTAGCCATTATGTCATCCCTAACAGGTGCATAATTTGAGCTCCCAAGTGCAGGTGTACTCACTGGTCGCACGGCTTATTTGCCAGTATGAATTGTTTTTGTAAAGTTGATGAATGTTGAATGCTTTATATTCTTGATAGAGCGCTATCAAGCCCATCATGTCCGAGTGGGAGATGTAGTAGTATTTTAGCTGGTACGTCCATGATGAGGTACGATTGGAAAGACACTAATGGAGGGGTGCGAAGGGAGACGTATAAAAGCCTCCCGAACACAACCGTTGAAATGTTGGCAGATCATTTGCACCAGTTTTCTCTCCATTTTCCATCAAGAAATAAGAAAGCATTTCAATTTCAATTTTTGCAAGAACAATCGACATTTACGCCGTGGAAATCGGGTGTTTTCCTTGTGATTGCATCCAGACCAACGTGAGGTATTGTTGTTCGTGATTCATTCGCAATTCAGTGTTCGTTCCGGGGCTATTTGCTATTTGTGCATCGGAATCAAGTAAGTCGTCTTCCGCCGACATGAATTCCATCAGTTTTGGACGATTTTCTCCCCTAAAACGAGCTTTATAATATTGTCGCCCTTAGGAGGTCAGGTCGATTTCGTCATTGTACTGATAATGTGAAACCGTGATTAATAACATGCCCTACCTTATCCATACATGGTACAATCGGACGCCTCATGCGAACGGTCGGGTTTTATTTTGCCCCGCTTAGCCTTTTAATTAGATTTAATGATTTAATTATGAGTGGGAGAAATATATAGTCACATATAGCAGCATTTTGCATGTAGGAATTGGTGATAATTCCTCACTTTCCTTAAGAACAGACTTAAATGATAGCACGAGAATTAGATACCATTATGCCCATCTCACCTCTCTCATAGAAGCAATCGAATGAATTTTAAGCTCTTCGTATTCTTTCGCTTTCACCAAATTGTGTGTATGTACACATCTCGGTGCGGTGTCTTTCAACTATTTATAGAACAAGCTGGATTGAATAGAAGAAATTTTTTAGTGTGCAATACTATTAATATGATGAGTGTGGTCATATCTCGACGACTTTGAATATTTGGCCTCGCGTATGTGGACTTGGAGAAGGGGTCGAAAAAATATCTTGACTACTTGGCGTTCAATGGGGTCCTCCCCCAACGAACTAATCACGTTACTAATGAAGCGAGCCCCACCGGCACCGCCCTAGGCATTAAACCAAACCCCAATAATTGAGATATTTGATTGCATGCATACAATATTTTCCCTCCTATACTTACATATCTTTCTTTTCTCCAAAATAGAGGAAATATTAGCTTCGGTTTATTTTGCAAATATTGAATGATTTCAAAAATATTCCTATAAATGATCGTTTGTTTCGCTTAAAAAATGAATATCATTATCTAATTCATGGATCGGATAAGATGCAAACCTAAAGTTGATTGAGATTATCAAAATATAAATTTGAGTTTTGTACTTGATCTGTGAAGAATCAAACATTTAGGGCGTTTGTAACGTTTACTCAAAAATTGTTGAGGAACGAACGAAATAGAAAAAAGTGTTTCGTTCTAATAATTTTTGACCGAAAGACGCGTTTGGTAAACTTGTTCCGGGAATAAAAAATGAATAAAAACATGTTTGGTAAATTTGTGTTCTTTTTTTGTTTTTTTAAATTTTTAATATTTTTATTTATTTTTTCTTTTTTCTTTCTTTTTTCTTTTTTTTTTCTTCTTTTGGCCGGTCGCCGGCCTCGGCCATGGCCGGCGACCGGCCGACGAGGGCCGACGGCCTCGCCCAGCCACGGCGAGGCTCGCCGGCCCCCGGCGAGGCCTCGCCTCGCCGTGGTTGGGCAAGGCTCGGCCTCGCCCAGCCATCGGTGAGGTCGAGCCTCGCCAGGGGCCGGCGACGCCGGCCTCGCCGGGGGCCGGCGACACTCCGGCGAGTTCGCCGGCCCTCGATAGCGTCGCCGGCCCTCGACGGCCGGTCGCCGGCCATGGCCGAGGCCGGCGACCGGCCAAAGAAAAAAGAAGAAGAAAAGAAGAAGAAAATCGTTTCTTCAAAAGTGTTTTGAGCAAAACAACTTTTTTTTTTGTTTTCATTTCTGTTTTTTTTGTGTTTCGGAACCAAAATTTTGATTTTGAACAAAAACGCAAACAAACGCGTTTACGTTTAATTTTTTTTGTTCCCAGGAACAAAAAAACAAAATTTCTGTTCATAAACAGAAAAAAAGAACAAAAACATGCACGCCCTTAGTGAATGCTTAATCAAAACACTAATCAAGGATCAAATTCGAAAATGGTTTTGTTAAAGTGTTCGTATAACTCATGCATGAAGTTCCTCCTTGCTTCGCCAAGAAGGTATTTTACATAGTATTTACATCATGAGACAAGAACACGTAGAAAGGCTTGTCAATAAACAAAGAGAATTTTAAAATTCATGGATGAGGTTGATTGTAATTAATGAAGAAATGTTATATTTACTAAATCTGGGTTACTAAATTGGTATACTAAATTAAATGTGACTGAAAGTAATGTATTGAAGATAACTCACTTGCTTTAATGCCTACTTTCAATCTGTCATATGTTTTATAGATTGATTTTAACATATTTAGTATTGATTGGACATGATAATATCAAGCAAGAGACATAATAGTAGATATATATCATGTTGATTATATTCAATGCATATGGACTCGTGTTTAGCTCCGTCCCTTTCCCTCTAAGCACTCTCCTAAGGTGGTTAATTATCCATATTTATAATTTGTAATCTAAAGGCATAGCCAAGGACAAACGACAATATAGTCCTTTTCTTGAAATTAATAATTGAAGGCCAGTTGGGAAATTCTTATCTTTTCGTGATTGAGCCACGTCCAACCTTGTACCACATCCCTTGAACTTTCCTAGGTGGGACCCCTGATGGTGAATCTTGACCCATTGACTTTCTTTCTCTTTTTAGTCATGCACGATCCGCAATTCCACCGGCAATCTAATTACAAATTTGCCACTGCACAATCTCTTTCCTCCTCGTCCCTAATCAAATTCTGATACAATCACACTTTTTGGAAGTTCTCATGCAAGATATTTAAATCCACGATATGACCATTGGAACTTGTTAGAAGATACTTTTCGAGGGATGATGTAAATGCCTCTAAGTTATTGCCGGTTCCAAGCACCGCCTTTACTTCCTTCTTATCATACCTCACCTATCATTTTTGTAATTTCATTTATCGTTTTTCAAATAAATCCGTTTATGACCCATTTATTCGTAATGTAAAAAAATTTTCAATCCATACCTACCCTGACACATACACTATTAATTCGGGGTGGGGAAAATGTGGTCCTTTGTCCATGGTTGACTTGGGGATTGTGATTACCTAAAAAAATAAATAAATAAAAGAACAAAAGGAATTGCCCCACATAATTCATTAATCTGACTCGACATTTACATTTCCAATTATATGTATGTACTATCTTTGTTTACATAAAATTGATTTTACATAACCAAATATTTCATAGTACTTCGAAAGATTATTATCTTGTAAAGATAATGCCACCCACATCGAGCCATGTGTCATGGTCCGGAGATTTCCTAGCACGATGGACTAAGGATCATCCAAGAAGACCGAGCGAGCCTTTAAGTGATAGGTTTTTTTTTTCTCTATGATAGAATATTCTTAGGGCAGGCAATATGAAAATTGTACACTATTATGGAGTGTTCCTATAATTAATACGGGTAGTTAGTAAATGCAGATATAAAATTTTCACTGTTAGATTGAGGAAAGATCTACCATTGTAATCAAAAGAGTATTTGTATATAAAAAGGTCTCCTCCCCTCACTTGTATCATGTCACAAGTAATAAAAATCTAGAACTTCTCTCTCTAAAAAGTTTCTCTCTACAATCCTCGAACATTCTCAAAGCATAACATGGGTTGCAAGTCAAGAAGCAAAGTTACGCAAGCAGAACTTTTTCTTATATCTTGACAGAGCAGTGGAATGTGGTCATGCATCCTCACAAGCGGAATAGACTCAAAAAGGATGGTCTCGTCCAGCTTTATCCTTTAGAGTGGATGACAACGTTTGCTTTTCCCTCACAAAGGTTGAAGCACCACTCTGAGGCAATGGAAAGTTTGGCTCCTCATGAGTGATTGTCATAAAGAGAATAAAAAATATCTCCGAATGAAGTAATTTTGCAGTGTAGATCTAGTTAAATTTACGTTCTTTAAATTTTGGTGTCCAGGTAATTTCATCTTTTCTAATATTTAACGATAGTTCTTAGAGTCTCAATGAAGTTAGGAAGTAAATGGAGTTGTGGTAGTCCAGTGTCATGAATTAACCATGGTTGTCTAGATTTTTTGGCGGAGGATTTTGTTCTTCTTAAGCTTTCTTGTTGTTTTGGTTAAATTTTGCATTTGATATGTTTAAATGGCAAGTGTATATAGTGCCGCGGAATTGATGATCATTGGAATGGTCATAGGGTCAATTTTTCAAGATTGAAATGAAGTTATGATTAGTTGAGTCCATAGGTGTACTTTGAACGTATGCAGTCAACTTTCATATATGTTGGTTTCCCAAAAGTGAAAGTGGCTCTCAACATACAATAGAAAATAATAAGTTACATTTCATGATCAAGTTGATTGCAACCAAATATGTTTTACCTCACTAAGCCAAAGACGTAAAATAAAGAGATATGTTCAGCAGAAGTCCTAAAACTTGTCAAGAAAGTGCAATTGAGTCCTAAAACTTACAAAAAGTGCAATCAAGTCCTAAAACTTGTCAAGTTGGTTCAATTAAGTCCTAAAGTTAACACCGTCGAATTACAAACGGAATTTGCCGACGTAGTGACGTCGTATTTGAAATGAATTTTTTATTTTTCAAATGGTTTTTTTAAATTATTTTTTATTCAAAATCTTTAAAAATTAGATTAAAACCTAAAAATGAAAATCTAAATTTATTTAAAAAACAAAAATGTAAAAAAAATAATTTTTAAACAATAATTTTTTAAAAAATAAACAATAATTTTTAAACAATAATTTTAAACAATTTAAAAAAATAATTTTAAACAATTTTAAAAAATAACTAAATAATAATAATAATAATTTTAAACAATTTTGTAAACAATAATTTAAAAATAATAATTTAAAAAAATTAAAAAAATTTTTAAAAAAAGTTTAAAATTTTTAAAAAAATTAAAATAATTTTAAAATAATTTTAAAATAATTTATTTTTTATTTTAAAAAAAGTAATTTTTAAACAATTTTAAAAAAAAAAATCTCCGGCGATGGGCGGCGGCAGCGGGAGAGAGAAGCCTGATTTTTTTAAAAAAATTTTAAAATAATTTTTAAAAATTTTTCTTTTTAGTTTTTGGTGAAAATAAGATAAAATGAATAAATCTAATTTTTTAGTTTTTAAATCTATTTTTTTAAATGAATAAAAAATAATTTAAAAAATCCACGTGGAAAATAAAAAATTATTTAAAATGCCACGTCAGCATTTATAACGGAAAAGGCTAACGGTGTTAACTTTAGTGACTAATTGAACCAACTCGACAAGTTTTAGGACTTGATTGCACTTTTTGTAAGTTTTAAGACTCAATTGCACTTTCTTAATAAGTTTTAGGACTTCTGCTGAACATATCCCTAAAATAAAAGTACTGATCGACTTATACCAGTGCGTGTTTGACGTTTGTTACCATTTGGGTTGGTATAAAACAAATATTATGTTCATAAAGGAGCTTAGAGAACTACTTGGTGATGATCAGAAACCCCACATCATATTTTCATCAAAATGAATTACAAGTATACGTTAAGTATGCTGATGCTCCACTTTAAATACCTCGTGGGTCTCAACTCCCATCAGCTCTATATATTGGTCTTGAGAGGAAGCTAAGAAATGTTGCTTGAAAGCTCATCTCATGAGTAATAATCAGTAGCAAGCCCTTTGTCTCGACAAATATAAAACATGTTAAGAAAGAATTCGATCAAGTTTGTGTGGTGCATAAGGCCAGAGACCGAGAGAAGAATTACAAATGAAGAAAGGTGGCAAAAGATTAATACATAAGATAAGACGAAATTAGTGATAGTTATAGCACCCCCTGTCAAATCCCAGCCAACTGTTAGCTAGCTGGAGCGCAATAGGAGAAAGAGCATTCAATAGCTCATGCTGCATATAGGACATGGATTTGATAGCCTGAATAGTTACGGAGAAGGGAGTACAACAAAAGCAGTTCCCAAGCCCATGGCGCAGAGAAGTAATGCACCGCTAAAAATACAGAAATCAATAAGTAATGAGAGATGACTCACTAGAATGTACATTAGATTGCAAGCATCCTAAATCCTTTGCCTTAGAGAAGACAAAGTAGTAGCAGCAGCAGCAAAAATTCCTGGATTTGTTATACTTTTTCTATTCCCAATATGCGAGCTTGTTCTTTGTTCGAGAACCTCGGCATTGGGACATAGCGACTCTGTTTCTTTCTAAAACAGCGACACCTTGGCTAGAGCTTCTCCTTCAACCGGTGCATCATCATCAGCCGTATGCTCCCACAATCTGACCAAATTAAAAGTAACAGAAATTATAGACAAAATGATACCACAAAAAACAATAACCAGCAAAAAAGCTATCCATGTGACAACTGGCCCAATACGATTAATCTCTTTGTATAAGCTTCTGCAGAGTGAATATAAAATAAAGTGATTAGAAAAGACAAGAAGCTGCATAATATGAGCTTTTCTGCACAACATTTCTTGGAGGACGAGACTGACCCTAAACTGTTGCTTTAGGCCTTACGCATGTAGAAGGACATGTTAAATTTCTAACATAATGCTCACTCCTGCTCATAGGCCTGGCAATATCAAGCACATATATTTCACACATAAGCAATTTGTTGGTGAAATCTTCCTTCGGTATTTTGAAGCTGACAAAACGTTTCCTAGTCTAAAGACTTCCAGACTCATCTATCAAAGTCTGAAGACTTCCAGACTGAAGATCGCCAGACTCAAGATTTAAAGTCTGCCTTCATTGACAGTTTCTAGATCAACGAAGTAGTCTTATCCAGATACGAGATTATTCTTAAGGATTTGATTCGATTGGTTAAATATTTTCTCACAGTTGGAAAATGCATATAAAGATCTATTATTCGTGTGACAAGTAAATCGAATAAGACAGATCTGTGGATTAACGAAGTATACTTGGAAAGTTCTACTTATGGAAACCTAAATCCTGATTGTATGGGCGAACAGGATTGGTGGGCTATCTTCATATTCCTTAAATAACGCGAGATCTCCCTAATTGATTTGGTCCAACGGGTAGATTGGACGAACTTCTTTGAAAGGTGCCAACGGTTATGTAGGCATGGGGGAGTATAAAAGGAAGACGCTCTAGTTGTTCGAGTGTGTGCGAGATAAAAAAATTTCAAAGTCTGAAACTCTTTACTATTTGCTAATTCATTTGTTGAGCATTCATCTGTACTCAAAAGAGAAAATTTTGTGAGACCTCGAGGAAGTGTAATAGAGTCTTTGCACTATGGAATCGAGGACATGAGATTGTAACATCTCTTTTAATTCATAGTGAAATCCAGCCGGTGGGCTGTTAGTATGAGAGAGTGAACGTAGGCTTAGTCTAAGCCGAACTGCTATAATTTCTGTGTTTCAATTCTCTTTCCTTATCTCTTTACTTAATTTGTAGCATTGTCTATTTGTTTATACTATTTCGCATTCTTGTTCTGAATTGAGTCTCTAAGAAAAGAAGAATTTGTTTTTACACCTACTCACCCCCCCTCTAAGTGTTTATACTAGCACTTTCACAATTGACCTGACTTATGAACTTTTTCTGGACTCCTTCTAGGGGGAGGCCCCTAGAACTAGCCACATACCTTCCCAGAAATCTTCGTCTCAAAACTCTGGAAACCTAAAGAAGGATGAGAGCTTCTAAGAGGCTTAGTTTGAGGCAAATCATTTTGCTTCTTGATGGAGGAATTCGACCCATGAAATTATTATATTTCTATTGACACCCAAAATTGACCTTGTTATCGTGTGCTGATCCCGGGAGAAAATATGACATTTAGGCAAAAATGGTTTACAATCACAGAGATAACATCCGGTGATCGATGGCAAGATAAGAAAATGCGGCGTGTCCAATTGTTGAAATATAACGAAGGATGATTGGTAGTCACTCAAATGGACTTCGGCCGCAGACTTTTCAATAAAAACACAAGTTGCAGGGATAGTAGGCGCTAAAGGTGCAGATTATGAGGGAGCAGTTGCTATATGAAGCCTCACGACGTGGAACATGGTCAAGACGGTTGTATGAAGAGTAGGTAAAGTGATTTGCGAGGAAAAAGTAATGTGGACAAAGCCAAGAACAGTTATTAAAGGATACACAATAGCTAAGCGGTTATCAATGACAATCCAACTCAGATAACCCAGTATGTGTTGAGATATTAGTAGTGGCAACTTGTCTTGTCAAATTTTCTTATGGAAGTCTTGGATGACATCTTCAAATTGATGTCAATCGTAATTTATTTGCAGTGATATATTTCATATCCTTCTTTTTATTATCCCTTTTTAGGCTCTAATCAGTTTCTTATCTTCTAATACTCGGAGGGCAAGAATTAATGTCTATATATGTCATTGGAATCTGCATTTAGAACACAAATCACTCAATCTGAAGATCAGAGTGCGCGAGGGAGAACTCGGCCCGCAGCGATGGGAATTCAGGAGTGGACTCCACCCTCGCACGCTCCAATCTTGGCGCTCTTTTGATTTCTCCTCTCACGTCCCTCCTCAGCCAGCAACTTGTTTCTCTCAGTAGCTTCCACCTGCTCGGTTCCTTCAACAAGCTTCGCTTCTCTCTCTCTCTCTCTCTCTCTCTCTCGATTTCATGATTGACATCTGCCTATGTGTGTTGAATGTTTACTCTATATACTGCAAGAGACTATATTGTTGGTTACGCTTATGAAATGTTCATTGATTTGTCCAAATAGTATATATTTCGACAGCTTAAAATTCACTTGATTCAATGTATTAATTGAAGCCGAATGTTCGCTATGAAGTTGTTGATGTTTGCACACACCAAATGTTTGATGTTTTGTACTAATGAAATACATGATATTAGACTCGCTTATGCTCAATCCCTGGTCACGTTGGCATGTTTGAACGCCATTTTAAGGAGTGAAATTTGGATTATGGTTGTTGGAATGCTTGCTGGCCAACACCTGTTAAGCACAACTTTGATGTGCTTCGGTGTCATGGGAGGAAGACGTTGGTTGTCCATGATGACAGCGTTTCTAGCGCGTTACTGTCTCGCGTCCATCCTGAATAGCTCAGAATCCATATCGATTTATCATTGAATCATTTCATTTTCATGGCTTCAGTATATGGAACATGATCTAAAAACTTGCTACTTGCACTATTTCTTCATTGAATGATGAGAGCTCATCCTTTTTGCAAGCAATGCTTGAGATACTTAATCATAAATGAGCATCAAACTTGAAATCTTTGCAACTTCTTGTAAAATCGATGCACTTGTTAGGCTGTGCATGTTGTATACTTAGTGAAATTTGTTGAGTGTGATTTCACAATGGCGGTTGAATCTCATTTTGATGTTATTTTGACCCATCATACATATGCATTCATATAACTCAACGTTACATGGAACTTATGTTTTTATTCAAATCATGACATTTTGAAGCTTGAAACACGTTTGAAATGGTAGATATACTTGCTGTACAGTTTTGCAATGAGTTGAATTGAGGTTCATATGGTGTCATACACATGCCATTTGGATCACCCAAGCATATTTGCTCATGTGGGGAAGTGTTAATTTGAAATGTTTCGATGTTCCATCAAGTTGTTTAATTAAACTATTCCTTTTAGTTTGGCTACTCCGTGGATGTCTGAGAGAGTGTCCAAAATGGAGATTGAGAAGATGCGCTTCTAGCTTCTTATTCTAATGCGCTTCTAGTTTTGTTTGTCGCATGGCATTCCAATAGCAACCAATACACACCAAAAAAAAAAAACTAACGTATAAAGAAAAATGGATCGGAGTCGAGATCCGATGGGCCTGGACGTGAACCGAAACCGGCCCAATTGACAAAGCCCGTTTGCTCTCTCTCTCTCTCTCTCTCTCTCTCTCTCTCTCTCTCTTCGTCCTCGCTCGGCGCGGCGACTCGAAGCCTCCCTCCGACGATGCTCGCCCGCCTGGCCGCGAAGCGCCTCCATGAGATCCGCCACGTCTTCCGCCAATCCCCGCAGGTCCCTCTCTCTCTCTCTCTCTCTCTCTCTCTCTCTCTCTCTCTCTCTCTCTCTTCGAAATCCCTCCGATTCCGCCGCTGATCGATCTTCGCCATTATGGTTTCCATCAGGTCTCCCGGTCGCTCTCGACTGCTCTGAACTACGTGAGTTGATGCCCGTCCCATGAGCTCGGCACCTCCATGAATCGAGCAGCCGAGCTGTCAACTTATCGCCAAATCGAATCAGAGAAAGGAGCGACGATCGCGACGGGGGAATTCCGCCGGTGCCGGATCGGATTCCGGGAACTCTGCTCTCCGGTTCTCGGCGGCGGATTGCGGGCGGCGGTGATCGCAGGTTGGCGTTGCGGATTTCGATTCGGACTTCGTGGGTTTTTGTCGAGAGAGACGGGGACAGACCGTCCGATCCCCAACGGCAATTTGGCCCAGTTCACTTCTTCCTCAATTCATCGCGCTTGATTTTTTTTCGGGTTTTCTCTTTTTTTTTTCTTTTTCTTGGCCTTTTCTGATTGCGGGAAGTTATTCTTCATCAGCCCTTGGTGAATGTGAGCATTTGTTGGCAAATCTGGAACGATGTAGTACCTTGTCCTGAGCTGTCTTGGGTGGGGCCCTTGATGTGGAATCTCGGTCCATTAAGTTCCTTTTTCTCTCTGGTGTAAAGATCCGCGATTTTACTGGCCAACTTAATTATAAATTTGCCACTACACAATCGCTTTCCTCCTTCTCCCCAGTCAAATTCTGATACAATCACACTCTTTTGAAGTTCTCATGCAAGGTATTTAAATCCACGGGACGACCATCGGAACTCCTTTAGATGATACTTTTCTGATGAACGATGTGAATGCCTCTAAAAATAGGCGGTTCAAAAAATCACCATTGATTCTTGTCATCAATCTTTTAAGGGAAAGAAAAACTAAGAATGGTGTAATTACTATTTTTCCTTTTTAATTTTGGGTCAGATGATTTATACCTATTAAGGAACACCACTCGGTCATCAATCTCATATTTTAAGGGAAATCATTAGTTGAACCAACACATTTCATTTTCAGTTCCACCAATATTACAGTAATATTGTCTGTTGTTGTTGCTTGTTATAAACATTCGGGTCCATTACACATTTGATCACTCTATTCCTATACTTTTGAATCTAATTATGATCCGTTACTTTGTCAATGAATTGACAAATCTTGATTATGAATGATAATAATTAATGGCATACGTTATCTAGCTCTGGAAATTCGCATGGAATACAAGCATAACCCAAGATTAGGTCTCGAGGTGTAGTGGCACTACGCAACTCATTCCGAACTCCACAGGCCCAATTCGAGATTTATTAATCTAGGGAGGGGGAAAATGTGGTCCATTGTCCATGGTTGACCAGGGAATTATACTAGCCACAGAAAAGTAAAAAGAACAAAAGAAATTGCCCCACATAATTTACTTAATAAGGTTTCACATTAACATATCCAATCATATGTTTATACATAAAATTGGTTCATATTATCAAAAATTTTACAATGCTTTAAAAGATCATTTGTTTTATAGAGATGACTCATCTATCCACGAGATTATTTTAATATCATTGTCATATCATGCACATGGTGAGTACAGGGAGATGGAGTGAAGTTTCATTTAACATAGTTTGGTGGGAAAAGAACTAGAAGGTATCATCATAGATGAGGACGATAAACTCCCCTCACCTCAATAAACAATGGCGGCGTTTAATTTATTTTATATCAGTAAACTTCAAATTCAAATAAATTATACTTTTTGCTTATAAGTGATATTAGAAGTAAATATTAGAGAACCAGTAAGAATGGTAAGAATAGTGAGAGTAGCTCATAGGTTTTTGAGGTAGATAGGGAAAGCACATGTGGAGGCTCAAGGCATGCCAAAAATAATGTACTTGACAATGCGGAAAAATGCTTCTTTTGAACCATAGATGCTAACTTTGTTAGAGCAACATTTTGAAATCACGTGGGATTCAAAATTAATGATTGAGAATTACCATGTCCAACAAACTTAGGTTGAAAGAAGAAGTTGGTGAAGAAGAGGAGGGAGTCTCCACGCTCCAAAACCCATCACCTTTTTGCCAATTGTTTAAACCTCACAACAAAGAGGAGAATATTCACAATCTCCATATTCCGTAACCCATCACCTTTTTGCCAATTGTATAAACTTCATAGCTTACCGCCAGAAATGGAGAGATTTAGAGATTCGTTTTGGCCTAGTAAATGGGCAAAAGTTGTTGTTGTTGTTTTTTTTTTTTTTTGTGTTTTCCAAGGTCTAAATTATCACCTCTTAAAGAATGCTTTGGAACTTTTGCTCGTTGCATTGGAAAAGGTTAGATTTGTTATGTAATTTAAATATTTGATAAAAGTGAAATAAGATTGAAAGATTGATGAGTGGAAAGTTGTAGTTTGGCATATTAAAATTCTAATATGGTTTTCTATTTGGGTTAATACCACGAAAAACTCCAAAATGGTACCATTGTGATAAATTTACTTAAAACTAATTATTTTACCATAAAAAAACCCTAAACCGGTACACATGTAATAAATTTATTTCAAATGACCAAAAAGAATCATAAATTGGTATACTTGTGATAAATTTATCCCAAATAAATTTTTTTACCATAAAAAATCTCAAACCAGTACATTTGTGACAAATATACGTTTCGTTAAATTAGATTAATACTACAAAAAACCACAAAACTAGTATAACTGTGACAAAAAGAGAGTAAAATCGCAAACTGATACACCAATTAACTGTCATATGTTATCAAACTCAACAATTTGACAGTAAAGTTTAACGGAAATTAACAAAGAGTAAATTTTTCATAAGTGTACTAACTTTGGATAAATTTATCAAATATGTACCAGTTTTGGGTTTCTTGTGGTCAAAAAATTAATTTTGAGTAAATTTATCACGGATTTACCAGTTTGCAATTTTTTATGGTATTAACCCTTTCTATTTCAAGAATTTATGAGATCCATACTAAATTTCACTAAAAAACACAGGTTCTCATATAATTTCTTCATTATGACTAACTCTGAGATCACACATAATTTAGTGAATCACGATCATATATATTTGCAAACTTGATAAACATTATAAACCAAGTGAAAGTAAAAATGTGCTGACCGAATTGTTCGTACTTGTATAATCACAAAAAATATATTGCAAACTTGAAGAGAAACCTCCCCAGGTGGACGACCATTCGCACACAGTCACATATTTATCACCATCACCCACTAACTATCGTAGGTCACTGGAGACTGGCTATCTCCTACCCTCAAGCAATTAGTGCAATCCCATCTTCAAATCAAAATTTTTCAACAATGATTATCCTAATTACTAATTATACTAAATAAAGATCAAAACTATCATATCATAACTATTTCAGTCACACTATTAATTATATGATAACATTATATTAATTCATTATGATTATATATCAAATGATTAACTTCGAATTATTCTCCTAGGTATTAAATAATTGATCAAGATTTATCTATTAAATTGTCTTGATAATGGATGTGAGATAGTACACTCGTGATTGGCTATTAAAGTCATAATTATTATAATAAGATATTTATTTTGATATAAAGGCGATGCAATTTCTATGGCAAAAGTGGTTGGAGCCACAACGTTGATACTGTCTGAAGAGTCTACTACAATCAGATTATTAAATAAGCCCGTTATTATACCTTAAACCTATTTTAAAAAAATGACAATTCCATCGTTTGAGGAAAGACGTCCTCATTATTAACTATTAAAATGGCAATCTAGTCTCTTCATGAACAATGCTGTGACCCTCGCCCTCGTATAATCATATATTATATGCTTAAATTAATAATTGTATATATAAATATATCATTGAAGTATAAATAGTATATGATATCATAAATAACATATACGGAGCATCAAAATCATGAATCAGTATCGACTATTAGACTGGTGATTATTTTGTTCTCTCTTATTCTTAGTATAGGTATTTTTAAGGAATTTTGCTATTTGCTGCTTATTTGTTATAGCATCTGTTATTCATGAAATCAAACAGTGTAATAAGTCTTGCATTACTTAAACTAGTTAACATATAGTGTTGTGGAATTGCTGCTCGGACATTGACATTAACGTGACAATTTTCAAGTTTGAGATGAAGTTTTGATTAGTTGAGTTCATAAGTATACTTTGAAACTTACTGCACCTAATGAGTGTGGTCAACTTCCATACTTGTCGGTTTCCCAAAAGCGAAAGCAGATCAGAAGATACAAAAGGAAATAATAAGTTATTGCTTTACACGGTCAAGTTAATTGTAACAGAATATGTTTTACCTTGCATGAGGCCAAGGGACAAAAAGAAAAAGACTAATCGACTTATACTAATCACCCGTAAAATCTACCAGTGCACCATAGCAAGAGATGGGAGACGCAGGAGTCAAAGGCATGGCTAAAGATCTATAAAAACAATAAGAGTGAGCGAATGCTCAACAAAGAAATAACTAGCTTATAAACCGATCGATTCAACAAACACTCGATTCATAAGACATGTCTAGCATCAAATCATCATGCATACTAGAATGAGCACACACTCAAATGCACATCCATAATTGCATGTATGAGGTCAGCATGCGTCGGCGTATTTCACATCTTATTTCTCAATCTCATCATGTTGTTTGGTCCACCCCCAATCTCACGGTACAACTGGTTCACTAGCCGGCCCGTGCGGGTCACTTCCAGTATGCTCACTGGACTTCCACAGTTCTCTCTAACTATAGGCATCCCAACTCTAGGGCATCCTGGTTGTTAGCCAAGGCATTCTCCTCCCAACACCATCCTGGCAACATCGAGGCTCTTGGTACGCTCACCAAGACTTCCAAGGTATACCAGCCTTGGGCATCCTTACTACAACTCGGGGCATCTTGGTTGTCGACCAGGGCATTCTCTTCTGACACCCAACCCGGGCAACATCAGGATTCTTGGTCCTTTATGTAAGAGTTTTCCTAATGTGGATTATATTAATTGATATTGTAATTTACTATTTTACGGGGTTGATTTAAGGTGAGATAGAATGTTTCTCAATTAGTCTAATATGGGGCTGGCTAGTGTGGGCCGAGTTGAGCCTAGCCCATAATGAGGGGGCCTGGCTGGAAACTCTATAAATAGTGCTCAAGTCTCTCCTGTAACCCAAAATTCTCACATGTATCCTCACATAAGGAGCATTAACCTAACGTTAAAGGGTGAGAGGGCCGTCTCATTGAACCAGTAATACGGACGGCAATAGAAGAGAAGGACTTGCGCGTAGAACATCAGTTTTCCGCTTTCGCTTCAAGAACGATGGATCCCAAAACAGGTGCGTTAATCTTTCTACTCAATTATGTGTGTTTATGTTCTGGTTATGGTGATCTTGGGATTGCACAATTTGCATCCAACATGTGATATCAGAGCAACCATAACCCTAGAACTCGAATGCATAAAATTTTTGCCCTAATTTGTGATTTTCAAGATTTTTTATTCAATAAAAATAAAATTAAATCACAAATTCGGACTGGGCTCGACAAGACGAGCAAATCCGTGGCCGGCACATCGCTGGAGGGGGCCGCACGCGCCCCCACGCGCGGCCACATGCCACCAGGCCGTCGAGCACGCGCCCCCACGTGCGGGGCACGGCTCGCGTGTGTGACGCACGCACGGAGGTTGACGTCATTGTGACGTCAGCGACCGGACCCAACTTGCCGACCCGACCCGACCCGACAACCGTTGACCGTTGACCCGACCCATTGACCGTTGACTCGACCCGACCCGGTCAATGGTGGATTGAACCGGGTGGTCGAGCCGGGGCTGGTCGAACCGCTTCAAGTCGGACCGGTTTTGACCGGCCTCTTTAGGCCCGCGCGTGGGCTCCACGCGCCGCGCACTTAGGCGGCGTGTGCGAGCGCGTGGAGCGTTGGATCAGCGCGTGGGCTGCGGCGTTGGATTCGTATGAGCCTCCTCTATCTTGTGGTGTATTTATTTTACATGTTTGATGATTTTATGGTTGTGAAAATACATAAGGAACCCTAAATACGCGTATTTTTAGTGTATTTTCACGTATTTTTCTTGTATTTTCCAGTGATTTTGGAAATACAAGTGTTGTGTTATAGGTATGTTATCACATAAACATTATAAAAGTGTGACTCATTAATAAAAAATAAAACTTTATTGTTAACTGAAGCTGGTTTAATGAGATACAACCATTGTGGGGTAGTAATTGAGCTATGTATTGAGGTGATGAGAAACGGTAAAAGTTATGAAACTTTTGTTACTCAAGCATACTCCTTTACACGCTAGTAACCTTTGAATGATGGACATTTTAAGAACTTGTGATCAAACTGATTGTATTAATTAACACATCTATTGAATATAGGTAATGCATGTCAGTTAAGTTATTGCATATTGCACCTAAACTCATCTGGTCACTTGTTAATGTCTATCAAGTTGAACATTTTTTATGGTTAAGAAGTATGACAACATTTACGCAGAGCAATAGTATCTACTGTTATAGTTTAGATATTTGGTTATGTGTTTTGACTAAATTTATAGGCCACTGATTGATGCAATGATAATTTGTTACTTAAAACTTGCTAATAAATCAGCTATTGGCCTTGGAGTCATGTTTTGCCTTATGAAACTCATGAGCTATAGTGGATCAATTGTCAGGCTTGTTGATCTGGGGTACCATGTATTGCTATTGATGTTAACTTGTGATAGATCCTTTGGATGAGCATTCTTCTTTATCTTGTTATGTTAATATGTAATCCGGGTGCACAAGAGACGATTTCTTCTATGTTATGAGAAGTTTCTTGTGTTGCTATGATCGGTAAATAAAGCAGTGTAATTAGCATGATATGTGATTTTGGTGATTTACTGCCCTTATCACTAAAGTTAAAATCACATGTATATGGTGTATGTGAGAAGTAAAGTTTATATCCCTAGTATGAGAGAGTTTCAAAGATTCAATTAAGTAGTGACCGCCAAAGTGGCACACTTGATTGGATTTGAGAAATTTCGGTCTCGTATATTGATTGAGATGTCTCCTGGTCTAATGCGTAGTCATACTCTCAAAGGAGGTGATTGTGTATTAGTTCATGGAGGGATACATGATGGTATGGTGGAGGAGTGACTAATCCTAGTGGTTCATATACCCAAAGGTGATGAATTCACGAAGATTAAAATATATTCTCATAACCGCTATCATGTGGGGAGTGTACAACTGCATGTCATGTATTCTGCCCAAAGGTGATTATATGATTATGCATGTAACTCTCTGGATGTGTACTTGTACATCAAGTTACACAATGCTCACATGATGCTAATTATATACATTGCTTGTTATTTTAGTCATACTCCCAAAGGATGTGATTGTATATTAGTTCATGGAGGGATACATGATAGTGTGGTGGAGGAGTGACTGATCCTAGTGGTTCATATACCCAAAGGTGATGAATTCACGAAGATTGGAATATATTCTCATAATCATTATCATGTGGGGAGTGTACAACTGCATGTCATGTATTATGCCCAAAGGTGATTATATGATTATGCGTGTAACTCTCTGGATGTGTACTTGTACGTCAAGTTACACAGTGCTCACATGATACTAATTTTATACATTGCTTGTTATTTTAGTCACATTTTCTATAATTAATAACTCAAATATTATTGAGGTTTTTACTGCTTCAAATTTTAAGTTGTGGATATATGATTTGTTGCTTGGGAAAATAGCAATCGAATTTGCTTACTGTCCATGAAGCGTTCCATTCAGGAACACTTGAAAAGTGGTTTGCCTATTGACTACACTGCTAAAATATGATGGAAGCCTTAGTGGCTTGAGATTATATCTTACGTCTCGTATAAGGTTGAAAAGGTTGTTTCCAAAAGTTTTCTGTCTAAGGAATAATCTCAAATATGTTTAAAGAAAGAGTAGAAAATGTGATAATGTTGATATTCTATCTACTCTGAACGGTTATCTAAAGACTTCTATAGATTATTGTAGAAGTAAAATGACCGAGATAAAGAATAAACTTGTTAGAATTAGTCTTAAAGGTTGTCAGGTTTAATAGTGGCAATGAGTATTTTGGCAAGTATGACAATACAGAATAGCTTAAATGGTCATTTGTCAAATACTTGATAAAATTCTGGGGTGGTAATTTAGATACTATGCCTAAAAATCCTGACCAAAAGACATAAGTTGCACCATAATGAACATGGTGATGAGTATGATTAGTAAGACTAATTTATCCGATCTTCTGTGGGCTGATATTATGAAAGCAACTTTTTTCACATACAAAAGGTGTTTCTTACCAAAGTTGTTTCATAAAATTCTTTTGAGTTATGAACTGGACGTAAATTACTTGAATCTTATTAAATTTAGAGGTGGTTATTTAATCCAATATCAAGTGCATTGCAATTCAGATCCTCTCGAAATTATTTTGTATCTTACATAGATTGTTCAAAGGGGTATTAATTTTATGACTCTAAAGAAGGTACAAGAATTATTGAATCATATACAGTAAAGTTTCTAAAGTTGGATGTAATTGTAGAGGATAGCTGCTCTCAGACTATTAAAAATAATAGTACGATGGAGATTACTGTGTCTTTGTCTTTACCTATACAGACAATTGTTGAATCTTTTGTACCATAGAATAAACTTGTTGAGGTTTAAGGTATTATTCTTGATATAGTTTATGATGACATTTCTCAAACCTCTCAAGTGTAGAATGAAATGGTTGTAGCTTTATTTAGGAGATTTGTTAAGGAAAGACGATCAGTTATTCCATTAGACTATATAGTCTATTTGTGAGAGCATGACTGCAATATCCACTACATGGTTGATTTAGCGACATATATAAATGTTATTTCTTGTTCTTAATCAAGTATGTGATTAGATGCCATAAAAGATGATAAAGTTTTCACTCTGAAAGTGGGGTAGATAGTTTATAGTAAAGAAATAATTATTTCTTTCTAGTATCTTTTAAAGAATCTTTCAGAGTAAACGTGGCATTAATAGCTCATTTTGATATGGAGTTACACCAAATAGATACAAAATCTATATAGTGCAATCAGAAGATTTTGCAGCACATGTTTTAAGTAAACTTGTGTGTAGATTGAAAAGTCTTATTTATGGTCTTAAGCAAATTTCCAGACAATATTATTAAAGTTTCATAGTGTTGTTATTTTGTTCAATTGGGAATAAAGTAATTCAATATACTGCAAGGTCAGTGGGAGGAAATTTATTTGTCTCATACTCTATGTACATGATTTTTTATTTACAAGTAGTGACATTAAGGCATCTCTTGTTCTTTGCATTGAGATACGTAAGGATTGTTCTCATCGTATTTTATTAAATTTATCTCAGAGGACATTTACTGATCGTATTTTGGAATTATTCAATATATATCATTGCAAGCCAGGAATTACTCCTGTTGTTAAGGGTGATGGACTGAATCTATCACATTGTCCTTATTTAGATATTGAGAAAATCTAATTAAATGGTGTACCTTGTGTTAGTGCACTTATAAGTATAATGTATGCTTGAATTTGCACTAGACTAAATATCATCTTTACGACGGGACTTCTAGGCAGACATCAATCAAATTCAGGACGCGATCACTGGGTTACTGCCAAGAAGGTTTTAAGGTACTTAAATAGGACAAGAGATTGTATACTGATTAACAGACATGTTCAACTCTTACAATTAATAGGGTATTTAGATGGAAAGCTTTGCTGACTGTTATGATGACATGAGATCAATAACAGAATACATATTTATGTTAGTAGGAAGTGCAATAAATAAAATTTTATGTCATCTTCTACTATGTAAGCAGCGTTAGTAACATTCTTTTAGGTTGTTACTTGGGCTATTAGGCTCATGAAGAAGTTGACCGTTTTTAACTTTAGGGATTGACCCATACGATTGTATTGAAACAATAAATTTGTCTTATTAATAACAGAGGTCTCAAAGGGTCTAAATATATGATGGTCAAATATTTTTGACCATAAAGAAATGGTACAGAAATGTGACGTTATAATATAACATATTTCTACAGATGATATAGTTGCAGATCCACTAACTAAAGGCCTACGCCCATGTGTATATGAGCGACATGTCATTAGCATGAGCCTAGAAGCATCATGAGATGCTGTTGTTTAGTGGAGCTATTTTGGCTTTATTCTGATAAAAGTTTCATCTGTGTTCGTTACACTTGGTAACGGTTTGATATGTATCAACTTTTGCATTCAATAAAATATTTTTGAATGTGTTGTTATTATGTTGAATACATATTAATAAAATCTCAAGGTATTGTATAAACCTTGAGTGAAGGCTAGGGGCATCCGGTTATTAGCCTTGTGCATATGTCATGTTATACATAAACACATTCTCTAGTGGCACAAGTTTTTTGTGACACTTAAGGTAAGAGAATGTGGGTTCATTGGAACCATAAAGCCATTCTCTAGTGGTACAAGTTTTTTGTGACGCTTAAGGTAAGAGAATGGTGACTGACAAATGAGATCTCTCTATGAGAAATGTTATTCATTTGACACACTACCATATTGAATTCATATCAATAAAGTTGAAAGCACTTGTGACCATGGAAGGCTCTATGTGTATACATGCAGTTACCGCCATAATTCGGTGTTTGGGAATTTATGGGATAGGATTGACCGTTAAGAATTATCTCTAGATCAAAGTGCGCACATATAGTACAATTTCAATTAATATAGTCCAAGTGAGAGAATGTAAGAGTTTTCCTAATGTGGACTACATTAATTGATATTGTAATTCACCGTTTTACGGGGTTGGTCTAAGGTGAGATAGAAAGTTTCTTAATTAGTCTAATATGGGGCTAGCTAGTGTGGGCCGAGTTGAGCCTGGCCCGTAATGAGATGGCCTGGTTGGAAACTCTATAAATAGTGCTCAAGTTTCTCCTCTAACCCAAAATTCTCATATGTATCCTCACATAAGGAGCGTTAACCTAACGCTAGAGGGTGAGGGGGCCATCTCATTGAGTCAGTAATACGGAGGGCAATAGAGGATGAGGACTTGCACGTGGAACATCAGTTTTCCGCTTTTACTTCAAGAACGATGGATCCCAAAACATGTGCGTTAATATTTCTACTCAATTATGTGTGTTCATGTTCTGGTTATGGTGATCTTGGGATTGCACAATTTGCATCCAACACTTTAACCCAAGACTTCCACATCACCTCGACTTTGGGCATCAGATGACTTTTTCGTTTTCTCAAGCCCTTTAGGCTTATCATACGTGTGCAATGACACGACACTCATGCGCCATGAATTCATTCCATTCAGCACACAAACAATCTAAGACCCCATTGACACGCCCAAACTAGCCAAAACCAAAATTTCCAAATTGATGCTCACATAGATGGCCCAAGTTTCACAAGCATTTAATATCACATCAAAGCCAAATATGCATCATTTAAAAGCCTAATGAGTGTAGTTTTTATCTCCAGTAGACCAAAAAATCAAAATTAAATCATCCTTAATTAAAACTTTGTAAGTTTCCAATATTGGGTAAAAGAGAATAGTTCTGTACAGTATGAAAAGTCAAGACTGTCACCTCAGTAAATGAATTTGAAAAATCATGAAAATTTAATATGTTGTAGAAGAGACCTTAAGTAACATTTTTCATGGAGGGTATTAAGTCCAAAACATTCTTTCTAAAGAGCAGTAATTCGCTCAAGAGAAAAAAATAATAATGGCCACTGGAACAGAATAAACGATCTTCAAGAAATACTCATCTCGCAATCCAAAACGTCCCAAAACATTCTGAAATTTGGATATGTCATAAACAAGGATGACCTTTACAACTTTTTTGAAGGAAGTATGTCTAATCTGTTTTTACTATAGTTGGCAGATTCAACACGGTAAATAACCAGGCCTTCCTACCAACAATTTCAACTCGGAAAATTCTAAAATTAAAGTATGTTATAGACCAAAATGTTTAATTTTCATGGAGGAAGTTTCACCATTTTTGAACCACAAAATGTTCTATAAAATCGGAAAATAGCAAAGGTCCAGCAGTTTTGAAAACTGGAAATCAAAGCTAGAACTTAAGAAATCACTCAAGCTTGAATCCCACGAATTTCAGTTCAAGAGCACACCAAAACCAGGAGCTATTTCCACATGCAACATCCATGTGCAGCAAACTTCCACAGAGTAAACTCGTTGCAACCATCTAGACCGTAAATCTCACATGCAACCACAAACAAATCGAGAAAACCAAACGGAACTCGCAACTACTACTCATTTTCCAGCCCAAAACAGAACATGCAAATCGAGAAAACCAAACGGCAACAAGCAACAACACAAAGCCGAGTATCTCAAGGATCAAGGGGAGTAGAAACTAGCCACTTCTCCTTGCCTTGATAGTCACTTGAATCCTACTTCTTTCCCCTTGCTTGCTAGCCATGAAAAAATGGAAGAAAAAATTTGAGAGAGAGTTGAGGTGCATGACTGAGAGAGAGAGTGAGAGAGTGTGGATGAGGGTGAGTGAAAATGAAAATGAGAGTGAGGGAGAGGAAGAGAGGGTCGGCCGAGAATAAGAAGAGAGGGAGGGTAGAAAGGTGTGATTAGCTCTCATCATGTGCCTGAATTGTATTCAACAAGCTAAACTCCATGCATGAGATTCCATTGGGTGAAAGGGGCGGCCAAGAATGATTACAAGCAAGAAATTAAAACTAATTTCCATGCAAAAATAGATTAGGTGGCTGGCCATGCAAGTGTACCTATTCAAGTTCCAATTGTGTCATATTTTGCATATCTTAGGTACTGGTAATATCATACAAGACTCAGGTTAGCGTCACCATCCTCAAAATTTCCTCAAATAACTATTAGGAACACATGAACTAATTAAATCCATTCGTTGATACTAAAATAAATCGTACGTGGCTCACTAATATGGTTAGGTGGAAATGCAAGACGTCACATTGGATGAGTTCAAAGAGATTAATAACTAAAAGGCATGTGAGTGCATGAAAATTTTATCGTCCTTCTAGCTAATAGAGGAACAAAAAACTTATTTATGCGTGAAATATATTATTTTGCTCACTTCTCAGAGTAACGAACGGAGAAAGGTGGCAAAAGATGGATACATAAGATAAGAAGAAATTTTGTAACAAAGATACAGCAGACCTAGTCAAATCCTAGCGAACTGTTTGCTAACTAGAGCTCAATGGGAGGAAGAGCATACAAAGGCTCAGGCTGCATATAGGCTATCAAATCCCTGTCAACGGTTTGTTAAGTCCTTTAAACTAATGAAAATTTTCGGACATGTTAAAGAGTTGTTTGAATATTTATGGAGGAGGGAGTACAACAAAGGCAGTTTTCAAGCTCATAGAACAAAGACATAATGCACCCCTAAAAATAGAGAAATCAGTCTTTTCCGAGTATCCGGGCTTGTTCTTCTTCGGTAACCTCTGCACTGGTACTCAGTGACTCCGCCTCTCTCTGGAGCAGCAACACTAGCTTGAGATTCTCCTACAACCGATGCATTGTCATCTGCTGCAAGGTCCCGCAATCTGGCCAAATTAAAAGTAGTAGCAACTATAGACATTATGACACCACCAAAAACGAGAACCATAAAATAATTATCCATGTAAAACTGGCCCAATACAAATAATCTCTCTATATAAGCTTCTGCAGAGTAAAAGTAAACTAGAGTGAATAGAAAAGGTAAGAATCTGCATACCAAATATGGGCTTTTCTGCAGACATTGCTCAGAGTACGCATGTAGAAGGAGGTGTTGAGTCTATTACTATCGCGACCTACCCATCGGGGGAGGGAATAAGTTTAGGGGTATTGCCTAAAGGACGGGCCTAAGACCCATCATTAGGCGCGGGCTCTCCCAAGCCCATACCCCGTGTGACATTGGGATATTTTTTAAGAATTTTGCACAAAAGAAGTCGCCACTAGCCTATTGGGGTCGGCTAGAAACCAAGTGTGGCACGGGAGTATGCCACGCTTCCTACGCAACCAGTGAATCTAGGGTTGGGACTTGATTACACTAATTAACCAATTAGTGCATTTTCGGTACCTAATCTTGTTCAATTTAAAATAAATGATTTTTGTCAAGTAATTTGGATTGATTCTATACATATCCACTAACATGTGAGATGATCATGCGGGTATGCAATCATTCAAACAATAATTATAGCTACCAAGATTCTAATTGAATTGCAACAAAACTAACGTAAGCAACAAAACAATTGCAAACATAGTTGAACATGTAAATTAAATATGCAATATAATCAATATACGAGAAAATAAAGGCCTAATTACATTAACAAGGCAATACATGATAAGTCCTAACCAAACCCCATCATTTTTGGATTTTCGAAAAAAATTTTAAATTAAATTTTTTAAAATTTTTTTAAAATAATAATAAAATAAAATTTTTTTTTGGGCCAGACCGGGTCGAGTACGGTCGGACCGGACCGGGTCCGGCCTGGTCGGCGCGAGTTGGGTCAGGTCCGACCGAATCGGGTTCGACCCGACAGGCCCAAGTGGGCTCGAAACTTGGGCCCAGCCCAAGAGATTCCCTTTCTTTTTTTTTAAACAAACCATGCCCACAAGCCCACATTACACCAGCCCAAAAATCTAAAAGGCCAAAAGCCCAAAAACGGCCTAAATAGCTAAAAACCCTACCCAGTTCGTGACTCGGGTCCGACCCGATTTTTTGGCCGAACTAGTCTTGGCGGCGGTGGCGCGGCGAGGTACGGTGACGCTGTGCTGGTGGTCGGTCATGGCAGCGCGACGGGTGGCTGAGGTGCGGTGGCCGGCGCGGGTTTGCTGGCGTCGAGTAGAGACGGTGGTGGCAGCGGCAGCGGCGTGACTGCGGGGACGGGCGGAGGTGCAGTGCTGGCATCGGGCGGCAGCAAGTTGCGAGGACGAGACGCGGGTCGGAGGCGCTGGAGCAGCAACGGCGGAGCAGGTAGGCGGCAGGCAGGTCGTCTAGCGAGGAGGGGCGGCCGAAGGGCGGCAGGAGGAGGCATCGGTCGAGAGGGGGCTACTTGGTCGAGCAGTGGCGGGGTCGGTGTCTGGAGCAGCGGCGACGAGTGCTGCGATTGCTGGCGTCAGCAGTAGTGGCGATGGGTGCTGCAGTTGCTGGCATCGGCAACAACAGCGTCGAGTGCAGGGAATCGGACGACGTTGTGTTGAGGCGGCGTCGGGCAGCAAGTGGTCACTCAGGCGAGGGGCTTGGAGACGCGTCGGCGGAGGCGGCTACAGTGGTCAGCAACAACGGCGACACTCGGCAGGCAGCTGGTGGCCGAAGGGCGGCAAGAGGAGGCGTCGATCGAGCGACGGCGGCGGCGGCAGCGGCGGCGCCCTCTTTTTCTCTCTAGGTTTCTTTTCTGTCCATTGCTCCTCTCTCCTGTGTGCTCTCCTGTTCTGCTCTATTCTGTTTTTTTTCTCCTTTTTTCTCCTCCACTTGTCTTCCCCCTCTATTGGCTTCTGTTACTCTTCTTCTTTGTAGGTCATCCCCCTTGTGTTCTATTCTCCAGGGGTTTCTTTCTTGCACAAAGATTGGTCCAAGAGGAAGAAGCTCGCGTGGACCGGGCCTCTAGGATTTTTTTTTTTTGTTTTTTTGTTGTTTTTGTTTTTGTTTGTTTGTTTTTCTTTTTTCTAGAGATTAATTCCTAATTTTGTACACGATTAAGTCCTAAATAAAATTGTAAAATTTAGGTGTCAACAATTATATAAGACACACTTCTACTCATAGGCTTGGAAGGATCAAGCACATCTTTTTGCATATAAGCAATTGAACTAACTTCAACGATGTGTTCATTGGCAACCTTCTATGAACATCCTCTGGACTCCTTCATGGTAAGAGGCCTCTAGGACTGGCAACATAAATTTCCAAGGATCTTAGTCTCAAACTCTAGAAACCTAAAGAAGGATATGAACTTCTGAGAGGCTCAGTCTGAGGCAAATCATTTGTACATCTTGATGGAGGAATTCGACCCAAGGAACTATTATCCTTCCTCATGATCAGCTACCTTGAATCAAGTGTAGCTGCTGGGGTGTGAGCTGTTTTAGATAACTTGTCACGGAGGTCCACTCGCATCATGTTTGTCATCATTCAGAGCTCTTCAAGATGAATTCCATTGCATGAGTTTAAAAGAAAGGTCACCCTTCACTAATTCGCGTGTCTTGGTAATTTATCAGCAGATGACCATATTTAGATATCAATTAATGAAGATAAGAAAAGTTCTATCTAAAGAAAGTTAGAGAAAGTTAATTACAATTTACTCTATTACTACCTCTACTCGACATGGAAATATCTCCTCGATGTCTGCAAAATGCCTACATATCAACATACAACTCTACTTGCTACAAACCAACAATGAAGACAATGGTCTTCGAAATTGGAAAGGTTGCAGAATAAACAACAGTAGTAGATATGATGTTGAGCAACACCAAAAGATATATAGATGAACAACAAATTAAATAGCAGTAGTAGATATGATGTGTTCTATCATTATGTTGGTTTTATGCAAGAAAGTAGGAAGTTTCTAAGTCTTCCATAGTATCCTATTCCTAAGTTTGTAAGGCTGGTTGTGGGTAATTGAGATGAATGTGTACTTTTGTGAATGTTGTTAAGTTGTATAGCTTGAAGTCCAAAACTAATTCTCGTAAGAAAAATAAAATAAAATAAAAAGAGTTCCTTAGGTATATTATGACTCACCAATGAAGAAGAGCTTTTGCAGCTAACAACAACGTAAATCAAATAATGATAATAGAGACCATGTTCAGCAAATAATAACAACCATGTCCAGCAAAACAATAGTTTTCTCGGATCACACGCCTATGGTGGTCAAGGTGCTTAACCCGATTCCTCAGAGGAAGCCTTTTAAATTCTTTGACTTCTGGATGAAGCACCCGGAGTTCAATGCTATCGTCATTCAAATTTGGGAGACTCCAGGGGAAGGAGTACCTATGTTCAAACTTGTCTGCAAACTCAAGGCTCTCAAATTCCGACTGAAGCTTCTTAATAGAGAATCCTTCTCTAATATCTCTGTTAGGACGACTGAAGCGAGGGTGGCCTTAGAGGCCATGCAGGCGGACTTGAAGCAGGATCCTGCCTTAGTTGATCTTGCTGAGTTGGAGAAGGAACAGCGGTGTGTTTTTGCCAACCCGCAGTCTATGGAGGAGTCCTTCTTCAGGCAGAAATCTAGAGTCAGGTGGCTCAAAGAGGGAGACCGCAATACTAAGTTCTTCCACCAGTATGTCAATAAAAGACAATTGAGGAACAGAATCCTCTCAATTCAAGACTCCACGGGGATCCTTGTCACCGAGCCTCCAGCAGAGATTTGTTGAGTACTTTCAAGACCTCCTGGCACCACAAGTTGAGCTCAGAAGGCCTTCGATTGAGGAGATCCGAGAGGTCATCCAACATCCTCTTTCGGCCGAACAGGTTAGTTTCCTAGCCCAACTGGTCACGGAATTGGAGATTCGGGATACCTTATTCTCTTTAGCTAGGGGTAAGGCTCCTAGACTGGATGACTTTACGGTCGAATTCTTTAAGGAAAATTGGGACATGGTGGGGCATCTAGTTATTGCAGCAGTGATGGACTTCTTCACCACCGGGAGGTTGTTGAGGGAGATAAATAACATCATCTTGGTGGTGGTGCCAAAAATGCTTAATGCGACCTCCGTGGATGATTATAGGCCCATTGCCTATTGCAACACTATCTATAAGTGCATTACCAAGGTGCTGGCCAATCGGGTTGCATCAATTTTGAAGAGCACGGTTAGCCCTTTTCAAAGCGCGTTTATGAAGGGCAGGCGAATTAGGGATAATATCTTGTTGGCCCAGGAGCCTTTTTCTGGCTTCCATCTTCGACCATACTTGCCTAAGTGTGCGATTAAGGTGGATTTTAGGAAAGCCTACGATACGGTTGATTGGGGCTTCCTTGAGGGAGTTCTCATGGCTTTTGGGTTTCCCGAGTTTGTGATTTGTCTTATAATGATTTGTGTGCAAACTCTCAAGTTTTTAATTGCACTAAATGGCGAGCTTCACGGATTCTTTGCGAGTGGTCGTGGTCTTCGTCAAGGTGATCACATCTCTCCCTATTTATTTACTTTGATTATGGAGGTGCTTTTAGGGATCTTATTTAGGTGCTCTTCGAAGCCGGAATTTAAGTTCTTTTGGAGATGCAAGTCAACGAATCTCTCGCATCTGTTCGTTGCAGATGACGTCTTCTTGTTTTGTGAGGCTGACTTGCTTTCCGTGGCTCTCCTCAAAGAAGGCCTCCAAACCTTCTCCTCTTGGAGCGGTCTGCGGCCAAATCCTAATAAGAGCGAAATCTTCCTTGCTGGTGGCACGCCTTCCTTGAGAAATCAGATTCTCTCTAAGCTTGGGTTTCATGAAGGTAACTTGCCGATTCGTTATCTGGGAGTTCCTATTATTACATCGAGGCTCACTAAGGCCGACTGTTGCATTCTTGTTAGCCGAATCACAGCGAGGGTTCAATCTTGGACCCATCAGTTCCTCTCTCTGGCTGGCCATCTATAGCTTATCAAGTCAGTTCTTTATGCTATCCAAGCTTATTAGGTAAGTGTTTTTATTATACCTATAGCTGTTTTGGACCAAATTGAGAAAATCTTCAGACAATTCTTGTAGAAAGGCCCCGAATTGGGTAGAGGAGGTGCCAAGGTGGGTTGGGAGGATGTGTGACTTCCTAAAGTGGAAGGAGGGCTTGGTATCAGGAGGCTCTGCGATTGCAACAGGGCTGCCATGCTGAAACATATTTGGCTCATGTTCTTGGATAAGGAAGCAATGTGGTGCAAGTGGATTCATTCCACGTTTTTAAAGGATGGGAACTTTTGGGTCGCTAGCTGCTCTTGGGCTTGGAAGAAACTCTTAAAGTCTCAGGAGCGAGTTTCAGAATGCCTTCTTCTGGAGGATTGGGAATGGCCACTCGATCTCACTTTGGTTTGATAACCGGCACCCTAGGGGACCTCTGAATTTACTCTTCTCATATTCGCTTATTTACAGCTCAGGGCTTTCTAGGCAGGCTGCAGTTGCAGATCTTTTCTCTGATGCTGGGCAGGCTCTCAAGACAATCCTTGAGTCATGGGATCACCCCCTTCCAATCCTATCTCAGGAAGCGGACTGTTTTTGCTAGAGGGAAAACCCGTCGGGCTAGTTCATGGTTACGACTACTTGGGAAGCTATTAGGCAGAAGCGAACCATTGTCTATTGGCATGCCTTTATCTGGAACAATGCAATCACGCCAAGGTATCAGCTTAACCTTTGGCTTATTGCCAAGCGTAGACTGCCCACCCAAGCTCTCTTATTGTCCCATGGTAGAATTGAGAGGGGATCCTGCACGTTTTGCAATGGTATGCTTGATTCCATAGATCACCTATTTTTTTATTGCTCTGTCACGACTGGTATTGCTTTCTTTTGGGCGGCTAGATGCAATTTGCCTTGGTGAAATAGATCTTGGGGAGAAAACCTCTGTTGGGCCACATCGTTCTTGATGGGCAATGACTTCTTTAAATGCATTGCTCGTTTTTCCTTTGGTGCCCTTTGCCATATTATTTGGAAAAATAGGAATAGCATCCTCTTCAAGGATCAACCCCTCACCGTTCCGACTTTGAAGAACCATCTTTTTAAGGTGGTACGAGATAGGGCTAGCACTTTCAGGAATGTTGATGATAACTTCAAGAACAGAAGGTTGCAAAAGAGTTGGGGCATCAATCCCATTATCTTCACGAGGGACCCTTAAACGACCCATCTTTTCGGCCGACGCTTGAGGGATCTGATGTTGCATTGGAGCTGAGGTCTTTTCTCCTCCTTCGCTGAGGTGTTGTATTTGGTAACCGGTTGTTCATGCCGTGCTTGTTTTGGTTGTTTTTTGTCTTTGTCCTTGGTGTTGGGTTTCGCTTTTGTGGCTTTTACATCATGGCATCCTTCCACTCATAATGATTCTCATCTTGAGTGTAAGATTTTGGTGCCGTGTTCTTTTATACAATCGCCTTTCCTCAATATATTTATTACCTTTTACTAAAAATAAAAAATAAAAAACAATAGTTTGTGCAGCAAAATCCGATGATTGTTGTGGAAGCTATCAAGGAATTTCCAAAATAATATCAACCCCTATATTAACAGGCTTAGTCCAAACATTTCAAACACCTGTCAAGACCAAAGACATCTATAAAAATTATTCTTTGAAATTCAACCTACTTAGTTCCAATTTGAGATACAACATTAAGTTTAGCAACTAAACAACAAAGATATATATTTGTTTCATACAAAAAACCAACTCATAATTGACATAAAGACAATCATATTTAGCAAATACATCAATCCAATTCTATGGTCTCTGGTGGTTCACTTGATTCATAACTCTAGAGCTTTTCCTTATATATGGTGTACCTTCTGTGACTCTTGGACAATAGGCTTTGGAGGAACTATTGTAGCATGAGATGATTAAGCCTGAGAACTCACTTGAGGATGTGATGGTGGCTTTGGCTTTACAACAACATACTCTTGAGGAACTCTACATAAGATTTTCTCTATTTTATGCCCACCCAAGACCTCAATAACTTCAATTATATTAGACAATGAATTCTTACTTAAATCTATTTCAACAACATCGATTCCACTTATGTGTTACAAGGAATATTCAACTTGAAATTTACCTTCAAAGAAAATAGTGATATAAACTTTGTTGTCAGCCATTAGATCAACGAGGGAACAAAAACAAATATCACTTTCAATCATCAAATTTTAACTAAAAACTACTAATGACTTTAGCTGTAAAAGGAAATGGGTGGTAAACATATCAGCATATCTAAGAACTATGCTAAAATTCCAATGTTTTCTAATATGTTTTCTATGGAATTATGTTGATAGATGAGCTTAAGAGCAGTCGGCCCTCTAAGACCTAATAAATTCATTCCAAAGACAAGCAATTGAAATAATCAAGAAAAAAATGTATTGAGAGGGCAAAATCATATAGGCTTCCATAAAACATATATCAAGAAATCTACAATAATATCACATCCATTTGAAATGGTTTAAAGAGTAACTTGACATGTTGAATTGGAGAAAAAGGCCACGAAATTGTAACATAGTTCGATTTTTTTTTCTTGATTACATTGCAACTTACCGATCAAACCAGTCGATCAATGAAAAACATTAAGAATTGAAGGATCGAAAAATTCCTCCATGCTTTTTTCCCTTGGCACATAAATTCCAAGTTTTAACTTCCGGTGTGTTCGCACAAAACCTCTCAATAATTTTCCAAATCAACAAGTTATGGTCTAATCGACATTGAAGATGCAAATACCAACACAAACATAATGAGGACACTTGCAAGGAGGAGAGAGGCTTAGGGATAGTGGCCGTCTCCATCATCAACGTCGCTTGGTTTGCTGCTGAGGCTCCCATGGTACCAATCTTTGTAGGAACTCGCGTTTGATGAAGAGACTCCAACTTGTCATGGGCATTGAACTCCAACTCTATGAACTCCAAAATCACCATGGGGATCAAACTCCAACTCGTGAGGGGAGCCAAATCATGATTTGCATCAATTTGATTTGGGGCTTAAGGTTTAAACAAAGGAGACGTCGATTTGGGAAGAAGGAGAACATAGTTATGGAGACGCGAAGAGGGACAAACGAGACATTCTCATTTTTGGATAAGTAAATTATCCAAAACGAGGTCGTTTTGCGGACATGAACGATTTTAATTGACCTAAGGTGCATTTGGTAACGATTCTGTTCCCGGAAACAGATTCTGATCAGAAATTATTCTTTTTGATTCTGTTCCCGGAAACAATTTCTAAGCATTTTAAACCGTTTAGTAACTATCCAAAATTTTTGATTTTGGAATAGAATTACGTTTGGTACCGTACTCATTGATTCTGTTCCAAATCAATTTCTTTTAATTTTTAAATTTTTTTTTTTACTTTTTTCCTTTTTTTTCTTTTCTTTTTTTCCTTTCTCTCCTATTCTTCTTCTTCTTCAAGTGGTCGGTCGCCCGTTACCGGCCCTCGTCAACCGAGCCTCGCCAGTGGCCAGGCCGACCTCGCCGGGGCTGGGCGAGGCTCGCCTACCCACCGGCGAGGCTTGGCCTCACCAAATTGCGAGGCTCGCCCAGCCCTGCCGAGGCTTGGCCTCGCCAGATCTAGCGAGGCCGAGCCTCACCGGTGGCCAGGCGGGCCCTCGTAGGGGCTAGGTGAGGCCCGCCTCGTCGGTGGCTGGGCTTACCTCCGGTGAGCTCGCCGAACCTCGCCTTGGCCTAGCGAGCTCACCGGACCGATTGCCGGCGACCGGCGGGGGCGGCGGCGAATGGCGGCGAATAGTGGCGGACGGCAACCGCGGGATGGCGGTCGAGGAAGAAGAAGAAAAGAGAAGAAGAAGAAGAAGAAGAAGAAGAAGAAGAAGAAGAAGAAGAGAAAAGGGAATAAGAAGAGTTGGTTTTGATTTTTAGATTTGTTCCTGGAACAAAAATCAACTTTTTTTATTTATTTTTGATTCTGTTCCAAATCTACTTCCGGGAACAAATAAATAGAAATTTGTTCCGGGGAACAAAACTTTTACCAAACGCGATTATGTTCCAAAACTATTCCAAGGAACAAAAAATCAAAGTTGGGTACTGTTTGGATAGTTACCAAACAACCCTTAGTAGCCACATAGGAGAGAGAAATGATTATGATAAATTACGTCAATATTTTTCATTAGTCTAAATGGACGGAGTTAACGGAATGACTCGAGTGCACCAATTTTACAAGTTCAGGACTTAATTGCACTTTTTTGCCAGTTTTAAAACTTAATTACACTTTTGTGATAAATTTTAAGATTTCTAATGAACATGTCCTAATTAATTACAAAAGGCAGGGCCTATGGGCTCGGCCAAGCCATGCTAAGAAACATGGAACCGAAAGGCATTTTTGGATGAGTTGGATAAGGCTAATTAGTTATAAAAACCCAATTTTTTTTTTTTTTTGGTCTAAATAAAAACCCGACTTGAGTATTTTGTACATAAATTCTTGTGGGCAAGCCAGGGCCAAAAATTAGGCCTCATCTCTTAGGGCCTGGCCTGAGCCCATCATTTCAATCACCACTAATGCCCACCACCTCCGCCGCGTTGCGGTGGGCATTCACTGCCTTGCAGCCGTCCAACACTTGCTAGATAAGTCGGTGCCGCATGTGTCGTAGCGATGGGTCACAAATCTAGCAGCGTGGTGGCGTATGCGTACCTGCTCCGTATCTACTTTGTGCAGGGCTTCTAGATCATTTTTTTGTAGAGATGATTCATCCACTCACAAGATCATTTTCATATCATGACAATAATCTTTGCTCACCTTACTAAGAAATGCCGCTTTGAAATTCATTTTTGATAGGTAAGCTTCAAACTCAAACTAACTGTACTGTTTTACAAATTGAGAACAAATCTTAGAGAAATGGTGAGAATAGCTTAAGGGCTAAAAAGTACAGAGGTGGAGCACATGTGGAAACGCAAGGCATGCCAAATTAATTGTATTTGATGCGGGAAAATGCTTCTTTCGATAAGAAGAGAGGGAAATATTTGTCTGGATTAGGGATGGATGAAGTAAAACTCAGTCCTCGATCTCATGGTAACACGTGGAATTCACGTAGAGTCTATAACATTGATATTTGCGATTTACTCGGTCTAATAAAGGTGGGTATAGAGAAGAAATACGAGAAGTCGAAATTTGCATGGGTTACCGCCCAAAAAGAGTTAGTATGGAGCTTCTTTGGGCCCAGCAGAAAGGCAAATTTTACCCCCCCCCCTTTTATAAATAGATGAGCTGTCTTTTTTCTTATTTCACAGCTTTTTCTGCACCGTTTAAAAGAATGCTTTAGAACTGTAGCTCAGTTTCATCGGAAGACGTTAGATTCGTCATGTAATTTAAACATTTAATAGCGATAAAAAGGCTGAAAGACCATAAGTGGAAAGTTATAATTTGACGAAAAAAGATCATAAGATGGTTTTCAGGAAATATATTACCATATTAAACTCAAAAATGCGTGACAAATATAGTTCATGGAGTACAAATTGACCACAAGCACAGTTTCTCTTTCACTAGGAGGCGAGATCATTACATCTCGAGCATTCATCTGCAAATCGGCTACTAATAGTCAATTAGCCAATATTCTAATTCCTAGATTTTCACCAGAATTTTATCATTCCTAAATTGTTCATAAGATAGTTTCTACTATAGGAGAAATCAAGAACCCTGCCTGTAGTAGCCATAGACTCCATAGAAGGTCTGGGGTAAAGTAAGCGTGAGCAAAATGAAAGCAGCAATGACCGAAATGATTGACCAGGGATTACTGAAGTACTTGTGCTTGAGGCTGGCTCTCCAGCCATTCCACCTGTTGCTGTAGTATTCGTTCACCTCCTTAGATAGTCCATAGAGATAACTGTCTTTGATGTCGAAGGCCACCTCCTGGCAAAGCCGGTTGAAGAGGTTGGCGACGTCGGCGTTGCTCCCAAGCCAGTGCTCAATGATCCCACAGGAGTGGAGGTGCCCAACGTCCTCGGCAGAATTGATCAGGTTGTCCATGAAGATTACGTACGAGGTGATGTCGTTGCCGCAATCGAAGTTACACTGCTCAAAGGCTATCAAGTTGAGGAAGCGTGACCTCGTCCCATCATGGATGACAAGCTGGGGGATATAGAGGACCCCGTTCTTGAACTGGATGTCCCAGAACTTGTCCGTCTTCTTCTTTTTGAACTCAATCCTGGCTTCCCAGAGCTCGGTTACGCAGTGGATGAGCTGTTGCCGCCTCTGCGACGGCCTCTGGTTCCCCACTCGCTTCTGGCTCGGGTGCAGGAGGCTCCACCGATACACTTCGAGGCAATGGAGCTCACATTGGTCAGATACCAGGTCGATATCAATTCTGTTCATGCTAACCTCAGTCAGAGGATCGTCCGTCAGCCGGGTACAGTTGAAGAACTGGAGTGCCAACTTGGCCGCGAGCCCCTTCTGGTTAGGATCACCAAGCTGAAGGCCGAGAAGCCAATCGAGTATGAAGAGCGGGATCTGATTCTCGAGCATGATCATGTCTCGCCGGATCTTGTGCATCGATCTCCGTGTTGAGAAGACGGAGTCATTGCGAGGGTGGCCCAGTTTTTCAAACCCTATGGTGAACCCCAGGAACAGCTCGATCACAAAACAACTATCGAGAACCATCATATTCACGAATTCGTCAATGTTCATGGATTTCAATCCCTCGTAGCAGCCGCGAGCGTCCTGTTCAACCTCCCTCACCGAGTCTAGATAGAAGTCTCTCTCGTGCTTAGTGCGCCAGAGGATGCGGTGGAGGCAGCGCAACTTGTGCTGCTCCATATGGCGGAGGTGCTCCTTACCGTGGTGGTACGGCCCAAGGGAGACGATCTGGGGGACCCAAGCATTGTCCTCGCCGTCCTTGAGATAGTGCGGGATCCGGCAAATGGAGGGGTTTGGCCCCAGGGACTCCACGTCTTCCCGGCAAAGTTGCTTAAGCTTTTTGATGGAGACGACCCACTCAGGCTTGGTAGGCCTCGGCTTATCTTCGGCGACCTTTTTGCCCTTGGATGGTTCTCGCTGTAACTTGGGAACCTGGTGGTCCTGAGGCTGTTGTTGTTGGTGGTGGTGAACTATTAGTTCTGTGGATGCATTGGAGTTCGATTTCTTCGGCAGTACAGATTGCACAGCTTCTCCGAGCTTGAGAGTGATTGAATACCCACTAGCGAGCTTTTTCTTTAAAACGGCGAACATTTCTTGTGAAGAATTGTTGTGTGTTTCTCTCCTGGGCTTTTTTTTTAATCTTGGAATTGATGCTTTCTCAGCCGAAAAAAAGAGAGACGAGAAACTGTGTTGTCCAGGGAGGATATTGGGAGAGAGGAGAGATGTTTCCAACATCGAGATTCAAAGGGATCTTTATGGTGCTCTAAGCCTCTACGACGTCACGTGGATTTCGTCATCCTATTCATAAGCTGTCACCGAGGGCGAGATGATAGACAACATGTCCCACCTTAACCATGCCAGGTATAATTATTGGACTGACTTTTTAGGGAATCGGCCTCCTGACGATCAACGTGAAACACATGTATGGTTGGGTCTTTATTTTGCCCCGCTCAGCCTTTGAAATTAAACTTTCCTAGGCCAGAATAATTTAATTGTTAACGGTAGATAGTAAAATATAAGAGCATTTTGCATGCAGGAATGGGCGATAATGCCTCGCTCCCCTTGAGAATGGCGTTAAAGGAAGGCACGATGACTAAAATCTGAATAAATAAGAACTCGTTTTACATCTTCCGAGAGAGGCGTCTTTTGAGTAGATAGAATGAGCTGAACTGGATAGAAGATGAACGTGTGTGATACAAACAATATGATACGACAAATACTATATAGTTAAACCTATTAAACGAGTAGGTTGGGTTGGGTTTTGGTCATGTTATAAATAGTCCGATATAAATCAACTCATTTAACCTGTTTATGACCCATTTATCGTAATGCAAAATTTTTGTTCCATACTTGACCCGACCTATATTTGACCTATACCCAACTCATCTAACTAAATTTGAGAAAACTTATTTCTTATAATTTTTTTTTTAAAAACAGTATTGCTAAAATACTTTTCTATTTTTATAATTTTTTAAAAATTGAATTTTTAATTATTTTTATTTTTAAAAACAAAATTTTTTAATTATTTTTATTTTAAAAACGAATTTTTTAATTTTTAAAACGAATTTTTAATTTTTTTAATTTTTTATTTTTAAAGGATATGATTTTTCTTTTTCTCTTTTCTTTTTTTTTTTTTTTTTTTTCTTCTTCTTGACCAATCGCCACCACTACAATGGCCGACGACAGCCACAAGCGAGCCTCCAACTAGCTGGGCTCCCCCGACACTAGCGAGCTCAAGGCTCATGAGATTAGCGAGGCTCGAGCCTTGCTAGACATCGGTGAGGCCTCCACCTCGATGGCATTGAGCAAGCTCAAGCCTCACCAAACATCAACAAGGCCTCCTCGAGCCTTACTTGGCCGGTCGCCAGCCGTAGCCTTGCTGGCCATCGGCTAAGGAAGGAGGAAGAAAAACGAAAAAAGAAAAGAAAATTGAAATATAAAAAATAATTATAATTTCAATTTCTATAAAAAAAACATTTTTATAAAGTTAAAGAGGGAAGAGAGATTGTGAGACTTTAGTTGAAAATGGGTTCTAAGTCCAACCCATTTAAAACTCATTTATCTTAAACCTTCAATTTTTAAACATATTTAACTAGTTTTTTTGAAAAATAAGTAATCCATACATGACGCATTTATGATTTAAATGGGTCATATATGGGTCTAAGACCATTTTGCCATCTCTATGTACAGTAAAGGCGTGGGGTCATTCTTCGATGACTTTGAATGTTTGGCCTCACGTGTTTGGACTTGAATAAGGGGGTTGAAAAGATATCTCTACTGAGCGAGTCATTAGATAGGCATGGTGGTGTCTAATCCCAATTCCACTAACTAATCACACTTCATTGTTAATGTGATTTATTAATTCGAGGATGACTTGGGGATTGGGATTAGCCAATCAAAAAAGAACAAAAGAAATTGCCTCACATAATTTAACTACTCCAATTCAACATACATATCCAATCATGTGTCTAGATTATCCGTGTTCACGTAGAATTAATTTTACATCAAAAAAACTACCATAGTGCTTCGAAAGATTATTTATCTTATAGTGATTACTCATCCACCCACAATTATTCTAACATCAATCTCATATCATGGATGTGGCGTGAATAAGGAGATGGATTGAAGTTTTTTCAGCTTGATTTGGTGGGAAAAGAACTAGAAGGAGTCATTGTAGGCCAGAGCGACAAACTGCCCTCACCTTACTAGGAGATGCCCCTTCAAATCCATTTTAGGTAGGTAAGCTTTGAGCTCAAATTAATTGTACTTTTTTTCATAAGTGATGAGAGTAACTCAAAAGCTTGAGACACAGAGGTGAAGCAGATTTAGAGGTCCCAGACATGCCAAAATTAATTATACTCAAAAACGGGAAAAATGCTTCTTTTGATAAGGAAAGAGAATTACTTATGTATTCAGGTCAAACGGATCAAATGAATTACAACTTGAACTTGTGGGTCCGCACGTGACATCCACATGGAGTCTCAATCAAATTGCGATGTATCCTATCCAATGAATTCGAGTCTAGAGGAGAAATTGGTGGAGGAGAGGAGGGAGACCAGCAAATTCCCATGTCACATCCCCATTGTGCCAGTTGTTTGAATTTCGTCACAAATGGAGGCTGCGGCTCAATTAAGTGAATGGAGAATTTGCTGCAATCACGGGGACATTGTTTACACTGTGGGCAAGTCAATTATGTCTTTGGAAGCAAAAAAAAAAAAAAAAAATTTTATATAAAGTAAAAAAGACCTCTTATTTTACTGAACCACAATTTTTTTCTTCGAAACATATACTTCATGAGTTATTTTGGAGATATTCTATTAATGGATAAATCTGTAGATTAATAAATTTATCTCATCTCTAACATATGTTGATTTTAAAGTTTGAATCTTTTTAGTGTAATAAACAACCTAAAAAAATATTACGATATGCGCGTGCGCGTGCGTGCAATTGCTTCGATTATTTTTAAAAAAATCGTTTATTTAGATAATAAATCTAATATTTCATGCAAATACGTTTTTACACAAATTTTTCAACAATATGTACCTAATTGGGTCAATATACAATTTGTCCTCATCATGGTGCTTCCCGAAAGCTTAATAACATGACAACGACTGAGCTTGGAATCTTGGAATAAATGAAGACAAGAAAGTCTTTGTCATTTTCCTACTTCAATTCATATTCTTTTATAAAGGATAACCAATTAGTCAATGTTAGGAATCTTGGAATAAACAAAGACTAGAAAGTCTTCTTTTAGATCAATTCACACTCTATTCATAAATAATAACGAATTAATCAATCTCATTTGCCTTTTTTTTCTTTTTTCTTGATGCTTAAAGTCAAATTGCTTTGCTGTCCCTTATTAATTGTTCATCCATCATACTAATCAAACTAGCAACCTTAGATATGTTTAGAATGCAAGCAGTCCCTCAGGCGTAATAGCAGCCCAGATTCAACATAAAATTGGAGTGCGGGCATTAGTTAAAAGTGACTAATAAATAAAGAGTGTTAAGCTAATTCCCATTATATTCTTCTTGGACGTACAAGCTTGCACTAGGTCAATTCGATTTCGCAGCCAAGAACGAAGAGAATATGAGACGGCCGTTTTGGACTTTGCGGTAAAAAGTGAAGTAAATTATGAGCATGCGGGGCCAACTTAGATAAAAGAGAGTGCGAAACCTCCTCTGTCAATGTCATAGGCCGAGCGAAAGCAAAGACAAGAGGAAATGGGTCCCACTTATGCACACGTGTCGACCCAATCGTCAATCACGCTTTCTACGTTCCTAAATTTCCTTATATCTACGCCGGGAAGGCGCATGCGAGGCGAGTGTAGATGATGCCCGTTCCGTTAACGAGTTGCTAGCGTAAAATCGATTGAGACGGTCCAAATACCCAAATGATTTGTTCTTCTTTTTTTTCTTCTTTTTTTTTTCGGTTCCAAAAATCGTTTGTACTTTTTTCTTTTTCATCTGTTTGGGGGATTGCGCCTTTATTAACTGCTTAATCGAAGCGCAAATCAAGAATTAAATTCACAAAGATTTTCTTTAGGTGTTCATATAACTCATGCATGAAATACTTTCTTCCTTGCTGTGTCGACAAGTTTTTTTCACATTGTACTTATATCATATGACAATAGCAAGTACGAAAGATGGTCAATAAAGAACGGGAAACATGTTGATGGTAGTCAATGGAGAAATGCTCTGTTTATTGAGTTTGCCATAAATTTTGTTGGCCGATTTTGACATATCTAGAATTACTTGAATGTGATGACATCATGCAAGATGAATATCTCGATTGTGCATCCATGCATACGAGATTGTTTTAAAGAATCATGTTTTTATCCTCCCCTTTCCTTTAATCACTTTTTTAAGGTGAGTTACAAAATAGACATTATCCATAGTTATAATTAATTAGTCTGTTTGTAGATTATGATTGTAATTGGTAATCAAGCAAGTCAAGGCAACGAGGAAGGACAATATAGTCCTTTTCTTGAAATTAATAATTCAAGGATAGTGGGGGCTCGCATTGTTTTGTGAGCACCTTTTTCCAAGTTGCACTCATCAGGCTCAAGGATCCAAGGTTGATCCACCTTTCTATTTTTTTTTTATCCTCCTGTTTCAATTATTGTACTTCTATTTACTATATTCAATGATTTGCATCGAATTCTAATTTAGCTTAAAAAAAGAAAAGGTCGCTTGATTTGTGCTACGATGGGCCGTGATGTTGAATCTTGACCCATCGGCTTTCTTTCTCTCTTTAGTCATAGAGTAGATCTGCGGTTCTACGGGCCAACTTATTGCGAATTTGCCACTACATAATTTCTTACCTCATTCTCCCTAGTCAATTTCTGATACGACCACCCTCTTTCGAAGTGCTCATGCAAGATGTTTTCGATCCACGGGAAAGAACTTGTTAGATAACACTTTTCTACGAATGATTTAGGTGTTTCGAGGAAAATGAGAGATTGGGAAAATATTTTCGAAAAATGATTGCTTATATTTTTTCAGAAAAATTAGTGAACGGAAAATGTTTTCAGCATTGATTACAATCTTTGCCTAACTATTTCATGGGCGGTAAAAAAAAATTTCCATTCATTTATTTTTGTCAGCGATACAAGCGATTAATTTCTGACTCATTTTTCATGAAATGAATGCATTCTTAAGTATCTCTACGTATAGGTAGCACCACCATTAGCTCCTCAACATCATACCTTACTCATCATCTTCACAACTTCACTAATCATTCTTCTAATAAACCCTTTGCCTTTCGATTATGTAAATTAAAATAGTAAATTAACATGATAATTTAGGTTTGAGGGTTATGAGAGAGCTCAATTTTAATTTAGCTTATGGTAAAAGAAAATACACATGCACACACTTAGGGAAAATTGTCCAAAAAGTCATAAACTTATTACACTTTTGCCAATTTAATTATAAATCTTATAATTATGCAAATTGAGTCATAAACATCTTCATGTTTTGCCAATTGAGTTTATTTGACCAATTTGATTGGAATCACTAGCGTGGACACTAGTTATCCTACGTGGTACTATCAATACTGACGTTGATAATTTTTAATAATATTATAATTTTTTTTTCAAATTTTTAATTAATATTTTAATTGCATGCAACTTTTGCACCATATAATAATAGGAAGAAGCAGATAAGTGTTGCAATAAACAATCAATCTTCCTTTTAACATTGTTCTAGCAGACAACACGCGTTCGCAATTAATTTCTTGCCCCCACCATCATCATCATCATCACCAAAAGCTAGGCATTGGCTTGGTAAAGAAGTAGCCACGATGAAGCGAAGGATACAACACATGCATTTTTCAGCGTCAATGTCGACAGGAGGACCACAAAAAACTACCGAAAATCGAAGAGGAGGACATAAAGTATGGACAAACAGTGGAAACCCGTACTTTTCAAAAGTGTGGTTAGTTCCGAGGGGGAGTAAAACGTACCAAAATATCTTCCCGACAACCAAAGGGAACCTGAGGAATTTCGATCATCTCAACCAACCGAATTAGATTTCAAGAACAATCCACTGAATTATAATCATCTCTACACGGGATTCTATCATCGTGTGCTGTAATTATTGATAGATTTTTTTCGTTAATAAGTCACTGTACGTAGAGAGAACTGCATCGTGTACGTATGATGGATGGTGCGTACCTTGCCAGCATCTTGCCACGCGACCCCAGTGAGCGCCTCGACGGCGAGCGTGCCAAGCGTGCCCAGCATTGTAATCAATGTTTTTATCATTGGTTACAATCTTTGCCTAACTATTTCATGGGCGGTGAAAAAAATTTTCCATTCATTTATTTTTGTCAACGATACAAGCGATTAATTTCTTACTCATTTTCCATGAAATGAATGCATTCTTAAGTACCTCTAAGTATAGGTAGCATCACCATTAGCTCCTTGACATCATACCTTACTCATCATCTTCACAACTTCACTAATCATTCTTCTAATAAACCCTTAGCCTTTCGATTATGTAAATTAAAAAGGTAAATTAACACGATAATTTAGATTTGAGGGTTATGAGAGAGCTCAATTTTAATTTAGCTTATGGTAAAAGAAAATACACATGCACACACTTAGGGAAAATTGTCTAAAAAGTCATAAACCTATTACACTTTTGCCAATTCAGTTATAAATCTTATAATTATGCAAATTGAGTCATAAACATCTTCATGTTTTGCCAATTGAGTTCATTTGACCAATTTTGATTGGAATCACTAACGTGGACATTAGTTGTCTTACGTAGTACTATCAATACTAACGTGAATAATTTTTAATAATATTTTATTTTATTTTTCAAATTTTTAATTAATTTTTCTTTCTTTTATTTCCTTCTCTTTTCCTTCTATAATTTTTTTTTCCTTTTTCAGATCAACCATAAACATTTCATCATTTACTTCAACTTCGAATTTGGAAGCCTTAGAATGCAAAACCTAGGCTTCATTTCTTCCTTCTCAATCTTCAATCTGATTCTTGAACTAATCACTTATTGGCTTTCCTGATATGTTTTCACCATAAGTAATTTTTTTTATGCCCTCTAACTTATCAACAATGGGACATTCCCTTTCTTTGTAGATATATGTGTTGAACGTCTCACTCAAATTGTTTTCGATAGCATTGCAATTTTATCCACACTTAACAAATGCTCTACAAAAGTGTTCATGACCTATCTCATGAAGTCTTCATATGCACGAATAGACTCTTCATTTTTTTTGTGGCTATGTTGAAATCGGCCTTGTATGTCGATTATGTAGCTCTCCAGCAGCAATTCCTAATTGTTTCTCCCTTGTGTAGTGAGTATAATTCCTCTACTTTGCTTGCGGGGAAAATTTAAAAATTGCATTAAGAAGAACCTACAACACGTTTGTTGGACATACAAATAAGTCAGTCTTTTAACAACAAAAAACTTCTATTAGTAAAGCTTGTGCACAATCTTACCTACTATTGGTCACTAATGAAGACCTTGCCCCATTTTCAAGTCCTTTAGTAGTGGCTCAAGGAGCCATGTCCAAGATTCTTTCCAACTCTGCTAGTAGTACAAGGCAACATTCCTTTGATTAAACTCTTAATAAAGCATCCAGGCAACCCAATTACTTGTCTGCAGCCTACTAGAAAACCCTCTTTCAATTCATCGAAGCCCACATGAAATCTCTTGAACGTATTAGATCATCCAACTACCAGGTCAAATGAGCCATTGTGGCTACACCAAATCAACTAACTTTATGAGAGTGTTGCAACTTGTATTGCTCAATAAATGGATGTTTGATTATCTTAATAGCTTTAGCAATCATTCTGTAACAAATCCTCTTATTCAATGTCAATGTCCACATCTTCATTGCATCTACTTGCATTTGTGATGCCATACACCTCAAGTTAGCTCTAATTTTAGGTAAGAACTGCTCCGCAAGCCATACATAAATTGCATTCTAATTTTTCCTGCTCCTAGGGCAAGTATGTTCATTTCCATCGTTCTTGATGATGGAAGTCTTCTTACTAAGCATCCAACTAGCAAAAACTCTCCATTTATAGCCACTCATAGACCTAACAGCAATCTTTTTTGTTTCACTCTTCTTCCATCCGATGTTAAGTCCGTTTATGATTGCGTAAAGTTGTACATCTTTCTTGAATTAGGCACGTGAGGGAAATCGCATCCTTACTTTAAATTGTATTTTTTTTTTTTATACTCACATTTGGGGTCATATCCGATGGTTTTGGGTCTTATTTGGTCACTGACTTCTTTGTATCCATTGGAGTTAGGAGGGCTCAAATGTTCATCTCCTTCTTCTAGATCAATGTCTCCATCAATTTCACCCTCGTCCTCATTTTTAGGAATATAAGCGTTAACTATATTAGTAGCAGCAATGGCGTCAGTCTCTCTTCTTATTCACCTTGCAAGGAAGAAATCATTGCTACCACCACTAAGAATGTAGTCATCATCACTTAAGGATAATGTACTAGGATCTTGCTACGGTTTTATATTACTGTCGCTATCATCACTCTTGCTATCATCCTCATCAATATTACTAACACTAGTATAAGAATCACTACCATCACGAAGAGCAGCTCCTTCAATATATACTTCCATAATACCAAAACTTAATCCTAGATCAACCAATTCTAGCACTTGATCATCACAAAAAATTTGCACAACACCATCTTCTCAAGGAATACCCAAGAATTCGGTACCGTAACTTTTGAACTACGTATCCTAGACCAATAACATCCCTAATAATTGCATTATAATTCACTACCTTTGACTTACAACCATAGAGATATTCTACATGGCGGCATATGTACTTTATTATCTCACCAAACTCCATAAGTCCACCCAGGTTAAGTGCAATTATATAAACCTCTCACAGATAACTAGCAAAGATAGGAAAATCTAGTTCGAGAAATGAGTGGAGAAGATCAAGTTTGACAAACAAGCTACTTGGGATATTCGATTTTGACGTACAAGCCAAAAAATGAACTCTCATAGACAATTGCTTGGGATCTTTCACACCAAGCTGAATGAGTTTGACAAACAAACAAGGGGAAAAAAATCAAAGACTAGGAGAATAATGGAGATAAAGAGTGTGCAAGGAAAAAAAATCAAAGATGAGAAGATTACAAGTGTTAAAAAAAGCTTGCTCGATGAAGAAGAGTGCTAGAATGAGTTCTGATACCTAATTATGAAGACGAAGACAACAATGAAGAACAATACTCGATGAGGAGAAAGACTACGGAGAATTAGAGTATCCTGTAAGGGGAGAGAGCCCTAATTGTTTTCAAATTAGGACTTATTGAAAAAACAAAGATAGAGTTATGAATTTACATATGAATTTGCCATGTCAATTGAGTTATTACTATGTGTCATCTAGCTCACAATTTTAAGGTAAAATTTGATGGAAATTAATGAAGGGTAAATGCATAATGAGTGTACCGGTTTAGGGTTTTGGTAACAAAAAAAAAAAATTAGTTTGGAATAAATTTATTATAGATGTACCAAGTTGGAGTTCTTTGTATTATTAACTCAGAACAAAAAAGCGCACACACGCACTTAACTTTTTTCACTAGGTTTTCGGATCTATTGAATTATTTTGACGGCAAAAGGGAAAGTTGAAGCCTCTTTATAAGAAAGTAAAAAGAAAAAGAAAAGCTAAGGTTGGTGTAATCATTAATGTTCCTTCTAAATTTTGGGTCAAAGGTTTGATACCTCTTAAGGCAAAAAGAACTTATCAACCTGGAAGGTTTCAAATGAAGCTTTGAAGCAAGGATCTTTGTGTAGGGCTGACCACTTAAAATTGTCTTCATTCTTTTGAGGGGATTCTAGTCTCTTCATGAACGATGTTGTGACTCTTGCCCTCCTATAATCCTACATGACATGATTAACTTATAATTGTATTTACGAATAAATTATTGAAGAACAAACAATATCTGATACCATAAATAACATATACAGAGTATTAAAAATCACGAATTGGGATTAACTGTTAAAGTGGTGATTCTTATGTTCTCTCTCATATTGATTTCAGGGATATTTTTGAGAACTTTGATGCTATTCGCTGCTTGTTATATATGTTATTCATCAAAACCAAGCAATGACAACATAATATATTTTTTACAACTCTACTACATTGCTAATGTGATAGCAATTAAGACATAACCTTATTCCACCAAAGAGGCCGCAAATGTAAAAGGTCACCTTCTTATATCTGGAATTTCCCAAGTATGTGAGTTGGTCAATACCAAACATTATTAATGGACGGGCCGGCTCAGAAGCTGCTTATAAACTGGGCATGTTTGACCGAACTTCTTAGACCCGTTGGGCAAATCTGGACAAAAATTTAAATCCAATCAGTTGGTGGGCCGAGCCTAGGCAAGGGCCTTGAGGTCTGGCCAGGCCCGGCCATCCACATAATTACCAAAAAAGAGATTATATATGTAATTGATTAGCTCAATATTTATGAACACTAACAAAAAAAAATCAAATACGGTAGAAAAAAGAAGTATAAAACTCATAGGTAAAGTGATAATATAAAATAACACAAGGTCCTGACATTATTAATTTTATTTGTTTCTGTTTCCATTTATCTTTACTGGAGAAATTAAAAATAGAAAAGGAAAGTTGGCCTAATGGGCAGGACGGGCCCGCCCGTGGTTTTTTCTTGGGCTGGCCTGAGCACTTGCCCAAACCCGCAAGTTTGGACCTAGGCAAGAGCTAAGAGGGTTTGAGCCCAGGACATGCTAGAGCTGCTTAGTGAGAATGTCTGATAAGAGAATACAAAGGGAGCATTAAATTGTTAATATGTTGTATAGAGGATCTTGGATCTTGCGCTCTATCTCCTAGGAGACTAGCCAAATCATGTTAATTCATGTTAACTTGCGCTTAATTATCGGTATACCTTGGCAATTTCAAGTTTTTTTTTTTATCTAGATTGTGATATTATAGTATAAAAGAAATTGATTTGTAGATGAATTTTGGTCACTTTATAGGATCAATTACCGTACAACAAAAAATATATTTATATTTCTTCTCACTAGAAAGATAAGTTAGTAATTCTTTATCAATAGGACGTTTGGCACTCTATGGAAGGAAAAAATAGTAATTGGATGTTTTTTATTTTATTTTTTTATGTTAGTCTATTAAAAACAAATAAAACACTGTTACATAAAATGTCATAGATGGACTGCTAATCGTTGAGAAATGCATTCTGCTTGCAAGTACTGAATCTTAGTCACTAAGTGACATAACGCATGACTATTGATGGATTACATGAGCTCATCCACGTCTCAGGGCACCATCTTTCAACGATCATGTCTTCATTTACGAAAGAACCCAGCATAAGTAATTGAATATGAGCCATCTTCATCTACCGACAGTAGAGGCTTTTCAAGAATAAAACCATCCACGTGAATCCCTGTGAATATTGTTGATGAAAGACGAACTAATCAAATATGATCATTTCTCATTTCGACTTTGTTTGGAAGATGAAAAATGGCATGTGGGTACGGAAAATTGGATAATAATTTAAAATTTGTTTGAGAAGAAAATTGGGTTTCCTACCCTTTCAAAATTTGCCCCCGTTCCAGGGTCTTGTTAGAAAATGTGAGTTGTACGCCCAAGTAAATTCTAAATAAGAAGCTTCCAAAATGTTACCAAGCATAAGGTAATCAGTATTTGTGTGCTAACATGATATTCCTCTAGTTACGGCTCCCCCCGCTATCAAAACTTTATACATGGTGACATGCTAGTTAAGACCATGGAAATTGCCTAGATGGATCCGTCCTTGTTCGGGATGCCTTTCATTGAGCTGCTATATGCCATGCAATCACAAATGGGAAAAGCCACGCAATGCCCTTTTTGATCTACAGAAGAGACTCGAACTTAAAAGTTCACTGCAGATAGGGTTAAGAGCATGATATGCACATGTGTTTAGAGATTAACTTATATATCAATTAGTCCTTCATGCATGTGATTGTGAGTTGGACCTAGCCATTGCTCCATGCATATATAGTAGAAAATCCTAACATCATGTAATCACTTGCATGCACCACCCAAAGTGTCGGAAATAGGGAGCCCACAAACGTCACTCTATATGATGCATAATACTTTATGTAGATGTGTTTGGAGTCCTCCATATAAATTTAAATCGTACATTTTTCGCTATAAAAAGACGCTTTAGTGCGCATGATTTTAAAATGTCTTCCCTTCTTCTTCTTTTTTTTCCCCTCTCTTTTCTGCCATCCTTCCTTCTCCCCATAAACCTCAGCCTCTTTTCTCTTTTTTTTTTTTTTTCTATTTTTTGGTTTGATAACCTAGGGGTATATCCGTAATTAAATGGCTCTCCGGAGGTACACTAGCAAACAACCCATCCTCATGACTTCTTCTCTACATAAATCTAAGTTTTCCAGGACGATACAGACACCGATTTTGCAGGCGAAAGCACAACAAAGCCTTTGCCACTAGGTGAATCTCGGGGAGAAACCTATTTCGTTAGATGTTGCCATTTTTCTCTCTCCATTATTCTGGGAGGGAGACAGGAAGAGATTATAGGATCAAGTTTGGCGGCGTGAGTGATTCTTATAAGGTATGGTGGCATTTAAGGTCATTATAGTGACATTAAATGGGGTGAGTGGTTCAATCTCACCCTTTAATTGATTGTAGATGTATGGACTTTTTACATGGAATAAATTTAAGATGTATATTAACTTCTTAAATAAATGCAATTACATTGGATGAATTAAACTCAAGCGGCTAAGTTGAAGTCAAAACTCGAACAAATTTTCGAATGAGAACTAATATAGATCTGTGAAAAGAGATGAAATTGAAATTAAATAAACTTGTTACTTCAAAATAGTTCTATAATGGAGCTACAAATACCAAGATTTAAGCTAGAATATAGACTAAGTTAAATGTCATAAGAAAAATTAAAAGTTTGATATACGTAATTACAAGAAAAGAATAATTTAAATTACAAGATAGGTTCCAACAAAAAAGAGCTCCAAGATAGGTAAGTGAGATTAACATCTAAACCTAATATGCTCAAATTGTGGATATATTAAATTTGTTGAATTCATCTCTACAAATTAAACCTGTCTTAGAAGGGACTTAAAGCAAAATGTCTTTCTGGCGGAAAATAACAAAGTAACCTTTCGAGGTAAAAAGCAATTGAAAAACTAGGGTAAAAAGCAGTTGATAAACTAAGTTATGTTCATGACCTCCTTGAACTTTGACACTGTCATTCAATTGCTCTTGATCTTTGCAATGTTATACATTTCCCCCTTAAAAAATTTGGGAGGTTCTTGGTAACCTCGCAAAGTTCATGAGCTATTGCGCAAACCGTGCCAAAGTATTGGAGGAAATTAATGATTACCTAAGCGTATGTGCCAAAGTTCTAGAGGATACGAATAATTACCAAAGTTTATCTATAAATAGTGCGTTTTACGATGAATGTTAAAATGATTAGTTGCTAACTTTAGTTTATGTGCTATGAAAATAAAATTTAGTCTATTTCTTTCTGTTTGTAAATTGAAGCACCGGAATCATAATATTCATTGTTCTTTTAGTTTGTGCCACTTATTATTTATTGTCAATACCTATAATATATATATATATATATATATATATATATATATATTATTTTTTTGTCATAGAATTGGGAAAAATTACCAAAATAGTCTTAGATTTATTGCAATTTTTCCAATTTTGTCCTAAACTTTTAATTTGGCTAATTCAATCCTAAACATTTTGTAAGTGTGTCAATTCAGTCCATTCAGCCAATTTTGACCGACTGGTGCTAACGTGGACCTGGACCGACGCTGACGTTAATAATTTTTTAATAATATTTTTCGAATTTTTTTTGTTCATTTTTTTTCCTCTTTCCTCCTTCCTCTAGTTGGGGAGGTCAACCTCGCCAGTCCCTAGTGAGGCTTGCTCTTGTTGGCCACTAGCAAGAGTGAGCCTCAGCTAGCGACGGTGAGGCTGCCTTCACCATGGTTGAGCGAGGCCTCACCAAATTTGGCAAGGCAGTGACCTACCCATGTCTAGCGAGGCTCACCCAGGCTAAAGGCCGCACCCTTTGACCTCATGGCCTCTAGCGAGGCACAACCTCTTCAAATCTAGTGAGGTCAAGCATAGCCCAAGGTTGGTGAGGCTCCACCCTCGCCAGATCCGACTTCTACGAGCCTCGCTAGCCTAGCGGATAGCCTAGGGGAGGTTGCCCAGCCACAGCCAAGATTCTCCTAGGTCAATGAGGTCCCTTGTTGGCCTTGCCTCTAGCTCATCGCTAACGACAACCAACTAGAGAAAGAAGAAAGAAGTGAAGAAAAAAAGAAAGAGAAATACTGAATCATGTTGTTTACCCTTACAACGAGGAGCCAGATAATGCTTATGGTCAAGTACAAATGTGTCCCAATTTTTTTTGGCAAATGGGCATGCTGAACCATTTTTTCTTTTTCTTTTTCTTTTTTTTCCTTGCATGTCTGCTTCTCAATTTTTTGCAATACTTATTTTGCCTCTTGACTCTACTTCCTTTTCATCAGCGCTATGATGGAAAGAAAGCATCTTCAACTGAGAGCGCGAGCCTTCCGAGGGATTAAATGTTTCTAGTTTGATCAATCTATAGTTCTCGAGTAGGCTTGTCTTATCTATGGTGTCATGGCAGCTGGTGGAGCTTTCTCACAGCAAAAGATTGGCTCAAAAATTATTTTGGCATGTTGTCCGGTACTCCACCTATCTTAAAGAGATCTTTTAGAAAGCCTACAAAAACCAACATGGATACTTCTCGAGAGGAGTGCATTCATTGTAATTTTTCTGTCTTAGCTTTAAAAGGGGTAGTCCCAATTTGTTCTTTAGACATGGCATTTTTTTTCTTTTTACTGCTGTCATTTTAATATAACTGAAGTTCTTAGTTCCCTTTTTATGACCTATTTTGTGTTTATCTCCTCTTGTCCTTTATTAACTCTCCCTTGCCCATTCAATTTACGAGAGGATGTACTGTTGTAACATGAATTAGCTTCGGAAATCCTCATGATTTCTGTATTCAAACACTATTATAGGATTCTCTTGGTGCTCGAAGGAGGATGATTGCCAGTGATGGATGTCTTTACTTGCACATTAATTGAGCGAGGATTTCATAGCATTAATTGGTAATGGTGTTGTTTTAAATGACGACCTTCTGCTGGAAGCTAAGATTGTATTTGCTCTCGGGTAGACAATGAAAGTGTCAGCCTTGGCCAGCTCAGAGTCCCTCTCTTGCTTGCCTTTCATGGGTTCGCAGTACATATACCGTCAGCCATGATTTGTTCTTATTTAAGATGCGAGGGGTTACCAGAAAGCCGCTTTAAAGATGCTTGTGGAGTCGTTAGGAGGCTTTGAGGTTTCTTCTAATGGCACAAGGCTTTTAGGAATTGGTAGAACAAATCTATTTGACCAAGGTCCTTGGGGAAGTTGATCAAGTGGTCCATGAAGGTCACGTATGAGGTGATGTCGTTGCTGCAATCGAAGTGAGACTGCTCGAAGGCTATCAAGTTGAGGCAAAGTGACCTCGTCCCATCGTGGATCAAAAGCCGTGGGATCTGGAGGATCCCGTCCTTGAACTGAATGTCCCTGAACCTGTCCATCTTCCTCTCTTTCTGAATTTGATCACAGCATACTGAAACTCTGTCACACAGTAAATGAGCTGTTGCCACCTCTTGTTGGTGACCTGGTTGGATCGACCATCGCTTTGATTCACCGCCTTGGCTCTGGCTTCGGACCCAAGCGGAGGAGGCTCTACCGGAACACTTTTGAGGCTATGGAGCTCGCCCTGCTTTGCTAACCGGTCAAAGGGGCTGGCGTAGCTGAGAGACTCCAGCCTATTGCAGCTAAGCTTGGTCGAAGGCTTGTCCATCGACATTAGAAGATTGAAGAACCAGAGCACTAGCTTGGCCACAACCCTCTTCTGGTTGGGATAGCCGAGCTGGAGGCTGAGCAGCTGGTCAAGTATGAAAAGCGGGATTTGATTCTTGAGCATGATCGTGTCCCACTCAATCGTTTGCATATGGGTTCCTGCATTGAGAAGATGGTCAATGCGAGGGTAGCCAAATTCCTTGAACCCCTCGGCGACTCCTCGGAACCGCTCGGTCACAAAGCGCCTGTCAAGAATCATCATCGCCATGAACTTGTTGCTGCTCAATGGATATCGTCCCCCTCATAGCGAGCGCAAGCGCTTTCCTCGACTCCTTCACTGAGTCTATATAGAGGCTTATCTCATGACCGGTGCACCTAAGGATGTGGTAGGGGCTGCGCCACCTATGCCGGTCCATCTGGCAGAGGCACTTCTTACTGTGGCAATACCACCCGAGGGAGAATCGGAGTGATGTAGGCCTTGTCCTCACCATCCTTGAGATAGTGCACGATCCGATGAAGATGACCCAATTGGACTCTGGCAGCCTCAGCTCATCTTTGGAGACGTTTTCGCTGCAGTTGTTCTCGACCACGATCAGGAGAGCCTCAAATGGTTTTCGCTGTAGATTGTGAACCGGGTGGTCCTGAGCCTGTTGGTGGTGGTGGTGGTGGTGGTGGTAATCTATTTATTCTGTGGATGCATTGGAGGTTGATTTCTTGGGGAGTCCAGATTCCACAGTTTCTCTGAGCTTGAGAGTGATTAAATACCAACTCAAGAGCTCTTTGTGGCAGACAGCAACCATTTTTGGTGAAGAATTTGTCTCTGTTTCTTTGCCTTTACTGTTCTTGCGTTTTAATCATTGAATTGCTGCTTTATAAGGAAATTGGAAAAAAGGAGAGATTTTTCCAACGTCCAAGCTCCGTTCATTTTACAAAAAATGTTCACGGAAAATAAACTGATAAAGAAAAAAAAAATGTTCACGGAAAATAAACTGATAAAGGAAATCTTTTTCTATAAACATAAAAAAGTCTTTTAAAATTGAAAAAAATGTGTTTCACTTTTCAAGTAAAAGAAAACATTTTCCTCACTTTTTTTTTCCTCTTATCTCATACCTAGCCCCCATTTCCTTCTTTTTTCTTTTAAACAAATTCAATTTCATCCGATAACAAGCGAGCCTCATCGACAACTAGCCACAAGTGAGCCTCCAGGTTGTTGGCCTTGGGCAAGCTTGAGCCTTTGGCTCATTGATCTAGTGAGACTTGAGGCCTTGGGCTTGTTGCTCGCCAAATCAGCGAGCTTGACAAGCACGAGCCTTTGGCTTGCCGATTGGCGAGCACAATCCTCTAGCAAGTAGTGAGCTCAAGCTGCAATTCGTCTTTTGGCCAGTCGTTAGTTGTTGTCGTTGCCAGCGACTAACCAGAGAAGAAGAAGGTGAAAATGAAATAAAATAAAATAAATAAATGAAAAAGTAAGAAAAAATATAAAAGATAAAAGATAAAAATTCGATTTTAAAAAGAAAAAGGAAAATAAAGAAAATAAATAATTTATTAAAAGGACTATACCGAGAAAAGTCAAATTAAATTTTTTATAACCACTAGGGTTTGCCCTAGTGATCACATTTCCAACATGGAAGAGGGAGGTAGGGAGTTCGAATCCCCACCTTTTCAGGGGGGTTGCAATAGGAACAATTTAATTTCAAGTGTGGGTTTCGACTCTCACGCCCTGCAAAGAGGTAAGACAAAAATCTGAGAGTAAGAGTTAGAATAAGAGTAGAGTAGGACCGATAAAAAAAAAAAATTATATTGAACGGCAGAAAATAACTTCTAGTTTATTTTCTAGTTTCAGTCAAATATCGAAAAATATTGTCATTTTCCTAGAAAATGACTTCCAAAAACGCCACATTTTCCTAGATTCAAAAGGAGCTTCATATGTATCATTTATCTTTATTAATTACTTTTAAGTTAATATCATCAATTGGGTAGAGTAGCTCATACGGACCACCCCTACGAAATAAAGAATAATCATTTGTGCATGATCTGTTAGGTGTTATTATTAACTCTTTTTAAAAATAATTTCACCATCTATATTCCTTGAATTGCCAGTCACTCATCAGCATCAATTGAAATATAAATTGAGTATAAAATCAATAGTAAGTTCACACGAATGAAGGAACTTAGTTTTTCAGCTGACACAATAGTCAATTTCTTTAATTATTATTTACCACAGAAGAGGAAAGTTGAGGCCTTTTTCATAAGAAGGAAAAAGAAAAGAAAGGTTGAGGTTGGTGTTACTCTTGTTTCTTCTCAATTTCGGGTCAGAGGTTTGAATCTCTTAAGGCGCACCTTTTGGTCATCAAGCTCATTTTTGCTATACATTTCATTTTTGGATAAATCCAAATTCACCATTATTGCACTAATATCGTCTGTTGTTATGAACATTTGGGTCCCCCGAACTTGAAATAACTATGTTCCCATGCTTCTGACTTCAATTTTTTGTTATGAAAGGTGCAGAACATACCATCAACTCTGTCGTCGGGATGACACCAAAAGAGCAATAAAAGTCAATGAATTGATCAATTTTAATTGTCAGACTACAATAGTTTACGATAGACTGTGTACCTTAGAAAGTTGCCACACAATCAAGGCACAACCCAAGATTGGATCCCAAGCGTTAATGGCACTGCACAAAGTAATTCCAAACTTCGAAGGCACAATCTAAGATTTCTTAATTGCGAGAAGGGGAAATTGTAGTCATTTATACAGGGTTGACCTGAGGATTGGGAGTAGCCAAAAAAATAAAAATAAGAATAAAAGAAATTGCACCCCATAATTTGATTAGTCCAGTTCGACATTTACGTATCAGATAATTAACATTGTATGAGAAATCAAGAACGCGGCCTATAGTAGGCATACATTGCATAGAAGGTCTGTATAAAAGTAAGCACAAGTAAAATGAAAGCAGCAATTAAGGAAATAATTGACCAGGGACTGTCGAAATACTTGTTCTTGAGTATGGCTACCCAGGCATTCCACTTGATGGTGAGAAAGGCTCTCAACATACCCCACAAGAGCACGAGAACGAATCTTGTTACATCACAGCATGTATCAAGAGTGAAATCATCTGAGTCAAATAATCCAGAGTGGTATAACACCACATCATGAGATATGTCCCAGAGATAACTGTCTACTGGGTTGAAGGCCACCTCCTGGCAAAGCCAGCGGAAGAGGTCAGCCACCTCAGCATCACTCCCAAGGCAGTGCTTAATGATCCCGCAGTCGTGGAGGTGCAGGACGTCCTCTGGGGAGTTGATCAAGTTGTGCATGAAGATTACATACGAGGTGACGTAGTGGCTGCAATTGAAGTGAGACTGCTCGAAGGCTATCAAGTTAAGGAAGAGTGACCTCGTCCCTTCGTGGATCTCAATTGGCGGGATCCCGAGGATCCCATTCTTGAACCGGATGTCACCCCACCTGTGGTCATCTCTCGGCCTTATTTGGATCCCGACTTCCTGGAGCTGTCTCAAGCAAAAAGTGAGCCGTTCCCGGCTCTGCGACCAATTCTGGGTCTTGGGCTGCTTTGGGCCCAAGTGCAGGAGGCTCCTCCGGACCACTTCGAGGCAATGGACCATGCCATGGTCGTATAACGGGTCGAACTCCAATTTTTCGCTGGAGTAATCGAGAAAGGGGTAGGGCCTAGTCCACACGAATGATATGTAGCCGCGGAGCCCCCTCAAAGGGAGCTTAATCAGAGTGCTGAAGAATTGGAGTGCCAGCTTGGCCATGCATTGCTTCTGGTTGGGGTCACCGAGCTGGAGACCGAGCAGCCGGTCGAGTATAAAGAGCGGGATCTGATTCTCGAGCATGATCATGTCCCGTTGGATCTGGAGTATCGATTCCCGCATTGAGAAGACGGGGTCATTAGGAGGGTAGCCAAGTTTCTCGAACCCCTCGGTGAATCCTTGGAACATCTCGATCACAAAGCACCCGTCAAGAACCATCATCTCCACGAATTTGTCGCGGCTCACGAATATCCTTCCCTCGTAGCAGGCCCGAGCTCTCCGTTCAACCTTCTTTATCGAGTCTAGATATAGGCCTATCCCATGACCAGAGCGCTCGAGGATGCGGTGGAGGCAGCGCCACTTGTGCTGCTCCATATGGCGGAGGTGCTCGTCACCGTGGTGGTATGGCCCAAGGGAGACGATCTGGGGGACCCAGGTCTTGTCCTCGCCATGCTTGAGATGGCGTGGGATTCGGTAAATAGAGAGCTTTGCCCACGATCCTGGCATGTTTTCCTGGCGACCTTGTGCGAGCTTCTCTTCAATGGAGATGACCCACTCGGACTTGGGAGGCCTTGGCTCATAGTTGGGGACGATTTTTCTCGCATAGGTTGATTTCTTGGGGAGTCGAGATTCCACAGTTTCTCGGAGCTTGAGAGTGATTACATACCAACCCAAGAGCTCCTTGTAGCGAATAACAGCCATTTCTTGTGAAGAATTGGTCTGCGTTTCTCCACCTTTGCCTTAAATGGGTTTTTTTATGCTTTGAATTGATGCTTTATAAGCAAAAATAAAAAAGAAGAATTGCTACTTTTATGGCTACAAGTTTTGGAACAAAGGAAAGACTGTTCCTTCCAGAGAAAATATTCATGCTCTAGTCCAGTAGTTGATTAGCACGTGTCCAAATGGCCCACTAATTTCAACTTTGTTTTCTTTTTGAGTTTTCTCCTCTCTTTCTTTTCTCCTTCCTCCATCGTCCCCTGCGATGGAGCAAGAAGTTGGCCCAGAACCAACAGCAACAATGAATAATTTAACATGCTTTCATTTTTCCAGTATTGAGACTCAAAACGAGCTTTATAATATTCTAGGCCTTATGAGGTCACGTCGATTACATCATCAAAACAATAATATTTTAAGGTTGGCTATTATAACGACAATTTGTATTATTCAACCGAACGCCTAATAGAGTAATTTAACATTTTGTGCATGCAATATGTATTGAAGGAGGTGGAGTGAAGGCTCTGTCCACGCATTGATGGGGGAAAGGAAAGAAGATTTTGCCCGGAATAAGCTGAAAAGAGTGTGATTATTAACATGCCCATACCTTATTCATCACATCACAGAGAATGGTAGGGTTCTTATTTGCCCCGCTTAGCTTTATAATTTGATTTTCATAAGCCAGAATAATTTGATTATTAATGGGAGAAATAGATAGTCCAATATAGTAGTATTTTGCATGTAACTCCCCATAAGAACAGCGTTAAAGGATGGCACGAGGATTAGATGCCACTATGCCCATCTGACCTCTCTCATGGAAGCTGTCAAGTGAGTTTTAGTTCATTTTTCAGATAAACCCAATGCCACCTTCTTTTTCAGCAATGTTGTTTTTGTTGCTTGTTATAAACATTTGGGTCCATTGCACATGTGGTGACTATGTTCCTATGTTTTTGATTCCAAGGTTTCGTATGTCTAGTAGAAAATGAATAATTTAAAAAATATTTTCCTAAAAACAATATCTTATATCACTTAAAATAATTAGTCAATAAAAATATTTTCATCATCGACAATAATTTATATCTAAATTTTTTCGTGAACAATAAAAATATTTTTCGTTTATTTATTTTTGTAAGTGATACAAGCAATCGTTTTTAGGAAAAATATTTTTCAAATTATTTATTTTCCGTGAAATAAACATAGCCTAATTATGATCTATTACATTTTTGTTATGAACGGCACACGCTATACAACAAACTCTTAGCTGTGCGTTAATAGCACATAAAAAAACTGGTCAATAAAGAATGAGAATGTCAAAATTCATGGACCATGTCGACTTTAATAAAAGGAGAAATGCTATATTTACTAATTCTGGGTTGCTAAATTGGTATACTAAATAACGCAACAAATAAACTATTATTGAGTGTTGAAGATGACTCTCTTACTTTACTTACAACTTTCAATTTGCTTTAAACCGTTTTACCCCATAATATCACACGAGAAGCATGACAATTGATGCATGTCAACTTAATTGTGTTCCAATGCTTACCAAAACACTTTTCTTTTCTAAGATTTAATTTTGTTTCATCCCTTTCCTCTAACCACTATGTGACGTGAGTTACAAAAATGGACAATTATATATAGTTAGTTTACTTGTAGGCAATATTTACACTATGTACTCTACTGAGGCATGGCAAGGACGAACAGGAATATAAATTACTAATTGAAGGATGTTTGAGAGCTTACATCTTTTAGTGAGGAAGCCATGCCAACACAAAGTACATCAGAGAGAGCTTTTGTCAATGCAAAGGATTTTAGGCTAAGGAATTTTCATGAAATATAATTGTTTGGTAAATCCTATTTATAAAAATACATATTGTGTTTGGCAAATACCATTTGCATTGGGCTTTTTGCAAATAATTTAAAAAAAATTAAAAATATAATAAAAAGAAAAAGAAAAGGACAATGGAGAGGGCAAAATGGAAGCTAATCTGGAAGGAGAATTTATACTTGCCTTCTAGTCTCCTTTCCTTCCAAAGAATCAAAGAGGTTAGGTGCATTCATTAAGGCGAGAAAGTATGTGATTCTCCTTAAGGCAAAACCCACCCAAAAAAAAAAGGAGATTCATAACTTCATTAAGACCCACCCTAAAACTAAAATAATCATACTTTTAATTCCCCTTAAGATAAGTGCTTAATGGAGAATCCATACTTGTCTTTACACACAACCTACAAAAGCGAAGAACCAAAGTTGAAGACCAAGTTGAACAAATAATGAGGGGTAGGACTGTGTTTCGTTGCATGTTTCTCACCGAGCCTCCAACGAGGCCAAGTGAACCCAGACGCACGACCTCAGGTGGCCCAAGAGAGGCGACTTGTGCAATCTCAGGTGGCTCAGGCAAGGCGAGCCCGGGAATTGTGCCACCTTGGCGGCCCTTGACGATTGCCGGCGTTTGTCGGTGAATCTGGAATAATGCAGCACCTTGTCCTGAGTTGTCATGGGTGGGGCCCTTGACGTTGAATCTGGGACGATGTAAGACATTGACTCTCTTTTTCTCTCTAAGTCGTGCATAGATTCGCGGTTCCACTGGCCAACTTAATTACACATTTGCCACTACACAACCGCCTTCCTCCTTGTCCCCAATCAAATTCTGATGCAATCCCACTCTTTCGAAATTCTCATGCGAGATATTTAAATTCACGAGACGACTATCGGAACTCGGCACTTTTCTTGTCATCCATCTTTAAGGAAAGAAAAATTAAGATTGATGTAGTTACTATATATATATATATAAATTTTGGATAAGATGTTTTATACTTCTTAAAACACACCACCCAGTCATCAATCTCATAGATAAAAGAAATTATTAGTTGAGGCAATGAATTTCATTTTAACTTTCACTATTTTCCAGCAATGTTGTCTGTTATTGTTTGTTATAAAATTTCGGATCCATTACACATATAATCACTTTGCTCCTATCCTTTTGACTCTAATTATGATATGTTACTTTGTTGCTATTAAAGGGCCAGAGTACGCATCAACTTTGCCACTGGGATGACATAGACAAATAAAAAAATTCAATGAATTGACAAATCTCGACTATGAATGATAATTATTTATGATATACGTTATCTACCTCAGGAAAGTTATGCATAATACAGGCATGACACAAGATTAGGTCTCAAGGTGTAGTGGCACTATGCAAGTCATTCCGAAGTCCAAAGGCCCAATTCAAGATTTATTAATTTAGGGAGGGGGAAAATGTGTTCCATTGTCCATGGTTGACTAGGGGATTAAGACTATGTTGACACCTAATTTTTCACCTAAATTAATTAATTTAAAGTAGTGTTAAAGGTTAGGAATTAGTCACAAAAAGGGTTATTAAAAAAAAGAGTTAAAAAAAATCGAAATTATTTATAAAAAAAAAAAACGAAAATGGTCGGGTCGGGCCGGATTCGACCATGGCCCGACCCGCCCCTCTCTTTTCCTCCCCTCGCACTGCGCCTGGCCCAATCTCCTTTCCCTTCCGACCGGCCTAGCCCTTTTTCTTTTCTTCTGCTGGTCTTCGCTCGAAGACTTGCAGAAGACAGAGCAACAGAAGGGCAGCGAAAACAGGGGTGGCAGAGGATCGGTGTGGCAGGTGAGCGGCATGATCCGCAGGTCGGAAGCACCCGGCCGGCAACTGGCTCGACTGTAGTCTTCGCGCAAGTTCCTGCAAAAAAAAAAATAGAGCAAAAAGGAAAGAAACGGGAAGAAAAGAGGAGGCAAGGCAGAGGATCGGCATGGCAGGGCTTTCGGCACGATCCGCGGGTCGGGGAAGCAGACCGATCGACCAGCTGGCACAGCAGGAGGTCTTCGCTTGGAATACCTGCAGAAAAAGTAAGGACAGAAGTATAAGACCGAACGGAGAAGAGAGGATCGAGAGAGAAAACGGAGAGAGATCCAGCAACACAGAGAGAAATACAGAGAAACGAGCCGAAGGGAGAGAGGGAGCTCGAAGGAAACCTCCGCCGCGGTCAGTCGTCCACCCGAAAGCCACCGTCCGTCACAGCCCTTCCCGTGAAACTAGGTAGGTCTCTCGAGCGTTTGTGTTCTGTTCTCGTGGGGGGGTGTCGGGCCGGAGCTCGCGGCCGACCAGTTCGCGCGAGCTCCGGTCCCACCGATCCTTCACGGTTGTTCCTAGGTGTTCTGGTGTGCTCTACTAGGAACCTAGGTTTGTGTTTAAGTTTCGATTGAAGCAAAAATCCCCTGCATCAATAGCGCACGCCAAGTGCTTGTGAAAATGTGTAAAAGAGTCCTGCAAGTTTGTTAAAGCTGGGAGGCAATTGTTCTTTGCTCATATCCGTTCCAAAATGTGATTGATATGTCCCTTAGCAGATCTTGAGTGTTGCTTGCGTATGTTGTGTTGATCTTTACTCGGATCCAAGCCTTGATGTGAGCCCGTATGTCCCTTTTAGTTGCTGCGCACCTAATGTTTGACAAAATGTCTCAAAAGAGAACCGAGAAACAATCGGCGTTCAAACTCGTTCTGATTCGCACTCGGTCATATATATGCGGAACCGTGCCTTTTTTTTATGTTTTCGTTAAGATTTCATGCGATTCTCACGAAGTAAACGTGTATCTTTAAGCTGGGGATGTCCACATCCGAGATTTGCTTCAGCCGTCGCCGGAGTTAGATGGCCGGCAATGATTCGGGCCGGTCAGGGCGTTTTGGTGTCGGAAGGGACGCTGGGTGCTTCGGTTGTTGTTGTTGTCCGAATGAATTTTGGTAAGGAAGCAGTTTCGGTGAGGCCATGTTTTAGGGATGAGAAGACTTCGAGCGTGCAGGGAGGCAAGCACGAAGGGGAAGAAGACCAAAAGAAAAAAGAAAAAGTAAAATAAAAGAAGAAGAAAACCCAAAAAGAGAAGAAGAGACAGTAGATGGGAGGTGTTCGGTGAAAGTGTCAGAAGTGAAGTGAGGAAAAGATAAAAAAAAATAATAACAAAAAGAATCATTAAAAAAGGCTGTAAAAAAAAATGAAAAAAAAGTGTTCTTTTTTTTAATCCAGCTGGGTTGGATCCGGTTTTTGGGTTGGGTCCACGGGCCGAATTGGGTTTACCCGGTCCGAATACATTTTCGTGAAATATGAAAATATTAAAAATTAAAAATATATTAAAAAATCAAAAAATTTTAAAAAAAAGAAAAAAAAAAAAATTTAAAAAGGGAAAAAAATCTCAAAAAAAAAATTGAAAATTCAAAAACTCAGAAAACATTAAAAAAATGCGACCTTTTTTAAAAAAAAATTTAAATTTTTTTAAAATTTTTTTTAAAAATTAAATTAAAATTAAAATAAAAAAATCGCAAAAATCCATTTTTTTTGGAAAATTCGAAAAGTCTTCTTTTTAAGAATAGAAAAATCTAAAAAAAAATTAATTTTCCTCGAAAAGGTTGAAATTAATCTTTAGAGTAATTTTCTCCTAAAAATGGGAAACCTTTCAATTTGGAATTGTGTTTAAGTTTGATTAAGCCTTTAGGGCTTTACCTTAAGGTTTCAATTGTCCTTTGGGACAAATGCCTTCGAATGCATAATATTGATATGTTGATTCTGGCTTCTCTTTAATTTAGTTAGGATTAGTATTTATCCTTTCTTTGGTGTTGAATTTTTGCCCTTTCATGCAATTTATTTAATCGCTTTCCTTAGTTGCTAATTATTATTTTAATGATTGTGCACTCGTATGATCATCTCACATATTAGTGGATAAGTATAAAATCAACCCAAACCGCCGCCAAAAATCACTTTGATAAAATGAACAAGATTAGGTATCGAAAGGGCACTAATTGGTCAATTAGTGTAATCAAGTCCCCCAATTAGATTCTCTCGGTTGCGTAGGAAGTGAGGTATACTCCCATGTCTCACTTGGTTTCTAGCCGACCCCAATAGGCTAGTGGCGACTCCTTTTGTGCAAAATTTGTTAAGAATATCCCAACGTCACGCAGGGTATGGGCTTGGGAGAGCCCGCGCCTAATCATGGGCCTTAGGCCCGCTCTTTAGGCAATACCCCTAAACCTGTTCCCTCCCCCCGAGGGTAGGTCGCGACAGACTAGCCACAAAAATCGGCACTTGACCTATGTAAGTCAGTGAGACCTAGAGCAATCAACATGCAAGTGATAGGATTGAATGGGTGATCTCCAGTTTCTAACTTGGAAATACCTCACTACCCCAACTGACATTACCAACCTTTTCAAAGAGTTAAACCAACCATATTGTGTGAAGATTAGTTGTGGAGGGATATCGTCATAGGACATAACATGGGAACTAAACTAATATATAGGCCCGAAAGAAAAGATGAAAGGATTAGATGATTGTATCTAAATTCGATATCAGATTATGATCGAAGTTAAATTTATTGAGATTATTGTTGTAGCCAGCTAGCTACCATTGCAACAACATCACCACAACCATGATCCGATATGCTAAATTTGAATTAATGAAATGATAACATTAAACAACTTCATATAGTTTGGAGACTCACTTAAACATGTGCAAAAAGTTTAGAGATTACATTGGATAAATTAAAAGTTCAAAGACCATATTGAACAAATTAAAAATTTAAACACTATGTTACGCATTGGGTCAAAATTTAAGAACAATTTATGTTATTTTCCTTAAAACAAATTCAGTGACATTCATAGATCTAAAATGAGCAAATCACAAAGAAGAATGCCCCAGCTTGACCACAAGAGAAACTGTAGGCAAACCCTCATTTCCCACACTTCAAGAGATATTGTGGAATGATGAGGCAAAACCAGGAAGAGACGACCTTAATTAGCAATGATGGGAACTATCAAATATTGATGTGTTAGCATGACCGAAAACAATTTTTTCATGTTCATCAATACTGAAATCAGAAGAAAAAATTTCGCTGCTCTCATTTTTCAATAGGAATGAAAACTGCACCAAAACATATTGGTGTTTTATGTTCTGTTTTTTTTTTTGGGTACATATGACCAGATTGAGAAAATAATTTTGTACAAGTATCAACTTGGGCAAAACAGTCTTTCTCAGCGAACTTTCTGTAAAAGCGGCGGGCCTCGTCGTTGAGAATCTCACGGAAACCACTTAAAGTTCTCTTTCTGCTCCTAAAATCCGAGAAGGAGAAGGCAGATTCGAAGTAAATTCCACCTCTGGTTTCATTTTTTACCCCCCATTCTATCTTTGTAATTTGGTTTTACAGGAATCACCTTTGAGAGCTCAATTAGCATTTGGAAGGGAAGAAGGTTATGACGCAAGCACATCAACGGTAGTTCTGTGGCAGAGTTGAGCATCAAACGGGGATCCCGCTTGCTCTTATGCACTTTGTAGTTCGTGCCCACCAAGTGTCTGAGAAAGTGCCGATAACAGGTCGGGGGGATTTTGCCCTCATTACGTGAAACCCCCTATCCGTTGATAAATCGATATGTTGCCTTTTTTCTTATTGGGGCATGCTTTGTGGACAATTCAACCTGAGGACCTTCACTCCCGATGGTAGTTAGTCTTTGATAGTTCCTTGTACGATAAAAACGCCACACAGTTGATTAGGTGCTTCCTGTGTGTGCAGCCAAAAGAATAATTAATCTTCAATGGACAAGAATGTGGGGTCCTCTTTGCCAGAAGATATCCTCGACTGGTTGTTTGCTTATTCTAAAACCACGAGTCTAGCGGATGCCTTAGAAGTTCTTGCGAAAATATCAAAAAAAAAAAAGATGGGCGTGCGGATCTTGCTTCAAGGAGTGTCCTTGCTTTGATACTTGATCTAATTCAAGGACACTTCAAATATTTAAATTCTGAAATTCTGGTACCATCACTGAAGCTTCTGAGGAACCTATGTGCTTGGAGAAGTTGTAAATCAGGATACTTTCATCGAGAAGAATGGAGTTGGAATCACTTTGACCATCTTGAGGGCTCCGATGCACACCCCTGCCTTAGATTGTGGAGCCGTCAGGATAGCCCTGCATACTCTAGCAAATGTCTTCTTGGCTGGAACAAACTATTTGGGTTCAATTCTTTCCGAATGAATTTCTCATGCCTGCAAGAATTTGGAGCCGAGACATAGTCGATCCTTTGTGTATGATACTATATACCTGTCAAGACGGGAACCCTGTACGTGCGGCAGAGCTGTGTTGAGATCCTGGTTTGTCTTTGGTGTCAGAAATTGCTCGGATTGCTTCAATAGGTACGTTCCATTTTCGCTTGCTTCTCTTTAGGCCACTTTCTCAAGTTCTTTTCCTCCTACTTTGATTGAACCTAATTGCGATCTTGTCTTCATCACATAATGTTATATTCTCTTGTTTGACTATTGGATTTCGAGAAGAATGGTTTAAATTGCTTCTCTCAGTCATCTGCTTAGAAGAAGCACATTTACCTACTTTATTTGCCGAACTAGCTGTTGCTCCTGCTGATGACAGCAAAGATGTACAGTTGGGCTGTGATGAGTTTTCACCCGATCAAGCGTTTCTCATTAGCATCCTGTGGGAGAATAAATGTCGTCACTATCTCTAACAAGTTTACATTATACATTCTTGGATTATTCAGAAAAGCTAGCGGGCTTGTTGATTTTTCTAGGGTAGGGCAAGTTAAGTCTTCCTACAGGGTCATCTCGTATCAATGTCCTTGGTTACACACTCACCACGCTGAGAGATAATTTGCACACGGTATGGTGGATGAGGACCCATGGGAAATACACAAGACACAACAGGCGCACTTCTCTCCTCGGGTCTTTTGGATTCGCTTCTGAATTTGCTCCATGAACTTGAGCCTCCCACAATTATCAGAAAAGCCATTAATCAGGGTCAGCACCAAGGCAGTGCAGATTCTAAACAACTAAAACAGTACCCTTACGAGGGGTTTCGCAGAGACATTGTTGCAGTCATCGGCAACTATTTGTACTGAGGGGGGAGCATGCAAGATGAGTTCAGATGCAAGGATGGGGTTACTCTGCTTATGCAGCAGTGCGTTGCAAATGAAGATAACCCATTCTTGAGAGAATGGGGTATTTGGACAATCAGAAACTTGTTCGAGGGAAATACCGAAAACCAACCAGCAGTTGCTGAATTGGAGCTCTGGGGAACTGTTAATACACCAGAGATTGCAGAGCTTGGTCTTCAAGTGGAATTGGATCAGAAGACTGGAAGACCAAAGCTCGTAAATTTTGCATGAAAATTGTCAAATGTCTATTAGTCCACTTGATAAGCATACCCTTTCCGGTAATTTCTTAAATTTTATCATGATGTGTTTCTCTGATGTTTTAATCAACGGAAATTTTTTACATGGCATCCTGGTGGCAATTTTGGCCCCTAGACATTGAGGAAAAAGTGAGATTAAAGAAATTTTGATGAATTAGCATGTTCTTATGATGTTTGCTTTAATTTTCGAGACTACAAGCGGTGATAATATTGAGTTTTTCTCGTTTTCCTTGTCTGTGATAAAAATTTACTCTTATGGAAATAAAGGACCTTCAAATCCTGGAGAAGTACGCCAGTGTTTTGAAGGAAAAAAGGGTACGCGTAGGGAAGTATCGAAAAAGTATTTGTATGGTTGAGGGAAGTGGTCAATTAAGAGAGGATTATGGCGATTGCCATTAGGATGTGATGAGCAGTTTCTTTCATCTGCAGTTGGAAGCTATAAAGAACATTAGTTTTCATAGTTATAGAAACTTAATGCCTTGCTTCTTCTTGCTAATTTCTCGAACTTTATACTTGCACTGTTTTGTTGTTTCGGCGTTCCTTAAATGGTGAAATCTGGTTCATCTTGATTTTCTGATGGCACTGATGCTCTTAACAATGACTTTAACAGTGTCAACAAATATATGGTTGATGAAAAATCTTTCTTTTTGGTGATATTTGGGACGCCATCTCACTTAAGAGAGCTTATCAGAGTCTGATATGAGGGATACAATATTACCCTTCATTGGTTTGCTAATGATTGAATAGGCCTGAAGTACAAAGTCCTACATCTTTCGTTTCATTAGGTCAATTATCCTCCTGTTTCTATAGTTGCAGGAGAAGCAAAAAAATTTTATTAGTATTTACACATGGCAACTAGTTATCGTTTTCGAGGATCGAACCTCGGATGCCTCTGGACCATTTCAATCCTCATACCATTAGACCGCGGCACTAGTAGCGTTCATGGAGCGCTTATTTTTCCATTTATTGGCTCTTGGATGACACGTCCTTTTACACCAAGTTAGGTGAGTTCGATACGAGTCACTTCCATGTACTAGCTTGGCCAATATTGACTTGCCCATATTAACCATTGAGTTTGGTTCTTAAATCCCGATACTTCCTGTCAATAGGGGAAAATATGTCAAAAGTGAATTTAGAGAAGGGGAGTATTGGAAATGATACCAAATTACCTTTTCCCTAGAGTTTGTATTTGATAACTCATAGGGATATTTGAATGTCGATGATGACCTTTTTGTCTTGACACAGTTCAACGTCTCTTTGGATTATCCCTTCTCATTTGTGGCCATGTGTGCATGATTGATGATCGTTGATTCATCTTCAACATCTTCCTTCTGTGGAATTTTTCTTCTATCTTTGACCATATGGACATTAGTAGCATTGGGAGAAGCTATGTACCTCAAGCTTTCATGAAATCTGAGATGGACAATCAAAACTTCTAGTTTTCTGATGACAATCATTTCTCGAGAGAGTATGCGTTTGGAACAAGAAGTGAGGTTTCCAGATTCTAAAGTCATCATATGGAATGGGGGGCTAGAGATCGCCTTGACTGTCTGGATTTTCTCCTTATTGACAGTAGTCAATTCAAAGGAAGAGAATAAATTCCTTCCCTGTGCTTCTTGGCTTGTCGAAGTTGGAAATCTCATCAATGAAATTGCAACATCTAGTTGCTCGAGCATGTTGCATAGAGAAGATATTGCTCAGATTTGAGACAGAGTTGTACAAGAGCGAGGTGGAGTGCATAGAGCTCCGGGGACGGCTCGCAAAATGGGAAGGCTGAGAGTAGCATTGAGGAGGTTACTCTGCCCTAAGTTACTATAGTATGCATGCTTCGGGTTCAACTGTATTCTTGTGCCTATTACGTCCTATCTTTCGTCTCTTGTAAATAGAAGAGAGGGGACGTCATTTCTAAAATTATGTTCAAGGAATAAGACATACCCTTTTTTGAGATGGGATGTTCTTTTCTGTTTGCCCCTACTTTCTTGAAAGAGTGTTCTCGAATTCGGCAAGTTGACATGGTGTGCCAGTTTCAAATGCCCCTTATCACGCTAAGTCAAAGGGGATGATATTCTGAGACACGAAGTGAATAAGTCAGAAAAATAAACAGGATTAAATTTAACATCTTGTTTTGACAAAAGCTTTTGGTAATGAAATATTTTTTATTTTCAAAAGTAGAGGAAGCATGAAGAAGCTTAGCCCTCAATATTCTCCTTAGATGGTATTTTCTTTTCGTGGTTGGATAACATCACTAGGCTAGTTTGGTGTGTCTCCTCATAACCTCAAAATATTTGCAACTTTATTTAGTATTAGGTGGATTTACATTTTGGAAAAGTGATTTCAAAAGTCCATTCCTCAAGGGGAAATGATGTTAAAAACAAAAAAAAACCAAAGTTAAGAAAGATGGACAAATACCCACGTAGGGGAATATGCAAGGAAATTAAAAAGGGTTTTTCTCGAGCGGGCTTGCACCCATCCCTCTTGATGGTCCTTCGTCGATAGCATCCATGAAGACATCTTTGTACCAATCACCAGTCACGCCTTCTTGTGCTCCTAGCTTCGTGAATTTTAGATCATCCATGCCTCCCCATCCGTCATGGACAATATTTTGATGATGGTCATAGAAACCTTGGGGGACTGAGTAGTTAACTTAGTATTCGAATTTACCACTCGGTTGCCCCAAGGTGTCCATGGTTGTCTTTCTTCCATGCGTCTCCTTAGTGTATTCAGGGAACATGGTACCAGTGCTAGGTACCACGAGGATGTCATCTTTGCCATAACATAGCCATGGAGAGTAGAACGTGAATATCCTAACATCCAAAAGATTTTGAACCTTGTCTTTCAAGATAGTACAGTCATCTAGTGAGTGCCCCAACTCCCCCGAATGGTAGTCACAATACTTGGATGGATCATAAAGTACTACGGAGCAGGACATCTCAGCTCCTTAGAGATCATTCCTTGCTCTAGGAGGATGGGGAAAATAGTGACCATCGATTTAGGAAGTGAATATGGTCTTGTGTCGCTTGAGGACTCAGGTAGCCGAGCTCCTTACTAGGCTGAGTCAGTAGGGTCTTCTTCATTCATTTCGGCTACCAACTCGTCATTGTGATGGGCAGCTTGAGTGAAATTCTCCGTCAAGTGGTGTAGTGCCTCGTGCAGTTCATCAACTTGACGTTGAAGCTGGCTGAACGAAAAGTTATCACTTGTTCCTTCTAGTTGTTCCTTCTCGATGGCACTTATGAAAAGGTCTCCGAACATAGTGGTCACGTCATCTAGCCCTGCTTTCTTTGTAAGTGCTGGCTGAGTTATGTTATCCTAACCTATGCCCAAGTAAATGCGAAACTTCGAGCTTTCATGGCTGAATTGCTTTGGAGCACCGATCATTTCTTCCTCCTCATGCATCATCCTTGTAGGGCCCGGGAAGGTTTCCTCGAGATGGAGGTATACAAGGCCGGCCTTTTCCTTTGCCTTTCCCTTTTGGCGTTGTTCTTTTCCTTTGTAATACCCTAAACCGACAGTGTGGGGTCTCCTCAGGGCTTTGATAGGCTGACAGATGCCTTAGCTTCCCTTGCCGAACCCTTGACCGAGGGTAATACCGTATCCAGTCATGATTTTCAATACCATGATTGTAGCGCTTGACATTTCGAGGACAAGGGGTGAAGTCCCTCGAGTCTCGTGTATAGTAGACACGAGTTCAAATGATTGATAACTGGATTTATTATTGCCACCAGGTTCAACATAAGGGATGGCTGTCTTGTGGTAGATACAATGGTCTTCTTCTCCGTAGACTGTGATCAGTTTTCCTCTAACTACGAACTTTATACTTTGGTGGAGGCTTGAGGGTACTGCTTCAACGATGTGGATCCATGGGCGGCCTAAGAGGAAATTGAATGCAATGGGGATATCCATCACTTGGAATAAAATTTTGAATATGGTGGGGCCTATTTGAACGTTAAGCTTAATTTCACCCATCGTTTCATTCTTCATTCCATCGAATGCTCAGACGGAAGTCTTGGCTACCTGGATCTAGGACGTCTCTATTTTAAGACAACAAAGTGTCGCTAGTGGACATATGTTAAGAGCAAATCTATTGTCAATCAGTACTAGAGCGACGTGGGAGGCGTTGCACTTGACTGATATGTAGAGGCCCTTAGTGTGCCCTCTACCTTCCTCAGGGATCTCTTATCGAAAAATGTCATTTGATCTTTTAGAAGGATGGTGCCGACAAACTCCTCAAGTTTGTCATGATCAATTGTTTCAGGGACATGTACTTCACTTAATACCTTTATTAGAGATTTTTGGTGGTTGTCAGATGTCTGAAGTAATTCTAATAGAGAGATTTGTGCTAGTAATTTCCACAATTGTTCCATTACATTGTATTCATTGGCTTTGACTACGGCCAAAAACTCATTGGCTTCTTCGTCAATGATAGGCTTGGCAAGCTGCGTATTGGCTTGAGCATAGGTTCGCTCGGACCTTGTGACTAAGCAAACATCAAGATTGTAGGACCAAGGAACTGCATTGTTACTTTCATATTTAAAAGGTTGGGGATTTCAATGACTATATGTGCTTCTACTGTCGATGCTTGGGCTATAGCTCCAAAGTCTGATGACCGTAATATTAAATCCCAGACTAATCATGGGATCTCAATGAGTAGGATCTTGGAGGTCTTGCAGTTGTTTTAGCCTCTTCTCAAACTTCTTGAGGCGTTTTTCATGCTCAGTTTTAGACAAACTGTTTGGCTTAGCTCTCTCAATCGTGGTTTGGTGTGGATCATCCTCCAATACAGGCATGTTATCGTTACTATCTCTACCGAACTACATTGTTACCCCTAGTGGATGATTGTGGTAACAATACTTCGATTGAGCCCGAGGCAGGAGTAAGTTTGCCCTGGATGGAGTCTATCTGCTTTGAGAGTTGTTGAAGCACATTAAAGACTTGCTTTATTTCACTTTCCACAACCGCAACATGGCTTAGTACATTCTCTTTGGCCATTCTTTCTCTTGCTTTTGAGCTAGTTTGGATCAGCGAACGTTGATGTTCTGTGATTGCCTAGTCATGAATAAACAAGCATGCGTAAACACAAGGCATAAATAGGGAGTCGTACATGATGACGACCTCATTGTGACGTCCCAGGGCGTCATGTACTAAGCGCAAGCGGAATTACAATTATTATTATCATTTTGCCAAACTTGTAAACTCCTTTTATTAATCTATAGTGTTTACCTTTGAAGGTTAGCATGTATAACATGGATTATTTAAAATCTAAGGTTTATATTGTAATGTAATCCTACAATACGCCTACCGGTTATTTATATTAGACAAATCATTCATGCATATAGTTAGGGATCATGAAAAGCTTCATTTCCTTCTTACCATCATCAGGGCCTACAAAATATATCGACCTAGACTTCTTTCACGTTCATCGCCTATTTACATCATATGTACAAACACAAAAGTAAGGTGCAACAAACAGCCAGGGATATAGGGTGAGGGGTATCTACTCCACTAGTTCCCACACATGCCCACGTCTAACAAAAACAAAAGACGATCCTCTGGCTTCTACATGATCAATGGCATCTAGGCGCCATCCGTCTCAGCTCCAGGTCCTCCTTCACCAAAGGGTAAAGGGCCGAACATCTCCCCTTCATGGTTGACAAACCACACAACGAACCTCATGGGAATCATCTCAGCTCTATCGTCATCCATCCAAAGGGTAGCCTCATACTTGGAGAAAGTCAAGTCAATGTTGGGATCATACACATCAAGAAAAGAAACCTCGAGGCACGCTACCACCCCATAACGAGCTACTGGCGGCACGTCCATACTATCAATCTAAAAAATGTAAGGTATAAGCAACAACTTTGCCCAGTAAAGAATGATATGACTCTAACTTAGACAATCCACAGCCATCAAGTTTACAAGGGAATCATGACCAAATAGAGTAAGATACTAAGTTAGGATTGTCACGAGTATAAACAATTGAACACTAACACATCATGTATATAATCACTTTATATACAACATCCTAAATGCATCCATATCTATACTTATCCATCACATACTCAATTCCATATCAAGATGAAATGCAATAATAATGAATGAACTCACTCGCCAAGTAGAATTATATTTAGTGTGCATATAATCCACCCTCGATCAGTTTCCCAACTGGAACTCTGCCGGCCCGATTGAGTCACTTCCGGAAGTTACCTTATCCGGACTTCCACAATATTTCTATTATGGGCATCTCACTCTGAGGCATCCCGGTATCAGTCGACCGAGGTCCTCCCAAGACCACACAGCATGGGGCATCTCACTCTGAGGCATCTCAGTATCACACAACTGAGGCATCCTTGATCACACACAAGGGCATCTCACTCCGAGGCATCCCGATATCTCTCTACCGAGGCATCCAAGACCACACAGCATGGGCATCCCTCCCAACTTCTGAGGGGCATCACCAGTATCTCCGTACCGATGGGTTCATTCACTCAATTAAGCACACGTTTCACACCACCACACCTTTGATTAATGCATTTATCGTATGCAAAAGAAAAAGACTTCAAAGTATATAGCTATACATCTAACTCTCATGTACCTAGCACACGTGCGTGTCCAAATTATAAGATAAAACCCATTACGACATGTCCCATACCATGCCGAACAGATATTTACCCCATAATCAAGCACTATGCACCGCACTCATTGCACACGCATGATACTATATGTGTCTATACCTCAAATGATATATGAGACTTACTCTTATGCAACTAACATCTATTATGTGGTCACTAGACTCTATGTGTGTCATGCAAGACTAATATAAAAGACACAACATCTATTGCGTATTCTCGGGTCTAAACAGGTTGTTAACTAAATGAACAGTTTTGATCTCAGACACAAAAAGTATATCAATTCTTATCGGAATACCACGAAATTTTAGTATGTTAAATTAGAGACATAGATTGACATTTTCCGTGAAGAAACTTAAGTCTAAATCTCACTGTATTAAGAGTAGTAATCGCTATAATCTTTACTAACATCCTGTAATGACGTCCAGATTTCGTATTTACAAAGAAAATCATTTTACTAACCAAACCTTGTCCATTTATTCTCAAATTTTGATATGTTATTCCTAAGGATATTCTATACAACTTTAATTAAGGATTCAAAGTCCAATTCTAACTAGATAATTACATAAAATTCACATAATCATCAAAGGTCATGCTGTTCTTTACGAAACAGCTTACTGTTTTCAATAGGTTCACTTCTATCTTCATGTTTTTACATTTATATGGCTATAGCTAGATGTCGAACTCAATCTAATGGATGTTATATTATGCAAAATGGTTCCTTTCCTTATCTTCATCATTATATATCAAAGTGACACAAAATAAAAGACTTCCTATCTATATTTCTCTTAGAACAGAATCGGTATACACAGTTCTCTTCATTTTTAGCTCAATCGAACCACTTGTTTTTCTACCAATCTCCTCTACAACACTTCAAGTCTCTTCCACAGCATCTAAGAATACTTTCAGCAAGCTTTTCTTTAATAAAGAACCCTTCCACAGCTCGGCTCAAAACATATACTCATCCATAGGCTCACTCATCACAACATACACCTCATTCCTTCACTCGGCAAACATTTCCATGCCTTGCTCGACAATCACAGCTTACTCACACTTAGATTTCGAGACATGCAAGACTCAAAAGCAACATGCAATGACTTATAACTTCAATTTAGTACTCATCAAGCTCAAATCAACACAAAACAACAACTACACATCTAATCCTCCACCATTCGGCTAGATCCACAAGTTCCTTGACAAAACAATGGATAACTTCTAGTTTAGAGACTTATCTTTCCTTACCTTGCTTTAGCTACTAGATAACTCAAGGATTCTTCAAGATCAACACCAAAAATTAGCATGCAAGAAGGAGAAATTCGCTGGTTTTGCTTCTGGTTTTCGCTGCTCGACCGAGAAGACAAGAAGAAGAAGAAGATGGGTTTCTCGGTTTTTGGAGAGAGAGAGGGGTTATGAAATTTAAGAGGGGAAATAGGCCTGCAAGCTAATCCCTAGGCTAGACTAATGATGAGATCTCCTAATGATTATGTCTTGTGTTGCTTGTTTTCGATTTCTAGGGATGGAGAATCCGTGGGTGTCGAGAGAAACGAGAGAGAGAGAGAGAGAAAGATGTCGTGGCTTTCATGCATAACCGATTTCACCATCTGTCGTTCACCATCCATTAACAGTTAATCCTTATCGTTAGTCAGTTCATTTGTTTCTAATGTTTTTCATTTAATTTCCTTTTGATTTCACTTGATTTCAATCCTTTCATAATTATACAAAGTTATGACATATATGACATATTGACTAGTTAATGTTAGTCTATAAAGAATTCATCACGAGAAATGCTAAAGTTAGAAATAATCACTAATCAAATCATCTTAACTATAATCTATGAATCTTAATCGAAAATAAAATCACTCGGGCCTAAATATCCGTCTATGGCCTAATAGGCTCAAATCTACAACGATTCGGTCCACTAAACTAAATCTATTGATCTAATAATTCCGAACCTTGGCCCGCTTCAAGCCAAGTCCAAGCCAAGCTCTTCCATTCAAGCCCAATTCAAAAATAATCGTGTGGCCTGCTTACTTCTTAAGCCCACACATTCCTCACGGTCCATCGGGTTCACTTTCTGGCCCGATCTAAATTAATCCGAGTTTTTAATGATCTAATTATACTAATGAAGGTCGGTGAAATTTGGGATGTCACACTAATCCTACCCTTCTTGTTTATTCATGAAAAGTTTGTACATGGAGAGGATTTCCTAAGCATGGATAAAAGAGACATGCGACATGTTAGCATGGACTAAAAAGATAACCAATTTGAAAGACGACAAAAGCATGAATTAAAAACAAATTTTCAAAAAAATTTCTATCCTTTCTTGAAACAACAAGAAAGTTCTTGCGGAAAAAAAAAAAAAAGAAGAAGAAGAAGAAGATTTGTAACATGCTTGAGGAAACAAAGGCATCAACTGAAAGTAATTTTTTTGCAATTTTTTTTTCAAAAAAAAAACTTATGACAATTACTTCCAAATTTAAATGACCGTAATATTAGGAAGGTAAGTAAATTGCAAAGTGCACGGATAAAAAACTTACTTCATGCGAGAAGATTGATGACAATCACACAAACATGCGCATGATATGTGCGGCTTAATGTCTAACTGAGAAGGTTTAGAGAAATTAAGAGGATGTCTACTCATCATAATCTCACGTTGGCATCATATCCTCTTAACCTCGGCTCTACCTAAAGAAATTCGGGGAAAAGAAAAGCAACGTTTACATCGCAGTCTCACGTTTAAGACCATATCTTTCTTAACACCATCCTAAATATCCTATGGCAGCCTAGTTCTGGCGGCCAGGTTGTGTGCCACATGTAGTGCTAAAACATTAAAACATACATAATAGTTTATAATCACAAAACATTTTATTTTAACAAAATACAAAAGATTTTAAGTTACTAACCTGCATAAAAAAAAAATATATATCCAAGTTAGTGAAGCATTTAAACAAGATAAAAAACGGCCTAAGTCCACAAAAAATATCCCTAGCGGAGTCGCCAAGCTGTCAGGACTTCTCTTTTCGGTGCTTCAATCGCGCGGGCACCGATGGAGACCAATGGCTCGGCTAGATCTATTAAGCTTAGCCCGGGCTCTCCCAAGCTCACTAATTCACGACTTGATGGTTTCGATTTTTTTACCTATAAGTTAATTTTAAAAATGAGTCGCCACTAATCAATTTAGAGTAGGTCGATTAGAAATCCAAATGAAATATTGGGAGAAATATTCACTTTTGCGCAACCAGGAAACTAGGATTAAGGATTTGATTACACTAGTTAATCACTAATGCCCTTCGTGTATCTAATCTTATTTAAACCCTAAGACTTTTGGATTTTCAAGGAATTTTCCATGCATTTGTGAAGGAAAAACATTTTTTTGGTCTTTTTCTATTTTTTTTTACATAAAAGCATTTTTTCGATTTTCGATCTTTTTTGAAAATATAAATCATTTTTGGCTTTTTTTAATTATTTTTTATGCTTTTTGGGAAAACATAGGATATTTTTGGATTTTTCTAAATTTCTAAAAAATAAATTATTTTTATTATTTTTATTTTTGATTTTTTATTATTAAAATATTATTTTTATTATAATATTGTAATATTAAAAAAAAAAATGACTCGGGTCAAATTCCCGGGTTGGGACCGACCCAAGTCGTCCACCCATGGCACAGACGGGCCTGCGACATGGGCTTGGCCAAGAATTCTCCTTTCCCTCTTTTAAAACAAACATAGCCCAAACAAATATTTACCATTAAAGAAGGTCCAGCCCATGAATCAGCTAGCCCATGCGTGCAGGCCCAGATCGGACGGAACCCTACTCGAACAACGACCCACGTCCGACCCGGCTTTGCAGCTGCGACTCAGTTCTAGCCAAACCCTACTCAATTTGAGGGTTTCGCTGACCTGAGCCACGACCCGATTTGCAGCTGTCACTGCTCCTGACACGACTATGGCGGAGGGTGTGTCCAGGCGGCACCCTAGTTGCCTCGAGCCGAAGGCTCGGGCTCCGCCTGGACCGCTTCCGTCCATTGCTAGCCATCGCATCTCCTGCCGCGACTGCCAAGCCCTCGGACTCAGAGAGGGAAAATAAGATTTAGTTCGGGCCTTCTGTCGAATAGGTCGAGGGCACCACCGGGAGGGGGGTTTCTTGGCTCGAACAGGCTCGAAACTGGTGACGGCGGTTCAGGACGGCAGAACGGCGAAGCGAGGACGGTCAACAATCAGAGCTCGCGTGAGCCAGATGGCCACAAGCTCCGACTCGGCCCACCCAGAAGCGAGGTAACAAGCAGGGGGTGGGGATGCTCATTGGCTTCAAGAGACATCGGCTAGAGCTTGACGGGGGTCATCGGCGTGGTTCAGGCGCAGTGGGGACCTATTGGCTGCCTATTGGGTGCAGCCGCCGGAGATCCTACCCTCTTCCTTCAGATTTGGCTCTCTGGTCCTTCTCTCAGATCCGGCCTTCTCTCTCTCGGATCTCTTTCGCTCAGCCCCTCCTCTGGCCTTGATTCCTCCCTCTTCCCTCAGATCTGGCCTTCCCTCTTCGGCCGACCTCAGATTTTTGGCTGCTCGCCCTCGGGCCTCCCATGAAGTCTCTCGGGGGAGGTTCTCGAAGCTCGCTGCCAGTGATCCCTCTCGACGTGTGTCTTTAAAGCTCCCTTTGATGCTCTATTTATAGGCGAAGGGGGGTCGGTCGACGGAGGCCTTGGCCGACGGTCTTTGGTGCGCCGACTGGCCTCTCCCTTGGCCGAACCGGTATCTCATCTCGGCATTGAAGACACGCATTGAAGTCGTTTGCGAGACATCCTCTCCTTCGTCGGCCTGCCTTCCTCTCTCTCTGCCGTAGGCCGTCCTCGAGCACATCGGCATTGCGGTGCGTGACTTGTAGAGGTGGAGGGGAGAAGGGGGAAGGAAGAAGGCGAAAGGAGAAGGCAGAGGGGCCGGGTCGCAAAGGGGGCTAGATGGGTCCGGTCTACGCTAAAGAAGAAGGAGGGTTGGGCGTGAAGGCCCAACCCGCGTGGCCCTCCTCTTTTTTTTTTTTTTTTAAATAAATTATCCGAAAAAGGCAAAAAAATAAAGGAAACAAAGCTTAATGGATGCAAAATAGAAATTAAGGCCTAATTGATGCGAAAATTATTTTTGTTAGATTGATCCCTAATTTTTTATGCAAATTAATTAAAAATACCTAGCTGAAATTTAGGTGCCAACAGTACTTGACTATATAGGAAAATATTTCTTTTAAATCATGATAGTTAATTTGGTGAGATCCACAGGTAGAATCCACATGAAATTTATAAAATCAATAATCATGATTCAACTTGCCCAATGAACCAGAACGAGGAAGTAATTGGAGGAACTAATTGGAGAAGGAGAGGAGCGAGTCCTCCAAATTCCTAAGCCCACTACCTTTTTCAATTGTTTGAACTTCGTCTCAAAATGGAAGCTGCTCAGAATTCGCATAGGTGACCGCCAAAAAAAGGAGGTTTAGAGGTTCTTTTCGGCCTAGTAAATAGGCAAACATTTATTTTCTTTTCTCGATAAGTTGTCCTTTTCTTTTTCCATAGCCTTATTTTCACCTCGTAAAGAACACTTAAGATCTTCTGCTTAATATCCTTGAGGAAACTTAGATTCACTCTGTAGCTTAAATAATTAAGAGAACTAAAAAGAGTTTGAAAGATTCGTGTGTATTGCCATATTGAACTCGGAAGTTGTAGCTCATACGATTTGAGTTTGACTACCATCACATATTCTTTTCACTGGAATTTTATCACTCCTAAAGCGCTTATCAGATAATTTCCACTACATGGGAAATCAATAACGCAGCTTGTAGTAGCCGTAGTCTCATAGACTGCATAGAGGGCCTGTAGGAAAGTAAGCACTAGCAACACGACAGTAGCGATGAAGGAAATGATTGACCAGGGATTGTCGAAATACTTGTTCTTGAGAATCGCTTTACATGCATTCCACTTTTGTGTGAGAGCGGCTTTAAAGGGTTTCTGATAAAATATGAAGTAATCTTTATATCAAAAGACATCCTAGAGATAATTGTCTCAGGGGTCGAAGGCTACCTCCTAGCAAAGTTGGCCGAAGAGGTCAACCACCTCAGCATTGCTTTCAAGGCAGTGCTAGATGATCTTGTGGTCGCGGAGTTGCAAGACGTCCTCTGGGGATGTCGCGACCAATTTTTCGGGTGTCAACTACTTACAATTTGGCTAATGGATTGTTAAGTCTAGACCTAACTCGGGCTCTCCCAAGCCCATACCAATTAGCAACTTAAGTTCAAATTTCTTAACATGCAAATGGATTTTATCAAGGAGTCGCCACTAATCTATTTTTGGTGGGTCGATTAGAAACCCAAGTAAAGTAATGGAAGATTTACTTTACTCCTACGAACTAGAGACTATGGGTACGGGGACTTGATTACACTAGATTTCTCTAATGCCCTTTTGGTACCATTCTTTTATTTTCAAAAATGTTTTTGCAGGCAACTTGGATTAATTTTAAACCTATTTTCCTAACATGTGAGGTGATCATGCAAGTGCGCAATCCACCAATTTAACACCCAAGTAAAGCAATAAATAAATTGCAAAACTTACCTCAAAGCAACGAAAGCATCTGCGTTGTTAGATCAGAATTCACATCAGCAACCCTATATATAATTCCTAATTAACACGCAATCATTCAATTTGTGTTTTCATTGATTTAATGAGAATATAATCCATATGCAGTGCAATGCTTTTAATCTAACATGAAATGATATGACATAGTAGTATAGCCTGAACTATATGAATGGGTAAAGTAATTTTTTATGTTTTCTTAATGAACATTCAATAATTAAATATGCAATCTAAATTAACCAAAATGACCTAATCTTAATGACTGGCAATTTCTAATTAAATGAACCTAGCAAAGATTACTAAATGACGTGCATTTTATGAACCTAACGCTATATGACGTGCACATGGCATTTTTATTTTCTTAATAAACATGCAATCTATCGTAATATGCAATGACGTACAAAAGATGCCCTAATTCTACATGACATATGCATGATGATTTTTTGTTGTTTTTTTATTTTTTTAAATGCGAAATAATAAATTTCCTACCCTAAACATGCAAGATAACCTTAAAACAGGAAATAAACCTAATCTAACTCACATTTTTTTGGATTTTTGTACGGGAGGAGTCAAAATAAGACATCAAGAATAGCATGGTAACAAATCAGGCAAGATATCATTCATGTCCATTTTGGAAATAAATTGACGAATCGTATCTCGCGCATGAGATCGGATTAGCCAATTTCAAATAAAATCGCAAATCGTATCTTGAGCGTGAGATCAGATTGGCGATTTTTCCGTGCGATTGCGAGTCGTATTTCGATCGTGAAATCGGACTGTCAATCATACGCACGTTGCGAAATTAGGAAAATTTCCTAATTCATAAGGGCACTCAAGATTACGGATATGATAGCATATCGGGAATTTTAATCATGTGTATCAAAATTTCAAATAAGAAAACTGAATATTCGGAAATTAAATTGGATAAGATTTTTACCTAATCCGAATATTAGCTTCCAAATAGGGCAAGTCGCGAACCACAATCCTGGGATGATGGATCAATGGAGGAAAAAGGGAGGTGTAGCAACTTGGACACTTGCTCAAAGTAATTGGCCTCCCTGAGAGGCAACAACAATGAGCTTCAGGACACACTAGCAACAGGTCGTGAGCGAGATGGTCACGGTGGTGAGGAGCTGCGACGACCGCAAGAACATGCGAGACTTCCCCGATGGATTGAACTGGAGCGTTTGGAAAAACCTGCAAAAGAATTTCAGCAAGCGCAGCAAGGCGATTGATATGGCTCGGGGTTGCCGTTATTGGCCAGCGTGGACAAAACGGATGATGGCGGAGCAATCGAGTCGGAATATCGATAGCGCTCGAGTGCAGGACACCCGAGCTTTGCTAGAAGTGACGTCGGACTTGCTGAAGCCAGGTTACAGGAGCAGGAACAGTGGTGGTGCTCGGGGACCAGCTGAGGACTTTGTCGGTTGTCTCGTGCTCGCTGGATTCGGATGAAATTCAGTGGGAAATCAGGGTCCCGCTGAGCAGTGCTTGACCCTTGGAAATTGCTCACCTCACCGGCCTGGAATTGCTGGAGATTCTGGTTTCGCTGCAAGGACTGACAAACCAAGCCAAAAATCACGTCTCTCAGGGTATCGAGTTCCCTTGTATTGATCTTCCGTTGACCTACAAAGAGAAAAAGAAGCAAGAAACTTTTTCCTTTTTTACGTCTCCTCCCAATTGTGGCTGTCGTTTTCTATATCAAGGAATTCAACCAACATTAGAATATTTTAAGGAATGGCAACAGAATATATGAGAACCAAATTGACCAAAATTCTTAGCTAGCTCTTGATGTCACTCGGATGTGTTTCCAAATTTAGACTTGTCGAACGGTAGGAGTGGGGATGGTCACCGTGGCTTGCAAATCACACTCGGCATCATCGAGAGCGGAGTCAATTCATGTGCGATGGAATCCTTTCTTCAGACGTGTGGATGTGTTCTCCGCTTCTTTGATCAGCACACATCTTTATAAATTTTTTAATGTACCCACCGCCACATGTTGCTTGGATGAGCGTCAAGGTGGAGCAAATTGTAGGATTGAACTGCTGGGACTCGTGGCTCGCGGATGCTTCATCAGAGGGGATCATGACGCAGCTGAGGATGCTCGTGCAGCAGCTCGTCCCGGTGGTGGTCTCTTAATGTGGGGCAGCGTTGCGAGCATGAGAGCGCGGCGATGTGGCTGGCAGGACTCACATGGCAAGGGAATCTCGACCAAGCTTTGGTGGAGCACTCTTATCTCTCTCTTATCTCACGTATGTGTCTCTGTGTATTCAGAATTGCTCCCCCTCAATGTGGCCGTATGTATCAATATGTGTGGCCCTTTCCCTAAAACCCTACGCGAACAACGTTTTTATAAGCCAAGAATTAGGGTTTCAATTTCCTTTTCAAATCAACATCCGTGAAGATTTCTTTCTTATTCTTGCAACTTTTCTTTCTGCCCACACCGATGGATACGTGAAGACTAAACCCCACTTTCCCTTTTTCGTTGATTTCCTTTGTACGAAGCTGATCTTCCTCCTTGCATTACGGTCAACAGAATTGTCTAAGGATTTTGAGAATATTGACTCAATTTCATGGGTGCTCAAGATGGTCTCTCTCGTGGCCAAATCTTTGTCCGCACGCTTTCAGCTTTTTTCTTGGAAGATATCATTTTCTGTCCTTATGCAGATTGAATATTCTCCGACCAAATAATTGCCCGCAAATTGGTCGAACATTAGGCTAAAAATTCAAGATTGTAATAGAATCTTCTCAAGTTTCGAGTCTTGCAAAGATGAGCTCGCAATCCACTGTGATATCGTTGAATATTGGAATAATAATACAAATCTTTTCCGAAATGCACCAATCTCCCAACTTGTCAAATTAAAGCTTATCCGTCACCGGTCCATGCAAATGCGATAAAATAAATGCACCTAAAACTATATGCTATGCAATTAACTATTTTTTCAGTTATAAAATTAACCCATAATTTTTTAATGCAATAAATAACTAAACAGGTTACCAAAATTTAGGTGTCAACAGGGGACTTGATCAAGTTGTGCATGAAGGTTACGTGCAAGGTGACGTAGTGGCTGCAATTGAAGTGAAACTGCTCGAAGGCTATCGAGTTGAGGAAGAGCGACTCCCTCCGTGAATCTCAAGGGACGGGATCTCGAGGATCCCGTTTTCAAGCTAGATGTCACCCCAAATGTCAGAATATCTCCGCTTCATCTGAATACCAGTCAGCATGCTCCCTGACCAATGAGGAAGCTCCACATGGCTCCGTGTCAGCGAGTGGTCCCATCCCTTTTTCTACATAGAAAATATGAATTTCTTCTTTTTTATTTAGAAATTTTCCCCCAATAATAGGTTTGTACTGCCACACTAGACTTGCTATGGAGAGTTATTTCCCTTTCTCCCCCCTCTTTTTTCTCATTCTAAAGGAGGAAGACAAATGCTTTTTCTCTCCCTTCTTCTCCCTTCCTCTCGTGAATTCAAAATTTCAGTTTCCTTGTCTTTGCTTGTTCCGGTGCTCGCTCAATGCTCGTTGGGTCTTCGATTCAATGCGGTTATAGCCTAGACCATGCATGCCCGGTTCTGCTCGTTCTCCTCCGCCAGTTCTTCCAACTCCTTCATCGCCTTGACGATCGAGTGCTCGACCGCGAGCTCCTTCACCAGCTTCAGGACGCGACCCCTGTTGAGGGGCGACTTCGGGGTCGGGATCTGGTCGACGTTGTACTTTGCGTTGTTGACACACCACACCTAGATGAGTCGAAGGAGCGTGTAGTTCGGGGTGAGGTTAGAAGCCCTTGGCAGCGGCTGGTTGGTGACGGGGCACGTGGCTGCTACGTCACCACCACAGGACTTGGACAGCCACTTGTCAATGCTCTCGTGCTCGTAGGTTATGCCTGCCACCATTGTCATGAGATCCTACATGATCTGCAGGGATATTAGACAAAAGAAGTACCAAGGGATCTCGACATTGCGGCCCTCCATGAATTGATAAGGCAACATGCAGATTGAAGAGAGAGAGAATGTCTTGAAGTTCAAGTTATTCTTGTTGGAATATAATACGAGGAAACGGCAGGATCTTGCAATTTACATCAATGCAAAATCCCAAGAGAAATAAATGAGAAGAATAAGGACATCATAAATTTACGTGGTTCAATCCGAGTATCGGTACCTACATTCACGAGGAGAGCCAGCAGCAAATAATCCACTATAATTGGAGAATTAGAGTTTACAATCGCTCACACGCTCGAGTGTTTCCCACGCCTGATTTAACTCCAAACCTAAAGTATTTATAAATAAACAACTCACTTGGACATAAACTCATGGTACAAAATTATCGCACATTCAAGCTCGAAACAAAGAAACGCGCGTGGCTCTCTTCAGCTTGACTTGTGCCGCTTGCGGGTTCTTTTTCTTTCTCTACTTTCGTAGGCTTCAACGGCTTCTTTCTCTATGTAGGGTTTTCTACCACTCACGCAAGCCACAAAAAAGGGAATTCGTGTGCCCAAAGGTCAAATAGTTGACCTGGGCCCACTAGCTCTTTTATTCGGCTCCATGTGCAGAGAGGTTTTGGCAAGCTTCACGCCAAAAGGGAATTCTTCATGTTATTATACGTGTGTGCCCAGAGTCAACACTTCGACTTTAGGCCCCACGATCTAATTTCCTTTTTCAGATTCCGCAGGCTTCATAGCAAAGAAGAAACTTTCCTCCATTTTTTATTTTATTTTATTTGTATATTTCCTTTTTGTGCAGCTTCAACAGTTCAGCTAATCGCGTTTTGTAAACGCTCAAACTCAAGACATAATTTAACAATTCTCCACCTTAGCTCGATGTTTGAAGCCAAGTTATAGTGCTCATCATCCATGTTGCTCTCCCAATGCCCCGACGGGCGCTCACTCTCCACAGACGCCAATAGAGCTCAAGTAGAGCTCGAGCTTCGCCAATGGAGTAGACTTAATCATCATGTCTGTCGGGTTATCTTCTGTAGCAATCTTTTTTACAGTAACATTACCCTTAGCTAAGACATCTTGGATGAAGTGGTACCTGATGTTGATATACTTCGTTTGCTCGTGATAAATTGGATTATACGCCAAATATATCGCACATTGGTTATCACTGTGTATATCCACACTTTTCTATTCTAACCCAAAGTCCGAGAGCAAACTTTGTAACAATATCGCCTCCTTTGCTACCAAGGTTAGTGCCATGTACTTTGCCTCAGTTGAAGACAAAGTAATGTGATCCTATAAGAATGCTTTCCAACTAATTGCACCACCCGTTAGCGTAAATACGTACCATGCTAAAGACCTGCGATTATCTAAGTCACCGGCGTGATTCGAATCCACAAAACCAGTGGTCTCACTGCCATTGCTGTTCCTCCGATACACTATACCCACGTTTGTTGCCCCCTTCAAATATCTGAGGATCCACTTCACAGCTTTCTAATGAGCTTTACCAGGACGCTTCATATAGCGACTAACTACGCTCACAGCTTGTGAAATATGAGGCCTAGTGCATACCATAGCATACATAATACTACCCACAACATTAGAATAAGGAACACGAGACATATGCTCCTCCTCCTCCTCAGTCTGCGATGATAATTTATCTGAAAGTTGAAAGTGCCTCGCTAAAGGTGTGCTTACAAATTTTGCTGATTGCATATTAAAACGTTCCATGATCTTCTTAATATATTTCTTTTGAGATAGACGTAAAACTCCTGCAGTTCTGTCACACAAAATCTCCATACCCAATATTTTCTTCGCAGTACCTAAATCTTTCATCTCAAATTCAGCATTTAACTGCATTTTTAGCACATCAATATCAGATATATTCTTAGCTGCTATCAGCATATCATCAACATATAAAAGTAGATAAATCAAAGAACCATTTTCCAATCTCCTATAGTAAACGCAGCTATCCATCTGACTTTTTGAATAGTTTTGACTAGCCATGAAAGTATCAAAATATTTATACCACTGCCTAGGAGACTGTTTCAGCCCATAAAAAGATTTCTTTAACAAGTAAACATGATCTTCCTTACCCAGAATAACAAATCCCTCTAGCTGCCTCATGTAAATCTACTCCTCTAACTCAGCGTGAAGAAACGCAGTTTTCACATTTACTTGCTCTAACTCGAGATCCTGCGAAGCAACTAAGGCAAGTAAAACACGAATAGAAGTATGTCTTACCACAGGAGAGAACACCTCATTGTAGTCAATGCCTTCACGTTGTGTATACCCCTTTGTCACAAGTCTTGCCTTATACCTTACTGCTTCGACACCGGCAATGCCTTCTTTCCATTTAAAGACCCATTTACTTCCGACAATCTTTTGGCTCTTGGGTACTTTGACCAGCTCCCATGTCTGATTTCAATGGAGTGATTCAATCTCTTTACTCATAGCCCCTAGCCACTGCGATGACTCCGAACTAGCCATCGCCTTAGAGTAAGATGAAGGCTCATCTGTCTCCACCTCATCACCTACAGTTAATGCATAAGCAATATCTGTATAACCATAACGTACCGGTGATTTAATTTGTCTTCTCTATCTATCTACGGCTATAATGTGCTGCGGCTTTGCTGGTTGTTCACTATCATCAACTTCAGGAACTGCGGCTTCATTAGCAGTCTCAACTTCTGTTACCTTCAAGGTCTCCAGAGTCTTCACCTAAAGCTCCACCTCATTAATAACACCATGATCTGTCTTCTCTGTTGGTTGTGTCTTAGAACTCCTCTATTGAAGCATTACAGTCTCGTCGAAGATCACATCTCTGCTGATTAGAAAACCCGGTGTTCTGAGATCGGTGCACCATAGTCGGTAGCCTTTCACCCCATGTACATAACCCAAAAATATGCACTTCTTCGCCCTCAGCTCAGGCTTACCATTACTCGCATGAGCATATGCAAGACATCCGAATATACATAATCCTAAGTAATCAATAGGCTTCCCTGATCATACTTCCTCAGGAGTCTTTCACTCGATAGCAGATGGTGGAGATCGATTAACCAGGTAACATGTCATGTTCACTGCTTCGGCCTAAGATTCCTTGCCAAGTCCTGCATGCGAAAGCATGCATCGAGCTCGCTCAAGCAAAGTTCTGTTCTTCCATTCTACCACGCCATTCTGCTGTGGTGTCCCAGGTACTATGCGGTGTCTCACAACATTTTCTTTCTCGCAGAACTTGGTAAAATCTTTACCACAGAACTCCATGCCATTACCGTTTCTTAGGCACTTGATTTGTTTATCTGACTGCTTCTCAATCAATGCCTTAAATTTCTTAAACCGATCAAACACTTCATTTTTGTGCTTCAGAAAGTATACCCATACCATCCTCAAATAGTCGTCGATAAATGTCAACATATATCGGGCACCTCCTTTCGAAAGAACCGAAGACAGGCCCTAGACGTCTGAATGAATATATTCAACCGGTCATTTGGTCAAATGAATAGCTGTAGTAAACTTAACTCGGTGCTACTTCTTAAAGATGCAGTGCTCACATAAGTCCAGCTTTCCTGTCTTTGACCCTTCAACAACCCCCTTTCACTTAGCATCGTCATACCTACCTCACTCATGTGCCCTAAACGCATATCCCATAACTGAGTCAAGTTATAATTTGACTCACCTGATAAAATTGCAGAGGTTCCGGTCACGATCTCTCCCGGTAGATGATAGAGAGTATTCACTTTCTTCTCCTTCATCACTGTCATGGCACCTCGAGAGATCTTCAGTACTCCACCTTCAGCAGTGTACCTACACTCGATGTCATCGAGTGTCCCCAGAGAAATAAGGTTCTTCTTGAGCTCAGGTACATGTCTCACATCTGTCAATGTGTGCACCACCCTATCGTGCATCCGAATTCGAATTGTCCTTATCCCCATAGCCTTACAAACTGTATTATTCCCCAAAAGAACTCTACCACCATCTGCAGTCTAGTAAGTAGTAAATCAGTTATTATGAGGCGTCATATGATAAGAACACCCCGAATCTAGCACCCATTCGTCTCTTGACGAGATAGCAATCACACATAAAACAACTTCTGTATCACTATTGCTCCCTTCGGCAATGTTTGCCACATTGCTTATGGCATTCTGCCTATCAACTTTATTCCTCCGTTTTGGACAATCACTCCTGATGTGTCCTTTCTCGTGACACTCAAAGCACTTCACGTGTCCCTTGGACTTTCTATGGCGTGATTTCGATATGCTTTTACCTCTGCTGCTACTAGGCCCTCGATGTTGTTCTCTACCTCGAATCATTAGTGCTTGCGCTACTCCTTGCGCCAGACCGTCATCTCGCAACTTTCTCTGCCACTCCTTAGAGAATAAGGCGGACTTTGCCTCTTCTGAGGTAATTGTAGTACGCCCCTACAACAGTGAATCGGTAAAGTACTCCCATGACTCTGGTAAAGAGGCTAACAACATCATGCTCTGTTCTTTATCATCAAGAATCTTACCAACGTTCTTCAAATCCATCATGAGTTTATTAAATTAATCTAAGTGGGTTTTGATAGACGTACTTTCAGTATATCTAAATTGAAACATCTTCTTCAACATGTACAAACGATTGTTCAAACCTTTCTTCACATAGAGTGCTTGAAGTTTTGCCCATAATGCTGCGGCATCCTTCTCCTCAGCAACCTCTATTAAGACCTCATCCGACAAATTTAACAAGATCGTACTCTTTGCCTTTTCAATTAGCTCTACCCTCTCTGAGGCTTTCATTATAATCGGCAACTCATCTTCACCATCCAGTGCCTTGGCCAAACCTTGAGTTGTTTGCATTTTGATGCTCCATAACACAAAGTTGTTGCTCCCGTTAAACTTCTCAATTTCATATTTCCTCTCAAAAATAATTACAATAACAGAATTTCCAGATAATAATTAGACAAGCAAAAGCTCCAAATCACAATCAAGAAATCCAACCCCAAGCTCTGATACCAATTGTTGGGATATAATACGCGGAAACGACAAAATCTTGCAATTTACGTCAATGCGAAATCCCAAGAGAAATAAACGAGAAAAATAAGGACACTAGAAATTTACGTGGTTCAATCCGAGTATCGGTATCTACATCCACGGGGAGAGTTAGCAGCAAATAATCCACTATAATCAGATAATCAAAGTTTACAATCGCTCACACGCTCGAGTGTTTCCCACACCTAGATTTAACTCCAAACCCAAAGCATTTATAAATAAACAACTTAATTGGACATAAACTCACGGCACAAAATTATCGTGCGTTCAAGCTCGAAACAAAGAAACACATGTGGCTCTCTTCAGCTTGACTTGTGCTGCTTGTGGCTTCTTTTTATTTCTCTGCTTTCGTAGGCTTCGACGGCTTCTTTCTCTACGTAGGGTTTTCTGCCGCTCACGCAAGCCACAAAAAAGGGAATTTGTGTGCCCAAAGGTCAAATAGTTGACCTGGGCCCACCAGCTCTTTTATTCAGCTCCACATGTAGAGAGGTTTCGGCAAGCTTCACGCCAAAAGGGAATTCTTCATGTTATTATACATGTGTGCCCAGAGTCAAAGTGTTGACTTTAGGCCCCACGATCTGATTTCCTTTTTCGGATTTCGCAGGCTTCATAGCAAAGAAGAAACTTTCCTCCCTTATTGCTAGCCATACATTATGGAGGAAAGGAATGAACTATTTTCTATTTCTAACTCGGCATAAAACTGCATGGAGGGTGGCTTCAAAGTACCATAGCAGCTTTCTCTGGAGATACAAGGGAAGCAGCATGAGCAATGAGGGGTTCAAAGTGATCAACTTCTACGCCACACCACCCTGCACGTTAAAATCAATTGTGAGGGAACATTAAAGGCAGATGGAGAGTTCACAATTCTAGACAACTTTGCTAAAAGGCAGCAATTTTCACTTCTTCTTTTCATTTTGTTTCTTTTGGTTTTCTAGGAAGCACGCAAAATGCCAAATTCATTTACCTGTTCCTTTCATGAAAAGTAATAAAGGAGAACCTCATGTTTGACTTCTTGCTGCATCGATTCATGGAGGGCTGCGACGTTGAGATCCCTCAGTACTTCCTCTGTCCAATATCCCTGCAGATCATGAGGGACCCCCTGACGATCTTGACGGGCATAACCTACGAGCGCGAGAGCATTGACAAGTGGCTGTCCAAGTCCTTCGGCGGTGGCACGATGGCCACGTGCCCCATCACTAACCACCCACTGCCGAGGGCTTCCGTCCTCACCGCGAACTACACGCTCCTTTGGCTCATCCAAGCATGGTGTGTCAGCAATGTGAAGAACAGCGTCAACCGGATCCCGACCCCGAAGTTGCCCCTCGATAGGGGTCACGTTCTGAAGCTGGTGAAGGAGCTCGCGGTCGAGCACTCAATCGTCGAGGTGATGAAGGAGTTGGAAGAATTGGCGAAGGAGAACGAGCGGAACCGGGCGTGCATGGTCGAGGCTATAACGGCGTCGAATCGAAGACCCAACGAGCCCTGAGTGAGTGCTAAAGCAGAGAGCGAGTGAGCGCCGAAGAGAGTAAAGACAAGGGAACCTGAAATTTTGAATTGACAAGAGGAAAGGAAAGAGAAAGCATCGGTCTTCCTAATGAGAAAAATGAGGAGAAAGAAAGGGAAATAACTCTCCACATGGCTTAACCGAGGCATCCAGCTTTAAGCTAGGCATCTTGGCTCAACCAAGGCATCCCGGTTCAACCAAGGCATCCTGGCGCTAGCTCACCGAAGCATCCTAGCGCTAGTTCACCAAGGCATCCAGGCTCAACCCAGGTATCCTGGCTTAATCAGGGCATCCCGGGACTAGTTAACCCGAGTCATCCGGGCTCAAACCCACGCATCCTGGCTCAACCAGGGCATCCCGTTCAATGAACGAGGCATCGCCACCAACGCTATGTGGCAACGGGCACTTTTTCCTCTTTAAGTGCACACACAAGTGCATCACACAAGCCGGTTTTTCATCTCTTATCTTAGCCAATGTATGCAAAGCTCGAGGGCGTGCTCATTCAAGTAAGTGTGCCATGATCCTCAACATAATATTATAAAATATGCCGGGAACGATTCTTGGTTCGTGGCTTGGGTTGCATGCTTAGGCCATCACGACTTGACGTCGATTTCAAGCCGAGTGAACCTTGACCTCGTCCCGGGGCGTGAACACACTCAAACATGCAAACATGAGCAAACACACCAAAGAACATTACAACATACACACGGCTTACACGGGTGAGCACATCACTAAACTCGATGGTGTAGGCTATCGCCCTAGCCAAGAGTTAGAGATTCTACTTACCTTCAATAAATCTTGATGAACTATAGGTAGTTTTACCAATAGAGGGCCGTCCGATGAGGCAATAGACGAGCAAGGCCAAGAGAGAGAAACGTGAGGTGGAGGGCATTCAAGGAGATGCAGAGTGGAGAAAATGGGAGCAAAGTGAGGAAAAATGAAGAGAGCTCCTCATATTTATAGCCCTTAGAGCCATCATTACCATGCCAAGTGGTCCATTCCAATGTTTCCAAGTGTCCTGCCTAAATTCCTTGGGTGGTAAGGCTATGGGTCCAATAATTGAAGCCTAAATGATGAGTTGGAAGGCTAAAAGGTCTTACTTAGCAACCTAAGCTCATAGGCATCATCGATGATGACCCGTTTTTCACTTTTCCATTGGTCTACTTATACCTCGCATTAAATGAGCATTTAATAAAGTTTGACAATAGTAATGTCAAAGTTACCAACTCGGCAAATTCTAGAATCTTCGGTCATTAATGAGGGCCCGTGTATCGTTCTCCAATTGGTCCATGTGTATGCCACTTTTCTAGAATGTCCAAGATATTTTTTACCACAATCATGACCTTTGAAAAGTCAAGAGACACCTCACCTTCTTCATGAAGGAATTCTAGAATTTTCTTTTTACTTTTCTTTCCTTCTTTAAGAAGGCAAATTTTCCTTCCTCAAGAAGGCAATCTAGAAAAGTCTATCATCCAAGTTGATTCCAGGGCCAAGGAAGAGGTCATTAGGTACACCTCAACATGGCATTCAAGGACTTGAGTCCAAGCTTGGGCATGACTCATACCTCTTGGGTGAGAAAACGGTTTTGAATAATTTCCAAAATCAGTGTCTTTACCTTATCAAACCGAATCAAAAACTTATGAAATTTTAATATGTTTTAGAGAAGACCTTAAGAAACAAATTTTTATGAGAAAAACTTAGCCAAATTCGTGCTGTGGAAAGAGCAGAAGTTCACTGAACACAACCCAAAAATTTGTTCGTCGAGCAGATTCAATGGTCAGGGAGAGAGACTCATTTTGAAATCGAAATCTTCACATAACCCTTTAAAATTTCTATATGTTGTAGATATGGATGTCATTTAAAAATTTTGTGAATGAAGAATGTCTAAATTCGAAAGGGAAGATTTTATAAGAATTCAAGAAAGCAACTTGGTTACTGTTTTCACTACACATGACAGGTTCCAAACGGTGAGTGATTGGGCCTTTGTCCCTACCATTTCACCTCAGAAAAATATGAAATTCAAATATGTTTTAGATCAAGATGTTTAGAACACCTTTCATGAATTAAGTTTCTTTAAATTCGTACTACAAAAATCTGTGTAAAATTGGCAAATAGCGCAGGTCCAGTAATTTCAAAAATTAAATGTGGCAATCTTAGTTGGAAAAAGGAGGCGTCCCACTTGGTCAAGAAGCATTAATTGTCGGGCATCCTTATCTCCCAAGTTTTCAACTAGATCCTAGGTTAGCTTGGACACTTTATCTCGGCATTGAATAACTAGAAGCCAAATGTAATTAATGTACTCTTAGCTTGTTTAAGAAGGTTTGACTTGCTTGCTCTCTCTTCCAATGGATGTGTAGTCCATTTCTTGGCCTTCAAGATCTCCTACTTAATTTAGGGTTATAACTACGTTAGGCTATAGGGGCACATAAGCATTTGCATTCATCATCCTCATTTAATGCTATTCACACTTGTTCACACTTATTTTCTAGGAAGGTTTGACCAATCTAAGGCCTATTTAGCTTAACCTCCTAGTTGGGACCAAAATATGTTACAGAGTTCACAACCCATAATAAAGAGAAGATGGATATCATTTTGGACTAAGGACTGATATAGACAAAGTAGGTCCTGCGGGGTTGCAATGAGTAGACCAAACACAAACTATCTGGACACAATCATGCTGAAGGAACTAGGGGGTGTGCAAAATGGATATCTTGAACTGGAAATGGCCTGAACCGACCTATTTGATTAGATTTTAATAGTGTCGATCTAGTTTCCGGTTCATAAAAAGGGAACCGGTGTCTAGGTGGTCCAGTTCCCGATTCCAAAATATTGGACCTGTGAAGACCGGAGCGGACCGATTAAATATACTTTTTTATTTTATTATCTTTAAAATATTAGTAAAATGTGAATTAAATATTATCTTAGTCTAGTTTCAAATAGTGAAAAAATAATAATAATAATAATAATAAAAGGTGATACGGAATTGGAATAGAAATTGGATTGGACCTTCGGACCAATTAGTCCGGTCCCCAATTTTGAATTTTGGGAACCGGATCGGTAGCTGATCTCCCTGGACGGAACGAAGTTGGAAATCTCCCTCGTCAATTTTATAGACCCAGCCAAAGCAAAGACACGACGAATGGGGTCCCACTTTCGGATAACGTTTACCGAGAATGAGCATGAGAGGCGAGTAAGTAGGGATGATGGCCGTTCAAATGAAACGATGCGAGCATCAAACCGACTGAGACGGCCCAACTACCAAATATTTTGTTCTTTTTTTGTTTTTTTGGTTCCAAAAATTGTTTGCACTCGATCTGTGGGGGGATTGAACCTTTTTATTAAATGCTTAATGGAAGCACAAATCAAGAACTAAATTTGCAAAAATTTTCTTTAGGTGTTCATATAACTCATGCATGAAGTACTTTCTTCCTTGCTTTGTCAAGAAGTTAGTTTACTTAGTACTTATATCATGAGACCATAACACGTAAAAAAAACTTATCAATAAACAACCATAATTTCCTAATTCATGGATCAAGTTGATTGTAATTAATGGAGAAATGTCTATTTATTGAGTCTGCCATGAATTTTATTGATCGATTTCGACATATCTAGCATTATTCAGATGTACCAACATCAATGCGGAATGCATAATAATTGATATATGTCATCTCGATTATGTATTACTACACACAACACTTTTCTATTCTAAAGAGTCGTGTTTTCATACATGCCTGCCCTCTAATCACTTTTTTTAAGGTGAGTAGAAATATGGACATTAGGTATGTATAATGATTATGATTTATAATCTAATAGGACATGGCAAGGACGAAGGATAATATAGTCCTTTCATTGAAATTAATAATTGAAGGATGGAGAGGGGTTCACATCATTATGTGAGCATATTTTTCCCTGCAGTTGGGGGGACACATCTTTCGGCTCAAGGTTCCAAGGTTGTACCGTTTCGCTTGAGTTGTCCTTGGTCGGACCCGCGATGTTGAATCTTGACCCATTGACTTTATCTCTCTCTTTAGTCATGGATATGTACGGTTCCACCAGCTAATTTATTGCGAATTTGCCACTACATAATCTCTTACCTTCCGAACAGGAAAAAAAAATGTCTTACCTCCTCATCCCTAATCAAATTCTGATCCAATCATACTCTTTTGAAGTGCTCATGCAAGATACTTTCAATTCACTAGAAAACCATCAGAACTTGTTAAATGATACTTTCTGAAGAATGATTTAAATATCTCTATACATAGGGAGTTCCAAGCACCACTATTAGTTCGTCATCATCAAACCTCAGTCATCATCTTCCCAACCTCACTAATCATTCTTATGATAAACCCTTACTCGTTCAACTATGAAAATTAAAACTATAAAATGATATGAAATATTAGGGTCGAGGGTCATGAGAGTACTCGCTTTTAATTTAACGTATGGTCAAAAAAAAAAAAGAAGCACATGAGCACAATTACTTTTTACGCTACCTTTTCAATTCTATTAAATTATTATCACAAAAAAAAAAAGTTAATGTCTTTTTATAAGAAAGGAAAAAAAGAAAAGTTGAGATTGGTTTTTTTTTTCTTTGGGGGAAACACTATAAATAGCCCATGAATTTTAGCTTAATATACAATGTTATTCTTGAACTTTTAATATACTCATCATGATTTCTGAAATTTAGCTTAATATAAATATGGTTCATAAACTTTTAATTTATTTAATGTGGTCCCTCAATTCTTAACACATGTTTAGTTTAGTCCCTTGATTATATGAAAAATATTCAATATTGTTCTTCCATTAATTTAATTTAACGAGATTTGAATATTTGGTTTCCAATCCGATACATTTGAACATAGACAAAAAAAATAAAAATCTTACACGTGGATTATCCATTTAAGATATTCAATTCAAATTAGAATACAATAATCCTTTTAATTTACATAATTTATTCAATTTAAAAAATGATTATTTATGTTATTTGTGACATCCTGGATTTTCAGTCCTGTTTTCAATTGAATAAATTAGGCCTTTCATCAACGTGCCTATAATGTTATTCTCAAAGTTGATCACTCTTTAGATAACTAGACCATCTGAGGAAGTCATTAAGAGATTTTAAGGCAATAGACTTGAGAATTCGACCCGGAATCGGCTACTGGACCGTGCTCATCTGTAGAGATCATTTTGACACGGAAAGATCAATTAGAAATCAGAGATAGATCGGTTCGACTGAGATATGTGGTTAAACATGGGTAAATTCTTGTCGATCGGCACTAAACTGATTTTTTTGTCGTTTTAGTACCCTGTGTCCATATTTGAAATCTCGAAATTTTCACGACCACTGAGAGTCGCCAATGTGTCGAAGAGGTTCATTGTGGTTCGAAGAAAATCGACCACAAGTCATTTACACTAAAGAATTCTGAAAGCTACTGGATAGCCTAAGTCACGCTAAAATTGTGCTAGATTGAAATTAACCGCGAATTTGAATCCGATTTCAGAAATTGAATCATGTCACAAGTCATTTTAGGAACGTTGACTCAGTCTCCAAAGATTTTTCTGCAAACCGAGACTTTTTGGGAAAAAGTCGAGGTAGGGTTGTTTTTGTCCAGGAAATTCAGAGGACCGTTTTTTATCGCGCAATTAGGATGCAAGTGGGTTCAATTAGCAAGGAAAAATGTCAATTTGATTGTTGTTATGATAATGGAATTTTTAGAAGCCGGATTAAGTGAATTCAAGGAGAAATTAAAGTCCAATTGGAGGAAATTAATTCAAAATTCGTGTGCCCCCATGGCCATGACTTGTGGACCATCTCAAGTCTTTTAGAAGGGACATTTTGGTTTGCAAATTGCTGAGGAGGCTAGCTAGTATGGTGAGGTCATCCAAGGGGGACAAGAAGATGGAGTTGAAGGCTTGGTGGTCCCCTCCATAAAGCAGCTGGTCCCCCCCTTCTTCTCCTCGCCTACCCGTCGAGTCTCCTCCCCTCTCCAGCAATTTTGAAGCTCAGCAACACCAAGGAAGCCAGCCATCCTCCTCTCCAAGCCGCCAAGCAGCCTGCCGGAGCCGCTGCACACTATCTAACCACCTTCTGAGCCAGCGACCCGCGTCCGCGCGCCGTCCAGTCGTGCGCCAGTTCGCGCGTCTCTACTGTCCACGCTCGCTACCAGCGCCCTGCTCGTCACCTACCGAAGCTGTCCCAGCCGCCATGTGTCACCGTCAACCTCCACAATTGCCCGTCCAAGCCTCCGTCGGTCTTCTCTACCTGTTTCGGCCCCAAGCCAGCCCGTTTAGCCTTTTTCTCGGCCAAGACCATAGCCAAACAACAGTGGGTTTTCCAGCACTGTTTGGCCCATTTTGGTGGTCATCTTGGCCCCATTTGGCGAGCCCGCTTTGGAGTTTCTTGTTCCTCACCGTGTTCCTATCGTTTTAATTCGAGCAGATCGTCGAACAAGTGAATTTAACTCATTAATCCTTACTTAGTAAGTTAACGACGTTTAAGAGTTGTTTAGTTTAGACTAAGCATGGATTAGGTGGATAGTTAGATTAGATTAGCGATTTAATTAGTTGTTGATGCATGTTAGGAGGTTAGATCGATGCAATTAGCAAGTAGATGAGCTCTAGTATTTATTTAGACAGGTTCAGGATTTTTCTGAACCCGTCTTGGCTTTTAATTAGGCTTTACGGGCTTAAGTTGCTATTTTTGGTATTTATTAATTAATTTCTGTAATTAATTAATTAATTAATTAATTTCCGGAAATTAGACTAGAATAGCCGGTGATCGGAATTTTATGCTAATTTTAGTGGTGTGATCTGTTTATTTAATTGACTGTTCTTTTGTGCAAATTGAGTGTGATTTGTGATTGTGGATAATTATTCCAAAATTAATTAATTTCAATAATTAATTGGAAAATAACCGAGCGTAAGTTTACAACGCCAAAAATGTGTTTTTGGACTACTGAAATTAGTGAGATTTTCAAGGTGAAAATATTGTATTTTGGCTAAAGCCGACCGTGTACCCACACACGATTATTTTTATCGGGTATGATAAAAATGGTGAATTGGTTTAATGATCAGGATGGTATACTATATCAGCCTACTAGCTCTAATATGGCAGCTTAGAGCGAGTAGTATACCAGTGTGCTATATCAGTCCGATGGTTCGATATATCAGCTTAGAGCGAGCAGTACACCTTAGTAGCTTTTGGTGAGCATTATAGTATACTATATCCGCCTGCGGGCTCGATATGTTAGCTTAGAGGGAGCAGTATACTATTTATCAGCTTAGTGCGAGTTATACTATCTATTTATCAGCTTAGAGTGAGCAGTCCTGATGCAGTTGGACTTTATAGATAGTATTGAGTGGACCGACCAAGGGAAGGTTGTGATGACATGTAATTGACTGAATCGATTGATTGATGATTCGATCTGTTTTGATGAGTTGAAATGTGTGGTTGATGTGATTTCTGTATCTATGAGATATACTGATTTGCAAGAAGAAGTGGAGGCAAAGGTAAGTCTTCTGACTTGTGTTTGCGCTTAGGCAGCCCTTGGGGCGTATTTTCTTCCTAGTCAGGGCTTAGGGGGTTGAACTTACTGAGACGTCATCTAACCCCATTGTGGGACAACATTTTCAAGCCCATAGATGGCATCTCCTCCCGAGAATTTTGGACAACCAAATGAAGTCACAGAATAGAGGTGTTTCATTCCGTTTCATGGGGACCCTAGGGGATGGGAGTACTTGTGTGCTCTGTGGTCTGGGTCGCTGCGGGATTATCCCATCGTGTGCCCTATCGATACAGATCATGGTACCATCAAGATCGTAATGGTCAGAGAGAGGGCTTATACCAAAATCTGAGATACCTCTGTATGTGATGAAGGTTGCTTTTGGGAAAGGCACCGCAGATCCTCCAGAAGGTGCAGTGGTAGACGCGATAGACCCAGATCTTGAAGAGCTAGGAACTCCGGTGTTCTCTGAAGGAGGCCCCAATCAAGATGAAGAGGAGGTGGAGGACGAGGATGAATATTAATAGTTGGTTGCAAACCCCCCCCCCCCCCGTTTTGTATACCTGGCATACATACATACATACATACATACATACATACATACATACATACATACATATATATATATATATGTATCGACTTGGTTGTGTATGACTTGTGTTGATATGTATATATAAGCGTGTTGTTGGTTTTCAAAATTTATGGCCCTACTTTCCTATCCCACCTTATTGTTGTCTGGGGATTTATTTATTCATTTCCACATGCGCATTAAAACAAATGGGTCGGCAATGCGTCCTGGGACGTCGCTATTTAATCGACCGCTAAGGAATAGTCACGTGCTCGGAGGATTGGGGCATGACATTATTGATGATGTGGTTAATTATATATTGATTTGAGCCTAATATGTTACGTGGATAATTTGAGTGTAACGTTACTTTTCTATCCACCATTCGAACTTATTGGATTGGAAGCCAAATTAGCAAATCTTGTTAACTTGAATTAATTACAAGTTAAAATTGGATATTTTCATATGATATATAGGGACTAGTTTGAACATTTACCAAAGTGCAAGAATCACATTGAACAAATTGAAAGTTCATGAACGACATTGCATATTGAATGAAAAGTTCAGGCATCACATTAAACAAACTAAAACTTTGTGACTATATTATACAGTGGATCAAAATTTCAGGATCATTTATGTAATTATCCCTTGTTGTTTCTTCTTAATTTTGGGTTAGAGGTTTGATGCCTCTTAAGACACCCCATTTGGTCATCAATCCCATCCTCAAGGAAAATTATTAGTTGAGCCAATACATTTCATTTTGAGATAAATCCGAATCCTCCATCACAACGCACGTGTTGAGAACCATCATTTGCGTGAATTTGTTGCTGCTCATGGACATCGTTCCCTCACAGCATGTGTGAGCTCTCTTCTCAGCTTGCTTCACCAAGTCTAGATAGAGGTCTATCTTGTGATTGGAGCACTCAAGGATGCGGTGGAGGTAGCGCCACTTGTGCCGATTCACGTGGCGGAGATGCCTCTTACCGAGGTGGTGTTGCCCGAGAGAGACGATCTGGGGGACCCAGGCTTTGTTGGAGACGACTCGTTCGGCTAATCTTCGGGGACTTTTTGAATCCAGTTGTTCTCAACCACATTCGGCAGAGCCTCGGATAGTTTTTGCTGTAGCTTCCAAACCTTGTAATCTTCAGACTGTTATTACTGGTGTGCGATCTATTAATTCTGCGGATGCATTGGAGGTTGCTTTCTTGGAGAGTCGAGATTCCACAAGTTTTCTGAGGTTGAGAGACTCGAGAGTGGTCAAATAACATCTCAAGAGCTATTTATCGCCTTTGTGCAAAAGATCAACCATTTTTTGTGAGGAATTGGTCATGTCTCTCTATCTTTGCCGTTCTTGGGCTTTGATCTTAAATTTATGCTTTCTAAGCCGTAAAAATAAAAGCAGACTGGGATCTAATTCTCGAGCATGATAGCGCAAGAAAGGAGACATTTTTTTTTTCAACATCAAAATTCCAAACGAGCTATATATTATTCCAGCTTTTATGACGTCAGGTCGATTTCATCATCACATTAATCAGCTGAAAGTGGGGGAAACTATATTAAAAATGCCAAAAGTTGTGTACAGCGTGCCAAAAGTTGTGTACAGTGTGTCAAAAGTTTTCATCGGATCACTTAAATGTCAAATTCGAGAAAAAACGATCACTTTAGTACTACTGGCAAGAGGTTCCAGCCAAATTGGCTACGTGACTTTTATATTGAAAAAAAAAAGTTGATTGGCTTTTAAACGACGTTGTTTTCCATCCTCCTTAAGAAATGACACCGTTTTGCCATCATACGTGGACAGCCTCACAAAAACGACGTCGCATAGCTCATTTGGGGACTAAAATTAGGGTTCTTTATTCAATCCTCGCGCAGCGCCGACCATAGCTTGCTCGACCACCGTCACTCGCTTGCTGTTGCTCGATCACTATCGTAGTTGCTCAACCAGTTGAGCAAGGAGAGGCTGAGCTTGTTGCTCGGGCAAGAAGCGGCAAGAAGAATAGGAGGCGAGGGTGGAGGAGGAGGAGGAGGAAGAAGGGGGGTGCTGGTGTTGGTGTCGCTGCTGGTGTTGTTCTTCGGGGAAGAAGATGAGGAGGAAGCCCATGTCTACTCTCCCTCTCTCTCTCTCTCTCTCTCTCTCTCTCACAATTTGGGGATTCAGGTTCTTACTAGGGAGAAAGACACCAAACGACGTCGTTTTGTTGTTTGGATGCTGACTGTACTCTTCAACGAGCCACGTTAGCTTAAAAAATTAATCAAAAAGTGTCACGTCAAATTTCTGGTCAATCAGATCGACGTTGGTAATCATTTTTCAAATTTTTTGATATTTAAGTGATCCAAAATAAACTTTCAGCACCAAAGTAAGTGTCATATACGACTTTTGACACTTTTAATATACTTAGCCCACTGAAAGTATCATTATCAACATGCCCCTCCTTACCCATTCAAGGTCCAATGATGGGGACTGGCTTTTCATATGACTGAAAGGAATCGGACATCTCATGCTCAACGTGAAACACATGTCCATATGGTCCCGCGGTTCACATCACACGGAATGAATGCTATACCTCCCGTGTCAATGTTTAAGCCAAAGCAAGGCGAGAAATTGGGTGCCACTTTTGGAAGATGTTTACGCACACTTTCCACCCAATTGTCAACCGTATCGTCTATGTTTCGCCGAGATGGCACTTTAAGCAAGTAAAGATGATGCCTATGAGATATCATTATTCAATTTATAAACCAGAAAAGATGCTAACCTAACCCAACCGTGGGCAGTTGCGCTGGATTAGAGTCTCTCCTTCATCGCCGAGGTCGAGAGTTCGAAACTCGCAGTTGCTAAAGCATTGTAAGTGGGGGGCCATGGTGTTAGGGTCCTGTGCTAGTCTCTCCCAAGGTATAGGAGTCAGGCCCGACAGTGCCACCAGGCGTCGGCAAATCAAGGTGGAGTCCTCGGTTATCAAAAAAAAAAAAGATGCTAAGCTAAGATCGACTAAGATAACCCAAATATCAAATTGTTTGTACTTAATCTATAAGAAATTAAACCTTTATCAAATGCTTAATCAAAACACAAATCAAGGATTAAATTCAAAAAAAGGATTTTCCTAAGCTATTCGAATAACTCATGCATCAACTACTTTCTTCCTAGCTTTGCCGAGAGGGTATTTGACATAGTATTTATATCATGGGAGGATAACCAGTAAAAATGGTCAATAAAGAATGACAATTTCAGAACTCATGAATAATATTGATTGTAATGGAGAAAGGCTATATTTATTAAGTCTTGGCTACTAAATTAGTATACTAAATGATATGACAAACTTGTCACTGGATATTGAATATGACTCATTTGCTTTACAGCCCACTTTCAATTTGCTAAAAATTTCATCCTTAAACTTTAACATAACTAGCATTGGTTAAATGTGATAATATAATGCGAGAAACGTAATGATCAATATATGTCATCTCGATTGTATAACCACGCATACAATACTTTTATATTGCCAGTTGTTTTGCTCGATCATTTTTCTCTAACGACTCTTTTAAGGCGGATAACAGATATGAACATACTTGTTTATAATTTGTAATACAACAAGGCATGGTAAGGATTCTGCCAAAAAAAAAAAAAAATGATGCATGACAAGGACGAACGATGATATAGCCCTTTCCTTGAATTTAATAATTGAAGGACAGTTGGGGCTCATCTTTTGGGGAGGGACCCATGTCCAGCGGACTACCTTGTCCTTAAGTTGTCCTAGATGGGGCCCTTGATGTTGAATCTTGACCATTGACTTTCTTTCTCTCTCTAGTCATGCAATAGATCCGCGGTTCGACCGGGCCAAATTTACAAATTTGCCGCTATACGATCTCTTTTCCCTTGTACCTGACTAAATTATGATACAATCATACTCTTTTCAGTCCCCACCAGACGACCATCGAAACTCCATACGTGACACTTTCTGAGGAACGATTACACATAACCAGGATCAAACACCATGTTCCATCTCATCATACCTCATCCGTCATCTTCACAATTTTATTAATTGTTGTTCAGATAAACCCTCACATGTTCAACTATTTATAAAAACGATGCTATTATGTAAAATGTTCGGTTTCAAGGGTCATTAGAGGGCTCAAATTTGATTCAACGTTCGGCAAAAACAGAACCACGAAAATCGCAAATGATATATTTATAACAAATTTATCATAAACTAATTTTTGTGCTATCAAAAATTCTAAACCGGTATATTTATGACATATCTACCCTCCGTTAGCTTCTTTCGAATTTTACCATAAAATTACTAAACTGAATGATATTTAATGATAACTTAGTTGACATAACAAGTCTATATAGAAATCCATAACTCTCTCTCTCTCTCTCTCTCTATTCTAACTTTCTTCATCTTCCTCTTTGTCGAGCACTCCCCTTCATTTTGTCTTCATCTTTGTGATTAGGTATCAAAACTTATTCGAGCACACTTTTATCTATGGTAATCTTCTCACCTTTGAATTTTTTTTTTCCTCGGGTTTGTTTGGCAAACTCATTCAAATCACTTAATTAGGATGTTCAATGGCTTTAACTGGAAGTGTTTCAAAGATAAGCGCATCATCTTCCAGCTCTATAAACGAAGATCTTCCTGTAATATGCAAGTCCGGATTCCACAGTCTCTCTAAGCTTGAGGGTGATTAAATACCAACTCAAGAGCTCTTTGTTGTAAACACCAACCATTCATGGTGAAGAATTGCTCTGTGTTTCTCAGCCTTTGCCTTTCTTGCGTTTTTTTATCATTGAATCGCTGCTTTATAAGGAAATTGGACCAAAGGAGATTTTCCCAACATCGAGATTAAAAAGGAGCTTCATATGTACCATTTATCTTTATTGATTACTTTCAGTCAATATCATCAATTGTGCAGAGTAGCTCACATGGACCACCCCTACAAAATAAAGAATAATAATTTGTGCAGAATCTGTTAGATGTTTTTATTAACTCTTTTTTAAAAATAATTCCGCCATCTGTGTTCATTGATTCGCCAATCACTAATCAGCATCAATTGAGATATAAATTGAGTATAAAATCAATAGTAAGTTCACAAGAATGAAGAAACATATTTTTTCAACTTACCCAATAGTCAATTCCTTAATTATTATTTACCACAAAAAAGGAAGTTGAGGCCCTTTTTATAAGAAGGAAAAAGAAAAGAAAAGTTGATGTTGGTGTTATTATTATTCCTTCTCAATTTTGGGTCAGAGGTTTGAATCTCTTAAGGCACACCACTTGCTCATCAAGCTCATTTTTGAGGGAAAATTATCGGTTAAGGCAATACATTTCACTTTCAGATAAATCCAATTTCCCCATTTATTGCAGTAATGTCGTCGGTTGTTATTTATTATAAACATTTGGGTCCACTACACATGTGATAACTATGTTCCTATGCTTTTAACTTTAATTATGATGTAGCACTTTTTTGATTAATACCATGAAGAACCCCAAATTGGTACACCTTTCAAAAATTTATTCCCAACTAATTCTTTGACCATCACAAACACGAAACTAGTATATCTTTGACAAATTTACCTTAAACTAGTATACTTGTGACAAATTTACCATATTTCTGTTAAATTTTACTATCGAGTTGCTGAATTAAATGACATACGACAATTGATTGATATACCAGTCTAAGATTTTACTCTCCGTTGGCACAGTTATATCAGTTTTTTGATTTTTTTTTTATGATATTAATCTAATTTAGTGAAAGGTATATTTGTCACAAGGGTACTTTTGGCGGTTAAAAAATTAGTTTGAGATAAATTTATCACAAATGTACTGGCTTGAGAGTTTTTTGCGGTCACCTAGAGTAAATTTGTTGCAAACGTATTAGTTTAGGACTTCTCGTGTATTAAGCCTTACTTTTTTGTTATAAAAGGCGTAAAGCATTCCATCAACTCTGCCGTTAGGATGACACTGACGGACCAAAAAAAAATAGTCAATGAATTGACAAATTTTAACTGTTGGACTACAATAGTTTACAGTAGACTATCTACCTTAGAAAGTTTCCACCCAATGAAGGCACAACCCGAGATTAGATCCCAAGCGGTAGTGGCACTGCACAAAGTCATTCCAACCTCCAAAGGCACAATCTAAGATTTATTAATTATGAAAGGGGGAAATTATAGTCCTTTATCCATGGTTGACTTGAGGATGGGGATTAGCCAAAAAAATAAAAATAAAAGAAAGAACAAAGAAATTGCGCCACATAATTTGATTAATCCAGTTCGACATTTACGTATCAGATAATTAACACTACATGAGAAATCAAGAAGGCGACCTATAGTAGGTATAGACTACATAGAAGGCCTGTATAAAAGCAAGCACAAGCAAAACGACGCCAGCAATAAAGGAAATAATTGACCAAGGATTGTCGAAGTACTTGTTCTTGAGAATGGCTACCCAGGCATTCCCCCTGACTTTCCAGGTAATCCACTCTCGCGCGAGTTTCTCTTTCATGGGTGCATGATGAGGACAATACGCAGTATAGCCCCCAGACAAATATATAGACACATCATAGAGATAACTGTCTTGGATGTCGAAGGCCACCTCCTGGCAAAGCTGGCGGAAGAGGTCAGCCACCTCGGCGTCGCTCCCAAGGCAGTGCTCGATGATCTGGTGGTTGCGGAGGTATTGGACTTCCTCGGTCGAGTTGATCAAGTTGTGCATGAAGATTACGTATGAGGTAATGTAATTACCGCATTTAAAGTGAGACTGCTCGAAGGCTATCAAGTTGAGAAAGAGTGACCTCGTCCCTTCGTGGATCCGAAGCCGCGGGATCCAGAGGATCCCGTCCTTGAACTTGATTTCCCCCAAAATGCGCGAATGACTGGACATGATCTTGACCCCGTTTTCCTAGAGCTTGGTCAAGCAGCGTGTGAGCTGTTGCTGGCTCTGCGACCATGGCTCAGTCTTGGACCACAGCTTGGTCTCAGACCACGACTTGATCTTGGACCTTTTCGGGCCCAATTGCGGATAGCTCCTCTGGAACACTTCGAGGCAATGGACCATGCCATGGTGGTATAACGGGTGGAACATCGATCTTTGGATGTCGCCTTTAAAAAGGAAATTTGGCATCAAAAGTTCGAAGAACTTGATTGCCAGCTTGGCCACGCGCTTCTTCTGATCAAGGTTGCCGAGCTGGAGACTGAGCAGCTGATCAAGTATGAAGAGCGGGATCTGATTCTCGAGCATGATCATGTCCCACTGAATCTGGAGTATCGATTTCCGCATTGAGAAGACAGGGTCATTGGGAGGGTAGCCGAGTTCCTTGAACCCCTCGGTGAATCCCCGGAACATCTCGATCACAAAGCACCCGTCGAGAATCATCATCTCCACGAACTCTTTGGGGCTCATAGATATCCTTCCCTCATAGCAAGCACGAGCTCTCCTTTCGACCTTCTTCACCGAGTCTAGGTAGAGGTCCATTCCCTGACCGAAGCGCTCGAGGATGCAGTGGAGGCAGCGCCACTTGTGCCGCTCCATATGGCGGAGGTGCTCGTCACCGTGGTGGTACGGCCCAAGGGAGACGTTCTGGGGGACCCAGGCCTTGTCCTCCCCATGCTTGAGATGGCGTGGGATCCTGTAAATGGAGAGATTTTCCCACGAGCCTGGTGCGTTGTCTTGGCGACCTCGCGTGAGCTTCTCTTCGATGGAGATGACCCACTCGGACCTGGGAGGCCTCGGCTCATAGGCGGGGACGATTTCACCAACATAGGTTGATTTCTTGGGGAGTCGAGATTCCACAGTTTCTCGGAGCTTGAGAGTGGTCACATACCAAGCCAAGAGCTTGTTGTAAACAACAGCCATTTCTTGTCAAGAACTGGTCTGTGTTTCTTTGCCTTCGCCTTAAATGGGCTTTCATCCTTCGAATTGATGCTCTAAGCAAAAGTAAAATTTAAAAAAAAAAAAGAAAAAAAGAATTGCTACTTTAATAATGGCTACAGGTTTAGGGACAGAGGAGAGACTCTTCCTTCAGAAGAAAGTATTCACGCTTCAGTCCAATAGTTGATTACCACCTGTCCAACGGCCACTAATTTTGACATTGAGATTCAAAAGGAGTTTTAAGATATTCTAGGCATTATGAGGTCATGAGCTTAAAGCGTGATAGACAATTTGCCCCCGGGTAGCCAAGGAACAATAATGGGACTGGCTTTTCATCTGCCCAAAAGGAATCCGACACCTCATGCTCCATGTAAACACATGACCACATAGTCCGCATCTTTGCATCACAAAGAAATGTTCGATGTTTTCGTTTTGTCCCGCTTAGGCTTTTAATTAGATTTTCATAGGCCAGAATGATTTACTTATTAATGGGAGAAATAGATAGTCGAATATAGCAGCAATTTGCATACAAATCCCCTTTAGAACAGTGTTAAAAAGATAGCATGAAAATCAGATATCTATATACATATCTAACCTCTATATCGTATAAATTATCGAAAAAATTTTAATCTCTTCAGATTTCTTCTATTTCACCGGCATGCATGTATAGACACACCTTAGCTCGGTGTCTTTCAAATATATGTAAAATGGACTAAACGGAATAGACTATAAGTGTGTGTGATAGAGTAAATATAATGTTTTTGCTTAATGAATTAGTTGATTTGCCTTAGATGATTTGCCTTGTTCATAGAAGCTTTCTTCTTCTTCTTCTTCTTCTTCTTCTTCTTCTTCTTCTTCTTCTTCTTCTTCTTCTTCTTCTTCTTCTTCTTCTTCTTCTTCTTCTATATTTAAGCTCGACCAGCTAATTCCCATTGTATTCCCCTTGGACGTACAAGCTTGCACTAGATCAATTCGATTTCGCAGCTCTTCTATATTTAAGCTCCACCAGCTAATTCCCATTGTATTCCCCTTGGACGTACAAGCTTGCACTAGATCAATTCTGTTGTACTTTAGCTAGTATGTCCATGATGGGGTGCGATTGGATCGCACCGTATCGTCTTGATATGCTACGATGAAAGGGTATGAAGGGAGATGAATAAAAGGCTTTTGAAGACAACCGTTGGTGGTTGTTGTCGACAGAATATTCGCACCAAATTTCTCTACCTTTCTATCAAGTGAAGAAGGCATTCCATTTCAGTTTTGCAAGAACAATCAGCATTTACGCCGTGGAAATCGGGTGTTTTCCTTGTGATTCCATCCAAACCAACGTGAGGTATTGTTATTCGTGAATCATTCACAATCCGGTGTTCGTTCCGGGGCTATTTGTTATTTGAGTATCGGAATCAGGTAAGTCGTCTTCCGCCGACTTGAATTCAATCATTGGTATCAAAGCCCAGCCGTGATTTCTACCTTGTTTTTCATTGAATTTTCTCGTTTACCATTTGATATCGAGATCAACAGTATGAAATCTACAATGTTTGGATGTCTAATGCTCAGAAAAGCCATCTGAAAACTCGAAATCAAATCGAAGCAAAGGAACGGGCTCGGGGTCGCGTGCATCCACGCAGTTTTGGCCATTTTTCGAAATAATTTTTCAGCCAAAATCAATTTTCAAATATACGGGGTGAAAGTACTCATCGAGACGAGTCCGGCGATGGGTCGATCGCCGCCGGAGGACACTGGATGCGCCCACACGCGCAGCTAGAAGTCTCTGCACATGGGCGTCACGTGCCCGAAGCTTTGAGACAGCCGGCGAGTGCGCGACACGCGCCGGTCGGCGAACCGGCACGTGCGGGACGCGCGCCAGCGGGCGAACTGGCACGCGCCGATCGGCGAACCGGCGCGTGGTGACATCACCGTGACGTCATCCAACGGTTGGTCGCCGGATGACGTCATCAATGACGTCACCGCAGGAGGTGGTTGGCCGGCCGGTCACCGGTCGACGACCCGACCCGAGACCCAACCCAACCCGACCGTTGACCGGTCAACGGTCGGACCGGTCAACAGTCGGACCGGTCAATCGATCATCGGTCGGACCGGCCAGGAGCCTTTTGGCTCGCTGGCGCGTGCGCCACACACGCCACCTGAGTGCGCGGCGCATGTAGGCGCGTGGGAGATCCGATTGGAGTGTGGTCGGTGACGTTTGGTTCGTATGAGTGTCATCTACATTGTGGTATATTTATTTTTGATATTTGAATTTTATAAATGTATGAAAATGCTTATGAAACCCTAAGTACGCGTATTTTGTTGGGGGTTTAATGCATAGTTTATTCATTTGTAGCTTGTATTTTCTTGTGGTTTCGGAAATACAGTAGCTAGCTTGTGTGAAAATGATGTCATGTATGCTGTGTAGAGCTTGGTTCGATGATATCATGTATATAGTTTAATGTACTAGTAATTTTCTGTTTGCTAGAAAATTCGAACAATGGTAGAAAATCAATTACATGTTGAATTGTGATTTAGATTATAGTTGAAGCATGATTGTTGTTTATACGTTGGTTATTATCATGCTATGTTTTTGTGTTAAGGAAAAATGTAGAAATTACATAAGGTCATGTAATTATTTTTCCTAATAGGAGTTCGTAGGTTGGTAGAATTTGAAAGAGTTCTCACCTAGAACTTAAAATTTGCGTAAATTAAACTAATTAATGATAATAGAACAATTGTACATAGAAGTTGATTGGGAACATAGTGAACTTTTGCTTTAGTGTCTTTTGTTGAATTATCATTAATTTAGTTTGTCTTTACTACAAATTAAATATGTGTGTTACTCTATGAAGTGTGCTAGTATTGATTCTGTGTTTATATGTCAATGTGATATAGCAATTGATTATGGCTTCGGCATCCAAGACAATTGTGGCTGACCTCAATAAGGGTGAGAAGCTTAACAGTGACAATTATGATATTTGGCACCGAAAGGTTCAGTACATCCTTGAGGAGCAAGAGGTTTTGGAAACCCTCAACCATACCATGGATGAACCTAAGCATGGAACTTTAGCTCAACACAGGAGAGATCAAGAAGCTTATCAAGCTTGGAAAAAGAAAAATAGCATTGCTCACATTAAGTTGTTGAGCTGTATGCAAGATGATCTCATGTGTGAATTTGAAAGTTATGATAAAGCTCAAGCTATGTGGGTTGCCTTGAAAGATAAGTTTGGGGATACATCTGCCACTAAGCTAAGGAGACTCACCATCAAGTTTGACACATTAAGAAAGCGCCCAAATGTAACAATGAGGCAGCATCTTCGGGAAATGTCAAACATGATTCGTGAGCTGAAGTCGGCAGGTCACTCCCTTACTGATGAACAGCAAGTTCAGGCTGTTATAAGGTCTCTTCCTGACAATTGGGAGCATATGAAGATCAATATGACGCGTAATGAGAATATTGTCACTTTTGATGATATTGTGCGTCATTTGGAATTAGAGGATGAGCGCCTAGAGGCTGCGAGATCCTCTACCCATGCTTATGTTGCTGAATCGAGTTCGCGCAAGGCTTCGGGCTTCAAGCGCAAGAGGAACCTTCAGTTCAACAACAAAGGAAAGAAGACTGATCAGGCACCAAAAAGGGCTAAGACCTTCCAACGCAAGAAGCGTGGTGAGAAGAAGGACAAGGCCAAGATGGAGTGCTACAATTGTGGCAAGATGGGTCACTTTGCTCGTGAATGCACTGAGCCGAAAAAGGTACCCTATTACTCCATTACTTTGAGTAATGCTTTTGTTTCTAGTACTGTAATGCTTGCTGAATCTCATCCAATGTGGACTGTAGACTCAGGAGCAACAGACCACGTAGCTAGAGACCGAGAAGCATTTGTGGAGTATTGTCGGATACAACCTGGAAGAAGATGGATATATGTTGGGAACAACTCGAGAGTTGAAGTGAAGGGTATCGGCACATATAAATTAATCTTACATGGTGGTCGAAACTTATTCCTACATGATGTCCTTTATGCTCCAGATATTCGACAAAACTTAGTCTCCGTAGTTGCTCTTCTTAGCTTAGGTTATGTATTGAATTTCCATGGTAGTTGTGTTGACATTATGGTTCAGGTCATGTATCGAATGGTTTTATGGTGTTAGACATTGACTATGATTAGTACAATATTAATGTCGATGGTTGTTTTTCTTTAATTGCATCTTCTAATAATGTTGAGATTGATGCGAGTACTTGGCATGCTAGATTAGGTCACATTAGGTTGCAAAGAATGCAAAGATTAGCTAGAGAATGCCTTTTAGGGTCACTCACTAATGTTGATCTACCCGTATGTGAACATTGTCTAACGGGAAAAGTAACTAGAAAACCATTCGGTAAAGGGACTAGAGCCGAATTTCCATTGCAACTCATACATTTTGACATTTGTGGTCCTTTGAATGTGAGGGCGAGGCATGGAGCCTCATATTTCATCACTTTCATAGATGACTTCACGCGTTTCGGTTATGTCTTTCTGATCTCCCATAAGTCAGAAGCATTAGACTGCTTTAGACGATATATAGTGATGGTAAAGAATCAGTTGAACAAAACAATAAAGGCATTGAGAACCAATCGCGGACGTGAGTATCTATCGGAGCAATTCAAGGCTCTTTGTGATGAAAAGGGAATTGTACGACAATTGACTATTCCTGATATTCCACAACAAAATGGGGTAGTTGAGAGAAGGAATAGAACTCTAATGAAAATGGTTAGGTCTATGATGGTGCAAGCAAATTTACCTATCTCCTATTGGGGAGATGCGTTATTGACTGCTGCCTATGTACTTAACCAAGTGCCCTCAAAATCGGTCACTTCCACCCCCTATGAATTATGGACTGGTAGGAAACCAGACTTGAGTAGTCTACGTCCATGGGGATGTGCAGCTTATGTTCATAATTATTCCCACAAATATGGTAAATTAGGTCTTAGAGGGAAGAAATGTATCTTTATAAGATATTCTGAACATTCCAAAGGGTACGTGTTCATAGGTGAACAAGTTGATGGAAGTGTGACCGAAATGGAGTCACCAGATGTCACATTCTTGGAGAACGATTTTCCAATTATATGAGATGGAAGATCCTAATAACACACCCATTAATGTTGTAGAGGGAAATGAAGATTTATCTCAACACACAAGACCTAGTGGGAGTGTTGCATCGCCTGACGAATTGAATTCAAGAGAAATTCAATTGCGTAAAAGTAATCGTAAAAGTATTCCCCGTCGTCATTTTGAGATTGAAGGGGAAGCATTTATGATTGCTCAAAAGGACGATGCTGAGCCTAAGACTGTTCAAGAGGCTCTCTCATCCTCTGATAAGGAATAATGGAGAAAAGCTTTGGAAGATGAAATGGAGTCAATGAGGGCAAATCAGGTCTGGGACTTGGTTGATCTACCACCCAATCGCAAGGCCATTGGAAACAAGTGGGTCTTTAAGATTAAGCGCAAGGTGGATGGATCCATTGAAAAGTATAAGGCTCGTCTTGTGGCGAAAGGTTATACTCAACAAGAGGGTATAGACTATGAGGAAACTTTTTCACCAGTTGTAAGGTTTGCCTCAATACGCCTTATCCTAGCCATCGTTGCACATTTGGACCTTGAATTATATCAAATGGATGTAAAGATGGCATTTCTCAATGGAAAACTAGATGAGGAAATCTATATGAAGCAGCCAATAGGTTTCATAGCTAAAGGACAAGAGGATAAAGTTTGCAAGCTTCATCACTCAATATACGGTCTTAAGCAATCATCTAGACAGTGGTATCTTCGTTTTCATCGAGCCATAACCACTTTTGGTTTCACGATGATCGAGGAAGATCACCGTGTATATGTCAAGCGGTCCGAAGATAAATTTGTGATTTTATCACTTTATGTGGGCGATATTCTTTTGGCTGGAAATGACAAGGTTTTGGTTATCACCATAAAAGAATGGTTGTCCTCCAATTTTGAAATGAAGGACATGGGAGAAGCTGCTTATATATTAGGAGTTAAGATCGAAAGAGATCGATCAAGGAAACTCCTTGCTTTATCACAAGAATCTTATATAATGAAGATTCTTGAGCGTTTTAATATGCAGCATTATAATCCCATTGATACCCCTGTCATGCAAGGTGAAGGCTTAAGTACTGAGATGTGTCCTAAGACTCTAGAAGAAATTGATGAAAACTATTCCTTACACTAGTGCGGCCGGGAGTTTGATGTATGCAATGATGTGTACTCGACCCGACATATGTTATGCCGTGGGATTGGTGAGCCGATATCAATCAAATCCCGGTCAAGCACACTGGAAAGCATTGAAGAGGATTCTAAGATACTTGAAGGGCACTATGGACTATCAACTTTGTTACCAAGGGAGTGATTTACGCCTATTAGGCTATTCAGATGCCGATTGGGGTGGAGACCTAGATGAGCGTAAATCAACTTCTGGATATGCGTTCTTGCTCAATGGAGGTGCAATTTCTTGGAATAGCAAGAAACAGACATGCACGGCCTTGTCTACGATGGAGGCAGAATTTATTGCATGTTCTACTACATGCAAGAAGCAGTCTGGCTAAAACGTTTCTTGGAAAATTTAGCCACTGTCACTGAGGTTCCAAGACCGGTGATAGTTTATTATGATAGTCAAGCAGCCATTGCCTATGTGAAGGATCCCAAGTATCATGGAAGGACGAAGCACATTGACATAAAGAACAACTTCATCAGAGATATTGTAGTGCAGAAAGAAGTGATCCTACAATACGTTTCAACCAATAGAATGGTTGCCGATCCATTTACGAAGGCTATTCCTAGAGACATATTCTTGACCCACAGGATGTCACTAGGATTACGTAGAATGTGATATATGTTATTGTAGAGGATTATTAGTTTATGTATTTGTGAACATATGTATTGTACTTGTTTGTTTATTAGTGAATTGATATTTTATCAATAAGTACGAATACAGTATGAGACTAGCACTACACATATATATTATTGAAAAGTAGGTCAGCAGGCAATGATTGGCTCACTCACACGAGCAATCGCCTCAAGTGCTATAGATAGCACGTTGAGATGAGACGTTATGTACAAATAAACGCTGAGGAGCAAGTTTAGTACATAAAAATGATATGTCGCCTTGATTGGAGTCAAGATGAGGTCTGTGATTTATTTATAATAAGACCGAACATGATAATCCCATAATCATGTATGCCTGTAAGTTGCTGGATGCGAGTACTTAATTGGGTGCTATAGAAAGCGAGCTGATATAGCACTCGGGCTAAACATGAGTACGTGAGAAGCTCCTGACTATGTTTAGGCTAAGATCTGTATAGTGGATATAGTTAATAAATGACATACGCTCTTATAGAAAGAGAAATCCACTATAGCATGTAATTCATACTACATGTGCATTGTACAACCGATAAGGGAAGGTGAGTAAAATTATCCCTATTTACTCATCGTGTGAGTCCTTGAGGTAATTTATAATTTACCTCATTTTGTGCCCTATGTTACTTATGACTATGTTCTCGAAGTGAAAGATCAATGTTGCTACTTTAGCATGTTATCGGCGGTCATGAATGGATATGGCCTTATGGGACGTGTCTAGAAAAGCAGTTGTTCTGAAATGGAGAGAGACATGAGTGCGAAGGAAGACTATTGTTGTTTTACATCTATCACATATATTTACTGGTCGACCAATTATATCGCCCTTATGTGGTTGCGGATATAATTGTAAATACATGGTGCTTTAAGAATAGTCAAGTATAGCCTTTGAGGGATAGGTATACTTGGATTGATATAACAAAATATGTCTTGGACACTGTGAGACATCGATTGTTTATTTCTTTTCGGGGTTGTAGCCATTATATCATCCCTAACAGGTGCATAATTTGAGCTCCCAAGTGCAGGTGTACTCACTGATCGCACGGCTTACTTGCTAGTATGAATTGTTTTGTGAAGTTGATGAATGTTGAATGTCTTATATTTTTGATAGAGCGCTATCAAGCCCATCATGTCCAAGTAGGAGATGTTGTACTTTAGCTAGTATGTCCATGATGGGGTGCGATTGGATCGCATCGTATCGTCTTGATATACTACGATGAAAGGGTATGAAGGGAGATGTATAAAAGGCTTTTGAAGACAACCGTTGGTGGTTGTTGTCGGCAGAATATTCGCACCAAATTTCTCTCCCTTTCCATCAAGTGAAGAAAGTATTCAATTTCAGTTTTGCAAGAACAATCGGTATTTACGCCGTGGAAATCGGGTGTTTTCCTTGTGCTTGCATCCAGATCAACGTGAGGTATTATTGTTCGTGAATCATTCGCAATTCGGTGTTCGTTCTGGGGCTATTTACTATTTGCGTATCGAAATCAGGTAAGTCATCTTCCGCCGACTTGAATTCTATCAAATTCGATTTCGCAGCCAAGAACGAAGAGAAGAAAAGACGGCCGTTTTGGACTTTGGGGTAAAAAGTAAAGTAAATTATGAGCATGCGGGGCCCACTTAGATAAAAGAGAGTGCGAAACCTCCTCCGTCAATGTTATAGGCCGAGCCAAAGCAAAGACAAGAGGAAATGGGTCCCACTTATGCACACGTGTCCACCCAATCGTCAATCACGCTTTCTACGTTCCTAAAATTCCTTCTATCTACGCCGGGAATGCGCATGCGAGGCGAGTGTGGATGATGCCCGTTCCATTAACGAGGAGCTAGCGTAAAATCGATTGAGGCGGTCCAAATACCCAAATGATTTTTACCTTTTTTTTTTGTTCCAAAAATCGTTTGTACTTGATCTGTGTGGGGGATTGCACCTTTATTAACTGCTTAATCGAAGCACAAATCAAGAATTAAATTCGCAAAGATTTTTTTTAGGTGTTCATATAACTCATGCATGAGATACTTCCTTCCTTGCTTCATCGAGAAGTTTTTTCATATAGTACTTATGACAATAGCATGTAAAAAAGATGGTCAATAAAGAATGGGAAACACATTGAATGTAATTAATGGAGAAATGCTCTGTTTATTGAGTTTGCCATAAATTTTGTCAGCTGCTTTGGACATATCTAAAATTACTTGAATGTGATGACATCACGAAAGATGAATATCTCGATTGTGTAGCCATGCATACGGGACTGTTTTAAGAATCATGTTTTTATCCACCCTTTCCTTTAATCACTTTTTTTGACATTATCCGTAGTTATAATTAATTAGTTTAGGTGTAGATTATGATTATAATTGGTAATCTAGCAAGTCAAGGCAATGAGGAAGGATAATATAGTCCTTTTATTGAAATCAATAATTCAAGGATAGTGGGGGCTCGCATCCTTTATTGAGCACCTTTTTTCCAAGGTTTACTCATCAGGCTCAAGGATCCAAGGTTGATCCACCTTTTTATTTTTTTATCCTCCCGTTTCAATTACTTACTATATGCAATGATTTGTATCGAATTCTAATTTATCTTGAAAAAAAAAAAGGTCGCTTGAGTAGTGCTACGAGGGCCTTGATGTTGAATCTTGACCCATCGGCTCTCTCTCTCTCTCTTTAGTCATAGAGTCTATCTGCGGTTCTACTGGCCAACTTCTTGCGAATTTGCTACTATATAATTTCTTACCTCCTTCTACAACCACCCTATTTTGAAGTGCTCATGAAAAATGTTTTCAATCCACGGGAAAGAACTTGTTAGATAATACTTTTTTAGAGTGATTTAGGTTTTTCGAGGAAAATGAGAGATTGGAAAAATATTTTCAAAAAAATGATTACTTATATTTTTTTAGAAAAATTAGTCAATGAAAAATGTTTTCATCATCGATTACAATCTTTGCCTAACTATTTCACGAGCGGTTAAAAAAAATTTCCATTCATTTATTTTTGTCAGCGATACAAATGATTATTTTTTAACTCATTTTTGTGAAACGAACGTACTCTTAAATACCTCTATGTATAGGTAGCTCCAAGCACCACTATTAGCTCCTCAACATCATACCTTACTCATCATCTTCACAACTTCACCAATCATTCTTCTAATAAACCCTTAGCCTTTCGGTTATGTAAATTAAAACGATAAATTAATATGATAAATTAGGTTCGAGGGTTATGAGAGAGCTCAATTTTAATTTAACCTATGGTAAAAGAAAATACTCATGCACACACTTAGGGAAAATTATCCAAAAAGTCATAAACCTATTACACTTTTGCTAATTTAGTCATAAACCTTATAATTGTGCAAATTGAATAATAAACTTTTTCACAATTTGCCAATTAAATTCATCCGGCCAATTTTGATTGAAATCACTAACGTGGACACTGGTAGTTCTATGTGGTACTACCAACATTGACGTGGATAGTTCTTAATAATATATTTTTTTTTCAAATTTTTTATTAATCTTTCTTTCTTTTCTATTCTTCTCCTTTCCTTCTTAATTTTTTTTTCCTTATTTAGATTGACCATAAACATTTCATCATTTACTTATTGGCTTTTCTGATACATTTTCATCATAAGTAACTTTTTTATGCCCTCTAACATATCAACAATGGGACATTCCCTTTCTTTGTAGATATATGTGTTGAACATCTCACTCAAATTGTTCTCGATAGCATTGCAGTTTTATCCACACTTAATAAATGCTCTACAAAAGTGTTCAAGACCTATCTCATGAAGTCTTCATATGCACGAGTAGACTCTTCAATTTTTTTTTTGACTATGTCGAAATCGGCCTCATATCGATTATGCAGCTCTCCAACAGCAATTCCTAAATGTTTCTCCCTTGTATAGTGAGTATAATTCCTGTACTTTGCTTGCGGAGAGAGTTAAAAACAGCATTAAGAAGACCCTACAACACGTTTATTGGACATGCACATAAGTCGGTCTTTTAACAACAAAATACTTCTATTAATAAAGCTTGTGCACAATTTTACCTTCTGTTGGTCACTAATGAAAGTTCGGCCAAGACCTTGCCCCACTTTCAAGTCTTTCAGTAGTGGCTCGAGGAACCATGTCGAAGATTCTTTAGGCTCAACTTCAACTATAACCAATACAGTTGGAAACATTTGGTTGTTTCCAACTCTACTAATAGCACAAGGCAACATTCCTTTGATTAAACTCTTAATAAAGCATACAGCAAACCCAATTACTCGTCTACGGCCTACTAGAAAACTCTCTTTCAATTCTTTGAAGCCCGCATCTTGAATGTATTATATCATCAAACTTCTAGGTCAAATGAGCTATTGCGACTACACCAAATCAACTCAACTTTATGAGAGTGTTACAACTTGTATTGCTCAATAAATGGATGTTTGATTATCTCAATAGCTTTAGCAATCACTCTATAACAAATTATCTTATTCAATGTCAATGTCCACATCTTCATTGCGTCTGCTTGCATTTGTGATGCTATACACCTCAAGTTAGCTCTAATTTTAGGTAAGAACTACTCCGCAAGCCATACGTAAATTTCATTCTAATCTGTCATGCTCCTAGGGCAAGTATGTTCATTTCCATCATTCTTGATGATGGAATTCTTCTTACTAAGCATCCAACTAGCAAAACTCTCCATTCATAGCCACTCATAGACCTAACAACAATCTTTTTTGCTTCAATCTTCTTCCATCCAGTGTTAAATCCATTTATGATTGCATAAAGTTGGACATCTTTCTTGAATTAAGCACATGTGGGAAATCTCATCCTTACTTTAAATTGCATTTTTATAATCACATTTGGGGTCATATATGATGGTTTGGGGTCTTATTTGGTCACTGACGTCTTCATATCCATAAGAGTTAGGGGGGTTAAAATTTTTATCTCCTTCTTCTAGATCAATGTCTCCATCAATTTCACCCTCATCCTCATTTTTAGGAATGTCAACGTCAACTAGACTAGTAGCAGCAATGGCATCAATCTCTCTTCTTATTCGCCTTGTAATAAAGAAATCATCATTACCACCACTGAGAATGTAGTCATCATCACTTAAGCATAATGTACTAGGATCTTGCTATGGTTCACTATTATTGTCACCATCATCACTCTCACTATCATCCTCATCAATATTACCACCACTAGTATAAGAACCACTACCATCTCGAGGAGTAGCTCCTTCAATATATACTTCAATAATACCAAAACTTAATCCTAGATCCACCAATTCTAACACTTGATCATCACCAAAAATTTGCACAACACCATATCTCAAGGAATACCCAAGAATTCGGTACTCTAACTTTTGAACTACGTTCCTAGACCAATAACACCCTTGATGATTGCATTATAATTCACCACCTTTGACTTACAACCATGGAGATATTCTACATGGCGGCATATGTACTTTATTATCTCATCAAACTCCATAACTCCGCCTAGGTTAAGTGTAATTATAAAAACCTCTCATAGATAACTAGCAAAGATAGGAAGATCAAATTCGATAAATGGGTTGAGAAGATCAGGTTTGACAAAGAAGCTGCTTGGGATATTCGAGTTTGAGATATAAGCCAAAAAAATGAACTCTCATAGACAATTGCTTGGGATCTTTCACACCAAGCCAAATGAGTTTGACAAACAAACTAGGGGGAAAAATATCAAAGGTGAGGAGAATAATGGGGATAAAGAGTGTGCAAGATAAAAATCAAAAATCAAAAATAAAAAATGAGAAGATTACTAGTGTTAAAAAAGCTTGCTCGATGAAGAAGAGTGTGCTTGAACAAGTTCCGATGCCAAATCACGAAGACGAAGATGACGATGAAGAACAATATTTGATGAAGAGGAAGATGGCGGAGAATTAGAGTATCCTGTAAGGGGAGAGAGCCCTAATTGTTTTCAAATTAGGACTTATTGAAAAACAATTGGGGCTTATTGAACAAACAAAGATAGAGTTATGAATTCCATATGAATTTGCCATGTCAATTGAGTTGTTACTATGTGTCATCTAGCTTAACAATTTTAAGGTAAAATTTGATGAAAATTAATGAAGGGTAAATATATCACGAGTGTACCAGTTTAAGGTTTTGGTAACAAAAAAATTAATTTGTAGTAAATTTATTATAAGTGTATCGAGTTGGAGCTTTTCGTAATATTAACTCAAGACAAAAAAGCATGCACATGCACTTAACTTTTTTCACTAGCTTTTCGGATTTATTGAATTATTTTGACGACAAAAGGCAAAGTTGAAGTCTCATTATAAGAAAGTAAACAAAAAAGAAAAGCTAAGGTTGGTGTAATCATTAATGTTCGGTCAAGGTTTGATACCTCTTAAGGCAAAACAAACTTATCAACCTAGAAGGTTTCAAATGAAGCTTTGAAGCAAGGATCTCTATGTAGGGCTGACCACTTAAGATTGTCTTCACTCTTTTGAGGGGAATTTAGTCTCTTTATGAACAATGTTGCGCTATTCTAGGTACAATAATGAGACTGGCTTTTCATCTGCCCAAAAGGAATCCGGCACCTCATGCTCCACGTGAATCACATGACCACAGAGTCCGCATCTTTGCATCACATAGAAATGTTCGATGTTTTCGTTTTGCCCCGCTTAGCCCTAGGCCAGAATGATTTACTTATTAATGGGAGAAATAGATTGTCGAATATAGCAGCAATTTGCATACAAATCCCCCTTAGAACAGTGTTAAAAGGATAGCATGAAAATTAGATATCTATATACATATCTAACTTCTATATCGTAGAAATTATCGAACAAATTTTAATCTCATCAGATTTCTTCTCTTTCACCAGCGTGCCTGTATGGACACACCTTAGCTCAGTGTCTTTCAAATATATGTAAAATGGACTAAACGGAATAGACTATAAGTGTGTGTGATAGAGTAAATATAATGTTTTTGCTTAATTAATTAGTTGATTTGCCTTAGATGATTTGCCTTGTTCATAGAAGCTTTCTTCTTCTTCTTCTTCTTCTTCTTCTTCTTCTTCTTCTTCTGTATTTAAGCTACACCAGCTAATTCCCATTATATTCCCTTTGGACGTACAAGCTTACTCTAGATCAATTCGATTTCGCAGCCAAGAACGAAGAGAAGATGAGACGGCCGTTTTCGACTTTGGGGTAAAAGGTAATGTAATTTATGAGCATGCGGGGGCCACTTAGATAAAAGAGTGTGCGAAACCTCCTTTGTCGATGTTATAGGCCCAGCCAAAGCAAAGACAATAGGAAATGGGTCCCACTTATGCACACGTGTCCACCCAATCGTCAATCACGCTTTCTACGTTCCTAAATTTCCTCCTATCTACGCCGGGAATGCGCATGCGAGGAGCTAGCGTGAAATCGATTGAGATGGTGCAAATACCCAAGTGATTTGTTCTTGTTTTTTTTTTTTTGGTTCCAAAAATCGTTTGTACTTGACCTGTGTGGGGGATTGCACCTTTATTAATTGCTTAATAGAAGCACCAATCAAGAATTAAATTCGCAAAGATTTTCTTTAGATATTCATATAACTCATGCATGAAATACTTTCTTCCTTACTTTGTCAAGAAGTTTTTTTCACATAGTACTTATATCATATTACAATAGCGCGTAAAAAAGATGGTCAATAAAGAAGGGGAAACATGTTGATTGTAATAAATGGAGAAATGCTCTATTTACTGAGTTTTCCAAAATTTTGTTGGCCGATTTTGACATATCTAGAATTACTTGAATGTGACGACATCATGCAAGATGAATATTTTGATTGTGTATCCATGCATACGAGATTGTTTTAAAGAATCATGTTTTTATCCACCCCTTTCCTTTAATCACTTTTTTTAAGGTAAGTTACAAAATAGAGCCTTGCCTGGCCACCGAGGCCACCGGCAAAGCTTAGCCTCACCCAGATCTGGCGAGGCCGAGCCTCACGGTGACCTGGCGAGGCTCCAACGAGCTCGCCAAAGCTTGTCGAGCCGGTCGCTAGCTACCGCCATGGCCAACGACCAGCCACAAAGAGAAATAAGGAAAAAAAAAAAAAAAAAAAAAAAATATGAAAAATATAAGAAAAATATTGAAAAATTAAAATAAACAATAAAATTATACAAGTTTATCAAACGAATTTCTATTCCTGGGATAGAAATTTTTGCGGCTCTACGTCACGTTTTATACTCGAAAATTGTTCCTTAACAAAAAAACAAAAATATATATTTCTATTCAAAAATTGTTCCTCAAAATAGAAACGTTACCAAACGTGCTCTTAATGTCTAGCGATATTGGAACAAAGGGTAGTATCTTCCCAAAATGGCCAGTTCAAAACGAGCTTATAATATTCTAGCCCTTATGACGTCACGTCATCATATTGATAAAGTAAAAGCGTGATAAACAACATTGCCCCACCTTACCCATACAAGGTACAATTATTGGACTGGCTTTTCATATGTCCAATCTCACCGTGAAGCACATGTACATATAGTCCCCCCGTTTACGTCACACGGAATGGTTGGGCTTGTATTTTGCCCTGCTTGTCCTTTTAATTAGATTTTCATAAATCAGAATACTTTAATTACTTACTGATGTGAAAAATAGATAGTCAAATATAATATGATTTTGCATGTAGGAATCAGTGATAATGCCTCACTCCCCTCAAAAATAGCGTTAAAAGGATAGCACGGCTTTAGATATCACTATGCCCATCTATCCTCTCTCTTACAAGCTATCGAGTGAGTTTCAATTTCTTTGGATTCTTTCTCTTTCACCAAACTGTTGTATGTACTCAATGCGGTGCCTTTCAAGTATATAGAGAACGGGTTGAACTGTATAGAAGATGAATGTGCATGATGCAACTACTATGCTATGAGCCGGAAAGACGTGTGGTCCTTCTTCGAAGACTTTGAATGGCAGGCCTCACGAGGGTGAGACTTGAAGATGGGGTTGAAAAAAATACCTGACCTTCTTGGCACGCTAGTTCCAGATGTTCCTTCTCAATTCACTAATGACATTACGAACGAAGTAAGCCCCCACCACTACCGCCCCGGGACCAAATTAAACACCGACAAATAAGATATTTGATCGCACGGATGCAATATTTCCCCTCCTATACTTGCGTATTTTTCTTTGCTCTAAAATAAGAGAGAATATTAACTTCTTTCCTTCTTGAGAGAGCTTTTACTCAACTAATTAATTAATCGCTTCGCCTTCAATGGTTTTGCCTTGTGCATAGAAGCCTTCTCTTTAACACCGTGAGCTACACTAGATAATTCCCATTATTTTTATCTTTGGATGCATAACCTTGCACTAAATCGATTCGAGTTCGCTGCCAAGAATGAAGAGAAAATGGGTGCGTTGGACTTTGGACTAAGTAGTGATATAGAGAAAGTGGGTCCTGCGGGGTCGCGATTAGAACGGCAAACACAAACTATTCGGACACGGACACGGTGAAGGAACGCAGGAGGAAGCCTCCCTCGTCAATGTTATAGGCCCTAGCCAAAGCAAAGACAGAGGAATTGGGTCCCACTTCTGGATGATGTTTTCGCGCACGTGTCCACCCATTCGTCAATCGCGCTTTTTAGGTTTTTAAATTTCCCTCTGTCCATGCCGAGAATGCGCATGTGAGGCAAGTAAAGACGATGCCAGTTCAATTGATAAGATGCGAGCGTAAAATCGATTGAGACGACCCAACTACCAAATGATTTGGACTTGTGTTTTTTTTTAAATTGTTTGTACTTGATCCTGGGGGATTGAATCTTTATTAACCGCTTTATCATAGCACAAATCAAGAATTAAATTCGAAAAGTTTTTCTTTACATTTTCATATAATTCATACATAAAATACTTTTTTCCTTACTTTATCGAGAAGTTATTTTACATATTATTTATATCGTATGACCATAACACATAAAACAGTTGGTCAATAAATAAAGAAAATTTCTTAATTAATATATCAGGGTGATCATAATTAATGGGGAAATCCTCTATTAATTGAGTTTGCCATAAATTTAGTGGACTAATTCTCATATAGTCAGCATTGCTCGGATACGATAATATCATGTGAGATGCATGACAATCGAAATATGTCATCTGGATTGTGTATCAATGTATGTCATAATTTTTTTCTTTAAATAATGGTGGTTTTGCTCCATCCCTTCTCTCTATAGGTGGGTGACAAATATGGATATTATCCATATTTATAATTGATTAGTTTATGTGTTGATAATGATTATAATTTGCAATCTAATAAGACATGGCAAGGACGAAGGACACTATGGTCCTTTTATCGAAGTAATGATTGAAGGACAGTGGGGAGCTTACGTCCTTTTGTGAGCACCTTTTTCCTGGAGTTGGGGCCCACATCTTTTGGCTCAAATTTCTTAGGTAGGATCGCTTGAGTCGTCGTAGGTGGGGGCCCTTGATTTTGAATCATGACGCATTGACTTTCTTTCTCTCGAGTCATGGAGTAGATCCACGGTTCCACGGGCCAACTTATTGCGCATTTGCCACTACATAATCTCTTACCTCCTCCTCCTTAATCAAATTTTGATACAACCACTCTTTTTGAAGTGCTCACACAAGATGTTTTCAATCCACGGGAAAAAAAAAACTTGTTAATTAATACTTTTTTTTTTACGAATGATTTGGGGTACATTTGTTTTGCGCAAAATGAAATATTTGCAAAATATTTTTCAAAAATTGATTTCTTATATTATTTAGAAAAACTAGTTAACAAAAAATATTTTCATTATCGATAACAATTTATGTCTAATTATTTTGTAGGCGATGGAAAAAATTTTAATTTAATTATTTTTGTAAGCAATATAAACGATTATTTTTTGACTCGTTTTTTACGAAACGAGCGCACTCTTAAATACCTCTACATATAGGCAGCTCCAAGCACCACTATTAGCTCCATGTCATCATACCTTACTCATCATCTTCACAACTTCACTAATTGTTCTTCGGATAAACCCTCACCCATTCGACTATGTAAATTAAAACGATAAAATAATATGAGATATTAGGTTCGAAGGTCATGAGAGAATTGAGTCCAAAACGTCACAAACTTAATTGCACTTTTATCAATTCAATCCTAAGCCTTATAATTGTGCAAATTGAGTTCTAAACTTTTTCACGTTTTGCGAATTGAGTCTATCAGGTCAATTTTGGCAGAAAATCGCTAATGCGGATGCCGATTGTCCTACGTGACACGACCGACACTAACATTGACAATTTTTAATAATATTTTAACTTTTTCAAAATTTTAATAATTTTTCTTTCTTGTCTTTTTCATTCTTTACTTTTTTTTTTCTTCTTTTTTTCTTATTCAGATCAACCATAAACATGTCATCATTTACTTTTACTTCGAATATGGAAGCTTTGGAATGCCAAACCTAGACTTCATTTCTTCCTCGTCAATCTTCAATTTGATTCTTGGACAAATCTCATCTCTTGAACTCACAACTAATTGGCTTTTCTCATACATTTTAGCCATAAGTAATTTTTTTTATGCCCTCTAACATATCAACAAAGGGACATTCCCTTTCTTTGCATATATGTGTGTGTATGTGTGTTGAATGTCTCGCTCAAATTATTGTTGATAACATTGTAGTTTTGTCCACATTTGATAAATGCTTTGCAAAAGTGTTCAAGACCTATCTTATGGAGTCTTCATATGCACGAACAGACCCTTCCTTCATTTCTTTTGCGGTTATGTTGAAATTGACCTCATATGTCGACTATGCAGCTCTCCAACACCAATTCCTAATTCCTAAATATTTCTCCCTTGTCTAATGAGTACAATTCATCTACTTTGCTCATTGGGAGAGTTTAATAACTGCATTAAGAAGACCCTGCAACATGTTGTTGGACAAGCAAATAAGTCAGTCTTTTAACAACAAATTATTTCTATTAGTAAAGCTTGTGCACAATCTTACCTTCTATTGGTTACTCATGAAAGTTCAACCAAGACCTTACTGCACTTTGTAGTCTTTCAGTAATAGCTCAAGGAACCAAGTCCAATATTTTTTAGGCTCAGCTTTAACCATAACCCATGCAATTGGAAACATTTGGTTGTTTACAACTTTGCTACTAGCACAAAGCACATCCCTTTGATTAAAGTCTTAATAAAGCATCCATCCAATCCAATTACTCATCTACAGCCCACCAAAACGCCTTCTTTCAAGACTCTCGAATGTATTATGTCATCCAACTTCTAGGTCAAATGTGCTATTTCGACTACATCAAATCAATTCAGCCTTATAAGAAGGTAGCAACTTGTATTCCTCGATAAATGGACATCTGATTATCTCAATAGCTCTAGCAATGGCTCTGTAACAAATCCTCTTATTCAGTGTCAATGTCCACATCTCCATTGCATCTGTTTGCCTTTGTGATGTTGTATACCTCAAGTTAGCTTTAATTTTAGGTAAGAACTACTCCACAAGCCATACATTAATAGCATTCTTATTTCTCATCCTCCTAGGGCAAGTATGTTCATGTCCATCAGTCTTGATGATTAAAGTCTTCTTACTACGCATCCAACTGCCAAAAACTCTCTATTCACAGTTACTCATAAAACTACTATCCATCATTTTCGCTTCACTCTTCTTCCATCCAATGTTAAATCCGTTTATGATTGTGTAAAATTGCAAAGCTTTCTTGAATTAGGCATGTGAGGGAAATCACATCCTTACTTTAAATTGTGTTTCTTTATAATCACATTTGCGGTCATATCTGATGGTTTTGGGTCTTCTTTGGTCATTGACTTTTTCATATCCACCAAAATTAGGACGGCTCAAATTTTCATCTCCTTCTCTAGATCAGTGTCTCCATCAATTTCACGCTCATCCTCATTTTTTAGGAATGTAAACATCAACTATATCAGAAGCAGCAATAGCATCAGTCTCTCTTCTTATTCACCTTGCAAGAAAGAAATCCTCACTACCACCACCGAGAATGTAGTCATCATCACTTGATAATGTACCATGATCTTGCTTTGATTCACTATTACTAGCGCTATCATCACTCTCGCTATCATCCTCATCAATATTACTACCACTAGTATAACTATCACTACCATCATCAAGAGTAGCTCCTTCAATATATACTTCAATAACACCAAAACTTGATCTTAGATCCACCAATTCTAGCACTTGATCATCACCAAAAATTTGCACAACACCATCTCTCAAGGAATACCCAAGAATTCGATACCATAACTTTTGAACTGTGTATCCTAGACCAATAACATCCTTAACAATAGCATTATAGTTCACTACCTTTGACTTACAACCAGGGGAGATATTCTACACGCGGCCTATGTACTTTATTATGTCACCAAACTCCATAACTCCGCCCAGGTTAAGTGCAATTGTAAAAACCTCTCACAGATAACTAGCAAAGATAGGAAGATCAGGTTTGATAAATGAGTTGAGAAGATCAACTTTGACAGACAAGTTGCTTGGGATTATTCGAGTTCGACATACAAGACAAAAAAAATGAACTCTCATAGACAATTGCTTGGGATCTTTCACACCCAGCCAAACGAGTTTGACAAACAAACAAGGAAAAAAAGTCATAGACGAGAAGAATACTAGTGATAGAGTGTGCGAGGAAAAAAATCAGAGATGAGAAGATTACCAATGTTAAAAGAGCATGCTCGATCAAGAATAGTGTGCTTGAAAGAGTTCCGATGCCTAATTACAAAAACGAAGACGACGATGAAGGAGAGTGCTCAATGAAGAGGAAGACGAAGGAGAATTAGAGTACCTTATATCCTTGGGGGGGGGGAGAGAGAGAGAGAGAGAGAAAGAGAGAGAGAGAGAGAGAGAGAGAGAGAGAGAGAGAGAGCCCTAATTGTTTTCAAATTAGGGCTTATTGATAAAACAAAGATAGAGTAATGAATTTCCACATGAACTTGCCATGTCAATTAAGTTATTGCCATATGTCATCTAATTTAGCAATTTCAAGGTAAAATTTGATAGAAGCTAACGAGGGTAAATGTATCACGAGTATACTGATTTAGAGTATTTAGTAAGAAAAAAATTAGATTGTGGTAAATGTATCATAAGTGCACTTATTTATTTATTTTTACGTTTTTTTGCTAGGTTTTTGAATATATTAAGTCATTTGACCACAAAAGGGAAAGTTGAAGTCTTTTTATAAGAAAGTTAAAAAAAAAAACTAAGGTTGGTGTAATCATTAATTTTCCTTCTAAATTTTGGATCAAGGTTTGACACCTCTTAAGGCACACCACTTGGTCACCAATCTCATCTTTAAGAGAAATTATTAGTTTAGTCAAGACATTTTATTCACATAAACCTCAATTCCACCGTCATTCCAGTAAAGTCAGCGTAATTTGGAGGAAAAAAGAAATAGAAGGAATCATTATATGATAAACTGCCCTCACCTTACTAAAATATGCCCCCTTCTAAATCCATTTGCCCTAGATAAGCTTTGAACTCAAATTGATTGTACTTTTATTCTTATAAATGATAAATCAAATAAATCTTAGAGAATCGATGAGAGTAGCTCGTAGTTTGAGGCACAGAAGGGAAGTGCATGTAAAGGTCTAAGGAACGCCAAAACTAAATGCACTTGATAACGGTGGAAAAAGCTTCTTTTGACTAGGAGAGAGAGAATTTATCATCCCTGGTTTTAGGTCCAATAAACTACATGAATCATAGCTGTTGATCTTGGTAGACTCACACATAGAATCCACATGATATTCATAAAATCAATAGTCACACTTCACCCTATCCAATAAAAGAAACTAGTGAAGGACAGAGGAGGGAGTCGTGCAAACTCCTAAAACCATCACAATTGTTTGAACTTCATCACAAGGAGGCTGGTCAGAATTCACACAGGTTATTGCCAAAAAAGGAGACGTGCAGGGATTCCTTTTAGCCTAGCAAAAAGGTTAATGTTCATAGAAGGGTTTATAGTAGAGAGACGAAGAGTGTGTTTCTTTTGCAAAAAATGCTAGGAGAGTAGCCGTTTGTATATAGGAAGCTTTGGGCCATGTGTCATAAAAAATGGTGGGGAGAAGTGACGCATACAGTTATCCTTCTAAGCATCACTATAAGGATTGTGCGTCAATTATGAAATATTTGATTCAAATCATAGCTACTTTCAATTATGATGGTTCAAGATTGATGAGTGGTATCATAACCTCATTGACCCGACAAAAAAGTTAATATATGTTTCCACACGAAATGGTAAAGGCCAAAAAAATTAATTGACTAGAGACTTGCTCATGATATAACTCAAACTTATATAGATAATTTTGGTAGATTTCTCCAAATCGATATGAAACAAGGGCTGGGCCTAGGCAAGGACCTTGAGGCCTGGCCACCCACATATTTACTTAAAAATGAGATTATATATGTAATTAATTGCTTCAATATTTATGAAAACTATTAGAAAAAGAAATTTCTAATACGGTAGAGAAAAGCAAAGGTAAACTGATAAAACAAAATAACACAAAGTCCTAACATATTTTTATTTGTTTTCCATTTACATTAATCTTTATTGAACAAAAATAGAAAAAGAAAGGTGGCTCGATAGGCTGGACAGGCCCGCCCATGTTTTTCCCTTGGGCTGGCCCAGGCACTTGCCCAAACCTGCAAGTTAGGACTTTGGCAAGAGCTCAAGGGTTCAAGCCCAAGGCCGGCTAGAGCCCGCCTAGTGAGCATGTCTAGGAAGAGCATACAAAGGGAGCATTATTGTTTAGGTGTTGTATAGAGGATCTTCGATCTTGCGGTCACAATAGAGACTCCTGCTGTCTCCTCGGAGACTAGCTAAATTGTGTTAATTCATGTTAACTTCCACTTAATTATCGACATATCTTGGCAGTTTCAACTGTTTTTTTTATTGAGATTGTGACATTATAGTATAAAAGAAACTGATTTGTAGATGAATTTTGGTCAATTTATGGGATCGATTATTGTATGATAAAAGATATTTTTACATTTCTTCTTCTTACTAGAAAGATGAATTAGTAATTCTTTATTGGTAGGACGTTTGGGACTCTTTGAGCGCCTAAGAAGGAAAAAATAGTAATTTGATGTTTTTTATTTTATTTTTTTGTTAGTCTATTACAAACAAATAAAACACAGTTACATAGATGGACGCCTAATCAAGTGTGCTTTAGGCACATGATCATTGAGAAATGCATTCAGCATGCATGTACTAAATCTTATTCACTAAGGGGATGCATGACAAACCAAAATTTCTGTTCCAAAAACAATTTTCCTAATCCAAACTTGTTTCGGAATAGAAATCCGTTTGATAAAATTATTTCATTTTTCTATTTCTGAAATAGATTTTTGTTACAAAAAATTTGGGAACAAAAATCAGATATAATTTTTTTTTTTTACTTTTCTATTTTTGGAATAAAAATGAGAAATAATAATTCTTCTCATTATTCGTCTTTACTACGAACCGATCGTCCATCCGTCGTTGTCAACCATTGTCTGTCGTTCGCTACCGGCTATCGCTAGGGGTGATCGGGTCTAAGGTAGGTAGGGTCTAGACCTGGATCCTATACCCGACCCTGTTATAACCGGTTCTCTTTTTTTGGACCCTGTTTCCGACCCTGTTTGCATTGGACCCTGTTCCCGACCCACCCTGTTTTTCCGGTCCGAGAACAGGGTTGACCCTGTTTATATTGGAACTTGTTTTGCATAAAAATTGCTGTATCTTTATATTAACCTTAGAGAAGCAAGTCTAGATGAGTTGTCTGCTGAAACAAAAAAGGCCAGACTAAGCACATCCTTCGACCAAACTCATTGGGAACATGTAGAAATCACTCCATTTTTACTCAACTTCAGTGTTGTGGAAATACAAGTTTCCTATTATCTCTGTCACGAACAAGAATTACAAGCTTCGCATAATACTCCCTGTGGAATAACCTATTCAACATAAACAAGCTGAAGCAAAATGGGTTCAAGACAAAACAAGACATGGCAATAATGGCAAAGAAATCAATTTTTTCGCCTTCCTTGATATTGGATTGTGAACAGGTAACAAACCAAAACGAATCAAAAGAGCAAACAGCCGGAGATTCAAAACCAGACTTTCATAAAATAAAAGAGGAATTCACAGTGCTCACAGACCCGAGCAACCATTCAGTTTAAACAGTCACTCCTGAAAATCAAGATCCTCACGCACCTACTTCATTTGGGCGATTCTGCGAATTAAGATGCTAGACTTCTACCAGTCCAAAGCAGGGAATAACATATGAAACCTTGGAAGATTAACCAACCACTAAATTCAGCAGAAAAATCAACTAGAAAAGGGATTAAATTTAGCAATACAGATCATATCATGGGGTAAGTAGAACTAATTAGCCGGCAGCTCACGACGAAGAGTAAAAATCGTGCTTATCGGCTCCGGCGCCGGCGCGGGGGACGGGGACTTGCCGAACAGCTTGGCGGGGAGGAGGACGCTGTCGACGGTGAAGATTGCAACGGGGGTGGAGTCGAGCACCATGCTGGCCACCCGCGAGGAGTTGACCCCGATGTCGAGTGCGACGGAGTCATCGGCGGTCTTCATGATGAAATCGTACTTCCCGGCTCCGTTCGTGGCGAGGGTGCTGATCGGGGCGTTGCTCGTCTTTAGGGACCCGATCGGGGTGTAGTCCGCCACCGCACGGTACAGCAGGAGCGACATGAGCTCACGTCGGGCGCGAACACCGTCAGGCCCTTGTCCAGCGCCGACTGGTACATCTTGATGACGTCACTCGAGACAAGGAGGCCCGCGAACGTCTTGCACCCGGCCTTCTCGAGCAACGCTGTCACGTTCGTGTCCCAGGCCGACGGCGCCGGGGCGGCGAGGATGGCCGGGACCAGGATGGGGGCACTGATCTGGAGGACGGAGATGTTGTAGGGGATCTGCTTCACCGACTTGGTGTACGATGAGTTGAGCTTGGACCCGGGGGCGATGGCGCCAAAGCCCACCTTGCCGCCCTGGAGGTCGGTGATGTTGACGAAGCCGGTGTTGCCGAGGGCGTTCCCGGCTGCGGGTGTCGCGGGAGGAAGGCGACGGTGGGCGAGCGGAAGTAGCGTCAGCAGCGCAGCGCTCAGATGGATCGGCGGAGGTGAGAGCTTGAGAGTAAAGATAGAAACTGAAAGTTAGAAACGAATTAGGGTTTTGCCTTAAAAATCGGTTCCCGAACCGGTCCGGTCGATCCGGTTCCCGGGTGGGTATTCCCTCAGAACCGGTTCCCGGACCGATTCAAACAAGGTCTGAACTTTGGGAACCGGTTCCCGATCCCGTTTTCCGAGTGGGCTAATCCGGGAACCGAGTTGACCCGGTCTGGTTGCACACCCCTAGCTGTCGTTGCTGGTCACTGTCTGCCACCGCCGCCGACGTCGGCCGTCGATTGATGACCGCTAGTCGTCAGTTGCCGGCCGCCGAACGCCGTCCGCCATCGGTTGCTATCGACCACCGGCCATCGTCCGCCATTCGCCGCCGTCTGCTGGTCGCCACCGCCCAAGTTGCCAGCCGCTGTCGACACTGCCGCCGGTTGCCAGCTGTTGGTCGCCACCAACCACTACCAATCATTGCCGTCCAAAAGGGAGAAATTGTGTCGTTATCAAACGGGTATTTTTGCTTAGAAATTCATCTAGAAATAGAAATAGAAAAATCTATTTCTCTTCCAGAAATCAATTTATAATCAGAATGGTTATTATTCATGCCCTAAGTGACATGACGTGTAACTATTGATGGATTGATTACATGAGCTCATCCACGTCTTAGGGCACCGTCTTTCAATGATCATGTCTTCATTCACGAAAGAACCCAACATATAAGTAATTGAATATGAGCCATCTTCATCCATCGACAATAGACGATCCTAAAAAATTAAACCGCCCACATGAATCCCTGTGAATATTAGTGATGAAAAACGAACTAATTAAATATGATCATCTCATTTAAACTTTGTTCGGGAGATGAAAAATGGCATGTGGGTGCGGAAAATTGGAGAAGAATTTAAAAATATGTTTGAGAAGGAAAATGGGTTTCCTTCCCTTTCAAAATTTGCCCCTCTTCCGAGGTCCTGTTAGAAAATGTGAGTTGTACGCCTCAGTAAATCTAAATAAGAAGCTTCCAAAATGTTACCAAGCATAAGGTAAATAGTATTTGTGTGCTAACATAATAGATACTGCTCTAGTCGTGGCTCCTCTGCTCTATCAAAACTTTATACATGGTGACAATCTAGTTTAAGATGATGCAAAACTTATCTACCAGAGTAACGATCTACATATGGGTGATTAGAAATCTCTTACGGTCACTTAAATTTTACCCCAAAATTTTTGGAGCACCATAGAAATTGCCTAAATGGATCTCTCCTTGTTTGGGATGACTTTCATTGAGCTGCTATGCCATGCAATCACAATCGGGAAAAACCACGCAATGCCTTGTTGATCTATAGAAGAGACTCAAACTTAAGAGTTCACTGTGGACGTTTAAGAGCATGATATGCAGATGTGTTTAGAGATTAACTTATCTATCAATTAGTCCTTCATTGCTCCATGCATAAATTGTAGAAAATCCTAACATCATGTAATCACTTGCATTCACCGCCCAAAGTGTCGGAGACGAGGAGCCAACAAAAGTCACTTATAGGATGCATAATACTTTATGTAGATGTGTTTGGAATCCTCTACATAAATTTAAATCTTACATTTTTTGCTGTAAAAGAACACTTCAATGCTAATTCTCTTCTTTTTCTTTTTTTCCCTCTCTTTTCCGCTATTCTTCCTTCCCCCCATAAACCTTGACCTCTTTCTTTTTTTCGGATAACCTAGGTATATAACTGTAATTAATCGGCTATCTAGAGATGAACTAGCAAACAACCCATCCTCATGACCTCTTCTCTACATAACTCTAAATTCTCTAGGACAAGAATCGAACACGCAAACACCGATATTGGAGGTGAAAGCACAACAAAGCCTTTGCCACTAGGTCAATCTCGGGGAGAAACCTATTACGTTAGATGTTGCCCTTTTTCTCTCTCCATTGTTCTGGGGGGAGAGGGGAACAGATTTGGGGATCAAGTTTGGCGGTGTAGGTGATTTTTATAAAGTATGGTGGCATTTAAGGAAATTACAGCCAGATTAAATGGGGTGAGTGGTTGAATTTTGACCCTTTAATTGATTGCAGATGTAAGAACTATTTACATGGAATAAATTTAATATGAATATTAACTTCTCAAATAAATGCGATTATATCCGATGAATTAAACTTCAGCGGCTAAGTTGAAGTCAAAGCTCAAGTAACTTTTCGAACGAGAATCAATATAGATATGTGAATAGAGATGAAATTGAAATTAAATTAACCGACAACTCCAAAATAGTTCTATAATGGAAATGCAAAATGCTAAGATTTAAGCTAAAATTCAGAATAAGTCAAATTTCATAAGAGAAATTAAAAGTTTGATATATGTAATTTTAAGAAAAAATTAATTTAAATTCCAAGATATATGTTATTGGCGCAAAGCGCGTATGCTCAACGGAAGAGGTACGGAAGAGGTTAATTTAAAGCATACAAGCACAATTCTTGTCATTGGCCAAACACTTTCAGACCTACTCTTTTTCAGCAGACCAATCAGCTGGCGGTCTTCTGTACAATGAACTTCTGTATTTGTAATTTCTCGTTGTCTTTTTTTTTTTTTTTTTTGGGTTCTCGTGGAGTCTACATGTTCGAGGGAACACGTCATGGATAGTGCAAGTGTAGTAATTCACTTTACTTGACAGAACTGCCGCATGAATGTTATTGTCTTGACAATTTTGTTACAGAAACTGAAACAGGTATTGTTTGATCATTCGTTTGCTCTCGATGGTATCTATTGCCCATTGCCAGTTTTGCTTTCCACGTCTTTTTTCCTTCTGTGATGCTCTTTGGAATTGTCCTCATTGAAAACCCATTTAAATTTTGATGAGTAACGATTTTCCACGGACTAATTTATGAATGCCTCCAAAATCGAGTTTCTGATTTGTCTGCTGCGTCCCTTTATTGATGTTTACTTTTCTCTTTGGCTGAGAGACAAGTGGGGCCAGTGATACCCATTTACAGTAACTTCAGGATTTTCAATTTCATTAGAAGCGCCAATGTAATGGCTAAAGACCTGAATTGGGAACCTAGAATACTCATCAGGTTTGCCGATACTGAATGGTAATGATAGTATTTACATGAAGATTCTAAAAGACCCCCTTTGTATCTCCAAGCGTGATTCGTGCGATTTCTTCTTCAAATATCAGTCTTTGAAATTGCTTCGTTGGGAGATGTTGCATGGGGCAATCATGAGCTTTATAGGAAGTCTGCGGCGCGGAAGATCTAACTAGTGCATTAAATAGTACCTGAACTTTCATGATTAAGCTATGTAACATCTGATATTAGTAGTAGTTGGTCATTTGTTGTGTCTTTCAGGTACTGGTTGAAAATTTATCTTTCCTCCTTTCACTTGTCGTATCAGTTGCTGGAATCAAGAAGCCTAAGCCCGGAGGCGAAGCGAAAAACAAGGCAGAGTAAGTTGAGAGTGGAAATGTCATGGCCCAGAATTTCACTTTCCACGAGGTAGCCAAGGCCACGAAGAATTTGTGACAGGAGTGCTTGTTGTGGCGAAGGTGGATTTCGTCGAGCATACAAAGGAACTCTCCAGGGGACTGGGCAGGTGATAGAGGGGCTTCTACTCGCTCCCTCTTCTTTATCTTGGAAAGATGTGAGGCCTATGAAATCACGCTTTCCTTTTTTGTCAGGTGGTTGCCGTCAAGCAACTCGACAGACATGGACTACAACGAAATAAGGAGTTCCTCGTCCATGTCCTCATGTTGAGTATTTAGTCAGACTTGGTGTCTTGGCATCCTACATTTGTCTCACTAATTGGCGGTCAACATATTATCACATCATATATCTGCTTGTGCAGTTAGGACTCCAATAAAGATGGTTCGATCGTCCATTCTGAAAAATGATTGTTCCATCCTGAAAAGAACATTAGAACCTGAGAAGATTTACAGCAGCAATTACTGAAAACGAAATGGGGAATTGACTTGTACAGATCTCTGTGTCTAGCCTAGTCATGAGATGCTTAATTTAGGAGGACTTCAGTGACTCTCCTAAAGAGAAGGGGTTCTATTGCAATAACTTGTACATGTAATATCATCATGGTTCATTTTCTTGTGATGATTTTAGCAGCATGTATATCTTTATTACAACTTGATTTAAGTCGAAAAGGAATAACATTTAAATTGCACCTGGTTGTGTCTGACTATCTGCTTATAGCTTTTCTTGTGTAAAACGAATGAAAATTCATTTATCCCAAAAATCATGAATTTAACTTCCTAAAGTATAAGGTCGCAGACTAAATGAAATTCAAATAAAATTATTCTTGAGACTTAAGAACCTATCTGACAACTGTATTTTCCAAATATTTTTATCTTTCGTCTTTTATTTTTTTCCGTTTATTTTATTTATTTTTTAATAGTTATTTCTTTTTCTTTCCCTTTCTCAGTCCATCTTCTCTTATGCAACAGCCTCTCAACTCTCTTTCTGCTTTCCATTAGTCTTCTTCTATTTCTAATCATTCAGCACTCACTGATCAATCACACGTGGAACTTCATCGACGCAGGTTCTACCCCTTAATCAATAGACCATACCTGAACTACGCCAGAGAACAACGCGCCCCGGTATTGCGATAAGAACAGCGCAACACAAACATGCTTTCCTCCATTATCATAGACCTCCGGCCACCACATAACTCCCCCCACAATTGCAGATGACCACGCAAACACACCCTAGTGTAGGGAACTCAAAGACAGAGAAAAGGAACAACGCAGCACGAGAGAATATCGGGACCAAGCATAGCAACCAAGAGAAACATACCGAAGATGAGAATCATGACACAAATTCAATGACAAATGAATATCATATTCCAACAAAAGACGACCCATAAATGAGGCCTTAACGAGTCAAGAACAGGTTGGATTGAGGTAGCGTGACTTTCGGTTCAAGGGTTGAGAAGCACATCTTGATTTATTCAGTTCGAGCATTTCATCAAACAGAGTGATACGCATTTCGATCAATGAACTTGTACACATATAAAGCGACAATTCAATTTCAGATCATCACAACAACATCAACACACACTAAACACATTAAAAGAGCTTCAGTCACGAATATCTTTTCTCACAAACATCAAATAGAGCTCAAGGCCTCTGTTTCATTCGTAGGCGACAGAAACAGAGCGAATGGATTTTACACTGGTGAATTGGATTTCTAGCCTCGGCTGGTGTGAAGATCGGAGAATGGAGGTCCTAGACGTGTTGGCAATGACGATCAGCACCTGCAAAGGAGTTCTGAATGAGAACTAACTACTTCAAACTTCCTGGCCAGAAAACAGGGCAGAAAAGAGGAGTTTTGGCGCAGCTGTGGGAGCAGCGGAGATCGACAGCCACGGCAGATTTCTGGCGATTGAGAACAACGAAGAAGACCTGTGAATGAGAGAAATCAGTGATAATCTTTTATTAGCCCTCGTCTCCTCTCAAAATCATGCTGTGTTTTCAGGTACACGTGTAACTAAAATCCAGAGAATTGTAATACACGTGCAATTAAAATCAAAGTACAATTTTTTGGTGAAAAATTAGGGGGCAGACAACAATTCGTGGCTAATTCGGAGATCGAATACAAATTATTTTTCAGAATCACTCGTCCGAGTAAGCACTCAACGGTCACAAAGCCCTAATATTTCCTATAATGAAACTCCCGCATCTCACTTATGATCCGCTCAGAATTCTCATCTTCTTCAAGTATTTCCTAATATTTCCTAATTTGGATTCGCACTAGCTTTCTTCTTCCCCTCCCTCTCACCCCTTCTTCGTCGCGCTCTCTCTCCCTCTCTCCCTCTCTCTCTGTGGCAAAACCCACGATCATCGTCTCTTCGTCTGTTCATCTCTTCAGCACTTGGCGATAATGGGGTATCAAAGTTTTTCGGCAGCGACGGTCTACTTTCGGTCTGCAAACCGTCTTTCAAAGGGGGAGAGAAAGATGAAGCTCGATTTCTCATCTCTCAATCTCTTGGCAGACGTAGCTTCTTTCATCTCCCAGGGAAAGCTAAGTCTCGGGCCTTCCATCTTTTATCGCGATGGTGAGAAGAAGGTCACCCTCGTGACCACCACCACTTTTGGGCCAATCGGTGTCGGGTGGATCGTTCGGAAGAAGAGATCCCCGCGAGCGCGAAGGCCGACATTCCACGCCCAGACGTCAACTTCTGACCCATTTGTCGTTGTCCAAAACAACAAGCAAGAGCCTTCGAGAGCTGTCGCTGAGAACCACAAGAAGAGGTCGCGTACATTTGATTCCTCCGAAACCCAAGAATGGGGAAGAGTTTCCAAGAAACCCAAGAAAACTCCCAAGAGGGGTCTCGTGGCTCTAATCGGACCAAGCAAATTGCCGACGAAGTACATGGACAAAATTCAGGAGATGCAAGGTCGGGATATGACGCTCGTGGTGGAGAAGACTCTTACTGCCACGGACATGAGCCGAGGCCAAAGTAGGCTCTCTATACCCAACAAGCAGATAAGGCAAGGTTTCCTGAGTGAAAAAGAGATCCGAATCCTAGATAGGAAGGAGGGCATTAAGGTTTCCGTCATTGAGCCGTGCCTCGAAGTTTCTCACGGGTTGCAACTCAAGAGGTGGAATTACCAGAGCAAAAATTTTTCTTACATGTTGACGGAGAGGTGGAACGGGGTCGCGCATCCTTATGCGCGGAATGAACTCATGAAGGATGTTGTCATTCAGCTTTGGTCCTTCAGGGTGGATGGCAGCCTTTGGTTTTGCCTCAAGAAAGTTGAAGACCAACAAGGCAATGGAAAGGATGGCTGTGATCTTCCTCCTATTTCGTGAAGAAGTAATTCATGATATTTCTCTACGTTCACCCCGGTACATAACTAGTTAGCTTCACTTTTCTTATACTTTTTTTAAAATTTTAATGTCTGGTAATTTCATTCTTTCCTATTATTTCTAATTACTATTGGCGTCTCAACGAAGTTAGAAGTGATAGCAATTTAGTCCTCATATATCAGCTATGGTCGACCATGATTTTTTTATGAAGATTTTTGTTATTCTCGAGTTTTTCTTTTTTTGTATTTTTGGTTGCAGTTGGCATTTTATACATTCAAATGAGAAGTGTATATAGTGCTATGGAATCACTGAGCATTGGAATGGATATAGACACTAAAGTGTCCATTTTTCCATATCGAGATCCTTATAAAATTTTAACTATTTTTCATATGTTAGTGGATGTCAAATGTGCATGGTAAAGAACTCAAAAGTCATAAAGATGATATTACCATAATAAAGTTGCCCCTTAATTGTGAGTAAATAGGTAAAAAGGGTATTTTTAGGCAATCGCTAGTTCGATTGACACCCACCAATAATATGCGCAACAAGAAGATTGACATTGAACAAACCAAGTTTCAAAACTCTGGACCGGCTTATTGAAAGAAATCCATTTGGAATAATACATCCACTCATCAATGGACCCGTAAAAATGCACCAATCAAAACAGACAATATATTATCAAAACACTCATAAATTATGGAAGTATTAACCTGTCACAAACCAACCACCCAGACAACATACATGAAACATGGCATCAACACGCATAGCCAGCATATTGAAGCCAGCATATACAAACCAAACGCAGTCAATTTAACATCTAGAAGCAGCACTCATAGCCAAGAAATCAACATGCATTGAACATGTATCTACAGCACTTATGACCAAGAAATTACCATATGGCGAGCACGTACTGCAGGTATAGCCCTTAATCCAGCATGTTCAGTAGGCAATGGAAATGATACCGGAAGCATGTGCCATTGTTCCAGGCCTCTAGGTGAAATACTATGGTACCCACTAAAAAGAAGCCAATCGAGAATGTAGCCCCACTTGCATGGGCCTTGCTCCTGAAAAATAAACTTTGTCAAGTTGCACAGACTTAAAGACACCCTTCCGTATACTCAACCAGAATGTCACAATTTCTTAAACATGCACAGATTACTTATGAACTTCATTTAGATGAGAAGCAAGAACCTGGAAGATGAGGGAGCTTTGGTGGTAATTACGATTTGATCTGAATCTTATCGAAAATCGACCACATCTAACTCAAGGTAATTGATAACGAGTCGTGGCATTCAATAACAAAGAAGAGCAACTCTGTTTCACTCAACTTGACAAATAACTCCAGGCTACTGATTGAAACAAGAAAGGTCTCTGTGGCAATGAAGTAAAGGGCGGGAGCAACGAGGTACTCTGAACCGGAAACATTAACAGATGGGAATATGAGTACGAAAACAGAACAAGAAGCAAAATCGCACATGTAAAAGGAGATGTTTGACTTGGCTTATTTGTTGGAATCCGAATCCTCTAACTGGGATAAGCGCATTCCTACAGTTCCTGGCTAAGCATAATTTAATTCCGCAAGGCAACATTACTGATCCTTGTCTTGGATAATTTCACCGAATACCTTCTGTGCGTCGTCTAACACGTGGCACCTCCCATACCTTGACACCACCGCATTGAACTCAAACCAGTACTCTCGAACCAATTAGCACCAGCAACCTTATGGACCAAAGAAACAGTGAATCTCGTTTGCGGCTATGAAAAATGAACTCGTGTGTCGAATTTAATCGGGAAAGAAACGATTGGATGAGTGTGATAATTGATAGACAAATTCCATCATCGTTGGAACGTCCTAAGGAGCTGGCCGTCTACGAAGATTTCTCGATTCTTCTCTCTCTCCCCGAATAACACGAAGTGCATACCACGGCGATTGAAATGGAGCCGAAGTTGATTGTCGAACTCAGCGACGTGAGCCTCTTCGCAGTTCGACGCCAACGGCCGACGGAACACTCAGTCGTAGGCCTCGAGCTTCTGTCTCCGATCTCGAAGAAGCATTTCCACCCGATGAATCCACCGGCCTGCTCGCACAACTCTCGATGCTGCTTTCCACACAGTAACCGGAGGTGATTCAGTTCGAGGTAAGGTCTGACCGTCGGAGAACGTGACGGCGGGTAGGGGGAGACATATGAATACTTAGAATCGACGGAAATGTACCTCAGACGAGAGAGGAAATCGAGAGGATCTAGGTTCGAGCTCCTTGCGTCTTCCGTGATCGGAGATGGAAGACCGGCTGTGGCCACCGACGGAGCTGGCGGCCGGCGGCGAAGCTAGAGAGGACGTGAAAGGCTGGCGGCGCCCAGAAGAATCCAGAACTTCGTCATTTTTCGGGTTTCTTTTTTGGGCGGGAGATCCGTGGAAAGACGGAAGGCAAAGGATTCCTTTTATATTTCTCTTATGAAATGACCAAAATGCCCTGCGCTAGAATGACCAAAATCACCAGGGCAAAGGATTCGTTGTTTGTTGAACTGGTGTTGGCAACTGCTCTGAAGATTTTGGCCAACTGGTTAGTAGACTTAACTACCCGACACCTGTATTTTCCAAAATATTTTTATCTTCTATTTTTATTTTTTTTCTCCCTAATATATATCTTTTATAGTTTTTTTTTTTGTTAGCAGCTTTCATCTACGCAGTTCATCTGATAAACTCCACTTCTCTTTCAGTTAATTTCATGATTGACATCCGCGTATGAAGAATTATCTTACTAACCGCCTTTACGAAATGTTCATTGGTTTGTCCATATAGTATATATTTTGGCAGTTTAAAATTTACTTGATTCGCAGTAATAATTGAAGCCAAATGTTCGCTATGAAGTCGTTGATGTTTGCGCACACCAAATGTTCAATGTTTTGTACGAATGAAATATGTTTTGGTGATATTAGATTCGCTTATGCTCAATCCCTGGTCACTTTGGCATGTTCGAACGCCATTTTAAGGAGCGAAATTTGGATTGTGGTCATTGGAATGCGCGCTGGCCAGCACCTGTTAAGCATGACTTTGGTGTGTTTCAGTCTCATGGGAGGAAGATAATGGTTGCGTTCATGATGACGCATTAATGTATTGCTCTTTGCTCATTATTTTTAGCATGTTTCAGTCTTATGTCCATACTAAATAGTTCGGAATTTATATCGATCTATTGTTAAGTCATTGCATTTTCACGGCTTTAGTATGTGGAACATATTCCAAGACCTTGCTTCTAGTGACTGTTTCTTCATTGAATGATGAGTGCTTCGTCCTTTTTGTGAGGGACGCTTGAGATACTTAATCATAAATAAGCATTAAACTTGAATCTTGGCGAGTTCCTGTAAAATTGATGCACTTGTTAAGTTGTGCATATGCTGTATACTTACTGAAATTGAATGCTTACCCTGTTGAGCGTGATTTTGCAATGGTAGTTGAATCTCATTTTGATGTCATTTTGACCCATCATACATATACATTCATATAACATCTCATTACATGGAACTTGTGTTTTTATTCAAATCGTGACATTTTGAAGCTTGAAACACATTGGAGATGATAGATATACTTGCTGTCCAGATTTGCAATGCGTTAAATTGAGTTTCCTATGGCGCCATACACATGCCATTGGGGTCACCCAGGCAAGTTTGTTCATGTGGGGAAGTGGTATTTTGAAGTGTTTCGATGTTCCATCAAGTTGTTTAATTAGAGTATTCCTTTTAGTTTGACTACTCCATGGATGTCTAAGAAAGTGAGTGTCCAAAATGGAGATTCAGAAGATGCGCTTGCAGCTTCTTATTCTAATGTGCTTCTGATAATCAAGAGAGTGTGGGTTTTCAGAAGAACAGTCTTTTTCATGGGCATTATGGTCAATTAAAACTTGAAAGAATGTGTATGAAGCCATTTAAGTAATGGAATCAAAGCCAACCTTTACAATTTTCTTTTATAAAAAGTCAGTGTGAGTGCATGCGAGGGAGCAAAAAGTTATAGGACACTGTTGAAACCTAATGTGACCTAACTATAAAATTTCAGTTATAGAAATTTTTTCCTTTGAATGTAAAATTGTGTGAATATTTATGGAAGAGGAAGGACAACAAATGCAGTTTTCAAGCTTATGGAGTTTAAGCCAATCCTCAGGATTATCACTCTCAGGCTCAAATTTTTTGAAAGGCTGAATTTGGTCCCTGATATATGCTCATTGTGTTTGGTGGAATATTTGAATTTCTTCATATGATGTTAATCCCGTAAGATTAAAGAATTCCTGCTTCCCCCCATGTTGTATTTTCATGTCCGCTAATTCGTGCGGACATGAAAAGGAGCAGATGATAATCAGGAGCAGTTCTTCAAAGAGTCAAGTGAAGGCCATACAAGATGAATTAAATGCGAAGGAAGAGGACTTTGAGAGGGAACAAAAGGAGAAGAGGGAGCGATTAAGGCAATCAAATGCTAATAATTCAAGTGCCGAAGATAAGGAGAGGGGTACTGAAAAGCTTTACCGTGCCGTTTCCATTTTGTTTTATCCCTCAATAATTCGGTTTTGGTTCAGGGTGGAGAAAATTGCTGAGTTCCTACAGGTTCGCAAAAAGGAAATGGAGGAATTTGTGGCTAAAAGAGAGATGCTGGAGAAAGAGCATGAAGACAAGCTGGTGGCGATGACGAAGAAGCATTGGGATGAGGAAGTGGAGTTGGAGAAGGAGTTGAAGACCTAACTCACTCAACCGATGGAGTCGTACTCCCAACATTGACTTGGACGAGATGTGGGCGTCGCCTCTCTTACATGAGAGGAGAGTGGAGGAGGCCTTCGACTTTTTAATGTGTTAAATGGGCTAGACTTGCAGCTATTCTGAACTTGTGCACTGTTTATTAGGTTCATGTTTTTGAGACCAATGACTTTGGGCATAAGAACAGTAGCAGTGTTAAAACTTTTGTATAGCGCTCACTTGAGTGCCAAAACTTTTTTTTTTTTCGCTCACTTGAATGTCATATCGGAGAAAAATCGATCACTTGAGTACCAATTCCGGCCAAATATCCTACGTGGAACCTTTTTTTATTTTTTATTTTTTTTGAATTTTTTTTATTTCCATATGCATTTTGCTTTCTTTTTGTTTTTTATTTTTTCTTTAGGGTCGACGAGGGTCACTAGCAACCCTCACCGACTGCATCCTTACTTTTCTTTCATAGTCATCGATATGACTAGTGGCCGCCTCACCCTCAACTGCAAAGGCCCTAGGCGATGCCCCGAGGGCCCTCATCGGCTGCTGGGCAGCCACAGGTGACATCGCCTAGAGCAAGCAAGGGTTGTCACGGCCTCGCCATTGGTCGATGAGGTCCCCATGGCCTCGCCAAAGCCTTCGCGGCGAGGGCAGCCAAATCTAGGTGAGGGTCGCCTCACCCTCAACCACGAAGGCCTTGGGCAAGGTCGCGAGGGCCCTCACCGACGTCGGTCAGAGCAGGCGAGGGTCATCCCAGCCTCTCCAGCTGTTTGCAAGGCCCTGACGACCTCACCTAGGGCCTTCGCGACGAGGGTGACCAGGTCTAGGCAAGGCCACAAGGGCCTTCATCAACATTGCCCAGAGCAGGCGAGGGTCGTTGTGGCCTCACCAGCGATTGGCGAGGCCTCGACGGCCTCGCCTAAGGCCTTCGCAATGAGGGCAACCAAATCTGGGCGAGGGTCGCCTTATCCTCACCGCGAAGGCCCTAGGCGAGGTCATTAGGGCCTTGCCAACCGCTAACGAGCCCACGACCTCGCTTGCGGCCACCTAGAGCTAGATGTTGCCCAAAGCGACCCCAACGACTTCGCGTAAGCCCTTCATTACCAAGGGTGGGACAGTTGCAGTCAGCAAGGGTCGCTAGTGACCCTCGCTGACCCTAAAGAAAAAAAGGAAAAAGAAAAGTAAAAAATAAAAAATAAAAGATTCAAAAAAATAATAATATTATTAAAATAATATTTTCCACCAACCACATCGAACGACCGGCGGCCATGTCAGCTTTTCTGGTGGGGCAAATCGAAGGTGACATTCAAATGATCTATTTTTCAAATTTGTGGTACTCAAGTGAGCAAAAAAAAATCTTGACACTCAAGTGAGTGTCGTACGAAAGTATTGGTACTTATACTGTACTTACCCCAATGATTTTGTATGTTGCATGTCACCAAAAAAAAAAGGATGGAGTTAACTTATAAAGTCATCTGCTTTATACTAATAGTAATGCGTTCATCAAATTCTAAACGTCAATGAGTGTGTCGAACAAGTAATATAATTATAGGAAAGAATATTGTCCCACAGAGATTGATGATTAATAAATTAATTAAATACTAAAAATAAATTAATTCTAAAATTTATCTAACAAATCATAGTAGAATTGAGAATAAATTAGAATCAAGAATAAATTAAAATTAAAAATCTTAAAAGCAAAATTTGGAAACTAAATGCAATAAATTAATTAGATAAATATGTTAGAGCATCCGATTTCACCATAACTACTATATATAAATTTCGGATTGTTACGGGTATAAGAACGATATCAAACATGTGATATCGGAATTTCCTAATATATTTACTAGTCTATCTTTAGGTATAGCAAACCTACTCAGTTTATTTATCTACCATATTTCTATGTGAATTTAAATAAACATAAGTGCGTTAAAATCTATGAATGTTCCCCGCTTACAATGAGTTTTATGAATCACCTTATCACCGAAAGTTACACAAATAACGCGGTATATCTCTATTCATATTTAATTCATGGTTATATATTATAAAGAACAATTGTATGTTATCACTTCTCAGTATTAAATATGCGCATTAGATCATTCAAGTGATGGCCAATCACTTAAAAGCATTAAGCACAATAATATATAACTCACATGAATAAAATCATTTGCACGCATAAAAATCATGAAATTTATATTATCATCGTCAGGCTACATCGTAACTTAACAAAAGAAAATTAGAACATAATAGAAGAAGAAGCGAAAATATAAATTATACCTAACATCTTGAATCAAAAAATAAGAATTTTGTCATTACTTTTGTCTTCTCTTCAAAATATTTGAAAAAACTCTAGAACAATGAAAATCGATCTAAAAATAAAAACTTGTCCTCCAGGCTCTCAATGTTCTCCTATTTTTAGGACAAATCCAAGACCCTTATCCCAGGCAATTACTTATTTTTTTGCATAAAATTATGGAGTAAATTAGAGAATCTTTGATTTGATATCCATCTTCCAACACTTGCAAATAAAAAAATTAAGGATTCCTTGATTTGATATCCATCTTCCAATACTTTCTTATTTGAATTCCTAATTTTTGCCATTTTTTTCCTTGTCTTTTCTATATCTCATTATGCTACATAAATAAGGAAAATTCAAATAATTAGAAGAAAATTTAAATATTTTCTCACAGATATTACATTATTTGTTGCTCAAAATAAGTAAATAACTCTATTTTAATAGAGTTATCACAATGTTTGTCAACAATTTATGGAATGCTTTAAAATTTTTCAAAATCAACCGTAAGGCAATGTATGTAAATGTTTAAGGCTAATAGAGACCAGAATCGCCTCGTCTGCAAAAACCATCAAAGAATCGTCAATTAGGAAATGCAAGAGAGATATGACATGTTTTAAGCTCTGTTAATGTAAGAGGACTTGTGCCTTGTACCGCAAATTTAAAATTCTCAGGAACAATTAGAATTTTAGACGCAATGATCAATCGTTTTAATTTCTGCAAGCGATAACCAATCTATCTCTAGCTTAATCCTAGCGGGCGTGATTGGACAAAGTGAAATAAATTAGTTTTGTTGCAAGAGATTAGGAAACACATGCATGACTGCACATGGTTTTAGATGTTGGAGTAAGAAACGAAAGTCAAATTTGAAATATTAAACAAACATAATACACAAACACCTCGTATCTTTCTGGGCACGCTAGGAAACGTCTCGTCGGAATTGTGTCTATTCGGGAGGTTTTTGTGATGGCGCTCTTTCCACAAGGGCAGAAATCTTATTGATTCATCTCAATTCCGTTCGTCAAACCCTAGCCGATTGATTTTGAAAGGAATAATCTGTTGGGATGGCCCAAGTTTTTGAGTAAAATTCCCCAATCGCCCTTCATTTGGAACTAGGAATGGCACGTGAAGCATTCATGCTCGTCGGAGATCTAGGGCGAAGGAGACAATTTCTGTGCAATTTAAGGGATAATTTAAAACAAAACGACGTCCCGGGTGTACCTTGAGAATCTTCTTCTTCTACTTCTACCCCAACCATGTTCCGACCTCGGAATCCTCCGAGAGTATGAGCTCCGCCTCCTCCGCTGCACCCTTCGTCCTCCGGCTCCTCCTCCTCAAAACCATCTCCGCCTTCCATTCCAAGCCACCGTCTCCACTCCCTCATCCCCGGCCTTCTCCTTTCCATTGAGGCCAGCGAGTATCACTCAGCTCTGCTGAACTCCGATGCCTTCCATCTTTTCAACCTCTCTGCAAGTACCCTCCTCGAGGTCTCCGACTCCACCAAATTAGTTGAGGTTGTCTACTCCGAGTTGATTGACTGAGCCGAGTCGTTTCTTGTGAATGTGTTGGACAATGAGGCGAAGATTGGTTTGAGAGTTGTTCTAGTCTTGTGTGTAGCTGTGGTGGCGCTCTTGATCTTCACTTAATGTAACATCATCGGGCGAGTCCCAGCGGTTTCTCCTTGCTAATCTAATATGGAGGAGTGCGAACTTATCAATAGGTAAATTGTGCTAAAGGTTCCTTAATTATGGGTAACCTGCATTTAAAGAATTTGATTTTTCAGGATTGATAAATGCTTGATGCACCGTTGAAGGGATTTCCAAGTTACACTTAGAGGTGATCGGTTCCCAAAAATAGGAATCAGGGACCGGAATGGTTGATCCTAGGACCGTGAACCGGATCGCACCATCGGTCTGGTTTGGTCTAATGAAATTAGTCACTAGACAGTTCATGGTTCATGCGGTTCATTTTGTACACCCTTAATTGTACCTTAGGCAAACCCAATCAGCTCCACATCGCTGTCTGTGAAAGTAGATGATGTCTCACAGTTATCGAACTCAGCGGTGCAATCCACGACGGTAGCAAGAGGTCAGACTGCGTTTCTGTTAGGTGATAGACACCAGAGAAGAGACGACAACAACGCCGAACGGACATAAAGAAACGGTTGATTGACGAGCTTCGGAGGACGAGTGTGGGCGCTGAAGAAGCAGGAATGGAGTCGATTCAAACAATGATGCAACCCATTTTCTGGCGCCACTGCTGGAGCAGAAAGGGAACCCCCTTCGACTTTTCTTTTTTTTTCCTCCCATTTTTTATTTTTTTTCCTTTTTTTTTCTTTCCGGTGTATTTTACAAACTTATCCTCCAAATAAGATAAAATTTTCATATTTCAGTTTGTAATTATCACTCCTTGGGAAGATCAAGGCGAGCCGTGATTTTTGAAGATCAACTCCTTAAGGTTTCATCGTGATTTTTAAAGTTGATTTAAAAATCACCATAATTAATTATAACAGCTATCGATTGTGAAATCAATTTTTTTTTTTTTTACAAACAAATTTAAAAACGAAGAAAATTGAAAATTTGAACAAAGAGGAAAATAGAAGCTGATTGTAACGCTTCATGTCGCAACTTTTCCAAGTCACGGTTCAAGGAGGTGTACAGGCGACAAGATAGCATTTAAGCTTTTATAAATAAGGGAGGTGCGATAGCTCCTTCCGATTCTCCCACATCTGTCAGGGGTGGCAATATGGATTTTATAGTGAATTATCTAAAAATTGCCACTAGACTTAATTATGAGGCTCGTGGCCCATGGGCTCGCCCAAGCCCAAGCCCAAGCTAAGCTACTTGTACTCGAAAGGCACTTCTGGATTAATTGGACAAAGGCTAATTAGCTATGAAGGCCCGACCCGAGTATTCTGCACACAAAACTTATTCCTATATATTGGGCAAGCGTGGGCAAAAAATTAGGGCCGATCTCTAAGGGCCCGGCCCGAGCCCATCAATTAATCATTCCAGTCGCCACTAACGCCCACCGCCGCCTCCGCCGCATCGCGGTGGACGTCCGCCATCTCGCAGCGGTACCAGCACTGGCTGGACATGTCGGTGCCGCACGTGTCGCGACGCTGGCGGTGGTGTGCGCGCACCTCGTCCGGGGCTTACTTCGTGAAGGCGTTCTACATCGTGACGTCTGCGCTGGGCATCTACATGCTGAACCTGCTCATCGGCTTCCTCTCCCCTCAGGTCGACCTGAAGCTTCAGGAACTCGCCGACGGTGGTGGCCCGTCCCTCCCCACCAGAGGCTCCGACGAGTTCAGGCCCTCCGTCCGCCGACTCCCGAGTTCAATTGTTGGTAGGTTTACGGTTGGGATCGGTTCGCATTATTATTTTCGATTGGTAATTGCGTTTAGCTATCAGTTGGATTTGGTGGATTTGATCTGCGTCATTTCTGGGGTGAAAGATCGAATTTGTGTTCCCGGTATTCTGAGTTAGAGGCATTTTGAGGGTGGAAAGACTCATTGGACTTGACGATTTGTGCCTTCAAGTTTGGATAACTTGGGAGGTAGACGGTATAGATTGAATTTGTGAGAGATTGGTAAAATTTGTGTTTTTAACGTTTAGGTAGTGTTTTGACACGCTTTTCACTTGAAGACTGATCCTAGTTTTTCTCAGTGGAAGTTGATTTAGGGGGCACTTTGGTTTTGGTCATTCGGATTTGCTATTGATTGGATTTGGTGGAATTGATCTGCTTCATTTTGGAGGAGAAAGATGAATCGTGTGCTCTTGGGTATTCTGACTTCAAGTGGAAGGATTCAATTGGCGTGATGATTTTTTCCTTCAACTTGGATTTCTTGGAGGCCGTGGAATAATTTGGAATTTGTGAGACCGGTGAAGTTGGTGTTAACTAAGTTTTAAGAATGTGATGCTTTTAGCTGGGCTTGGGGTGAAAAAGAGGCACCCGAGGTCTCATGACTAGATTCAAAATCTAGCGACTGAAGAAGTTGAGTGGTGTGGAGCATCATGTTGTCTCGGTTTCATGTTTGCATTTTGCTATCATAAAGCGGTCACTTGTTCTTGACTTGAGACTGATTTTGCATGACGTAAAAATGCCTTGATATTACTGTTTCAGCATTCTTGATCTGCTTCTGTATGTGATATTTCTTTCCATTTACACGCAGATGCTTGAGTTTCTTCATGCAGGGCAATTGAAATTGATAATGTAAAGTTAACTGGAGTGAATTGAGAAGCTCAGACTCTCCCTGTGATGATATGCTTACTTCTTTTATGTCCTTTCAGATGTATAGCCTTTTTTTTTTTAAAAAAATCTTTGACCGACAATATCCGTGTCATTTAATTGATTCAAAACCAACCAATTTTTTGCACTAAATCGAGAATGTCATATAGAAGTGTCAAATGCTTATGCTTTTTAAGATTCGAATTTTGATCCACTGATTACATTGGTTCCTTTGAGAGAGCTTTTGGATATAAAAATTCACTTTCTGCTTAGATTGGATGGTTACCTATTGAGCATATTCTTCTTATCTCTCAATGGAAGGTTACAAATCACATGGGCATTTGAGATTGCTTTCGCAATGATGTTCTTCAGTGTGGTTGATGTACCTGTCTTCTGGCCAGTACTGCTTTCTACTGGGTCATGTTGTTTACGCTTACAATGAGGAGACAGATAATGCTTATGGTCAAGTACAAATATGTCCCAATTTCTTTTGGCAAATGGGTATGCTGAACCTTTTTTTCTTTCTTTTTGTGCATATCTGCTTCTCCAATTTTTTGCTTTGGATAGTTATTTTGCCTTTTGACTCTACTTCTTTTTTCATCAGCGCTATGATGGAAAGAGAGCATCTTCAACTGAGAGTGCGAGCTTTCCGAGGGATTAAATATTTCAAGTATGATCTATCTCTAGTTTTCGAGTAGGCTTGTCTTATCCCTGGTGTCATGCCAGCCGATGGAGCTTTCTCACAGCAAAAGATTGGCTCAAAAACTATTTTGGCATGTTGCCTAATACTCCACCTATCTTAAGGAGATCTTTTAGAAAGCCTACAAAAACCATCATGGAAACTTCTCGAGAGGAGTGTATTAATTGTAATTTTTCTGTCTTAGCTTTAATAAGGGGTAGTCCCAATTTGATCTTTAGACATGTCTTTTTTTTTAATTACTGCTGTCATTTAAATATAGCTGAAGTTCTCAGTTCCCTTTTTATTACCTATTTTGTGTTAATCTCCTCTTGTCCTTTATTAACTCTCCCTTGCCCATTCAATTTACGAGAGGATGTACTGTTGTAACATAAATTAGATTCGAAATCCTCATGATTTCTGTATTCAAACACTATTATAGGATTTCTCTTGGTGCTCGAAGGAGGATGATTATCAGTGATGGATGTCTTCACTTGCACGTTCATTGAGCGAGGATTCCATAGCATTAATTGGTAATGGTGTTGTTTTAGATGACGACCTTCTGCTGGAAGCTAAGATTGTTTTTGCTCTCAGACAATGAAAATGTCAGCCTTGTCCAGCTCAGAGTCCCCCTCTTGCTTGCCTTTCATGGGTTCGCAGTACATATGCCGTCAGCCATGATTTGTTCTTATTTAAGATGGGAGCGGTCACCAGAAAGCTGCTTTAAAGATGCTTGTGGAGTTGTTAGGAGGCTTTGAGGTTTGTTTAAATGGCACAAGGCTTTTAGGAGTTGGTAGAACAAATCTGTTTGATCAACGTCCTCGCAGAAGTTGATCAAGTCGTCCATGAAGATTACATATGAGGTGATGTCGTTCCTGCAATCAAAGTGAGACTGCTCGAGGGCTATCAAGTGGAGGCAGAGTGACCTTGCCCCATCGTCGATCAGAAGCCATGGGATCTGGAATATCCCGTCCTTGAACCGAATGTTCCAGAACCTGTCCATCTTTCTCTTTCTGAATTTAAACACAGCATACCGAAGCTCTGTCGCACAGTAAATGAGCTGCTGCCGCCTCTTGTTGGTGACCCGGTCGAGTGCGACCGTCGCTTTGATCCATGCCCTTGGCTGTGGCTTCAGGCCCAAGCGAAGGAGGCTCTGCCGGGAACTCTTTGGGGGCAATGGAGCTCGCCCTGGTCTGATAACAGGTCAAAGGGGCTGGCGTAGCTGAGAGACTCCAGCTTGTTGCGGCTAAAGCTCGGTCAAAGGCTCATCCATCAGCATTAGAGGATCGAAGAACCAGAGTGCCAGCTTGGCCACGAGCTACTTATGGTTGGGGTTGTCGAGCTAGAGGTTGAGCAGCTGGTCAAGTATGAAAAGCAGGATCTGATTCTCAAGCATGATCATGTCCCGCTTGATCGTGTGCATATAAATTCCTGCATTGAGGAGACAGTCAATGCAAGGGTAGCCAAGTTCCTTGAACCCCTTGGCAACACCTTGCAACCGCTCGATCACGAAGTGCCCATCAAGAATCATCATCTCCACGAACTCGCTGCTGCTCAATGGATGTCATCCCCCTCGTAGCAGGCGCATATAGAGGCTTATCTCGTGACCGGTGCGCCTGAGGATGTGGTGGGGGCAATGCCACTTGTGCCAGTCCATCTGGCAAGGGCACTTCTTACTGTGGTGGTACCGCCCGAGGGAGACAATTGGGGTGATGTAGGCCTTGTCCTTAACATCCTTGAGATAGTGCAGGATCCGATGGAGATGACCCATTCGGACTCAGGTGGCCTCAGCTTATCTTTGGAGACGTTTTCGCCCCAGATGTTCTCGACCACGATCTGAAGAGCCTCAAATGGTTTTTGCTGTAGATTGTGAACCGGGTGGTCCTGAGGCTGTTGGTGGTGGTGGTGGTGATCTATTAATTCTGCGGATGCATTGGAGGTTGATTTCTTAGGGAGTCCAGATTCCACAGTTTCTCTGAGATAGAGAGTGATTAAATACCAACTCAAGAGCTCTTTGTTGCAAACAGCAATTTTTGATGAAGAATTTGTCTCTGTTTCTCTTCCTTTGCCATTCTTGCGTTTTAATCATTGAATTGCTGCTTTACAAGGAAATTGGACAAAGGGAGAGACTTTCCAACATCTACGCTCCATTTGTTTCACGAAAAATATTTTTTGGATTTTTCAACGCTCGTTTCACGGTGATCAAGGAAAATATTTTCCATCAACAAAAAAAGTCTTTAAAATAGGGAAAAATGTTTTTCAAGGGGAAAACATTTTCCTCATTCATTTTCTCTTACTTTATACCTTTGTAAGCCGCTATTTCTTTCTTTTCTTTTTTTCTTTTTTAAAATATTTGAATTTTTTATTCTTATTCCTTTTTTTTTCTCTTTTTTCTTTTTTCTCTTTTTTACTTTCTTTCTCTTTTTATTTTTTTCTTCTTTCTTAGCCGTTGTTGATGGCTACTGGCCACAAGCGAGCCTCAAGGCTGTCGGCCTCGAGCAAGCTCGAGCCTTTGGCTCATTGATCTAGCAAGGCTTAAGGCCTTGACCTTGCCGCTTACCAAATCAGTGAGCTTAGTGAGCTTGGTGAGCACACGCCTCGGCGAGCCTCTAGCAAGCGATGAGCTTGATCTCTAGTTCGTTTATGGCCAGTTGCCAATCGTCACCATGGCTAGCAACTGACCAAAGAAGAAGTAGGTGGAAAAGAAAAAATAAAAGGAATAAATGAAAAAGTAGAAAGAAAAATAAAAATAAAAAGTTGATTTTAAAAAAGAAGAAAGAAAATAAATAATTTATTAAAAGGACTATATGGAGAAAAGTCAAATGGAATTTTTCATATCGAATAGCAGAAAATAACATTTAGTTCATTTTCAAGTTTCCACCAAATACTAAAAATATTGTCATTTTCCTCGAAAATGGCTTCTAAAAACGCTACTTTTTCCTAGATTCAAAAGGAGCTTCATATGTATGGACCACTCATACGAAATAAAGAATAAACATTAGTGCAGAATCTGTTAGGTGTTGTTATTAACTCTTTTTAAAAATAATTCCGCCATTTGTATTCCTTGAATCGCCAATCACTTATCAGCATCAATTGAGATAAATTGAGTATAATAAAATCAATAGTGAGTTCGCACAAATGAAGGAACAACTGACCCAATGGTCAATTTCTTAATTATTATTTACCACAAAGGGGGAAAGTTGAGGCCTTTTTCATAAGAAGAAAAAATAAAAGAAAAGTTGAGGTTGGTGTTACTATTGTTTCTTCTCAATTTTGGGTCAGAAGTTTGAATCTCTTAAGGCACACCACTTGGTCATCGAGGTAATTTTTTAGGGAAAATTATCGGTTGAGGCAATACATTTCATTTTCAGATAAGTCCAATTTCACCATTATTGCACTAATGTCGTCAGTTGTTACTTGTTATAAACATTTAGGTCCATTGCACATGTGATAACTATGTTCCTATGCTTTTGACTTTAATTATGATCCATTACTTTTTTTGTGATGAAAGGTTCAGAGCATACCACCAACTCTGCCGGGGGATGACACCGACAGAAAAAAAAAAATTAAATGAATAGACAAATTTTATCCGTTGGACTACAATAGTTTAAGGTGGACTATCTACCTTAGAAAGTTCCCACACAATCAAGGCACAACCCGAGATTAGATCTCAAGCAGTAGTGGCACTGCAGAAAATCATCCCAAGCTCCAAAGGCACAATCTAAGATTTATTAATTGCGGGAGGGGGAAATTAAAGTCATTTATCCAAGGTTGACCTGAGGATTGGGAGTCGCCAAAACTATAAAAATAAGAATAAAAGAAAAAACAAAGAAATTGCACCACATAATTTGATTAATCCAATTCGATATTTACATATCAGATAATTAACACTGCATGAGAAATCAAGAACGCGGCCTATAATAGGCATAGACTGCATAGAAGGACTGTATACAAGTAAGCACAAGTAAAACGAAAGCAGCAATTAAGGAAATGATTGACCAGGGATTGTCGAAGTACTTGTTCTTGAGAATAGCTACCCAAGCGTTCCACTTGCGGGTGAGCCAGGCTCCCAAGAGACTCCACAAGACCGCGAGACAGAGCCATATCCCAGCATAGCATGCATCCGAAGTGGGACCATAGGAATTTAAGGGAATTAATCCATAGTAGTATGCCCTCAGTTCAATAGATATGTCCCAGAGATAACTGTCTTTTTGGTCGAAGGCCACCTCCTGGCAAAGCTGGCGGAAGAGGTCAGCCATCTCGGTGTCGCTCCCAAGGCAGTGCTCAATGATCCTGCAGTCACGGAGGTACCGGACATCCTCGGGGGAGTTGATCAAGTTGTGCATGAAGATTACATATGAGGTGATGTAGTTGCTGCAATCGAAGTGAGACTGTTCAAAAGCTATCAAGTTGAGGAAGAGAGACCTCGTCCCTTCGTGGATCTTAAGGGGCGGGATCCTAAGGATCCCGTTCTTGAACTGGATGTCACCCCAACTGCTGCTCTCATCTCTCAACCTGATCTCGATCCCGGCTTCCCGGAGCTCAGTCAAGCAGAAGATGTGCTGTAGCCGGCTCTGTGACCATTGCTTGGTATTGGACCGCTTCGGTCCCAGGTGCAGGAGGCTCCGTCGGAGCACTTCGAGGCAATGGACGTTGCCATGGTCGCATAACGGGTCGAACTTCAATCTTTTGCTGTCGTCCCTCAGTATTTCGTTGTCATCCTCCAATATTTCGTCATTGTCCTTGCCAAAGAGGCTGAGCATCAGCATCAGAGTGTCACAGAACCTCGGAGGGTTGAAGAACTGGATCGCCAACTTGGCCACGCGCCCCTTCTGTTTGGGGTCCCCGAGCTGGAGACTGAGCAGCTGATCAAGTATGAAGAGTGGGATCTGATTCTCAAGCATGATCATGTCCCGCTGGATCTGGAGTATCGATCCCCGCATTGAGAAGACAGGGTCATTGGGAGGGTAGCCGAGTTTCTCAAACCCCTCGGTGAATCCCTGGAGCAGCTCGATCACAAAGCAACCGTCGAGAACCAACATCTCCACGAACTTGTCGTGGCTCACAGATATCCTTTCCTCATAGCAGGCGCGAGCTCTCCGCTCGACCTTCTTCACCGAGTCTAGATAGAGGCCTATCCCCTGACCGGAGCGCTCGAGGATGCGGTGGAGGCAGCGCCACTTGTGCCTCTCCATATGGCGGAGGTGCTCGTCACCGTGGTGGTACGGCCCAAGGGAGACGATCTGGGGGACCCAGGCCTTGTCCTCCCCATGCTTGAGATAGCATGGGATCCGGTAAATGGAGAGATTTGCCCACGAGCCTGGCACGTTGTCTTGGCGACCTCGCGTGAGCTTCTCTTCGATGGAGAGCTTCTCATCGATGGAGATGACCCACTCAGACTTGGGAGGCCTCGGCTCATAGTCAGGGATGATCTCACCCTCATAGGATGATTTCTTGAGGAGTCGAGATTCCACAGTTTCTCGGAACTTGAGAGTGAGCAAATACCAACCCAAGAGGAGCTCCTTGTTGTAAACAGCAGCCATTTCTTGTGAAGAATTGGTATGTGTTTCTCTGCGTTTGCCTTAAATGGGTTTACCGCCTTTCAATTGATGCTTTCTAAGCTCGTTTTGTGAGTTGCTACTTTAATGGCTAAAGGGTTTTGGACGCATTTCTCCCCCAAAACGAGCTTTATAGTATTGTAGGCCTTCGGAAGTCAGGTTGATTTCGTCATCGTACTGATAATGTGAAAGCACGACTAATAACACGCCCCACCTTACCCATACATTGTACAATCGGACACCTCATGCGAACGGTCGGGTTTTATTTTTGCCCCGCTTAGCCTTTTAGTTAGATTTAATAATTTAATTATTAATGGGAGAAATAGGTTAGTCACATATAGCAGCATTTTGCGTGCAGGAATCTAATCTCTTCGGATCCTTTCTCTTTCACAAAAAATGTGCATGTACGCATCTCGGTGCCAATTGTTGGAACTTTATCACAATGAATGGACAATTTGCTGCAGTCACGTGGCATCGTTTACACCGTGGGCAAGTCAATTCCGTCTTTTGAAGCAAAGAATAATTATTCATGTAAAATAAATAAGACTTCTTATTTTTCATGAATTATTTTGTAAAAAATTCCATCAATGGATAAATGTATTGATTAATAACTTTATCTCATCTCTAACGTATTTCAATTTTAAATGTTGAATCTTTGTTATTTCATAAATGACCTACAAAGATATCGTGATATTTTTCTCTTTCCATACATATGTGTGTAATTGCTTCAGATACATTGAAAAGTTTGTTCTATTAACTATAATGATTCAAATATTTTGTGCAAAGACGATTTTGTGAAATCTTTTAGATGTTAACTTTTTACAAACACACCTTGTGTGTGCACGCTTTTGCTAGTAATAATAGTAATAAAAGATATCATCTCTTAATTGTCCTTGAATCTCAAACAAAATTTTCAGGAAATAGTTTCTCCATGTGGTGGTTCACGTCAGCTTGGTACTGCGATCATAAATTTTTCTAGATCAACAATCATAACTTGGAATAAATAAAGACTTGAATATCTTTTTCTAGATCAACGGGACATTTGTTAGGACTTGAAATCTTAGAATAAATAAAGACCAAAATGTCTTTTATTGAATCAACGAGATAGCGGTCCGAACTTAAAATCTTGGAGTAACAATGACCAGGAAGTCTTTTTAATATCAATTTATATGGTGGTCCCCGAAGGCCTAATAATGGGATAATCGTTAAAAGTCAAAATCTTGGAACAAACAAAGACTAGAAAGTATTTTTCTAGATCAATTCATACTCTATAGATAAAGAATAAACTATTAATCAATCTCATTTATATTTTTATTTTTCTTGATGCTAAAAGACAAATAGCATAGCTGTTCGTTATTAAATGTTCGTCCATCATACTAATTAGCAACTTGGATTTATTTAATATGCGAGCACTCTCTTAGGTGTGATAGTAGCCAAGTGTGGAAATTAGTCACAAATGAAAAATAAATAAAGAGTTTGTAGAAATTTGGACATTATAAGATCTAATGGCTTAAGATGTCTAAACAAACCACTACCCTCTCCAATTTCCTTTTCCCAATATCATCTCTCTTAAGATAAACATGTTTGGCAAAATAAATTAGTTAAAAATGTGAGAAGCATTAACCTTTTTATACTTCTAACTCTTGTCGACACCTAAATTTTGGCAATCCAGTCATTTATTTATTGCATAAAAATCAGGGATTAATTTTAACCCCTGCAAAAAATTTAATTAGTTACATAGCATATAATTTTAAGTGCGTTTATTTTTAATTTGCATTTACATTGGACCGGTGACGGATGGGTTTGATTTGGTGGTTATGAGCTTTAAATTGACAGGCTGGACTAAGTCCACGAATGGAGCAAATTGGCCCAAGCCCGTTTTTTTTTTTTTTTTTAATGATAAAAAATTACCTTGTGGGAAAATAGAGATTTGAAATTTTCCAAGATATGATGGGGATTTTTCAATATCATCGGATAGGGCAAGTGTGACAAAAATATGGCGAGCTTATCTTTGCAGGATTCGGAATTTGGGAAAAATCTTGGATTCTTATCAATGTGTGATACAATCGGTGAAATATTGCGTTAGGAAAAAATCTTCGTGGATGTTGATTTAAAACTCTAGTCCATTCGCCTATAAATGGGATGCTATACCATAGAAGAGAGGGGGCACACATTGAATATACGGCCACACAAAGGGGTTCTATTTTTTGGGGCTTTTCTCTCGGTTTTCTAAGTCAGAAATTCAACACAAAAAAGAGAAAAAAATATTTGTATTTTTCCTTTTTTCTTGATGCTAAATGACAAATGGCTTTGCTGTTCGTTAATAATTGTTCAACCATCACACAAACTAGCAACCATAGATTTATTTAATATGTGAGCACTCTTTTAGGCATAATAGCGGCTGACCATGAAAATTAGTCACAAATGAAAAAAAAAATGAAGAGTTCATAAAAATTTGAACATTACAAGATCTAACAGCTTAAAATGTTAGAACAAACCGTTACCCTCTTTAATTTCTTATCCCCGATATTATCTCTCATAAGATAAACATGTTTGGCAAAAGAAATTAGTCAAAAATGCGAGAAGTCTTTATCTTTTTATAATTCAACTCTATTATTACTCGTCCGAAAATTCAATTAGAGCATTTAGCTTAATTTTCCCATAAGAATTGTTTGAAATTAATTTTCTTCAGATCTCACACAGAAATTTCAACATATGCATGAAGCGGTTCATTAAAATAGTTTGTACTTGTGGTGGTTCAAGTGAGTTTAGTAATGTGACCATAAAGATTTTCTAGATCAACGGTCAAAACTTAGGATATTGGAATAAACGATAACTAAAAAGTTCTTTTTTCTAGGTCAATTCATACGGTGATTCACAAAAGCCTAATAATGGAACACTGTCAGAACTGAAACCTTGCAATAAACAAAGACTATAAAGCCTCTGTGTAGATCAATTCATATTCCGTTTATAAAGAATTCCAATTAATCAGTCCTTGATATCTTGGGATAAACAAAGAACAAAAGGTAACTTTTTTTATATCAATCCATAAAGAACGACCAATTAATCAGTCTCATTTATATTTTCTTTTTCTTTTTCCTTGATGCTAAAAGACAAATTGCTTTGCTGCTCGTAATAATTGTCGCCCATCATACGAACTAGCAACCATAGATTTATTCAATGTGTGAGCACTCTCTTAGGTGTAATAGTGGCTGAGCATGAAAATTAGTCACAATTGAAAAAAAAAAAATTTGAAGAGTTCATAAAAATTTGAATATTATAAGATCTAACGGCTTAAAATATTAGAACAAACTGTTACCCTCTTTAATTTTGTATCCCCGATATTATCTCTCTTAACATAAATATGTTTGACAAAAGAAATTAATAAAAAATGCGAGAAGTCTTTGTCTTTTATACTTCAACTCTATTATTACTTGTCTGAAAATTCAATTAGAGCATTTAGCTTAATTTTCCCATAAGATTTGGTTGAAGTTAATAGTCTTCGGATCTCACATAGAAATTTCAACATATGCATGAAGTGGTACAATAAATAGTTTGTACTCGTAGTGGTTCAAGTGAGCTTAGTAATACGACCATAAAGTTTTTCTAGATCAACGGTCAAAACTTAGAATTTTGGAATAAACAAAGACAAAAAAGTTTGTTTTCTAGGTCACTTCATACGGTGATTCACAAAAGCCTAATAACGGGACTGCCATTAGAACTGAAACCTTTGAAATAAACAAAGACTAGAAAGCCTTTGTGTAGATCAATTCATATTCCTTTTATAAAGAATTACAATTAATCAGTCTTGGAATCTTCCAATAAACAAAGAACAAAAAGTATTTTTTTTAGATCAATTCATACTTTGTCCATAAAGAATGACCAATTAATCAGTCTCGTTTATATATTTTTCTTTTTTCTTGATGCTAAAAGACAAATTACTTTGCTATTCGTCATTATTTGTTCACCCATCATACAAACTGGCAATCATAGATTTATTTAATATGCGAGCACTCTCTCAAGCATACTAACGGCCGAGTGCGGAAATTAGTCACAAATGAAATATGAATCAAGAGTTCATAAAAATTTGAACATTACAAGATCTACCGGCTTAAAATGTTAGAACAAACCATTACCCTCTTTAATTTTTTCTCCCGGATAACATCTCTCTTAAGATAAACATGTTTTGCAAGAGAAATTAGTTAAAAATGTGAGAAGTCTTAACCGTTTTATCCTCCAACTCTATTATTACTCCCCCGAAAATTCAATTAGAGCATTTAGTTTAATGTTCCCATAAAGTCGGTTGAGATTTATTGTCTACGAATCTCACACAGAAATTTCAATATATGTTTGAGGTGGCTTAACATATACTTTGTCCACGTGGTGGTTCACGTGAGCTTAGTAACGTGACCAGAAAGTTTTTCGAGATCTGTGGTCAAAACTTGGAATCTTTGACAAAACAATGACCATAAAGTTTTTTTTAGATCAGTTCATATGGGGGTTCACGAAAGCCTAATTGGACTACCGTGAAAACTAGAAATCTTGAATTAAACGTGGACCATGAAGTCTTTTTCTAAATCAATTCATATTCTTTTCATAAAGAATTCCAATTAATCAATCCTAAAAATCTTGGAATACACAAAGGCTAGAAAGTATTTTTATAGGTCAACTCCTGCTCTATTCATAAAGAATAACCACTTATCAATCTCATTTATATTTTTCTTTTTTCTTGATGCTAAAAGACAAGTTGCTTAGCTGTTCGTTATAATTGTTAATCCATTATACAAATACAAACTAGCAACCTTAAGTTTATTTAATATGCGAGCACTTTTTTAGGCGTAATAGCAGCCGAATGTGGAAACCAGTCACAAATGAAATTTAAATAAAGAGTTCATAAAAATTTAAACGTTAAGATCTAACGGATTAATATGTTTAGAATGTATATTAGATTGGAAGCACCCCAATTCCTTTACCTCGGAGAAGACAAGGTACTGGTAGCAGCATCATTTTTTGGGTTTATAATACTTTTCCTATTCCCAGTATTAGAGCTTGTTCTTTGTTCCGGAAACTCAGCACCGGGACATAGTGACTCTGTTTCTTTTTGGAAGCAGCGACGCCTTGGCTAGAGCTTCTCCTTCAACCAATGCATCATCATCAGCTGCATACTCCCACAATCTGGCCAATTTAAAAGTAATGGAAATGATAGACAAAATGACACCACAAAAAACAAGAACCAGCCAAAAATTATCCATGTAAAAACTGGCCCAATACGATTAATCTCTCTGTATAAGCTTCTGCAGAGTAAAAATAGACTAAGACAAGAAGATGCATAATATGAGCTTTTATACACCACATTTCTTGGAGGACGAGATTGACCCAGAACTGTTGCTGGAAGCCTTACGCATGTAGAAGGACGTGTTGAGTTTCTAACATAAGGCTCACTACTGCTCATGGGCCAGGAAGTATCAAGCACACATATTTCACACATAATCAATTGACCTGACTTACAAACTTTTTCAGGACTCCTTCCGGCGAGAGGCCCCTAGAACTAGCAACATGTCTTTCTAGAATTTTTCATCAACTACCAACTGTTTTGAAAACTTAAACTATTAGATAAATGTGAATTAGTGATTTAATATTTAAATATTCAAATACTTCCTCGCAGATTTAGTCTGATTTTTTACCTAGTACTAAGTGTGAAAATTTAGTTGGGGTGACAAAGTGAGGCATGAAACATTCGAACTCAAGACCTTCAATTTTGATACCATGTAAGATTTTGTGGAACCATGCCAAATATTACAAAAGCTTAAGCTATTGGATGATGGTGAATTTGTGGTTTCTTATAGAAATATTCTAACAAGGCTCAGTTTGAGGCAAATCATTTTGCTTCTCGATGAAGATATTTGTCAAGAAACTATTTGTCATTCCTTTCATACATCCGCTGCCTTGAATCAAGTGAAGCTGTTGGGGGTGTAAACTGTTTTACACAACTTCTCGCGGAGGTCCACAACATCACCTTCGTCATCACTCAGAGTTCTTCAAGATCAATTTCTTTCGCAAGAATTTGAAATGAACGTACCCTTTATTAATTCGCATGTCTTGGTGTTGACACCTATTTTTAAACAAAGAAAAAACAAAACAAAAACAAAAACAAAAAATAATTAAAAAATGAATGAATGAATTAATTTTTTTTTTAAAAAGAGTTTAGAGGGGTCGGGTCGGGCCGGATCTGGCTTTGGCCCGGCCCACCCCTCTTCCTTTCTTCTTCCCCCCGCGTGGGCCTGGGCCCGGCCCCGTTTCTTCCCTCCAGCGGCCCGCGCCCCAATTCCTTCCCCCACACGTGGCCCAACCCTTTCCTTTCTTCTCTCCCTCGCGCTTGGCTCGGCCCAGCTTTCTCTTCCCTTCAGCCCGGCCCGCAACCAACCTATCTTCTCCCTCCCTGGTGTCTTCGCGCGGGAGACCGGGCAGAAAGAAAAAGGCAGCAGAGACCTGCAGAAAGAAAGGGAAGTAGCAGAGGAGCAACCGGAGGGACCTGCAGAAAGCAAAAGAACCGGCAGAAGAGAGAAGGGAGAAAAAAGACGGGAGAGGAGAGGGGCAGGAGGTAGCAGCGGAGAGGGAACGAGAGGGGACAGAGAGGAAACGAGAGGAGGAGAGGAGAGAACGGACGGAGGCTACCGCTGTCGAACCATCCTCGGGCCACCGCTACCGCCGCCGTCGCGTCTCCAAGCCACCGACCGCCACCATTCCCGCCGGAACTCGGGTTGGTATTTTGTCGAGCATTTGGTGTGTGTTTTTAGAACCAAGCTGGTCGGAGTTCCCTCGACCATTTCGACTGAGCTCCGGCCCACCACTCGTCCCCGCTGCGTTTCTAGTCGTCCCGGCATGCCTCATTAGCTCCCCTTATCCGTGCTTGGGTCTCGTCCGAGCCAAAAACTCCCCGGATCTGTAGCGCACGCCACCTGTTCGCCGTAATGCCCTCACTCAAAGCAGCATTTCCCCTCCCTTTCGCGTGAAGCTCCGGCCAGGTTAGCCAGTCGCAGGGGTGTCTTCACTGACTGGCAGGAGCTCGCCGCCTCGCCTGACCGGGATGGCGCCCTACCGCCGCCGAAGTAGCCCCCCGACCACCGTCATGGCAACCCTGGTCGCGACTAAGCAGTCGCGATCGGAGGATTCTGGCCGAGTTGGGCCAGATCACAAATTTGGCCCACTCGGCCTCCTTCACATGGGGCTACGGGCATTTTTTTTAGGGGGTTGGGCCCGTCGGTTGGGCCCAACCCTAAACCAGGTGAAGGCCCGACCAGGGTTGGTCGGGCCTAACCCAACCGGGCCAAACCCGGACGGGCTGGACCCGATCCCCCCAACTAGGCCGAACCCAGGTCCGGTCTCCAACCGGATCTGACCCGGTTCGCCCAAAAAAATAAAAGAATAAAAGAATATTATTTTTAAAAAAAAAATTAAAATTTAAAAAATTTAAAAAATATAGGGTTTTGTTGGGAATTGCCATGTCTTGCCTTTTTAGTGTAATTAGGCATTTATTTGCTCGTATATTAACTATATCGCATGTTTAATTTGCATATTTAATTATGTTTGATTGCACGTGTTAAAGTTAACTGCAATTAGGATTTTGATTGCAAATTGTTACTTTAATAATTGTGCACTCGCACGATCACCTCACATGTTAGTGGGTAGGTGTAAAATCAATTTAAACTATATGAGAAAAGAATGAACAAGATTATGTACCGAAATGACACTAATTGGTCAATTAGTGTAATCAACTCCCCAACCATAGATTCTTTGGTTGCGTAGGAAGTGAGGTACACTCTCATACCTCACTTGATTTCTAATCGACCCCAATAGGTTAGTGGCTACTCATTTTTGCAAAATTCTTGAAAATACCCTAATGTCGCGAGAGGTATGAGCTTGGTAGAGCCCAAGTCTAATCATGCGCCGTGAACCTGTTTTTAGGCAATACTCCTAAACTTATTCCGCCAAGGGTAGGTCGCGACACTTGGTAATCCGACAGCAAACGATTATAGTTAGATTTCAGTTAATGAAGATAACAAAAGTTTGACTATTTCCAGAAAGAGAAGGTAAATTACCATTTACTCCATTACTATCTCTACCTGACAAGGAAATATCTCCTCATGTTTGCAAGATGCCGACGTATCAGCATACAACTCTACTAGACACAAACCAGCGGTGAAAGATCATCGTCTTTGGAATTGGAAAGGTTGCAGAACAGTAGCATTTATGATGATAACCAGCACCAAAAGATATGTGGATGAATAACACATCGAACAAAACAAACCGGGAAAGAAAGTCTCATGAGAATACACGGACCTTTTACTCTAAGGTTGTCTCCACGCAAAGGGTACGATCGGTATTACAACCTAATCTATTTCTTACTGAGCACTCTCTCAACTGTCACCAAATCAACTTTCAATTTATTCAATGTTATCTCTAAACCTGAATTAATTAAAGGATAATATTGAACATTTTCATATAATTTAATAATTAAGTTAAATATGTATCAAAAGTTTATAAACTACATTGAACAACTTTCACCACATTGAATAAATTAAAAATTCAAGAACTACATTACATATTGAGTCAAAGTGCATGGACCATTTGGGTTATTTTTCCTAAAAAAATCCAATAACATTCATGGATCTAAAATCAGCAAATCTCAAAGAAAAATGCCATAGCTCGACCACAAAAGAAACTACAGGCAAACCCTCACTTCCAAACTTCAAGAGATTTTGCGGAATGATGAGGCAAAACCTGGAAGAGACGACCTTAGACATCAATGAGGGAGAATTTCCAAATATCGATGTACAACGAGAAAAATGTAAAATGCAAAGAAATAAATCTAATTAAATATCAAGTTTCACGCCTTGAATCCATATGGCAGTTTGGATGGGCTAGTATGACTTAAAACATTTTCAATTTTCATGTTCATCAATAATGAAAACAGAAGAAAAATTTCACTGCTCTTATTGAATGAAAATTGCACCAAATTATATTGGTGTTTTATTTTTTTATCTTCTCAAAAATATATATGACGAGATTAAAAAAATAATGTTGTGCAAGTAACGACTTGGTAAAACGGTCTTTCTGAGCGAACTTCTGTAAAGGCGGTGGGGCTTCATCGTTTGAGAAGCTCACAGAAACCTCTCGAAGCTCTCTTTCTCCTCCTAAAATCCGAGAAGGAGAAGGCAAATTTGAATTAAATTCTACCTCTGGTTTTAGCTTTACCCGCCGTTCTATCTTTATAATTTGGTTTTACAGGAATCACCTTTGAGAGCTCAGTTAGCATTTGAAAAGGAAGACGGCTATGATCGCAAGCACATCAGCGGTAGTTTTGTAGCAGAGTTGAGCATCAAACAGGTATCCCGCTTGCCCTTATGCACTCTGGGGTTCGTGCCCACCAATTGCTTGAAAGAATGCCAATAGCAGGTCGGATGGATTTTGCGCTCATTACGTGGAATCCCTTATCCGTTGATGAATCGATATGTTACCCTTTTCTTATCGGGCCATGCTTTGTGGACACGTTTTCAGCTTGAGGACCTTGACTTACGATGGAAGTTAGTCTTTGATAGTTCCTTGTACAATCAAAATGTTGGATAGTTGATTAGGTACTTCCTCAGTGTGTACGGCCAAAAGAATAATTAATCTTAAATGGACGAGAATGTGGGGTCCTCTTTGCCAGAAGATATTCTCAATCAGTTGTTTGCTTAGGCTAAAACCACGAGTCTAGCGGACGCCTTAGAAGTTCTTGAGAAAATATCAAGAAATGCAGACGGGCGAGCGGATCTAGCTTCAAGGAGTGTCCTTGCATTGGTACTTGATCTAATTCAAGCACACTCGCAATATTTGATTGAACTTCTGGTACCATCACTGCAGCTTCTGTGGAACCTATGTGCTTGGAGAAGTTGTAAATCAGGATATTTTCATTGAGAAGAATGGAGTTGGGATCAATTTGACTGTTTTGAGGGCTCTGATGCACATTCCTGCCTTAGATTGCGGAGCCATCAGGATAGCCTTGCACACTCTAGCAAATGTCTCATTGGCTAGAGAGAGACACCCAGCAAACTATTTGGGTTCAATTCTTTCCGAATGAATTTCTCATGCCAGCAAGAATTTGGAGCCAAGACATGGTTGATACTTTGTGTATGATACATTATACTTGTCAAGATGGGAACCCTGTATGCATGGCAGAGTTGTGTGGAGATCCTAGTTTGTCTTTGGTGTTAGAAATTGCTCGGACTGCTTCAATAGGTACGTTCCATTTTCGCTTGCTTCTCTTTAGGCCACTTTCTCAAGTTCTTTTCTTCACTCTCTGATTAAAACTAATTGTGTTCTTGTTAGGGGTGTGCAACCGAACCGGGTATACTCAGTTCCCGGACCGGCCCACCCGAAAAATAAGGTCGGGAACTGGTTCCCGTTGAAACTGGTCCGGGAACCGGTTCCCAAAATTCGGAACCGGTTTAAACCGATCCGAGAACAGATTCCAAGTGATTACCCACCCGGAAACCAGTTCCTAGACCAGTTTTGGAACTAGTTCCCGGACCGGTTTTGTAAATAGAGATCCAAAACCCTTTTTTTCCCTCGATTTCTATTCTTACTCCCGCAATCACACGACGTTTTTCCTCTTGGCTCTTTCAAACTCGCATGGCATTCCTCCTTTGTCATTCATCTTCCTCACTTGCTTCCCTCCCTCACCAGCTCCCTCTCGCACCGTCCGATGGACGGACGGTGTTCATTGCCACCAAATTCTTGTATATCACATGGATTGGCTTGCCTAATTTCTCTTTTGTAGGAGGAGTTATGCTTGCATGAATGAGTAGCTTCATGTAATAGTTGTGGGAATAAGACTAATATTAGACCCATGTTTATTGCTAATTCTTTATCTTATGATTTTATTTATTATAATTAGTCTCGTGGATACTTAATTTTTCGTTTAGTCAAAAAGTTCATGTATTTATTTATTACAAGTGCTTAATATTTCAATACAAATTAGGAGGATTACGCTATTTTCTTGCGTATTAATATAAAATTAAAAGTCGTATAGGATATCAGAATATTGCAAAATAGGTTCTAGTGAAAATAGGGTTGACCCTAGAACCGGATCGGAAAAACAATGTAGGTCAGGTACAAGGTCCAATACAAATAGGGTCGAGTATAGGGTCCAGAAAAGAGGAACCGGTTATAATAGAGTCGGGTACAGGGTCCAGGTCTAGACCCTACCCACCCTAGACCCAATCACCCCTAGTTCTTGTCTTTCGTCACATGATATCATATACTCTCGTCGAGAAGAATGGTTTAAATTGCTTTTCTCAGTCATCTGCTTAGAAGAAGCACATTTACCTACCTTATTTATCAAACTAGCTGTTGCTTCTGCTGATGACAGCTAAAAAGTACAATTGCTGTGATGAGTTTTTACCAGATCAAGCGCTTCACTTTAGCATCCCGTGGGAGAATAAATGCTGTCACCATCTCTATACATTCTCTGATTATTCAAAAAAGCAAGCGGGTAGTGGGCTTATTGATTTTTCTAGGGGAGGGCAAGTTAGGGTCTGTTTGGTAACGCTTCTATTTCGGGAAACAATTTCTTTTGAGAAATAGTTCTTTTCTATTTCTACTCCTGGAACAATTTCTAAGTAAAATAAGGTGTTTGGTAACTACACAAACTTTTTATTCTTAGAATAGAAAAAGAATAGGAATGCATTTGGTACGATCCACAATTTTTTGTATTTTTTCGTTTTTTCTTCTTACTCACGGACGGCCAAACGCCGACTGCCGACCGCCGACCGCCGCCCTACTGCCGCTTGCCGCCGCAAGTGGTGGGATTGAATGGGTGATTTCCAGCTTCTAAATTGGAAATCTCTTGCGTTCCCAACCGGCTATGCCGGCATTTTCAAAGTTAAAAAAGGCGTTGATGTGTGAACATTCACTTTGGAGTGGAGAACATTGACTTTGTTTTCACTCAATAAGATAAGAGAGTCATCTTTGAAGTCTCCAATGCAGATAAAGATACCGTGATGATAGGATATGACCTCGGAACTGAACTAATGTATGAGCCTGAAAGAAAGAGAAGAGGATTAGATAATTGCATCTAAATCTGATATCAAATTATGACAAAGGTTAAATTTATAGATTGTTGCCATGCCATCATCGCACCAGTGTCGCCACAACCATGATTTGATTACCGTCTATACCTACATCATCATTTCCTTTGAAGCCCTGCTAATGTCATGATAAAATGTTTGTCTCTAGCCTACAACACCATCCACCGCCACCACCTTTCACCACCACTTTATTTTAACATAACAAGTTGCCACAGTTGCTTGTTGTTTGTGGCTGCCTCGATTGCTTCATCATCATTGCGGCATCGCTCACAAACGAGACCATTCCACTCAATAACTAGGCCACTTTTCAATCTGTTAAAAATGTGTATTGCGTCGTGTCATTTTTTTATCCTTTATCCCATTGCAATTGTGTGCTTTGCTAGCCACTTCTCATCAAACCCTTGCAAAATTGGCCAATCTCAATTTGTCATCCTAGCATTTGACTTCCTTTGGATTCACCCAAATGTTTTTCCATAAGTAAATAAACATGTGCTTCACTATCCACTTCTCTGTGAGCAATGTTAATTCTTCTAAGAATTTGTGAAGTCATGTTTTCAAAATGATAAAGATTCGATATATTATGAGTTATGAATAAACATATTTGTTACATTAAAGCTAGATCGAGTGTTTACTACAATTTGGTATTTGTGAATGGTTTAACAATTGTTTTAAGAAATGGCCTGTGAAATATATTATGGTTGAAAAACGGAGTTGAGAAAATTCATGCATTTTATGTGAGAACAATTAGTGATATTGATTATGGATTTGATTCTTGGTATTGAAAGATGTTGGTTTGGTGCTTAATATTGTTGTGAACCAAATTGAGGGTTTGTGGGTATACAAATACTACTATGGGATACCGGTGTGAGCTAAGCCATCGGCATTATTGGTGGAGATCTAGCCACGGAGGGAATCTTGATTGTCGGTGTCACGAGACATTATGCATGATCATGGTTAGATATTTAAATATGAATTTATTCAAATGGAGTTATTTGAGTTTGGTTCGTGGAGTGAACCATTGATGTGTGATTTGAGATTATTCGATAGAATGGACCATTGACGTATGGTTAAATGAGATTAATTAATAAAATAGACCATTGATAGTTGATTTGTTATTGTTATTGATCTTATATGTAAAAAGGTTTGTAGGATGTTATCTACTTTTGATATTTTACGTATATAGTACTTTGGCTTTGAGATTGATGAATGGTGATATCGTGTTTCAAAGGTGTATAGTGAATATTTGATCTACTTAGAGAAGATGCATCACTCACTGAACTATAATTACTCACCCTATGCTTTTCGATTTTTTTTTTTCGGATTCTTTAGCTAGCTATAAGTAGCATAAGAGCGATATCAGTAAGGGGACTTTTGAGAGTTGGATTTTGATGGTTTGAAACCATGTCCTTCATGTGGAATGACACTCATGTCATCTCTCATTTTGATGGTTTTGGGGTGTGACAAAAACTCTTAGCCAATAAGATGGACTCAAGCCACATTAGGCTTTCCATAACCAAGTCGCAAGTATTCACAGGTTTTTTGAGCGACCCAAAGATCAAAGCTCTACATAGCAAGGAAAGCATTAAGATTTCTCTCATTGAGCCATGCATCACGAGCCCAAAGGTTTCCCAACACAATGGACCGAGGATTATCCAAGAAGACTGGGTGAGCCTTTAAGTGCTGGGGTTCTTTTTTTTTTTTTTTTCTCTCTATTCTAGAATATTTTTGGGGTGGGTAATATGGAAAATGTACACTATTCTAGAGTATTCCTGTAATTAATGTGGGTAGTTGGTAGGTTGGAAAATAAAATCTTCACCGTTAAATCGAGGAGAGAACTATGGTTGTGATTCAAAGAGTACTTATATATATGGGTCTCATTCCTTCATTTGTATCATCTCACAAGCAATAAAAATCTAAAACTTCTCTCTCTAAAGAGTTTCTCACTATGATTTGCAAACGCTCGCGAAGTACAACATAGGTTACAACTCAAGAAGTGGAGTTACGCGAGCTAAACTTATTCTTATATGTTGACTAAGCAGTGGAATGCAGTCACGCATCCTTACATGCGGAATGGACTCTCATCCAACTTTGTCCTTTAGAGTCGGTGGTAATGTTTGATTTTCCCTCACAAAGGTTGAAGCACTAGTCCGAGGTAATGAAAAGTTTGGCTCGTTAAGGAAGTTACAATTTAGCTTGTCATATATTTATTAACAAATATTTCCATCTTCAAATTTTTTAAGAGATTGAAAAAAAAAAGATTGAAAAAATAAACAGAGACAAACAGAAATAACAATAGCCAAATCAATTATAATTTATCTTATGCTAAATTCAATTATGTACTTTAAAGAGATTTCTTTACTCATATTATTTAATTTTTACCACATAGTAAAAGGAATGGATCGAAGAAATCACCACTCACAAAAAATTAAAGTATTAGATTAATAGAAATAGAAAGTTTGATCCGGATGATTCTCAATCTCTTGGAGGACAGCAAGGGTTTCTTGATTTCGCTAGAGCACCCAACCATTGGCAAGGAAGCTCGAGCACCGATGCAAACTTCACGGAAGTAAAAAAATTGGGTGTCCAGATGTGAATATGAACACACGTGTCTTTCTTCCTCGAACATGCATAGTGTCCCGAGGGTTACATGTCTCGAGGACATTCTCCGTCTTTATTAGGTTTTTGTATACACGAGGAGCAGGGATGATGAACATAAATAGAAATTAGGGTATTTTTCAATTCATGAGTCTAGAGAGGATTAATCAATAAAAATTCGATTTTTTCTTGTTCTATTCTTGCATCTTCTTCTTCTTGACTGGTGATGATGATGTCCGCGTCTGCGTTTCATTTACTGTTCTTTCGCTATTAAGAAGATGTAGGAGGAGGAGATAGAGGCCGTAAAAATGAGTTAGGCCCAATCCATGAGATGGGCCCACTAATCAATGGGCCCATTTTCAAAGCTTGATTGCATCTACATCTCTCTGGTTTTGCTTCAATTCGTCTTCGGTTTCATCGTTTGGCATGTAGCTTGTTTCCCTTCTTCTTCGACCTGAAATGGTGCGGCTAAGAGCATTTCGGCCGAGCGGTGACGAGATTGTGAAAGTTTCAATTTCATCCAACGCATCCCTGGCTTGTCTCTGTGGATGCGTCGGGTCCAATGTGACCGTTTGGAATCGGGAGTATCGTTAGGTAGTTCATCGTGTATTTTCGAGTTTTCCCATGTGTATGTGTGGACTGGCTTGTTGGACCGATCTACTCGATAGTTTCGATGTTGTTTGGATGTGATGATGGTGATGGTGGGTTGTTCTGGTTTTAGGTAATTTATGAACTGAAACCGGGTGGTGTGTTGTTGATGAGAGGCGTTCGGTTGGTGCTAAGTTGGGAGAAGCTTGCTGAAGGAGAACCAGGCGCATACAATTTGATTAGATTCTCATAAAAAAGATAGGAAGTGATTCATGACAAAAGCTCGTTTTAGTTGCAGCAGATGGCATTGTTTTTATTGGCATTTGTTTGGATGCTCCTTGGAAATGAGCTACAGAGTAGAAGCAAGAATTCTCTGATCAAACTAATGTGCATATGATTGATGAATTTGAGTAAATCTGTGTTAATGTCTAGCCACATGGATTGAAATGTCGAAGCATTGAACACTGATTACAATAACGAAACAGATATATGTTACTAGGAGAGGTTAATTTAAAGCATACAAGCACAATTCTTTTCATTTGCCAAGCACTTTCAGACCTATTCCTTTTCTGCAGACCAATCATTTGGTGGTCCTCTGCACAATGAACTTCTGCATTAGTGAGTTCTTGTTTTTTTCTTCTTCTTCTTTTTTTTTTTTTTTTTTGGGGGGGGGGGGTGTGCTGAGGGCTCTTGTGTTGTCTAAGGGTGAACATGTTCGAGGGAACAAGTGATGGATAGTGCAAGTCTAGTAATTCACGTTATTGTCTTGACAATTTTGTTACAAAAACTGAAACAGTTTTTATTCATCAGGTTTACTCATTCTGAATGGTGATGATAGTATTCATCAGGTTTGGTCTCAACATTTGATGTATGATGAGAAAAATAGTATCCACATGAAGATTCTAAAAAACCCCTTTGTAACTCCAAGCGTGATTCACGCAATTTATTACTCAAATATCAGTCATTTGGAAATTTGTTACCGACCAAAAATAAAAAGTCTTTGACACTTGAGACTTGGGAAGGATGCAATGTGTTTTGAGATACCAGTGCCGCCCTACTTAAATCCTCATTCTTTATACATTTTACTCTACACTTACTTTCTTTACCTTGTGCATCCACTTTTATACTCAATTAATTAACCGTTGTCTTCAACTTACAAGTATTTTCTCATATTTAAACTTGGTATCTTGACATCCAACATTTGTCACACTAATCGGCATGGAATACTTATTGGAGGTTAACATATTTTCACATCATATATCTGCTTGTGCTGTTAGGACTTCAGGAGAGACGGTTTAATCATCCATTTTGAAAAATGATGTTCGCATCCTAGAAAGAATAGAGCCTAAGAAGATTACAACAGCAGTTGCTGAAAGCAAAATTGGGATCCGACTTGTACAGATCTCTGTCTTGCCTGGCTATGAAATGCTTAATTTAGGAGGACTTTCGTGATCTCTCCTAAAGAGATTCTATTGCATTTTACTTTGTACATGTAATCTCGTTGTGGTTCATTTTCTTGTACTTGGGTCGTGTTTGAGTATCCACTTCTAGCTTCAAGTCTGTTTTGTGTGGCACAGTCATGGCACAATTTTCATTGAAATTACCGGAAATCACAGAACCTGATCCACAAATTCTAACTTGGAAGTACCTGTTTGTCATGTGTTGAACTCGTGTTAACAACAGCTATGGAGATCTTGACCAACGAGTTAGTGATGGTAGCGGAAGGATCAACAGGACATGGTGCCACTCACGTGGAACTATGCAATGGATGTCGTTTTTGCAATTCTTCTATGTCTAAACATTCAGCAGTCACTGATCAATCACGCCGGAATCCTCATTGACACAGGCTCCACACGTTAATCAATTGACCATACTTGAACTATGCCGGAGAACGACGCGCCTCAATATTGTGCAGTACAGACATGCTTTATTCCATCGTCATAGACCTCTGATCACCACAGGACTCACATCCACAATCGCGGATCACCACTCAAAGACAGAAAAAGAAACAACACATCGAGTGAGCATATTGGCACCAAGTATAGCGACCAAGAGAATCATATCGACAATGAGAATCATAACACCAATTCAATGACAAATGAATGTCATATTCCAACAAAAGACAAACCATAAATGAGTTCTCAATGAATCAAGAACAGGTTAGATTGAGGTAATGTGATTTTCGGTTCAAAGATTTAATAGAAAGCACATCCCAATTCAGTTAGTTCGAGCATATTATCAAACGAGTGATATGCATTTTGATCAAGGTGTTTATACACATATATAAAGTGACGATTCAATTTCAGATCATCATTAAAACATCAACACACGTTCAAGACATTAAAAGAGCTTCGGTCGCAACCTTTTTTTCTCACGAACATCAATTAGAGCTCAAGGCCTCTGTTTCATCCGAACAAACTCAAGGAGGCCTCTGTTTCATTCGTAAGCAATAGAAACAGAGCGAATTTACCTTGTTGAATTGAATTTCTAGCCTCGGCTGGCGAGAAGATCGGAGAATGGAGGTCCTAGACGTGTCGCCAATGAAGATAGGCGCAGGCGAAGGAGTTTCGAATGAGAACCAAGTACTTCAAAGTTTAACCTTCCCGGCCAGAAAACAGGGCAGAAAAGAGGAGTTTTGGCGCCGTGGTGGGAGCGGTGGAGATCGACAGCCACGGCTGATTTCTGGCGATTGAGAACGAGGAAGAAGACCTGTGACTGAGAGAAATCAGTGATAATCTTTTATTAGCTCTCGGCTCCTTGCAAAATCATGCTCTGATTTCAGGTACACGTGTAATTAAAATCCGGAGAGTTGTAATACACGTGCAATTAAAATCAAAGTACAATTTTTTGGTGAAAAATTCGGGGGCAGACAATGATTCGTGGTTAATTCGGAGATCGGAGATTGACAACAAATTATTTTTCAGAATCACTCGTCCGAGTAAGCACTCAACGGTCACAACGGTCACAAAGCCCTAATATTTCCTATTTTGAAACTCCCGTATCTCACTGATGATCCACTCAGAATTCTCATCTTCTTCAAGTAATTCCTAATATTTCCTAATTTGCAATCGCACTAGCTTTCTTCTTCCCCTCCCTCTCACCCCTTCTTCGTCGCTCTCTCTCTCTCTCTCTCTCTCTCTCTCTCTGTGGCAAAACCCACGATCATCATCTCTTCGTCTGATCATCTCTTCATCACTTGGCGACAATGGGGTATCAAAGTTTTCCGGCAGCGACGGTCTATTTTCGGTCTGCAAACCGTCTTTCAAAGGGGGAGAGAAAGATGAAGCTGGATTTCTCATCTCTCAGTCTCTTGGCAGACGTAGCTTCATTGATCTCCGAGGGAAAGCTAAGTCTCGGGCCTTCCATCTTTGATCGTGATGGTGAGAAGAAGGTCACCCTCGTGACCACCACCACTTTTGGGCCAATCGGTGTCGGATGGATCGTTCGGAAGAAGAGATCCCCGCGAGCGCGAAGGCCGACATTCCACGCCCAGACGTCAAGTTCTGACCCATTTGTCGTTGTCCAAAACAACAAGCAAGAGCCTTCGAGAGCTGTCGCTGAGAACCACAAGAAGAGGTCGCGTACATTCGATTCCTTCGAAACCCAAGAATGGGGAAGAGTTTCCAAGAAACCCAAGAAAACTCCCAAGATGGGTCTCGCGGCTCTAATCGGACCAGGCAAATTGCCAACGAAGTACATGGACAAAATTCAGGAGATGCAAGGTCGGGATATGACGCTCGTGGTGGAGAAGACTCTGACTGCCACGGACATGAGCCGAGGCCAAAGTAGGCTCTCTATACCCAACAAGCAGATAAGGCAAGGTTTCCTGAGCGAAGAAGAGATCCGAATCCTAGATAGGAAGGAGGGCATTAAGGTTTCCCTCATTGAGCCGTGCCTCGAAGTTTCTCACGGATTGCAACTGAAGAGGTGGAATTACCAGAGCAAAAATTTTTCTTACGTGTTGACGGAGAGGTGGAATGGGGTCGCGCATCCCTACGCGCGGAATGAACTCATGAAGGATGTTGTCATTCAGCTTTGGTCCTTCAGGGTGGATGGCAGCCTTTGGTTTTGCCTCAAGAAAGTTGAAGACCATCAAGGCAATGGAAACGATGGCTGTGATCTTCCTCCTATTTCATGAAGAAGTAATTCATGATACTTCTCTAAGTTCACCACGGTACACAACTAGTTAGCTTCACTTTTCTTATACTTTTTTTTAAAATTTCAATGTCTAGGTAATTTCATTCTTTCCTATTATTTCGGGACCACTATTGGCGTCTCGATGAAGTTAGAAGTGATAGGAGCTGGGGTAGTCCTCATAGATCAGCTATGGTCGACCATGATTTTTTGATGAAGTTTTTAGTTGTTCTCGAGTTTTTCTTTTCTGTACTTTTGGTTGCAGTTGGCATTTTATAATGAGAAGTGTATATAGTGCTATGGAATCACTGAGCATTGGAACGGATATAGACACTAAAGTGTCCATTTTTCCATATTGAGATCCTTATAAAATTTTGACTATTTTTCATATGTTAGTGGATGTCATCACTAAAGAAATGTGCACGGTAAAGAACTCAAAGTCATAAAGATGATATTACCATAATAAAGTTGCCCCTTAATTGAACGATAGTTAGTCAATAGGTAAAAAAGGGTATTTTTAGGCAATCACTAGTTCGATTGACACCCACTAATAATATGCGCAACAAGAAGATTGACATTGAGCAAACCAAGTTTTAAAACTCTGGACTGGCTTATTGAAAAAAATCCATCTGGAATAATACATCCACTCATCAATGGACCTGTAAAAATGCACGAACAGACAATATATTATCAAAACACTCATAAATTATGGAAGTATTAACCTGTCACAAACCAAACCACCCAGACAACATATATGAAACATGGCATCAACACGCCAGTCTTTCCTATGAAATATGTCAATACATGCCATCATCAATGTGGTACTACATAACACAAACTCCCATGAAGCTTGTGAAGGATGTCAAAGTCATTGGATATATCTGTAAATACTTCATGATCAAATTAGCTAACTGATCTCAAAGGAGTAACAAAAACTCCGACTATATATAGGCTACGAAATGCTATGTCAACTATGGTTAGAACCCTTTTCAAATTACAGGCTTTTCCACAGGTAGAGAGTTGTCTAAATATCTAATTATGGAGAGTACACCAGAAGCTGCTTTCAAGCTTAGGAACAAGGAATGCATCCAAAAATGGGAAATCAGTAATTCATGAGAGATGAACCACTAGAACACACATCGGACGTATCTAAAATCCTTTGCCTTGGAGAAGACAAAGTACTAGCAGCAGCATCAACTTACAAGTTTATGATGCTTTTCCTTTTCTGAGCATTTAAGCTTGTTCTTTTTTTGGGAACCCTGGCAATGGGACTCAGTAACTCTGCTTCTTTCTGGGGTAGCGACACCACAGCTTGAGCTTTTGCTACAACCGATGCATCATCATCTCCTGCAGGAAATACTACACCTTTATTGCTACCACAATCTGCCAAAGAAGAAGTTAATAAGTAATCAACATTTAGACAGCAATCAAGAAGAACAAAACAAGTACGCTGGAAACAAAGGGTAAATATGCTTGGAACAAATGCTTGGTAGAAACGTTATAGGTAGGCATTCTATTTCAGGGTAGGAGCCCAAGATCTCAATATGTCCGAATTTTTCAAGGTAGATATACCTCTTTTTCTCAAGACTATCCGCTGATTACTTATTAAACATACTACACAAACACCTCGTATCCGCTGATTACTTATTAAACATACTACCCAACTAAATCACTTCTAATTCAGAATATTGAGCAAACTACCAATGCAAATGACATACATTTCACTTGTGAGCATGATGCCTAAACATTCAAATGACATACATTCAGCAAGTTTTAAGCATGGACAGCATCTCTAATCATGAATCTCGCAAATTTTAAGTAAATACGGTATCTATTGCTTTGAATTCAGCATATTTTGGAAAATATAGTGGCATGTGTAGCCTTGAAGCCAGCATATACAAACCAAACGCAGTCAATTTAACATCTAGAAGCAGCACTCATAGCCAAGAAATCAACATGCATTGAACATGTATCTACAGCACTTATGACCAAGAAATTACCATATGGCGAACACGTACTGCAGGTATAGCCCTTAATCCAGCATGTTCAGTAGGCAATGGAAATGATACCGGAAGCATGTGCCATTGTTCCAGGCCTCTAGGTGAAATACTATGGTACCCACTAAAAAGAAGCCAATTGAGAATGTAGCCCCACTTACATGGGCCTTGCTACTTAAAAATAAACTTTGTCAAGTTGCACAGACTTAAAGACACCCTTCCGTATACTCAACCAGAATGTCACAATTTCTTAAACATGCACAGATTACTTATGAACTCCATTTAGATGAGAAGCAAGAACCTGGAAGATGAGGGAGCTTTGGTGGTCTTTACAATTTGATGTGAATCTTATCCAAAATCAACCACATCTAACTCAAGGTAATTGATAACGAGTTGCGGCATTCAATAACAAAGAAGAGCAACTCTGTTTCACTCATCTTGACAAACAACTCCAGGCTACTGATTGAAACAAGAAAGGTCTCTGTGGCAATGAAGTAAAAGGTGGGAGCAACGAGGTACTCTGAACAGGAAGCATTAATAGATGGGAATATGAGTACGAAAACAGAACATGAAGCGAAATCGCATATGATCATATGTAAAAGGAGATGTTTGACTTGGCTTATTTGTTGAAATCCGAATCCTCTAACTGAGATGAGCGCATTCCTACAGTTCCTGGCTAAGCATAATTGAATTCCGCAAGGCAACATTACTGATCCTTGTCTTGGATAATTTCACCGAATACCTTCTGTGCGTCGTCTAACACATGGCACCTCCCATACCTTGACACCACCGTATTGAACTCAAACCAGTACTCTCGAGCCAATTAGCACCAGCAACCTTATGGGCCGAAGAAACAGTGAATCTCATTTGCGGCTATGAAAAATGAATTCGAAATTCGACACACGAGTTTAATGGGGAAAGAAACGATATGATGAGTGTGATAATTGATGGACAAATTCCATCATCGTTGGAACGTCCTAAGGAACTGGCCGTCTACGAAGATTTCTCGATTCTTCTCTCTCTCCCCGAATAACACGAAGTGCATACCACGGCGATCGAAATGGAGCCGAAGTTGATTGTCGAACTCAGCGACGTGAGCCTCTTCGCAATTCGACGCGCCAACGGCCGACGGAACACTCAGTCGTGGGCCTCGAGCTTCTGTCTCCGATCTCGAAGAAGCATTTGCACCGATGAATCCACCGGCCTGCTCGCACAACTCTCGATGTTGCTTTCCACACAGTAACCGGAGGTGATTCAGTTCAAGGTAAGGTCTGACCGTCGGAGAACGTGACGGCGGGTAGGCGGAGACATATGAATACTTAGAATCGATGGAAATGTACCTCAGACGAGAGAGGAAATCGAGAGGATCTAGGTTCGAGCTCCTTGCGTCTTCCGTGATCGGAGATGGAAGACCGACAGTGGCCACCAACGGAGCTGGCGGCCGGCGGCGAAGCTAGAGAGGACGTGAAAGGCTCGCGGCGCCCAGAAGAATCCGGAACTTCGTCATTTTTCGGGTTTCTTTTTTGGGCGGGAGATCCGTGGAAAGACGGAAGGCAAAGGATTCCTTTTATATTTCTCTTATGAAATGACCAAAATGCCCTGCGCTAGAATGACCAAAATCACCAGGGCGAAGGATTCGTTGTTTGTTGAACTGGTGTTGGCAACTGCTCTGAAGATTTTGGCCAACTGGTTAGTAGACTTAACTACCCGACACCTGTATTTTCCAAACTATTTTTATCTTCTACTTTTATTTTTTTTTCCTTAATATATATATATATATCTTTTATAGTTATTGTCTTTTTTTTTTTGTTAGTAGCTTTCGTCTGCGCAATTCATCTGATAAACTTCACTTCTCTTTTTCAGTTAATTTCATGATTGACATTTGCATATGAAGAATTATCTTACTGACCGCCCTTATGAAATGTTCATTGGTTTGTTGGCAGTTTAAAATTCACTTGATTCGCTGTAATAATTGAAGCCAAATGTTCGCTATGAAGTTGTTGATGTTTGCGCACACCAAATGTTCAATGTTTTGTACGGATGAAATATGTTTTGGTGATATTAGACTCGCTTATGCTCAATCCCTGGTCACTTTGGTATGTTCGAACGCCATTTTAAGGATAATCGGGAGCAGTTGTTCAAAGAGTCAAGTGAAGGCCATACATGATGAATTAAATGCGAAGGAAGAGGACTTTGAGAGGGAACAAAAGGAGAAGAGGGAGCGATTAAGGGAATCAAATGCTAATACTTCAAGTGCTGAAAATTGCTGAGTTCGTACAGGTTCAGGAAAAGGAAATGGAGGAATTTGTGGCTAAAAGAGAGATGCTGGAGAAAGAGCATGAAGACAAGCTGGTGGCGATGAAGAAGAAGCATTGGGATGAGGAAGTGGAGTTGGAGAAGGAGTTGAAGACCTAACTCACTCGACTGGTGTAGTCGTACTCCCACCATTGACTTGGACGAGATGTGGACGTCGCCTCTCTTACATGAGAGGAGAGTGGACGAGGCCTTCGACTTTTTAATGTGTTACGTGGGCTGTGTACTGTTTATTAGGTTCATGTTTTTGAGACCAATGACTTTGGGCATAAGAGTAGTAGTGTTAAAACTTTCGTACGACGCTTATTTGAGTGTTAATTTTTTTTTTGCTCACTTAAATGCCATATCAGAGAAAAATCGATCACTTGAATGCCAATTCCGACCAAATATCCTATATGGAACTTTTTTCTACTTTTGAATTTTTTTGAATTTTTTTATTTCCATCTATATTTTGCTTTTTTTTTCTGTATTTTTTTTCTTTAGGGCCGATGAGGGTCACTAGTGACCCTTGCCAGCCGCATCCTTACTTTTCTTTCATAGTCGTCAACATGACTAGTGGCCGCCTCGCCCTTAGCCGCGAAGGCCCTAGGTGATGTCCCGAGGCCCCTCGCCGACTACTAGGCAGCTGATGGTGACACCGCCCAGAGCAAGCAAGGGTTGTCACAGCCTCACCAAAGCCTTCACGGTGAGGGTGGCCAAATCTAGGTGAGGGCCGCCTCCCCCTCGGCCACAAAGGCCTTGGGCAAGGCCGAGAGGGCCCTCATCGGCATCGCCTAGAGCAGGTGAGGGTCATCCCGGCCTCTCCAGTGGTTCACAAGGCCCTGACGGCCTCACCTAGGGCCTTCGCGACAAGGGCGACCAGGTCTAGGCAAGGCCACGAGGGGCCTCGTCAGCATTGCCCAAAGCAAGTGAGGGTCATCACGGCCTCACCAGCGGTCACCAAGGCCTCGACGGCCTTGCCTAAGGCCTCGACGGCCTTGCCTAAGGCCTTCGCAATGAGGGCAGCCAGATCCGGGCGAGGGTCGCCTTGTCCTCACCGCGAAGGCCCTGGGTAAGGCCGTCAAGGCCTCACCAACCGTTGACGAGCCCATGACGGCTCTTCCGCTCTGGGCGACATAGCTCGTGGCCGCCCAAAGCTAGATGCTGCCTAGAGCGACCCCATTAACCTCGTGCAGGGCCTTCATTGCCAAGGGCGGGGCAGTCACAGTTAGTAAGGGTCGCTAGTGACCCTCGCTAACCTTAAAGAAAAAAAGGAAAAAGAAAAGTAAAAAAAAAATAAAAGATTCAAAAAAATAATAACAAATAATAATATTTTTCGGCGACCACGTCAAACAATCGACAACCATGTTCGCTTTTTCGGTGGGGCAAATTGGAAGTGAAATTCAAATGATCTATTTTTCAAATTTGTGGTATTCAAGTAAGCAAAAAAAAAAAAAAAATTGCACTCAAGTGAGCACCCTACGAAAGTATTGTCACTTATATTGTACTTACCCCAATGACTTTGCATGTTACATGTCACCAAAAAAAAAAAAAAATGAAGTTTACTTATAAAGTCATCTACTTTATACGTTCGTCAAATTCTAAACATAAGTGAGCGTGTTGAACAAGTACTATAATTATAAAAAAGAATATTGTCCTACGGAGATTGATGATTAATAAACTAATTAAATACTAGAAATGGATTAGTTCTAAAATTTATTTAACAGATCATAATAGAATTGAGAATAAATTAAAACTAAAAATCTTAAAAGCAAAATTTGGAAACTAAATGCAATAAATTAATTAGATAAATATGTTAGAGCATCCGATTTCACAATAACTACTATATATAAATTTCATATTGTTACACATATAAGAACGATATCAAAAATGTGATAGCGGAATTTCTTAATATATTTTCTACCCTATAGCAAACCTACTCAGTTTATTAATCCACCATATTTTTATGTGAATTTAAATAAACATAAGTACATTAAAATCTATTAATGTTCCCTACTTACAATGAGTCTTATGAATCACCTTATCACGGAAAGTTATACAGAAAATGCGGTATATCTATATTCATATTTAATTAATGGTTATATATTATAAAGAGCAATTGTATGTTATCACTTTTCAGTCTTAAACACGCGTATTAGATCATTCAAGTGGTAACCAGTCACTTAAAATCATTAAACACAATAATATATATAACTCATGCACACATAAAAATCATGAAATTTATATTATCATGGTCAGGCTACATCGTAACCTAACAAAAGAAAATTAGAACATACTATAATAAGAAGCGAAAATATAAATTAAACCTAACATCTTGAATCAAAAAACAAAAATTTTTAGGACAAATCCAAGTTCTTATCCCCAAGCAATTGCTTATTTTTTGCATAAGATTATGGAGTAAATAAGAGAATATTTGATTTGATATCCATCTCCAGATAAAATTAGGGAACAAAATTAAAGATTTCCTAATTTGATATCCATTTTCCAATGCTTTTTTATTTGAATTCTTAATTTTTGTCATTCTTTTTCTTATCTTCTCTATATCTCATTATGCTACATAAACAAGGAAAATTTAAATAATTAGAAGAAAATCTAAATATTTTCTCATAGATATTACATTATTCATTGCCTAAAATAAGTAAAATAACTCTATTTTTTATAGAGTTATCACAATGTTTGTCAACAATTTATGGAATGCTTTAAAACTTTTCAAAATCAACCGAAAGGCAATGTATGTAAATGGTTAAGCCTAATAGAGACCAGAATCGCCTCGTCTGCAAAAACCATCAAAGAATCGTCAATTAGGAAATGCAAGAGAGATATGACATGTTTTAAGCTTTATTAATGTAAGAGGACTTGTGCCTTGTACCGCAAATTTAAAATTCTCAGGAACAGTTAGAATTTTAGATGCAATGATCAATCGTTTTAATTTCTGCAAGCGATAACCAGTCTATCTCTAGCTTAATCCTAGCGGGTGTGATTGGACAAAGTGAAATAAATTAGTTTTGTTGCAAGAGATTAGGAAACATATGCATGACTGCACATGGCTTTAGATATTGGAGTAAGAAATGAAAGTCGAATTTGAAATATTAGACAAACATAATACACAAACACCTCGTATCTTTCTAGGCACGCTAGGAAAGTCTGGTCGGAATTGTGTCTATTCGGGAGGTTTTTGTGATGGCGCTCTTTCCATGAGGGCAAAAATCTTATTGATTCATCTCAATTTCGTTCGTCAAACCCTAGCCGATTGATTTTGAAAGGAATAATCTGTTGGGTGGGACCCAAGTTTTTGAGTAAAATTCCCCAATTGCCCTTCATTTGGAACTAGGAATGGCACGTGAAGCATTCATGCTCGTCGGAGATCTAGGGCAAAGGAGACAATTTCTGCGCAATTTAAGGGATAATTTAAAACAAAACGACGTCCCGGGTGTACCTTGAGAATCTTCTTCTTCTACTTCTACCCCAACCATGTGCGATTCCGACCTCGGAATCCTCCGAGAGTATGAGCTCCGCCTCCTCCACTGCACCCTTCGTCCTCCAGCTCCTCCTCCTCCTCAAAATCCATCTCTGCCTTCCACTCCAAACCACCGTCTCCACACCCTCATCCCCGGCCTTCTCCTTTCCATTGAGGCCCGCGAGTATCACGCAGCTCTATTGAACTCCGATGCCTTCCATCTTAGGATATGTTTGGTTTGGCTTTGCAAATGAGCCTTGGAAAAATACAAATGCCTTTGATCTTAAAGCCTATTGAGGAAATGCAAATTGCGTTTGGTAAAAAAAAAATTCTTTACAAAGCTACTTTATCCTAAATAGTGTTTAGCAAATATTTTTTTGCAAAGGGCTTATGGTTCTAATTTTTTTTTAAAATAAAAATAAAAACCCTCCAGTGAAGGACTAAGGCCGCTGGCGAGATCTAGCTAGCATCAGCAACTATTGCCTGGGTCGTGCAACCTCAGGCCTCGTCGCCGTGGTCGCGCAACCTAGGCAGCCCTCCCAACTTCATCGGCACCTTGCCAACCTCTCGCCGACCCTTTGCCTGCTTGATCAACCCTCATCGGCCGCCCTCATTGGCCGTCCTTCCTCAAGAAAAGATGAACAATAACGGGCATAAAACTTGAAAAAAAAAATTGGTGATGGTAATTTTGGAAGAAATAAATTTAATTTCAGCATTTGGCTGAAAGCCCCTTGAGATGAGTTGGCAAAACACCCGAGCATTTCTCTAAGAGGCTTTCGAGGGAACATTGAACTAAACATACCTTTAGACTTCAACCTCTTCGCAAGTACCCTCCTCGAGGTCTCCGACTCCACCAAATTAGTTGAGGCTGTCTACTCCGAGTTGATTGATTGAGCCGAGTCATTTCTCGTGAATGTGTCGGACAATGAGGCCAAGATTGGTTCCAGAGTTTTTCTCGCCTTGTGTGTAACTATGGCGGCGCTCTTGATCTTCACTTAATGTAACATCACCGGGTGAGTCCCAGCGGTTTCTCCTTGCTAATCTAATATGGAGGAGTGCAAACTTATCAATAGGTAAATTGTGCTAAAGGTTCTTAATTATGGGTAACCTGCATTTAAAGAATTTGATTTTTTAGTTCCAGGATTGATAAACGTTTGATGCACCGTTGAAGGGATTTCCAAGTTACACTTAGGGGTGATCGGTTCCCAAAAATAGGAATCAAGGACCAGAATGGTTAGTCCTAGGACTGTGAACTAGATCACACCATCGGTCTAGTCCGGTTCAATGAAATTGGTCACTAGACGGATCATGGTTTAGGCAGTTCATTTTGTACACCCTTAATTGCACCTTAGGCGAGCCCAATCAGCTCCACATTGCAGGCTGCAAAAGTAGATGACGTATCACAGTTACCGAACTCAGCAGTGCAATCCACGACGGTAGCAGCAGGTCGGCCTGCATTTCTGTTAGGCGATAGACGCCAGAGAAGAGACGACGACAACGCCGGACGGAAATAAAGAAATGGTCGATTGACGAGCTTTGGGGGACAAGTGTGGGCGCTGAAGAAGTAGGAATGGAGTCGATTCAAACAGTGATGCAGCCCATTTTCTGGCGCCAGTGTTGGAGCAGAAAGGGAACCCCTCCGACTTTTCCTTTTTTTTCCTATCCTTTTCGATTTTTTTTCCTTTTTTTTTTTTGCTTTTCGGTGTATTTTACAAACTTATCCTGCAAATAAGATACAATTTTCATATTTCAGTTTGTAATTATCACTCCTTGGGAAGATCAAGGCAAGCCGTGATTTTTGAAGACCAACTCCTTAAGGTTTCATCGTGATTTTTAAAGCTGATTTAAAAATCACCATAATTAATTATAACGGCTATCAATTGTGAAATCGATTTTATTTTACAAACAAATTTAAAAACGAAGAAAATTGAAAATTTGAACAGAGAGGAAAATAGTAGCTGATCATAATGCTTCCGTGTCACAACTCTTCCAAGTCACGGTTCAAGGAGGTCGACAGGCAACAAGATAGCATTTAAGCTTTATAAATAAGGGAGGTGCGATAGCTCGTTCCCATTCTCCCAAATTTGGCATGTTTTGCAATATGGATTTTATAGTGAATTATCTAAAAACTGCGACGAGACTTAATTATGAGGCTCGCGGCCCATGGGCTTGCCCAAGCCCAAGCTAAGCAATATGTACTTAAGAGGCACTTTTGGATTAATTAGACAAGGCTAGTTAGTTATAAGGCTCAACCCGACTATTCTGTCCACATGACTTATTCCTATATATTGGGCAAGCGTAGGCAAAAAATTAGGCCCGATCTCTAAGGGCCTGGCCTGAGCCCATCAATTAATCATTCTGGTTGCCACTAATGCCAACTGCACCACCGCCTCCGTCATGTCGCAGTGGACGTCCGCCATCTCGCAACGGTACCAGCACCAATTGGACATGTCGGTGTCACATGTGTCACGACGCTGGCAGTGGTGTGCAAGTACCTCATCTGGGGCTTGAGGTGGCAAATGGGTGGGTCGGGTTGGGTCGAAAATGAGTCGACCCATATTTGATCCATTTAACCTATTTTGACCCATATTTTTATAGTGTAAATCAAGTGACCCATATCGACCCGACCCGTACTCGTACCCGACCCGATACCGTATTGCTAAAACCTATTAATATTCTAGGAAAACCCACTTCTACTATATGCTAATTGGATTAAAACTTCAAATTAAATTAAAAATAGTAAATAAAATAAAATGAAAAAGTTTTTATGCAATACAAACTTTTTAATAATGCAATACAAATTTAATCCAAAATTTTTATAATTATTTTTAAAATATATTTTAAAAAATCGAATTTTTAATTTTTTAAATATAATTTTTAATAATTTTTATTTTTTTTAAAATATAATTTTTATAATTTTTATTTTTTAAAAATATAATTTTATTTTTAATTATTATTTTTTTTTTCTTTTCTCTTTTCTTTTTCTTCTTCTTCGGCCGGCCGCCGCCACAGCGAGGTCGAGGCCGAGGTCGCTAACGACTGGCTAGGCTTGAGCCTTGCCAGTCGTAAGCGAGACTTGAGCTCGCCGGTGTCGGGCGGGGCTCGATCTCGCCGGCGGGGCCTCAAGTCTTGCCAGATCTGGCGAGGCTCGAGCCTCGCCAGTCGTCGGCGAGGCTGAGCCTCGCCTGGCTTATCGCCGGCCGGCTGCCGCCTCCCCGCCGGCCGGCTAAGGAAAGAAGAAAAAGAAAAAAGAAAAGAAAAGAAAATTAACTATGAAAAATAATTATAATTTCAATTTTTTATTAAAAACATTTTTATAATGTTAAAAAAGGCCATGGGTTTAAAGTGGGTTTCTTAATAACCCATTTAGACCCATTCACATTTCTTTTTGTATTTTACTTTCTCAACCCATTTATAACCCACATTTAACTTTCACTTGACCTATTTATGACCCACATTTAACTTTCATTTAACCCATCTATGACCCACATTTAACTTGCACTTGACCCATTTTGCCAGGTATATTTGAGGCTTCCTTTGTGAAGGCGTTCTACATCATGAGGTCCGCACTGGGCATCTACATGCTGAACCTGCTCATCGGCTTCCTCTCCCCTCAGCTTGACTCGAAGCTCCAGGAACTCGTCGAAGGTGGCGTTTCGTCCCACCCCACCCAAGGCGCCGACGAGTTCAGGCCCTTCGTCCGCCGCCTCCCCGAGTTCAAGTGTGGAAGGTTTACGGTTGGGATCGGTTCGCATTATTATTTTCGATTGCTATTGATTGGATTTGGTGAATTTGATCTGCGTCACTTCTGGGGTGAAAGTCATTTGTGTTCTCGGTATTCTGAATTAGAGGTAGTTTGAGGGTGGAAAGGCTTGTTGGGGTTGACGATTTGTGCCTTCAAGTTTGGATAACTTGGGAGGCAGATGGTAGAGATTGAATTTGTGAGAGATTGGTAAAATTTAGGGGTGATTGGGTCCAAGGTGGGTAGGGTCTAGACCTGAATCTTGTACCCGACCCTATTATAATCGGTTCCCCTTTTTTGAACCTTGTACCCGACCCTGTTTGTATTGGACCATATACCCAATCCATCATATTTTTTCATTCCAGTTCCATGGTCAACCATGTTTCCACTGGAACTTGCAAGCTCTCGATATCCTATACAACTTTGAATTTTACATTAATACGCAAGAAAATAACGTATTTTTCCTAATTTATATTGAAGTATTAAGCACTTGTAATAAATAAATACATGAACTTTTTGACTAAACGAAAAAATTAGGGATCCACAAGGCTAATTATCATAAATAAAATCATAAGGCAAAGCAAAAATCATAACATTGCATAAATATTAGCAACAAACATGGGTCTAATATTAATCTTATTCCGACAACTATTACATGAAACTGTTCATTTATGCAAGCATAACTCCTCCTACAAAAGAGAAGTTAGGCGAGCCAATCCATGTGGTACACAAGAATTTGATGGCGATGAACGTTGTCCGTCCATTGGATGGTGCGAGAGGGAGACAGTGAGGGGGGGAAGCGAGTGAGGAAGAGGAACGACGAAGGAAGAGTGTCGTACATGTCTAAGAGAGCCAAGAGGAAAAATTGTGATTATGGAAGTAAGAATAGAAATCAGGAGAAAAATGGGGTTTTAGACCTCTACTTACAAAATCGTTTCCCAAACTAGTTCCAAAACTAGTCCATGAACCAGTTCCCGGGTGGATAATCACTTGGAACCGGTTCCAAATTTTGGGAACTGGTTCCCAGACCGATTTCAACGAGAACCGGTTCCCAACCCTGTTTTCCGGGTGGGCCCGTCTGGTTCCTGGGTATACCCGGCCTGGTTGCACACCCCTAGTAAAATTTGTGTTTTGTAGTGTTTTGTCAAGCTTTTCAATTGAAGACTGATCCTAATTTTTCTCAGTGGGAGTTGATTTAGGGGGCACTTTGGCATTTATCATTCCGATTTGCTATTGATTGGATTTGGTGGAATTGATCTGCTTCATTTTGGAGGAGAAAGATGAATCGTGTGTTCTGGGTATTCTGACTTCAAGTGGAAGGATTCGATTGTTGTGATGATTTTTGCCTTCAACTTGGATTTCTTGGAGGACGTGGAATAGTTTGGAATTTGTGAGAGACCGGTGAAATTGTGATGCTTTTAACTTGGCTTGGGTGAAAAAGAGGCGCCCAAGGTCTCATGACTAGATTCAAAATCTAACGACCGAAGAAGTTGAATGGTGTGGAAGCATCGTGTTGTCTTGGTTTCGTGTTTGCATTTTGTCATCACAGAATAGTCGCTTATTCTTGACTCAAGACTGGTTTTACATGATGTAAAAATGCCTTTTTGATATGATTTTACCGTAACAGCGTTCTTGATCTGCTTCTGTATATGATCTTTCTTTTCATTTACACGTAGACACATGAGTTTATTCATGCGGGGTGATTGAAACTGACAACGTAAAGTTAACGGGAGTGAATTGAGAAGCTCAGACTCTCCCTGTGATGATGTGTTTACTTCTTTTATGTCCTTTCAGATATATAGCCTTTTTTCTTAAACAATCTTTGACTGACAATATTATTGTCATTTAATTGATTCAAAACCAACCAATGTTTCGCACTAAATCAAGAATGTCATATAGAAGTGTCAAATGCTTATGCCTTTGAAGATTCGAATTTTGATCCACTGATTACATTGGTTCCTTTGAGAGAGCTTTTGGATATAAAAACTCACTTCCTGCTCAGATTGGATGGTTACTTATTGAACATATTCTTCTTGTCTCTCAATGGAAGTTTACAAATCATATGGCCATTTGAGATTTCTTTTGTAATGATGTTCTTCAGCGTGGTTGATGTAGACTTCTGGCCAGTGCTCCTTTCTACTGGGTCATGTTGTTTATGCTTACAATGAGGAGACAGATAATGCTTATGGTCAAGTACAAATATGTCCCAATTTCTTTCGGCAAATGGGTATGCTGAACCATTTCTTCTTCTTCTTCTTTTTTCCTGCATGTCTGCTTCTCCAATTTTTTGCTTTGTATACTTATTTTGCCTTTTGACTCTACTTCTTTTTCATCAGCGCTATGATGGAAAGGAGAGCATCTTCAACTGAGAGTGAGAGCCTTCCATGGGATTAAATATTTCAAGCATGATCTATCTGTAGTTCTCAAGAAAGGCTTGTCTTATCCCTGGTGTCATGCCAGCTGATGGAGCTTTCTCACACCAAAAGATTGGCTGAAAAAACTATTTTCGCATGTTGCCTGATACTCCACCTATCTTAAAGATCTTTTAGAAAGCCTACAAAAACCATCATGGAAACTTCTCGAGAGGAGTGTATTAATTGTAATTTTTCTGTCTTAGCTTTAACAAGGGGTAGTCCCAATTTGTTCTTTAGACATGGAATTTTTTTTTTTTTTTTTTTTTTGCTGCTGTTATTTTAATATAGCTGCAGTTCTTAGTTCCCTTTTCATTACCTATTTTGTGTTTATCTCCTATTATCCTTTATTAACTTTCCCTTGCCCTTTCAATTTACGAGAGGATGTACTGTTGTAACATGAATAAGCTTTGAAATCCTCATGATTTCTGTATTCAAACACTGTTATAGGATTTCTCTTGGTGCTCGAAGGAGGATGATTATCAGTGATAAATGTCTTTACTTGCACGTTCATTGAGCGAGGATTCCATAGCATTAATTGGTAATGGTGTTGTTTTAGATGACGACCTTCTGCTGTCAGCTAAGATTGTTTTTGCTCTCGGGTAGACAATGAAACCGTCAACCTTGGCCAGCTCAGAGTCCCTCTCTTGCTTTCCTTTCATGGGTTCGCAGTACTTATACTGTCAGCCATGATTTGTTCTTATTTAAGATGGGAGGGGTTACTAGAAAGCTGCTTTAAAGATGCTTGTGGAGTTGTTAGGAGGCTTTGAGGTTTGTTCTAATGGCACAAGGCTTTTAGGAATTGGTAGAACAAGCCTATTTGATCAACGTCCTCAAGGAAGTTGATCAAGTTGTCCATGAAGATTACATATGAGGTGATGACATTGCTGCAATTGAAGTGAGACTGCTCAAAGGCTATCAAGTTGGGGCAGAGTTACCTCGGCCCATCGTGGATCAGAAGCCGTGGGATCTAGAGGATCCCATCCTTGAACCGAATGTCCCAGAACCTGTCCATCTTCCTCTTTCTGAATTTGATCACAGCATACCGAAGCTCTGTCACATAGTAAATGAGCTGCCGCCGCCTCTTGTTGGCGTGCAACCGTCGCTTTGATCCACGCCCTGGGCTCTAGCTTTGGGCCCAAGCGGAGGAGGCTCTGCTGGAACTCTTCGAGGCAATGGAGCTCGCCCTGGTCTAATAACGAGTCAAAGGGGCTGGCGTAGCTGAGAGACTCCAGCCTGTTGCGGCTAAAGCTTGGTCAAAGGCTCGTCCATCAGCATTAGAGGATCGAAGAACCAGAGCACCAGCTTGGCCACGAGCCTCTTATGGTTAGGGTTGCCGAGCTGAAAGTTGAGCAGCTGGTCAAGTATGAAAAGTGGGATCTGATTCTTGAGCATGATCACATCCCGCACGATCGTGTGCATATGGATTCCTGCATGCAAGGGTAGCCAAGTTCCTTGAACCCCTTGGCGACACCTTGGAACCACTCCATTACAAAGCGCCTATCAAGAATCATCATCTCCACGAACTCGTTGCTGCTCAATGGATATTGTCCCCCTCGTAGCAGGCGCAAACTCTTTCCTTGACTCCTTCAGTGAGTCTATATAGAGGCTTCTCTCATGACCGGTGCGCCTCAGGATGTGGTGGGGGCAGCGCCACTTGTGCCGGTCCATTTGGTAGAGGCACTTCATACCGTGGTGGTACTGCCCAAGGGAGACGATCAGGGTGATGTAAGCCTTGTCCTCACCATCCTTGAGATAGTGCAGGATCGATGGAGATGGCCCATTCGGACTCAGGCGGCCTCAGCTCATCTTTGGAGACGTTTTCGCCAGTTGTTCTCAACCACGATCTAGAAAGCCTCAAATGGTTTTCGCTGAGATTGTGAACCGGGTGGTCCTAAGGCTGGTGGTGGTGGTGATCTATTAATTCTGTGGATGCACTGGAGGTTGATTTCTTGGGGGGTCCAGATTCCAAAGTTTCTCTGAGCTTGAGAGTGAACTGGGTCTATTAATTTGTTGCAAAATGCCACTATTTTTGGTAAAGAATTTGTCTGTTTTTCTCTGCCTTTGCCATTCTTGCGTTTTAATCATTGAATTGCTACTTTATAAGGAAATTGGACAAAAGAAGAGATTTTTCCAAGGCTCTGTTCATTTCATGAAAAACGTTTTACAGATTTTCCTACATTCGTTTCACGGAAAATAAACTGATCAAGGAAAAGATTTTCCATCAATAGAAAAAGGTCTTTTAAAATAGGAAAAAATGTTTTTCACTTTTCAAGTAGAGGAAAACATTTTCCTCACTCATTTTCTCTTATCTTATACCTTGACTAGCCTTTTTGATTTTTCCTTCTTTCCCGACAACCAGCCACAAGCGAGCCTCAAGGTTGTTGGCCTCGGGCAAGCTCGAGCCTTTGGCTCATCTATCTAGCAAGGCTTGAGGCCTTGAGCTTGCCACTCGCCAAATCAACAAGCTCGGCGCGATCAACGATCGCAAGCCTCTAGCTCGCTGATCTGGCAAGCAGTGAGCTCGAGCTCTAGCTCATTTTTAGTTGGTCACCAATTGTCGCTATGGCCGGCAACTGACCAATGAAGAAGAAGGTGGAAAAGAAAAAATAAAAAGAATAATTGAAAAAGTAGAAAGAAAAAAATAAAAAATGAAAAATCGATTTTAAAAAGGAAAAAAGAAAATAAATAATTTATTAAAAGGACTACACGAAGAAAAGTAAATCAAATTTTTCACACCAAAAAACAAAAAATAATTTGTTGTTCATTTTCAAGTTTCAGCCAAACACCAAAATATATTGTTGTTTTTCCAGAAAATGGCTTCTAGAAACGCCACATTTTTCTAGATTCAAAAGGAGCTTCATATGTATCATTTATCTTTATTGATTGCTTTTAAGTCAATATCATCAATTGGGCAGAGTAGCTCATATGGACCACCCCTATGAAATAACGAATGATCATTTGTGCAGAATCTATTAAGTGTTGTTATTAATTATTTTTAAAATAATTCCACCATCTGTATTCCTTAAATCAATCACCCATCAGCATCAATTGAGATATAAATTGAGCATAAAATCAATAGTAAGTTCACATGAACGAAGGAACTTACTGTTTCAACTGACCCAATAGTCAATTTCTTAATTATTATTTACCACAAAAGGGGAAAGTTGAGGCCTTTTTCATAAGAAGGAAAAAGAAAAGAAAAGTTGAGGTTGGTGTTACTAATATTTCTTCTCAATTTTGGGTCAGAGGTTTGAATCTCTCAAGGCACACCACTTGGTCATCGAGCTCATTTTTTGAGGGAAAATTATTGGCTGAGGCAATACATTTCATTTTCAGATAAATTCAAATTCACCATTATTGCACTAATGTCGTCTATTGTTATGAACATTTGGGTCCCCCGCACTTGAGATAATTACGTTCCCATGCTTTCGACTATAATTATTATCCATTACTTTTTTTTTGGTCAGGATATTATCCATTACTTTTTTTTGTTATGAAAGGTGCAGAGCATACTATCAACTCTGCCATTGAGATGACATCAAAAGAGTCAAAAAAGTCAATGAATTGACAAATTTTAACTGTTGGACTACAATAGTTTATGGCAAGCTATCTACCTTACAAAGTTCCCACACAATCGAGGCACAACCCGAGATTAGATCCCAAGCGGTAGTGGCACTGCACAAAGTTATTCCAAACTCCGAAGGCACAATCGAAGATTTATTAATTGCGAGGGGGAGAAATTATAGTCCTTTATCCAGGGTTGACCTAAGGATTGGGAGTAGTCAAGATAAAATAAAAATAAAAATAAAAATAAAAATAAAAGAAAAAAAAGAAATTGCACCACATAATTTGATTAATCCAGTTTGACATTTACGTATAAGATAATTAACATTACATAAGAAATCATGACCACGGCCTGTAGTAGGCATTAGGGGTGAGCGTGGTTCCCGCGTAGAACCGGTTCGGTTCCCGGTTCTAAGCGGACTGGTTCCAGTTCCCGGTCCCCATGGGAACTAGAACTGGAGGAACCAGAACCGGCCAAGTTAAAAAAAAAAACCCTAACCCCCTCGATGTGATTTCCCCCCCTTCTGTTCAATCTTCCCCCCTTTCCCTTTCTTTCTCTCTCTCTCTCTCTCTCTCTTTTTCTCCCCTTTTTCCTCCTCACGTCACTTCCTGCCCCCCCCCCCCCAACTTTTTTCTTTTCCTCTCTCTCGCTCTTCTCTTTCCCCCTCTCTCGGTCGAAACCCCCCCTTCTTCTTCTTCCTTCCTCTCGCCGGCTGTTGCTTCACCCACCACCACACCGCCGCCCCACGCCCTACTCACCACCACCTCTTGGCCACCGAACCCCCACCACCCACTGCTTGTTCGACAAGCCGTCTCGCTGTTGAGCCCGACGAGCTGTCTCGCCTTCAGCGCCGTCGTGAGGCACCGCCGCCGTCCCCAAGCCACCGTCACCACCTCTTGCCGCCGCTTGCTAGGCCGTCCGGGTTGTCGTTGCTACGAACCGTCACCACCTTCGCCCGAACCAAGCTTTTCCCCCCTTGGCTATGGGTTGAGCCGCGACCACCGTCGTCTTCGCTGCGCCGTTCATGCTGCCGTTGGTGCCGTGAGACTTGTGCCTTCGTCGCCGTCGTGCCACCGTCGCCGCGTGCTCGCCGTCGCCGGACCTCCCTCGACACCGCTGTTGGACGCCGTCACTCCTCGCTTGCCTCGCCGCTCAAACATAGTTCCTATTCCCCATACAGAGTAGAAAAGAATTGAAATTGCCAGATCTGTGGGGAAAAAGGGTTCTCTTGGTAGTTATTGCGAGTCTGGTGTTGCTGCTCAGTTTGCATTGTTTGCATATATTTGATTGAAGCTTGTTCATTATTGGTGTTAAGCAAGTTTTACCTGAATCGAGCGACAAACTAAGACTGTTTCTTTCTCCCTGGTCACTGAGACCAACTTCGACATTGAAATTTGCTAGGTTCATGGGTAGGACATCTAATAGAATCCGATGAGTTGAGAATGGCTTAACTGATCCATCAATTGCTCAACCTCTTGTGGCACGTTTGACTTGAACCCCTTCCTTGTAGCTGTAGAAGTGGGTGCATGACTTGCATATATTCTATCTATAGGCATGAATTGTATGATTTTAGATTCCCAGTCTGCACCACAAGAAAGAAGTGTCAATGTGGCGGTAGTCTTTCTTTTTTCTATCAGTAAAATGAAAGAAGGGTCATTCGACAATGACTAGCTCTTTTTATGTGTGTGGGCTTGAATTTGGTGAAAAGAGGGCTTTGGACTAAATTGTGGAGTTGTCTCAGTAGAAGCAATATGAATTCGCAAGTACTAGTTTCTTATTTTTGATACGGTTGTTCTGCTCTACTTGGTATTCACTCCGTTGGTTGAGAAGTGCAAAAAGTATGGAAGGGCGATGCGTATTGGCACAAATCATGGTAGCCTTTCAGATCGTATCATGAGCTACCACGGGGATTCTCCTACGGGAATGGTGAACAATTATTCTCTCTAAATCTATTAAAAGTTCTTTTACCGTTTCTTTTTTTTTTCTTTTTTTTTCGTTTTTGGCTTTTCAGTTTTTTTTATGATCTGAACTCTGAAACTGAAAGGTATTCATTCAAACAGGTCGAATCTACATTTGAGTTTGCAAGAATATGCCGGAAGTTAGATTTCCACAATTTTGTCTTCTCAATGAAAGCAAGCAATCCTGTTGTCATGGTTCAGGCATACTGTCTTCTCATAGCTGAAATGAATGTTCAGGGATGGGATTACCCATTACACTTAGGAGTGACTGAAGCTGGAGAAGGTGAAGATGGACGCATTAAGTCTGCAATTGGCATTGGAGCCCTTCTTCAGGTCTCCTTTACACCTACTGGCTCGGTGCAACTGTCCTGAACATGATTAGAACCCCTGTTGATCTAGATGTATCACACTACAATTCAATGATTGGGTGGTTTAAAATGCTTTGCAAAATTCTGTTTTCATTTATATTTTTGAATGATTGGAGTCATTTTGTTTTTGGTGGCCTACGCATAACGGGCCATTGCTAGTGATATTTGAAATGCTCCTTATACCCTAATTAGACCTTGAAGTTCATGGAACATTTTAATGCAGGATGGTTTAGGTGATACAATCAGAGTCTCTCTTACTGAACCACCTGAAGAAGAGATAGATCCCTGTAGAAGGCTGGCAAATCTTGGTATGAGAGCAGCAGAACTTCAGAAGGGGGTGGTAGGTTTTTAATTTAGTTTATTGTATCATTCTGCATTAGTCGACCATTTTGGGATTCTTATTCGCCCCGTTTTCATTTCTAATTACCATCATCAAGCACCATTTGAGGAAAATTAGACATTATTTTGACTTCCAGCGACGATCGGGTCAATTGCCAATGCAAAAGGAGGTTGGTCATCAACTTGAAAATGACATTGGCCATAAAATTTTAGATAGTTCCATTTTCTAACAACCATACTTAACATAGGAGTAGAGTGAGGAGGTGGATTACAGAGGTGTCCTCCATCGTGATGGTTCCGTTCTCATGTCTGTCTCCTTGAATCAGTTGAAGGTATCGTTTCAACTTTCACAAAATAGAAAATATTTGAGAACCTTTTCACTTGGGTGTACTTTTCCTCTCTCTCTCTCTCTCTCTTTTTGGGTGGGGGGAGGATGCAAGTATGTTGTAAGTTTTGGTGAGGTGGTATTCATCAAGAATTTGTTAGTGTAGGCCCCAGAAAATTTCTACCGTTCTCTTGCTACAAAGCTTGTTCTTGGAATGCCATTTAAGGTCTATCCCTTTCTTAGATTTATCCAGTCATTTACTCTTTTGCTAAAAGAAGTATACAATGGTATATGGATTTTGATCATAAATTCAGTGCCTTTCTCTCTTAATTTTAAGATCTGGCAACAGTAGACTCAATTTTACTGAGAGAGCTTCCACCAGTTGATGATGCTGATGCTGTAAGAAGTTCTAAGAACCAGATTTTCATGAGTGTAAAAACTAAAAACGTTTTGTTTATTATTACTTCTAAAATGATGTTTACTGTTTGTGTTATATTCTCTTTAATGAATGACAAGTTTGTTTATTATTGCTGCATTCATTTCCATTTTTTTAACTAAAAATGAAAATAAAAATAAAAATAAAGAACCTGTTGAACCTGGAACTGACCCCGGAACCTGTGACAGGGTAGGTTCCAGGTTCTTGGTTCTGATAGGTAGGTTCCAGGTTCCAAAAAATGAGGAACCTATACCCGAGGGTAGGTTCCGAGTTCCAAGCGGAACTTGTAAGGAATTGGGAACCGCTCACCCCTAGTAGGTATAGACTGCATAGAAGGCTTGTAAAAAAGTCAGCCCAAGTAAAACAAAAGCGGCAATTAAGGAAGTGATTGACCAGGGACTGTCGAAGTACTTGGTCATGAGAATTGCTTTCCTGGCACTACACTTGCGAGCGAGAATGGCTCTCCACTTGCGGGTAAGAAGGGCTCTCAAGAAATGCAACAAGACCACGAGCCTGGATGCTATCGCACCACAGCATCTATAGGGAGTGGGACTGTAGAAATATAAGGGAATTGATTCAAAGCAGTAGTCCCACATATCAAGATATATGTCCCAGAGATAACTGTCTTGGAGGTTGAATGGCACCTCCTGGCAAAGCCGGTGGAAGAGGTCAGCCACCTCGGCGTCACTCCCAAGGCAGTGCTCGATGATCTTACAGTCGCGGAGGTACCGGACCTCCTCGGGGGAATTGATCAAGTTGTGCATGAAGATTACGTATGAGGTGATGTAGTTGCTGCAATTGAAGTGAGACTGCTCGAAAGCTATCAAGTTAAGGAAGAGCGACCTCATCCCTTCATGGATCTTAAGGGTCGGGATCTCGAGGATCCCATCCTTGAACTGGATGTCACCCTAACTATGGGAACTCTACACTTTATCTGAATCTCGGCTTCTTAGAGCTCGGTCAAGCAGAAGGTAAGTTGTCGCCAGCTTTGCGACCATTGCTTGGTCTTAGACCAATTCAGTCCCAAGTACAGGAGGCTTCGCCGGAACACTTCGAGGCAATGGACCCAGCCATGGTCGCATAATGGGTCGAACTTCAATCTTTCGCTGTCAAAGAGGTCGAACTGCAGCATCAGAGAGTTATAGAACCATAGACGATTGAAGAACTGGATCACCAACTTGGCCACACGCCCCTTCTGTTTGGGGTCCCTGAGCTGGAGATCGAGCAACAAGTCAAGTATGAAGAGTGGGATCTAATTCTCGAGCATGATCATGTCTCACTAGATTTGGAGTATCGAACCCCACATTGAGAAGACAAGGTCATTGGGAGGGTAGCCAAGTTTCTCGAAACCCTCAGCAAATCCCTAGAACATCTTGATCACAAAGCACCCATCGAGAACCATCATGTCCACAAACTCGTCGCGGCTCATGGATATCCTTCCCTCGTAGCAGGCGCAAGCTCTTCGTTCGACCTTCTTCACCGAGTCTAGATAGAGGCCTATCCCCTAACCGGAGCGCTTGAGGATGTGGTGGAGGCAATGCCACTTGTGCCGCTCCATATGGTGGAGGTGCTCGTCACCGTGGTGGTATGGCCTGAGGGAGATGATCTGGGGGACCTAGGCCTTGTCCTCGCCATGCTTGAGATAGTGTGGGATCCGGTGTTGACGCCTAAATTTCGTTTTTTTAATTAATTAGGTTTTTATTATTATTATTTATTTTGCCTTTTTCGGATAATAAATAATAAATAATAAAAACAACAAAAAAAAGCAAACAAAAATATAAATAAAACAAAAAAGCAGCCCATTTTTCTCCCTCTCTTCCCCCTCCGCGTGGGCCCCTACGGCCCATTTTCCTCCTCCTCCAGCCCTGCCCTCTTCGGTCATCTTCTTCCTCCGTCTGCTCTGCAGCACACGCGCAGGGGGTGCGACGTCGGATGAACGGACGGACGGCGACACGCGTGGGGGGCAGCTGGCGGACAGGTGGCGGATGGGACGCCGGTTCGATCGGCGGAGGCCATTCAGCGCGAGGGGATCAGCGGTCGAAGCTCCGTCGACCGGTCGCCCCCTCGCCTATAAATAGGCCCTCCACCTTCGTCGGAAAACACACACAGAGGAGAGAGAGGAAGCCAGCAAGCTTAGAGGGGTTCCCGAGAGACTTCGGGGAGCTCAAAGAGTGAGCAAGGCGAGAATTGGGTTGCGAGCTCAAGCGACCTCCCTCCGAGAGACTTTGGGGAGGCCGGCGGCGAGCAAGCCCGAGGGGGAGAGATCCGAGTGGGTGGAGGCTGAGAGAGAGAGCGATCGAAAGCGAGCGAGCGTCGCGAGCTTCCCCCGAGAGACTTCAGGGGAGGCCCGAGCACTCACGAGCCCAGATCTGAGGGAGAGAGATCCAGATCTGGCCGGAGGAGAGGAGTTTTGAGCAGAGGAGGTGAGATCCGAGGGCGACAGTAGGTAGAGAGGCCAGATTTGATCAGATCTGGGAGACGACGTCGCTTCACCGCCACCTGCCGAGCCACCATCGCCATCCCCGATGCCGACTAGCACCGCCCCCGCACCATGCTCCTTCTGCAGACAGGTATCAACCACCGCCCGTCGCTGTTTTTCCGCTTGAAACCCTGGTCGCCGTCCCTGCCTATCTCCGTAACTTCGCCGTTGCTTCCCCCTCGAGAAACCAGCAGTCGCCCATCGTCGCCCTAGTCGTCGCCGTGGAAGACCGTCGTTGCTGCCGTCGTCGATGCAAGCCGCCGTCCTCTGCGTAGCCGTCGTCGACGATGCGAGTTGCCGCCGCGGTCCCTTCACCAGCGCCGCAAATGAACGAAGGGAAAGGAGGCCAGAAATCGAGTCAATTCGCGGGTCCATCCGACCCGGTTTCCCTGTCTCTGGGTAGGATTTCCCCGGGTCGGACCTGCACTCGTCGGGCCGGGTTTGGAGCTCGGGCCGAGCATTCTCTAAGTCTGGCTTTTGGGTGGGCGACCCGAGTCGGACCCAACCTGCGGATCCGACCCGGTTCGTTTTTATAATATTATAATATAAAATAATAATTTAATAAAAAATAAAAAAATAAAAAATTAATTTATTTTCCATAAAATCAAAAAAATGCCAAAAATCCAAAAAAAAGTCAAAAATTCATAAAAAAAAGCCAAAAATTTTTCATAAAAAGCCAAAAAGACTTGTATTTTCCCCAAAAATACCGGAAATCCAAAAAATCCATTTTATGTCCAAAAAATGAGAAAAAGACTCAAAAATGTTTTTCCTCCCCAAAATGCATGGAGAATCCCTCAAAAATCCAAAAAGCCTTAGGGTTTAAATAAGATTAGGTACCGAAAGGGCATTAGTGATTAACTAGTGTAATCAAGTCCCCGATCCTAATTTCTCTGGTTGCGCAGGAGCGAGTATTTCTCCCAATACTTCGCATGGGTTTCTAATCAACCTACCCCAAATCGATTAGTGGCGACTCTGTTTTAAAAATTAACTTGCAAGTTAAAAATTTAGACCATTAAGTCGTGAATTGGTGAACTTGGGAGAGTCCGGGCCTAATAAATTTAGCCAAACCATTAGCCTCCGCCGACGCCCGTACCCGGTTTTGGTGCCAAAAAAAAAAAAGAGGTCGCGACATCCGGTAAATGGAGAGATTTGCCCACGAGCCTGGCACGTTGTCCTGGCGACCTTGGGCAAGCTTCTCTTCGATGGAGATGACCCACTCAGACTTGGGAGGGCTCGGCTCATAGTCGTGGATGATCTCGCCTGCATAGGTTGATTTCTTGGGGAGTCAAGATTCCACAATTTCTCGGAGCTTGAGAGTGATTATATACCAACCCGAGAGCTCCTTGTAACGAATAGCAGCCATTTCTTGTGAAGAATTGGTCTGCGTTTCTCCGCCTTTGCCTTAAATGGGTTTTTTGTCCTTCGAATTGATGCTTTCTAAGCAAAAATTAAAAAGAAAGAATTGCTACTTTTAAGGCTGCAGGTTTTGGAACAAAGGAGAGACTATTCGTTCCAGAGAAAATATTCATGCTCCGGTCCAGTAGTTGGTTAGCACGTGTCCAAGTGGGCCCACAAGTTTCAACTTTGTTTTCTTTTTTCCTTTTCTTCTCTATCTTTCTTTTTTCCTCCCTCCGCATCGTCCCGACGATGGAGCGAGCAAGTTCGCCCAGGACCAACAGTAACGGTGAATAATTTAATATGCCCTCATTTTTCCAACGGTAAGACTCAAATTGAGTTTTATAACATTATAGGACTTATGAGGTCACGTGGATTGCGTCATTAAAACAATAACATTTTAAGGTTGGCTATTATAACAACAATTAGTATTATTCAACCGAACACCAAATAGAGTAATTTAACATTTTGCGCATGCGATATGTATTAAAGGAGGTGGAGTGAGGGTTCTGTCCATGCATTGATGGGGGAAAGGAAAGAAGATTTGGCCCGGAATAAGCTGAAAAGAGTGTGATTATTAACATGCCCATACCTTATTCATCGCATCACAGAGAATGGTAGGGTTTTCATTTTGCCCCGCTTAGCTTTATAATTTGATTTTCATAAGCCAGAATAATTTAATTATTAATGGGAGAAATAGATAGTCGAATATAGTAGCATTTTGCATGTAACTCCCCGTAAGAACAGCATTAAAGGATAGCACGAGGATTAGATGCCAGTATGCCCATCTAACCCCTCTCGTTGAAGCTGTTAAGTGAGTTTTAGTTCATATTTCAGAAAAACCCAATGCCACCAGTTTTTTTCAGCAATGTTGTTTTTGTTGCTTGTTATAAACATTTGGGTCCATTGCACATGAGGTGACTTTGTTCCTATGCTTTTGATTCCAAGGTTTAGTATGTTTAGTGGAAAATGAATGATTTATAAAATGTTTTACTAAAAATAATGGCTTATATCACTTAAAATAATTAGTCAATAAAAAATAATTTCGTTATCGATAACAATTTATGTGTAAATATTTCCGTGAATGATCAAAATATTTTTCGTTTATTTATTTTTATAAGTTATACAAGTGATCGTTTTTAAAAAGAAAATATTTTCTAAATCATTTATTTTTCAAAAAACAAACTAAGCATAATTATGATCCATTACAATTTTTTAATGACCAGCACACAGTATGCAACAAACTCTTAACCGTTGGTCAATAGCACGTGAAAAAAAGTGATCAATAAAGAACGAGAATGTCAGAATTACTGGATCATGTCAACTGTAATAAATGGAGAAATGCTATATTTACTAATTCTAGGTTACTAAATTGGTATATTAAATAATGCAACAAACTATTACTGAGTGTTGAAGATGACTCACTTACTTTACTGCCCACTTTCAATTTGCTATAAACTATTTTACCCCATAATATCGAAGCATAACAATCGATATATCTCAACCTAATGGTGTTCCAAAGCATACAACAATACTTTTCTTTTCTAAGATTTAATTTTTTTCCATCCTTTCCTCTAACCATTGTTTGACATGAGTTACAAAAATGGATAATTATATTTAGTTAGTTTGCATGTAGGTAATATTTACACTTTGTAATCTCCTGAGGCATGGCAAGGACGAACAACAATATAGTCCTTTTCTCGAAATTACTGATTGAAGGGCATTTGAGAGCTTTTGTCTTTTAGTGAGTAAGCCATGCCACCATAGAGTACGTTAGGGAGAGCTTTTGTAAATGCAAAGGGTTTTAGGCCAAGAAATTTTCATGAAATATAAATATTGTTTGGTAAATTCTATTTATAAAAATACATATCGTGTTTGGTAAATACTATTTGCATTGGGCTTTTTACAAATAATGTTTTAAATAAAAAAGAAAAAGAAAAAAAAATGACAATGGAGAGGACAAACAAGAAGCTAACGTGGAAGGAAGATTTATATTTGCCTTCTATTCTCCTTGTCTTCAAAAGAATCAAAGAGGTACTTGCCTTCATTAGGGAGAGAGCATGCGATTCTCTTTAAGGCAAGACCCATCCATAAAGAAATGGAGATTCATAACTTCATTAAGATCCACCCAGAAACCAAAAGAATCATACTTTGGATTCTCCTAAAGGTTAGTGCTTAATGGAGAATTCATACTTGCCTTCAGACACACAACCCACAAAAGCCAGATTCCAGAAGAATTGAAGTCAAATACCAAATCGCGCAAGTAATGGTGAGCAGGACTATGTTGCGTAGCATGTTTCTAACTGAGCCTCCGACGAGGCCAAGCGAACCAGACGCACGACTCCAGGTGGCCTAGGCAAGGCAACTCGTGCAATCTCAAGAGGCTTAGTCGAGGCGAGGTTGAGGTTTGCCCTATCTTGGCAGCCTTGGGCGAATGTGGGCATTTGTCGGAAAATCTAGAATGATGCCGTTCCTCGTCCTGAGTTATCTTGGGTGGGCCCTTGACGTTGAATCTTGACCGATTAAGGGCCTATTTGGTTTGGCTTCGAGAAAATGATTTTGAAAAAATACAAATATCTTTGAGTTGAAGGGATTTTCCATAATACTATACCGTTTGATAAATTGTAACTTTTTTTTTTTTTTGGGTAATGATAAATTGCAACTTCAAATAGCATTGGATAATAGTTTTAGCATAAATACTGCCTGGTAAAACCCACATTTATAAAAGGCTTTCGCTATTTTTTTATTTATTTTTAGTCTGAAAATAAAGTCCCGTGTAGATTGGCCACCGCCGGCTAGTTCTGGCCTCCGGACTACCAAATCTGGCGGCTTAAGGTCGTGCACTCAGGTGACGTCACCTGAGTCATGGGTTGTGCCGCCCTAAGAGATGGTTGCCAAGGACATGCAACCCCTAGGTAGCAGTGGCAATCACCGGAGAAGCTTGACTCTTGGCGGCAAATCAGGGAAGACAAAGCTGAACGGGGGAATAAGATGAACGGTGAATTTGCATTTCCAAAATGCTGAAAGCTCAAAGCAGGTTTGGACTTGTATTGAGCTTTCAACATTCACAGTGTAGACATTTGACCAATGGGCTTCCAAAAATGTTTGCCAAACATCTAATAATTTCTCCAAGGGGCTTTGGGCGCCCAAAGTCCCTAGCCTCTTGGGAAAGCTGAACCAAATGGGGCTTGAGTTTCTTTTTCTCTCTAATGCATAGATTTACGATTTCATTGGCCAACTTAATTATAAATTTGCCACTACACAATTGATTTCCTCCTTCTCCCTAATCAAATTCTAATGCAATCACACTCTTTTGAAGTTCTCATGCAAGGTATTTAAATCCATGGGACGACCATTGGAACTCCTCTAGATGATACTTTTCTGATGAACGATGTGAATGCCTCTAAGTATAGGCGGTTCAAAAAATCACCATTGATTCTTGTCATCAGTCTTTTAAGGGAAACAAAAATTAAGATTGGTGTAATTACTATTTTTTATTTTTTATTTTGGGTTAGATGATTTATACCTGTTAAGGCACACCACTCGGTCATCAATTTCATCTTTTAAGGGAGATTATTAATTGAGGCAACACATTTCCTTTTCAATTCCACCAGTATTCCAGCAATGTGGTCTGTTGTTGTTGCTTGATATAAACACTCGGGTCCATTACACATGTGATCACTCTGATCCTGCCCTTTTGACTGCAATTATGATCCGTTACTTTGCAATGAATTGACAAATCTCGATTATGAATGATAATAAATAATGGTATACGTTATCTACCTCTGGAAAATCCCACCAAATAAAGGCGTAACCCAAGATTAGGTCTCAAGTTGTAGTGGCACTACACGAGTCATTCCGAACTCCAAAGGCCCAATTTGAGATTTATTAATCTAGTGAGGGGGAAAGTGTGGTCCATTGTTCATGGTTGACCAGGGGATTATACTAGCCACAGAAAAGTAAAAAGACCAAAGGAAATTACCCCACATAGTTTAATTAATAAGGTTTCACGTTAACATATAATATTGGTTTCATATTGTAAAGAATTTTATAATGCTTTAAAAGATCATTTGTTTCATAGAGATGACTCATCCATCCACAAGATTATTTTAATATTATCGTCATATCATGCACACGGCGAGTATAAGGAGATGGAGTGTAGTTTCATTTAGCATAATTTGGTGGGAAAAGAACCAGAAAGTATCATCGTAGATGAGGACGATAAACTTTCAACACCTCAATAAACGATGCCCCCGTTTAATTCATTTTATATCAGTAAACTTCAAATTCAAATAAATTATACTTTTTTGTTATAAGTGATAAATTAGAAGTAAATATTAGAGAACCAGTAAGAATAGTGAAAGTAGCTCATAGGGTTTTGAGGTAGATAAGTAAAGTGCATGTGGAGGCTCAAGGCATGCCAAAATTAATGTATTTCTTCTTCTTCTTTTTTGTCGAAAATACGGATGAAATATATTAATTAGCTAAGTGCTTAGTAAATAAATCAAGCGCATCAGCACATAGCAAATCTAACAGAGCAAACGGGGGTTGGGAGACCCAATTTGTAGGAAGAAAATTCATGTGATGGGCTTTCGCAAACTAATCCGCTACTTTGTTAGTCTCTCTGTTGCAATGGGCTAGTGTTAGGCCTAGTAAGACTAGCATCTTTGTCTTGGCCAAGTTCATTAGTGGTTGTGCATCCCAGCTGAACTCCTCTGAAGTGAAGATGCTTCGCATGAGTCTCCAATAGTCAGAGTGTACTTTCAACTTCAGTTGAGTTATGTTCAGGGGAAACTTAAGGAGGAGAAAATCTAGGGTTTCGACAAGCGCCACAGCCTCCGCTTGTTCCGCCGAGCTAACTGCAATTGATTTGGTGAAGCCATCAACTATTCTACCGAGGGAATCTCAACATATGCAAGCGACGGCTCCTCGGCTTGGGGTGGAGGTTGGGCGTGCCGTGTTGGAGCTAGAGGCGAGCCCACTAGTGGGAACGTTGGTTGGAGAGGCACGATTCTGGTAGCCTTCGTCCCTTCTGTTTAGATCAGTAGCAGGAGGATGGCTCACGTTGCAAGGGACGGCTCCTCTGTTTGCTCCGAAGGTGGGGTGTTCATTTGCCCAAGTTAGATCTGCTGCCGAGGATGGGTCAAAGTCGCAGGGAGCAGCTTCCCTATTTGAGTCCGAGTCTGGGTGGGCTACTCCTCCTATTGGTGTGCGTCGTCCACTTTGGTTGTAGAGGGCAGCTCCTCTTAATGGGTCGGCAACTCTCCAAACTAGATCAGCTACTGAACGGGTTGAAGTGCTGCTGGAGGTGAGCCCACCTGTGGGATCGGAGGCTGGGGAGACATTACTATGTTGGTGGCTGGTCCTTAGGGTCAGATCTGGGGCAATTAAAGGACCCAAGTTGCAGAGGACAGGTTCTGAGGTTGTTACAAAATCTGAGGGTGCACTGGGTTGAGAGAAAGAGGATCCTCTTGGAAGATCTGACACTGGGGATGTATCTGAGTTGAAGGTGCCCTCTCCTTGATCTGTTTCAGCGGCTGGGTATTCGTTGAGGGTGCTAACATTGGAGGCGTCTATGTTGATCTGGATCGTTCCGAGATTTGAGGGTCGCCACTTTTGAGATGAGGTATCCCGTTTTTGTTGTTCTTTTGGTTTTAGATTCCAATTCGCAAAGCTTTCTTGTAATGTTGAGGCTTTGAACAAGGTTTGATACGAGTTCAAGGGGCTTTTCCTGAAGATAAAGTGGCTTCTGTGCATCCAAATACACCACAAAGCCGTAGCGATCTAATCAAATTTTGGTAAGCTCCATGGATCTTCTTTCTCTTTATACAACCAGTCGTCAAAGCGGGTTAAACCCACTTCTTGAGATTTTTACTTTCAGGATATGTGGATTCCAGATCTGAGAAGTCCAGGGACAAAGCAGCGGGGTATGCTTTATTGTTTCTGGTTCAAGTTTACAAATCAGGCATACAGGTGCAGGTACTACTTTCCTCTTTTACAGATTTTCCATGGTTGGCAGGGCATTTTGGCATGCATTCCATAGAAAGAATTTGATCTTAGGGGTTATTACTGATTTCCAAATGAGCTTCCAAAGTTTTGGTTTAGCTTGGTAGGAAATTGTTGGAGTCGATGTGTGTGGGCTGGCTGAAGTGATTTTGCTACGATGATATCCGCTTCTCATTGTATAATTCCCCGACTTGTTGTCTATCCAAACCAATTTTTCTTCAGTGGACGGGAGGCCTATAGGGATAGTTATGATTTTCGAGACTAGTTGATCATCAAACATGGACCTTAACAAAAGTTCATTCCATTGTGCTGCTTCCATATCAATTAGCTCTGCCACTTTGAGTGGCTCATCTCTAGTCGCTGGGCCACATATAGGTCCGTTCTTCAGCCATCTATCTTCTCAAATAGAGATTCTTTTTCTGTTTCCAACCGCCCGCATAATTTATGGGGCAATAGCATCTTTACCTATTAAGAGGCTTTGCCATCCCCACAACGGACAAGAGCCTTTATTTGCATGCCAAAACTCACAATTAGGAAAGTATAGCCCCTTCATAATACGACTCCAAAGAGTATTTGAAAACTGGGAAAGTCGACATGCTTGTTTTCCTAGCATAGCTTTGTTGAAAGCTAGAAGATCCTTGAAGCCGAGTCCCCCTTCATCCTTCTGAAGCTTCAAAACTTCCCTTCTTTTCCAGTGTAGGCCAGCTAATTTATTGCTATTCCTCCACCAGAAATTAGCTATTTGTTTTTCAATAGCTTTGCAAATGGAAACTGGGATTTTAAACATAGACATCGCATACTAAGGAATTGCCTGCACTACAGATTTAATAAGTATTTCCTTCCCTGCCTTTGACAACAAATTTTCTTTCCAACTTTCCATTTTCATATTAACCCTTGCAAGTATCTAGGCAAACATTTCTTTCTTGATGGCTCCCCAATCCGACGGGATTCCTAAATATTTCCCTGTTTTAGCAATTTCTGGAACTCTCAACTCTGATACCATATTCCTTTTTAATCCTTCCGAACAGCCTTTGCTGAAATAGATTCCTGATTTGTTTAAGTTTATGGCCTGTCCTAATGCAAAACAATACTGATGCAGAATAGACGCCAGATTTTGACACTCTAATACTGTACCATCTAGGAAGAAAATGGAATCGTCCGCAAATAGTAAATGGGAAATAGTGGGACAATTTCTGTTTAGTTTAATTCCCCGAAGAGTACCTGCTTCTATGGCTTCTTTCATCATATAAGACAAGACATTAGCCACTAAAATGAAGAGATAGGGGAAGAGCGGGTCTCCTTGGCGAATACCTCGAGTTGGCTTGAAATATGGCATAGGTTCCCCATTGAATTTAATGCTAAATGAGACTGTGGAGACACTGCTTGATCCACTGCACCCACTTCCCATAAAAGCCCATCTTAATTAGACATTCTTAGAGAAAATCCTACTATATTCGATCATAGGCCTTCTACATATCTAGCTTTAAGACAACTTGGAATTTCCTCTTCCTCTCTCGTGTTCCTAATTTGTGCAGAACCTCCTGTACAATCAGAATATTATCTTGAATCTGCCTGCCCCCAGAAAAGCACTTTGTTCTACTGTAATTAGGTCTGGAAGCAAAGGTTTCAGCCTGTTTGTAAGTATTTTGGAAATAATTTTATAGGCAAAATTGCAAAGGCTGATTGGGCGGAATTGTTCTAGCTTTTTGAGGTTTGGGTTTTTGGGGATGAGGGTGATAAGGGTTCTGTTTAGGTTTGGGTTTAATTGTCCAATCTCAAAGAATTGCTGCGCCTCCTTGAATATATCCTGGTTGATGTCCTACCAATGATTCTAGAAAAATAACCCATTCAATCCATCCGGCCTTGAAGCTTTCGTGGCTCCTAATTGGTGAGTAGCAACAGCAATTTCCTCCATAGTAACAGGTTTAATCATCTTTTGATTCATAGTTGCATCAACCAAGCTAGGTATTTGACTTACGATAGGCTGGAAATTTCATGAACCCACTGTCGTATAAAGATTAGTAAAGAAAGTACCTGTCATGTCCTTGAGATTATCCTCATTTCTAACCCATTCCCCTTCTGCATTCTTGAGCATAGAGATACGATTTCTAGTTCTCCTTTGGATAGTTGTTGCATGAAAAAACTTAGTGTTTCTGTCACCCCATTTCAGCCAGCTAATTCTCGATCTCATTCCCCAATTCATCTCCTCCTGTCTTCACAAAGATTTGATCTCTTTTTTAATTTGCTGAACTCTTTGACTATCCTCATGTATTTCAGGACTATTTTGCAAAATTTGGTGTTTATTTTTCAACCATAATACTCTTTTCTGTGCATTGGGGAAGCGATTTTTGCTCCAATCAGCAAGTTGTTTAGCCACTAGATTGAGTTTCCCCACTAGATTGAGTTTCCCCACTATACTAGCTTTAGGGGATGCTGAATTGGACCAAGCTCTCTTTACAATGTGCTCACACTCCTCATCTTCTGCCCAAAAGGCCTCATATCTATACTCATTCCTCCTGCGTTCATTCTTTGGGAAAATTGACAAAATCAATAGGCTATAGTCAAAGCCAATAGCTGGCAGGGCTACTACTTCAGCTTTAGAATAAGCAATCCTCCACTCCATTGAACATAAAGCCCTGTCTAGCCTCTTCTTTACAAATTCATCCCCTTCTCTTCGATTAGTCCAAGTAAAGGCACATCCCTTGCATTCCAAGTCCATCAGAGAACGAGCATGAAGAAAATCTCTAAATGTTGTGAGTCGAAAATGTTCTGCCTTCTTTTTACCCACTTTCTCCCAAGGGTATAGAATTTCATTAAAATCACCCATACATAGCCATGGTAGGAAATTTATAGCACAAGTTTTTTGTATATCCTCCCATAAGAGTACTCTTTCTTTAAAGTCATTTGGGGCATGTAGGAATGTGATTCTCATGAGCTGTCTGCTTTCATTAAGATGGCAATACATGTTTATTAAGTGATTTATATATGATTCAACTGAAATATCTACCTGGTCATTCCAGAAAATAGCCATGCCCCCTGTAATTCCTATAGGATTTACAAGGAAGCTGTTTTGAAATTTAAGCCTTTGTCGTAGCTTTAACACATTTTGCTCTTGATTTTTTGTTTCCATTAAAACAAAGTAAGCTGGGCCTTTCCTGAGTCACTAAGACTCGCAATGCTTGAATTGTCAGGGGTGAGCCCAACCCCTAACAATTCCAACTCTGAAACTTCATGGGTTACCCGGTGGCTTATTAGAGCTAGCCACCAAGGCCCATTTAATTTCCTTCTCCTCCAATGTGATAAGGTTATCCACTAGTTGTGATGTGTCTAGAGATACTGATTTGGAAGAATTCACACCATAAGGGCAGAATCTCTTGCCCTTCTTTGCTGTGGTAAGTTTGGTACCCTTTGCTTTGAACCTTACTAGATTGTGAGAGATTCCTAGGATTTCCAGCATCTCAGCTTCGAGTTCCCTCATTTGTTCTTTATATAGCACCATGGTAGACTCCTCATCTAAGCAACTGCTTCCTCTCTTTTTTGTACCTTTGTCATCAACTATCATAATTGTTGATGGAGAGGAGGAGTTCTCACCCTCCTTTTCAGCATTTTCCGCAGTGAGCTGCTGTCCACACCATGGCCGGCTAGGCTTCTCAGCTATTTCCTTCAACTTCTGAACTTATTTAGTTACATCAAAAATAGGAGTTTCTGAGATCCTTTCTTGTATTGTTTTGGTGTCAACTTGTTTATCATAGAATATTTTCCCATAAGGGCTCAGTTCTTTCACTTCTGCTTGAAGCCATTGCCTAAAATTTCCTGGTAAATTTTCCTCCAGCCCTAATTGCTCATATGGAATTTCTTTGCAGGCCGTGGCATAGTGCCCAATCTTACCACAAGAGTAACAATAATGAGAGAGTCTCTCATATTTAAATTCTATCCAGAGGTTTTTATTTCCTAGGTTGGTAACAATGCCTGTCTTGAGAGGATTAGCTAGATTCAGAACTACTCTAGCTTTGTCTACTTTATAATTGCTATTCCCCTTTGCTTCCAACTTGACATCTATTACCCCCCGAGTTTTTTCTCTTTTTTTGGTTGGTTATCTCCCCGAGTTTAGAGGCTATCTCTTTCACTGTTTCATTTGATACTCTTCCAAATGGGAGTCCATAAAGATGCACCCAAAAAGGACAATGGGCGAACTCATAACACATTTCTAGAGTGTCTGGGTCACATTGCTGCAACACTAGGAGATTGCTAGAAAATGACCAAGGCCCTGCATCTAGCTCCTTTTGAATCACAGGTGTTAACTTTGTGAGAGCTACATTTTAAAATGACGTGGGATTCAATGTCAATGATTGAGATTTACCTTGTCCAACAAACTTGGGTTGAAAGAAGAAGTTGGTGAAGTAGAGGAGGGAGTCTCCACGCTCCAAAACCCATCACCTTTTTGCCAATTGTTTAAACTTCATAACAAAGAGGAGGCTATTCAAAATCTCTATATTCCATAACCCGTCACCTTTTTGCCAATCGTATAAACTTCATAGGTTACAGCCAGAAATGGAGAGGTTTAGCGGTCGTTTTGACCTAGTAAATGGCCAAACATATCTTTTCTTTTTTTGGTAAGTTGTTTCTTTATGTTTTCCAAGGCCTAAATTATCACCTCTTAAAGAATGCTTTGGAACTTTTTCTCGTTGCATTAGAAAAAGGTTAGATTTGTTATGTAATTCAAATATTTAATGAAAGTAAAATATAAAAAAAAGTTTGAAAGATTCATGAGTGGAAAGTTGTGGTTTGGCATATTAAAATTCTAATATGGTTGTCTCTTTGGCTTAATACCACGAAAAACTCCAAACTAATACACTTGTAATAAATTTATCCAAAATTAATTTTTTAACCACGCAAAATTTTAAACCGGTATACATATGATAAATTTATTCTAAAAATTACAAAAAATCCTAAACTAGTACACTTATAATAAATTTATCTAAAATTAATTTTTTGATCGCCAAAAACCGCAAATCGGTACATTTGTAAGAAATATACATTTCGTTAAATTGGATTAATATCCCAAAAAACCACAAAACTGGTACAACTATGATAAACGGAGAGTAAAATCCTAAACTAGTACACAAGTCAACTGTCGTGTGCTATTCAACTTAGCAATTTGACAACAAAATTTAACAGAAATTAACAGAGGGTGAATTCGTCATAAGTGTATCAATTTGAGGTAAATTTTTAGTTTGGGTTAAATTTGTTATAGGTGTACTAGTTTATGGGTTTTCATGATATTAATCTTTTCTATTAAGAACTTATGAGATCCACATCGAATTCCATTGAAAAAACATAGGTTCTCATATAATTTCTTCATTATGACTGACTTTGCGATCACTAATAATTTAGTGAATCATGATCATATATATTAACAAACTTGATTAAACATTATAAACCACGTGAAATTAAAAATGTGCTGACCAAGTTGTTTGTACTTATATAGTCACAAAAAATATATTGCAAACGTGAAGAGAAACTTCCTTAGGTGGACAACCATTCGTCCGTACTCACATATTTGTCATCATCACCCACTAGCCATCGTAGGTCACGCGAGACTGGCTATCTCCTATCCTCAAACAATTAGTGCAATCCTATCTCCAGATCAAAATGTTTCAACAATGATTATCCTAATTACTAATTATACTAAATGAAGATCAAAGCTATTATTTAATGATTATTTCAGTCACACTATTAATTGTGATAACATTATATTCATACATTATGATCAGATATCAAATGATAAATTATAAATTATTAAATAATTGATCAAGATTTATATATTAAATTGATTTCTTGATGATGGATGCGGGATAGTAAACTCATGATTGGCTACTAAAATCATAATTATTATAATAATATATATTTTATATATAAAGTTGAGGTAATTTCCATAGCAAAAGTGGTTGGAGCCACAACGTTGATAGTGTCTGAAGAGTCTACAACAATCGTTTGAGGAAAGACGTCCTCATTATCAACTATCAAAATGGCAATCTAGTCTCTTCATGAACAATGTTGTGACCCTCGCCCTCTCATCATCCTATATTATATGCTTAAATTACTAATCGTATTTATAAATAAGTCATTGAAGTACAAATAGTACATGATATCATAAATATCATATACAGAATATTAAAATTATGAATCAGTATCGACTATTATGTTGGTGATTATTTTGTTCCCTCTTATTCTTATTATAAGTATTTTTAAGGAATATTGCTATTCACCGCTTATTCGCTTATTAGTTATAACATCCGTTATTCATGAAATCAAACAGCGTAATAAGTCTTGCATTTCTTAAACTATTCAATATATAGTATTGCGGAATTGCTGCTTGTTGGAACGGATATTGACACTAACGTGAAAATTTTCAAGTTTGAGATGAAGTTTTGATCAGTTGAGTTCACAAGCGTACTTCGAAACTTACTGCACCTCACTAGTGTGGTCAACTTCCATATTTGTCAGTCTCCCAAAAGCGAAAGCGGCTCAGAAGATACACAAGGAAATAAAAAGTTATTACTTTTCGTGGTCGAGTTAATTGCAACAGAATATAGTTTGCCTCGCATGAGGCCAAGGGACATAAAAAGAAAGGACTAATCGACTTATGCTGGTGCATTGTTTATGTTTGCGACCATCTGGGTTGGTATAAAACTAGTATCGAGTTCATAAAGGACTTTAAGGAATCACTTGCTGATGATCACAAACCCACATCTAATTTCATCACAATTAATCACAAGAATAACTGGATGCTCCTATTTGAATGATTCGTGGGTCTCGAATGCCCTCAACTACATATTTTGGTCTTCAGAGGAAGCTTAACAATGCATATTCAAAACTCATCTTATGAGCAATAATTAGTAGTAACCCTTTTTTTTTCAACGGGTTCAATAAACATTGAGAAAGTGTTCGATCAAATTTTTCCTTAAGTCAACATAATTTGATCAAGTTTAAATGAATGCATAAGACGAGATTAAAAGAACGATTTAATGGGTCATTGGATGAGTTCAAAGAAATTAATAACAAAAAGGCATGTGAGCGCATGAAAATTTTATCGTCCTTCTAGCTAAGAGAGGACCAAAAGACTTATTTATGCGTGAAATATATTTTTCAGCTCACTTCTCAGAGTAACGCATGGAGAAAGGTGGCAAAAGATGGGTACACAAGACTCGTGGGTCTTGACTCCCCTCAACTATATTATTCTACTCCATTACTACCTCTACTCGACATGGAAATTTCTCCTTGATGTCTGCAAAATGCCTACATATCAGCATACAACTCTACTAGACACAAACCAACAATGAAGATAATGGTCTTCGAAATTGGAAAGGTTGCAGAATAAACAGCAATAGTAGATATGATGTTGAGCAACACCAAAAGATATATAGATGAACAACAAATTAAACAGCAGTGGCAGATATGATGTGTTCTATCATTATGTTGGTTGTATCTAATGTGAAAGTGCGAAGTTTCTAAGTCTTCCATAGTATCCTTCTGTGAACGTTGTTAAGTTGTACAGCTTCAAGTCCGAAACTAATTCTCGTAAGAAAATGAAAAAAAAAAAAAGAGTACTTCAGGTGTATTGTGACTCACTAGCGAAAAAGAGTTTTTGCGGTTAACAACAACGTACAACAAATAATGATAATAGAGACCAAGTTCAGTAAATAATAACAACCATGTCCAACAAAGCAATAGTTTTTTTTTTTTTTGGGTCTAAAATACGTTGCCTTTCATTCAAGTATAACGGAAGTTACAACCCGTAGAAAGGGCATCGATACATAGCAAATCCATTAAAATTTGGGGAGGTGAGGAAGCCCAATTAGGAGAAAGGTTGCCGCAGCCATGGGCCTTAGTGGCCCAATCAGCTGTGGTGTTTGCTTCTCTTCTGCAATGCCGGATTCACAGATGGGGAAAATAGAGGATCAAAGCTGCAGCATCAGCGACCAGGGCTCGGCAATCCCATGGCAGAAGACTTCGATCGTTGAAGATCTCCACAAGCTTTATACAATCAGACTCGATAAAAAGTTGAGCATCATCCTATCCTCGTTCAAGCAAATAAGTAAGAGTGGAAAGTAGGGCTTGAATCTCAGTTTGCAGCGGGGAAGACACACGAACTGTGCTGGTGAATCCGGCGATCAAAGTACCAGTGTGATCCCTGCAAACGCACGCGATGGCACCCGTATGGTTCGCCGTGGGAAAAGCCCCATCTATGTTGACCTTGATGCTGCCCCGATCCGGAGGAATCCACGCCCGATTAGGGTTTAGAAGATCTTGTCCTGTGTCTGTTGTTGGCCGCACCGTGCTGTTGATCAGCTTTGCATCAGCTAGCGCTAGATCCACCAGCTGATCGGGATTGGTACGTTGATGACGATAAGTGAAGTGATTCCGTGCCTTCGATATTTGCCAAAGGATGGATGCGATGATCTCCATTGAAGGTAAGTTAGACTGATTTTCAAGTATATTTTCCAGCCACGCATCCATTCTATGCCTTCTAAAAGCTAAGTTATCAATATGTACACTAGAATGAGACCAGATGTTCTTCGTCCAAGGGCAAAATAAGAAGATATGTTTAGTAGTTTCAGGTGTGTGTGATGAACATAATTGACATTCTGGGTCTTGAATTATGTTTCGCCGAAATAGGTTATCCTTTGTAGAGAGTGCGTTATGACATAATGACATATGAAAACTCGAATTTTTGGGGCTGTCTTTAATTTCCAGATTTGTCACCAGAAATGGGTCGAAGGCTGATATGAGGATGAGGCGTGATTTCTATTCCTTCTATGATCTGAGTGTCTAAGATTATGATAGGCACTTTTAACTGAGTATATACCTGTTTGTGTTCCTGTCCATATGATTTGATCTGTGGTAGAAGCAGGGCTTAATGGAATAGCGACAATCTCCTCGACTATTTGATAGTCAAAACTGTTTCTTAGAAGAGGGATGTTCCAGATATTTTCATCTGGAATTATAAAACCAGCTACTTGTTTTGGCTCTCCTCTAAGCGATGGTCCGCCAATAATTCCTCTGGTGAGCCATTTATCCTCACGTATGTTTATCTTTTGCCCATCACCAACGGACCACTGCAACTTGTCTAGGATAGCATCTCTACCTAAAAGTAAACTCTGTCAGCCCCAAGAAGAATTAGTGCCTTTTCCTGCATGCCAGAAATTACCAGAATGAAAATAAAGTCCCTTAAAAACTCTGCACCATAAGGATGAGGGGTTTTGGAAAAGCCTCCAGGCTTGCTTTCCCAAAAGGGCTTTGTTTAAAGTTAGTAAATCTCGAAAGCCAAGCCCCCATTGAATCTTCTGTTCTTTGAGGAGATCCCATGCCCTCCAATGTATGCCAGCTCTAGCACTGTTGTTTTGCCACCAGAACTTTGTCATTCTTCGTTCAATAGACTGACATATAGAAACAGGAAGTTTGAATATGGACATGGCGTATTGCGAGAGTGCCTGCACTACCGTTTTTAACAGAATTTCGTTTCCTCCTTTAGACATGAGATGCTCTTTCCATCCTTCTAACTTCACATTTACTCGACCTAGAATCCAAGCAAACATGTTTTTTTTGGAAACCCCCTAGTTAGATGGGATACCCAAATACTTCCCTACCTTTTCAATCACAGGAACTCTTAATGCTGCAGCCAAATTTTGTTTCAAAATAAAGGGGCAATCACGACTACAAAAGAGTCCGGATTTGTTTCTATTCACGGCTTGGCCTGTTGCTACACAATACTGGTTTGAAATTTTCGCTAGATTCTGGCACTCTAGGGTTCGTCCATCCAAGAAGAATATTGCATCATCCGGCTGAATAAGAGTAGATAATACGTTAGCTAAGAGGATGAACAGATATGGAGAGAGATGATCTCCCTGTCTTAACTCCCTTGTAGGACGAAAATATGGCAAAGGTTCACCATTTAACTTGACACTGAAGGATGCCAAGGTAACACATTGCGTCACCCACCTTACCCATTGATTATGAAACCCCAATTTTTTAAGATAGGCCTCTAGAAAATCCCACTCTACCCGATCATAAGGTTTCTGCATGTCCAATTTTAATACAACCTGAAATTTTTTCTTTCTTTTCTTGACTTTTAGTTGGTGAAGGATCTCCTGCACAACCAGAATATTATCTTGTATTTGTCTACCTGTGACAAAAGCACTCTATTCCGTTGAAATCAATCCAGGTAACCACATCTTTAGTCGGTTTGCCAACACTTTTGAAATGATTTTATATATGAAATTGCAGAGACTAATATATTATTCTAACCTTTCGGGGTGCAGAACCTTTGGGATTAGAGTGATAAGAGTTCTGTTAAAAACAGGGGGCAGCACTCCTGATCTGAAAAAGTCTTGCACCGATATAAAGATATCATCTTGAATAATATCCAAATGGTTTTGATAGAATAGCCCATTCAAGCCATTGGGTCCCGGGGCTTTAGTAGCCCCTAATTGGAAAGTTGCTTGCTTGACTTCCTCCCTAGAGACCTTTGCTGTTAAATCTGTATTCATGTCTGTTGTGACCACTTGGGAACATTGTGTGAGAACAGGGCCATAATCTCAGTAGCCAATCGAGCAATATAGATTTTGAAAGTATGTCTGCATCATATTCTTGAGTTGATCAGGATTGCGGGTCTTGCCAAGATGTTCATCCTTTAACATGCTGATTCGGTTGCATTGTCTACGTTGTATTGTCGTCGCATGGAAGAACTTTGTGTTCTTGTCCCTCCACCTCAACCATTGGATCCTCGATCTCATCGCCCAATATTTTTCCTCCTGTTGCCATATTTTTTTGAACTTCATCCTTTAGGGAAGCTACAAGCGCCTTATCATAGTCATGACTAGGATGATTAATTTGATGCTGGATTTGTTGTTGCAACAAGTGGATTTATTTCTGTCCATTGCAGAAGTGTGATTTACTCCACCTGGCGAGTGCCAAGGAAGTCTCTTGAAGCTTGCGGGATAAAGAGGGAGCTAGTGTCAATGAAGAATCCCAAGCATCTCTGATGACCGATCGACATGCCTTGTCTTAAAGCCAGAAAGCTTCAAAGGTGAAAGTTTTTCTCCGTCTTAAAGGGCTGGGTTCGGTGGTTAGAAGAAGAGGACTATGATCTGAGCCTAAAGCAGGAAAAGCAAAGGCTTCCGCTTCCGGGCAAGTTAATCTCCAATCCATTGTGCATAGCGCCCTGTCAAGTCTTTCCTTAACCACGTCGTCACCATCCTATTGTTCACCCATGTGTAAGTGCAACCCTTGCATTCTATATCCATTAGCATACAGTCGTTTAAAAATTCTCTAAAGGAATGCAACCTATACGGCTCTGCTATCTTTTTGCCCATCTTCTCCCAATGGTATAGGATCTCATTATAATCACCGATACACACCCACGGTAGGGTATTTGAGGAACTAAGCTGTCTTAAGTCTACCCACAATTGCTGTCTTTGTTGATATATCGTTGGCGCATGAAGACAAGTAAGTCTCGTTGTATTTCCACTTTGAGTATCAGTACAAATCATGTCGATGAAGTATATAGTGTGATGCTCCACGGTTAAAGAAACCTGATCATTCCAAAAAAACCACCATCCCTCCAGCCAAACCCAAAGGACTCACCACAAAACAGCTAGAAAATTTCAGCTTCCTCCTAAGATTTTGGATCACCACGTCTCGATTTTTCGTTTCCATAAAAAAAAAAAAACATCGAGCCTTTCAATTCCAACCGATAATCCAACCGATAATCCTCATTTGTCATTTGGTGGCTTTTTTGGGCAAGCCACCACGGCCCAAACAAAGCAATAGTTTGTGCAGCAAAATCCGCGATTGTAGTGGAAGCTATCAAGGAATTTCCTTAACAACATCAACCCTTATATTAACAGGCTTAGTCCAAGCATTTCAAACACCTGTCAAGACCAAGACATCTATAAAAATAATTCCCTAAAATTCAACATGCTTAGTTCAAATTTGGGATACAACATTAACTTTAGCAACTAAGGGTCTGCATGGTAACATTTTTATTTCTCCAAATTTCTGTTCTTTTGTTTCCCGGAACAAAAAAAAAAAAAAACAGAAATCCGTTTGGTAAAAATTTTGTTCACGGGAACAATTTCTCTATTTTTTTGTTCCCCGGGAACAGTTTTGGAATAGAAACAAGAAACAAAAAAAAGTAGCTTCTTGTTTCTGGGAACAAATTCTAGAAATAAGCCAATTTTTATTTTTATTTTTTTTTGTTCCTCTCTCTTGCCGCGGCCACTTCCAACCGCCTGGAGCCACCACCGACCGCTGCCGCCTCTGCTGGCCGCTAGCCTCCGCCACCGCTGCACGATCTGCGGTCGGCGGTCGGTGGTGATGGTCGGTGGCCGGTGGTCGGTGATCGGCGATCGGCGATCCGTGAGCAAGAATAAAAAATGAATAAATACAAAGATAAACTGTTTCGTATCAAACGCATTTCTATTCTTTTTCTATTTCGAGAGTAGAAATTTTGTGTAGTTACCAAACACCTTATTTTACTCAGAAATTGTCCCCTAGAATAGAAATAGAAAAGAATTATTTCTGAAAAAAAAAAAACTCTTCTCAAGCCAAGAAACGTTGTCATGCACAGCCTAAACAAACAAAGATATATATTAGTTTCATATGAAAAACCAACTCATAATTGACATAAAAACAACCATATTCAGCAATTTCATCAATCTAATTCTGTGGTCTCTGGTGATTTGCTTGATTCATAACTCTGGAGCTTTTACTTTTATATGGTGTACCTTCTGTGACTCTCTTTTAAACAATAGGCTTTGGAGGAATTGTTGTAGCATGAGATGACTGAGGTTGAGAACTCATTTGGGGGTGTGATGGTGGCTTTGGCTTTACAACAACATACCCTCGACAAACTCTATATAAGAGTTGCTCTATTTCATGCCCATCCAAAACCTCAATAACTTCAATTAAATTAGACAGTGAACCCTCACTTAAGTCTATTTCAACAACATCAATTCCACTTATGTATTACAATGGCAATTCAACTTGAAGTTTACCTCCAAAGAAAACAATGATATAAACCTTGTTGTTGGCCATTAGAGCTACAAGGGAACAAAAACAAATATCACTTTCAATTGTCAATTTTAACTAAATCTACTAATGACTTTAGTCGTAAAAGGAAATCAGTAGGGTAAATATACCAGCAAACCTAAGAACTACACTAAGGGTCCGTTCGTTTCGTAGAAAATATCACGTTTTCGGAAAATATTTTCTAGGAAGTCATTTTTTGGAAAATGACTATATTTTCTTGTATTCGGCTGAAACTTGATAGGAAAATATTTTCCATCGTTCGTTAACTAATTTAATTATTTGGGAAAAATTAACAAAAAATTGAATTTTAATATTTTTAATTGACCAAAAAATTAGTTTTATTTTTTAATTTTTAAATGAATTTTTAATTATTTGTATTTTAAAAAAAACGAAATTTTTATTCTTTCTTTTTCTTTTTTCCTTTTTATTTTCCTTCCTCCTTCCTCCTCCTCCTTCCTCCACCGCCGCATGCCTAATGATGGCCGGCTGCTCGGCGGCTAACCAAGACTTGGTCGCTGGATCCGGCGAGCTCGAGGCTTGACCAATCTTGCTCAAGCTTGCTAGAGTTTCCTCGGGCTCCAGCGAGCTCGGGCGAGGCCTAAGCCCCACCCATCTTGCTGGTTTTGGCAAGGCTCGAGCTCGACTTCGCCAGATCGGGCTTTTTCCTCACTTTTAAAGGTTGTTTTTTCTAATAATTAAAAACATTTTCCTTAACTAGTTCATTTTCCGTGAAACAAATGTTGGAAAATTTGGAAAACGTTTTCCTGGAAGTCATTTTCCGTGAAACGAACGGAGCCTAAAATTCCAATGTTTTCTCATATGTTTTCTATGGAACCATGTTGACGGATGAGCTTAAGAGCAGCTGACCCTCTAAGAGCTGATAAATTCATTCCAAAGACAAGCAACTAAAATAATCAAGAAAAAACTGATTGAGATGGCAAAATCATGTAGGCTTCCATAAAACATATATCAAGAAATCTGCAATAATATCACATTTATCTTGAATGCTTTAAAGAATAACTTGACATGTTGAATTGGGAAAAAAAGCCAGGCAAATGTAACATATTTCGCTTTTTTTTTTTTTTCCCCAATTACTTCGCAACTTACCCATCAAACCAGTCGATCAATGAGAAACATTAAGAATTCAAGGATCGAAAAATTCTTCCATGCTTTTTTCCCTTGGCACATAAATTCCCAGTTTTAAATTCTGGTATGTTTGCACAGCCTCTCAATAATTTTCCAAATCTACAAGTGACGGTCAAATCGACGTTGAGGATGCAAAAACCAACACAGACACGATAAGGACACTTGCAAGGAGGAAAGAGGCTTAGAGATGGTGGCTGTCTCCATCGTCTACGTCGCTCAATCCGTCGCTGAGGCTTCCATGTTACGAGTCTTCGTAGGAACTCATGTTTGACGAAGAGACTCCAACTCGTAATGGGCGTTCAACTCTAACTCTGTGAGCTTTAAATCACGATGGGGATCGAACTCCACTCGTGAGGGGACCCATATCCTGATTTGCGTCGATTTGATTTGGGAATTGAGGTTTAGGCAAAGGAGACGTCGATTTGGGAAGGAGAATGTAGCTGTAGAGATGTGAAGAGGAACAAACAGGACATCGTCCTTTTTGGATGAGTAAAAAACGATGTCATTTTGCAAATGTGAACAATTTTACTTGACTTAGTTGCTACGTAGGAGCGAGAAATGATTAAAATAAGTCATGTCAGTATTTTTCATTAATATAAATGGATGGAGTTAACGAAAGGTCTTGAATGCACTATTGACAAATTTTAGGACTTAATTGCATGTTTTTCAAGTTTTACAATTTAATTGAATTTTTGTGATAAATTTTAAGATTTTTAATGAACATATCCCAGTTAATTACAAGAGTCAGGGCCCTTGGGCTTGGCCAAGCCCATGCTAAGCAACATGGACTCGAAAGGAATTTTAAGATAAGTTTGACAAGGCTAATTAGTTATAAAAACCCGACTCGAGTATTTTGTACATAGAACAATTCCTGCGGGCAAGCCAGGGCCAAAAATTAGGCCCCATCTCTTAGGGCCTGGCATGAGCCCATCAAATGATCATTCCAATCTCAACCAATGCCCACCACGTTCTCCGCCATGTCGTGGTGGGCATTCGCTGCCTTGCGGCTACCCAACACTCGCTAGACAAGTCGGTGCCGCATGTGTCATGACGATGGGTTGCGAATCTAGCAATGTAGTGGCGTATGCATACCTCCTTCGGATCTACTTCGTGCAGGGCATCTAGGTCATTTTCTTTTTTCTTTATAGAAATGACTCAGCCACTCACAAGATTATTTTCTTATCATGACAACATGACGATAATCTTTGCTCACTTACTAAGAAATGGTCCTTTGGAATTCATTTTAGATAGGTAAGCCTGGAACTCAAACTAATTGTACTGTTTTTTTAGAAGTGACAAATTAAGAACAAATCTTAGAGAAATGGTGAGAATAGCTTCACGGCTTGAAGTACAGAGGTGGAGCACATATAGAAACGCTAGGCGCGCCAAATTAATTGTACTTGATGCGGGAAAATGCTTTTTTCGATAAGAAGAGAGGGAAATATTTGTCTGGATTAGGGATGGATGATATAAAACACAGTCCTCGATCTCATGGTAAAACACGTGGAATTCACGCAGAGTCTATAACATTGATAATTGCGATTTATTCTGTCTAATAATGGCGCGTTCAGAGAAGAAATCCGAGAAGTCGGAAGTCGCACGGGTTACCGCCAAAAAAATAGTTAGCATGGAGCTTCTTTGGGCCTAGCAGAAAGGCAAATTTCTCTCTCTCTCTCTCTCTCTCTCTCTTATTTATTTACTTATTTATTTATTTTATAAATGAGTTGTCTTTTTTCTTATTTCACAACCATTTTCAGTACCTTTTAAAAGAATACTTTAGAACTGTAGCTCAGTTTCATCGGAAGACGTTAGATTCGTCAAGTAATTTAAACATTTAATAGCAGTAAAAAGGCTGAAAGATTCATAAGTGGAAAGTTATATTTGACATAAAAAAGGCCATAAGATGGTTTTCAGGAAATATATTACCATATTAAACTCAAAATTGCGTGACAAATATAGTTCGTGGAGTCCAAGTTGACCATAAGCACGTTTTCTCTTTTACTAGGAGGCGAGATCATTACATCTCGAGCATTCATCCGCAAATCGGCTACTAATAGTCAATTAGCCAATATTCTAATTCCTAAATTTTCACCGGAATTTTATCATTCCTAAATTGTTCATAAGATATTTTCTACTGTAGGAGAAATCAAGAACCCTGTCTATAGTAGCCATAGACTCCGTAGAAGGTCTGAGTGAAAGTAAGCGCAAGCAAAATGAAAGCAGCAATGACCGAAATGATTGACCAGGGATTACTGAAGTACTTGTGCTTGAGACCCGCTATCCAGCCATTCCACCTATTGCTGTAGTATTTGTTCACCTCCTCAGACAGTCTACAGAGATAACTATCTTTGATGTCAAAGGCCACCCCCTGGCAAAGCCGGTTGAAGAGGTTGGCGACGTCGGCATTGCTCCCAAGCCAGTGCTCAATGATCCCACAGGAGTGGAGGTGCCCAACATCCTCGGCGGAGTTGATTAGGTTGTCCATGAAGATTACATACGAGGTGATGTGGTTGCTGCAATCGAAGTTACATTGCTCAAAAGCTATCAAGTTGAGGAAGCGTGACCTCGTCCCATCGTGGATAACAAGCTTGGGGATATAGAGGACCCCATTCTTGAACTGGATGTCCCAGAACTTGTCCGTCTTCCTCTTTTTGAACTCAATCCCGGCTTCCCAAAGCTCAATCACGCAGTGGATGAGCTGTTGCCGCCTTTGCAACGGCCTCTGGTTCCCCACCCGCTTCTGGCCCAGGTGCAGGAGGTTCCACCGGAACACTTCAAGGCAATGGAGCTTACACTGGTCGGATACCAGGTCGATATCAGTTCTGTTCATGATGACCTTAGTCAGAGGATCGTCCATCGACTGGGGAGGGTTGAAGAACCGGAGCGCCAACTTGGCCGCGAGCCCCTTCTGGTTAGGATCGCCAAGCTGAAGGCCAAGAAGCCGGTCGAGTATGAAGAGCGGGATCTGATTCTCGAGCATGATCATGTCCTGCTGGATCTTGTGCATCGATCTCTGCATTGAGAAGATGGAGTCATTGCAAGGGTGGCCCATTTTTTCAAACCCTATGGTGAACCCCAGGAACAGCTCGATCACAAAGCAACCATCAAGAACCATCATATTCACAAATTCCTTGCTGTTCATGGATATTGGTCCCTCGTAGTAGCCGCGAGCTTCCTCTTCAACCTCCCTCACCGATTGATAGAGGTCTTTCTCGTGCTCGGTGCGCATGATGATGCGGTTGAGGCAACGCACCTTGTGCTTCTCCATATGGTGGAGGTGCTCCTTACCATGGTGGTACGGCCCAAGGGAGACGATCTGGGGGACCCAGGCGTTGTCCTCGCCGTCCTTGAGATAGTGCGGGATCCGGCAAATGGGTTGGTTTGGCCCCGGGGACTCCGCATCTTCCCGGAGAAGTTGCTCAAGCTTATTGATGGAGACGACCCACTCAGGCTTAGTAGGCTCCGCATCTTCCCGGCGACGTTGCTCAAGCTTATTGATGGAGTCGACCTTCTCAGGCTTAGTACGCCTCGGCTCATCTTCAGCGACCTTTTTGCCCTTGGATGCTTCTCGCTGTAACTTGTGAAGCTGCTGTTCCTGAGGCTGTTGTTGTTGGTGGTGGTGGTGATCTGTTAGTTCTGTGAATGCATCGGAGTTCGATTTCTTCGGCAGTGCAGATTCCACAGCTTCTTTGAGCTTGAGAGTGATTGAATACCCACTAGCGAGCTTTTTCTTTAAAACAGCGAACATTTCTTGTGAAGAATTGTTCTGTGTTTCTCTCCTGGGTTTTTTTTTTTTTAATCTTGGAATTGATGCTTTCTCAGCCGAAAAAAAGAGAGACGAGAGATTTTGTTGTCTAGGGAGGATATTTGGAGAGAGGACAGATGTTTCCAACATCGAGATTCAAAACGATCTTTATGGTGCTCTAAGCCTCTACGACGTCACGTGGATTTCGTCATCCAATTCATAAGCTGTCACCGAGGGTGAGATGATAGACAACATGTCCCCTAACCATGCCAGGTATAATTATTGGACTGACTTTTCAGGGAATCGGCCGCCTGACGATCAACGTGAAACACATGTACATGTATAGATCACCCCACCACCCCGCGCCCCCACACCACCCCCCCCCCTCTCCCCACGGGCGGGGGTTTACATCATACAGTATGGTTGGGTCTTTATTTTGCCCCGCTCAGCCTTTGAAATTAAACTTTCCTAGGCCAGAATAATTTAATTGCTAACGGTAGATAGAAAAATATAAGAGCATTTTGCATGCAGGAATGGGCGATAATGCCTCTCTCCCCTTGAGAATGGCGTTAAAGGATGGCACGATGACTAAAATCTGAATAAATAAGAACTCGTTTGACAGCTTCCGGGAGAGATGCGTCTTTTGAGTATATACAATGAGCTAAACTGGATAGAAGATGAACGCGTGTGATACAAATAATATGATACGACAAATGTTGTATAGTTAGAACTGTTAAACAAGTAGGTTGGATCGGGTTTGGGTCATGTCATAAATGGTTCGATCCAAATCAATCCATTTAACCCGTTTATAACCCATTTATCATAGTGCAAAATTTTTGACCCATACTCAACCCGACCTATACCCAACCCATTTAACTAAACTTAAGAAAGCTTATTATTATTATTATTATTATTATTATTATTATATGTGGCACCCCCTCGGCACGCTCCCCAATCCATTAGGGTCACCACAGGTACTTATCACTTATCCTACTACATACCAGTCTAATAACTTTTTAATTAAAGTGGAACCATAGTTCATAGGGGTTGATCAATAAAATTCTTCTCCCCTTTTTTTTTTGTAAAGGTCCCAGTGCAGCTCATCAACGGAAGCATAAACGAGTCTCACCATCCCTTACTCCAATAACAATAATGCAATGCACACCAACTACGCACCAAATGAAAAGACAAAGCCGAGTCACTTTTATTTACATTTTCACGATGGACATCTCGGGTCGGTACAGCAAAAGGCCAAGATTTTTAACCATACTTGGCTATAACTCAAAAGAGAACTCGACCATACATCAAACATGTACACCCCTCCATCAACAAGCGTTGGCTATCCCAAAAAAGCGTAAGCTCCCACCAGTCATACGTGCCATCACACCCAACCCGGTGCATCGGGCGGCGGTAGCGGCAGCATCCCTAGCATCACCCCATTGCGTCGAATGTGAACAGACAAAAACTCTTGGATAACGGGGCCATCAGCAATACCTACGTCGTACATCACCAAGACACGGACCCGGACAAACACCAGACTAGGTACACTAATACGGGAATGCTCCGTGCACCCCACATCAACGTCAGTAGGTATGCCATAGAAGGTACCACGCACGACTGGTGAAAAATGCATCTTTCTAATCTGAAATGTTAATCCCCAAAGGAGTGAGTACAACCACTCAGTAGTAAAGATCCACCAAACTACACAATACGTCAAACAGAACAATCAAGGTATCATGAATAAAACACATATCATTCACGCATTCAAGCATACCTCACCTTACAGCCATGCATATATCACCATACAACATGCATAAATCACCATGCACTTGTACTTATATCATCAAGCAGCCATGCATATATCACCATACAACGTGCATATACCACCATGCACTTATACATGTATCGTCAAGCAGCCAAGCATTTATCACCATGCAACGTGCATATACCATCATGCACTCCATGCTTGCATTCCCATGAGGTTCATCCCATGCCATATGCACACATCCATGCGCATGATTCAATTCTCGATCTTTATCTTTCAATTAGATCACATCATTTTTTCTTCCCAAGGACCAGTGTTTGCATCCCACAATTTATCACTCGCATCCAACCTGGCATCGCGAGGAGCCTCCGGCACACACTTCCGGGCATTCGGCACACACACTCCGGGCATCTCGTACCCCAACTGGCATCACGAGGTATCCCCCCGGCACACACCTCTAGGGCTTCCAGCACACACACTCCAGGCATCCCAACACTCCCGGGGCATCGTCAGCTCACACCTACGACGGTATCATCATTATCATAATTTACATTCACACATGTATCTCAATTTCAACATGGCATTTGATGCAACAATATCAAAGGTCTCAACTAGCTTTTGATGTCATATAACATGCCATATGTCACCACATATGCAGCATAATCAACCACTCAAGACATTATATCACATGCAGCAATTTCATTTATTTTTGAAAATACAGCAAAATTTCGGATAAAAACAGATTGCACTCCTTTGGTCATAATTCTTGAAAAATTACTAAACAGCCTTAATAAATTCTAAAAATTCGACATGTTATATACAAGATCTAGAAGAAAATATTCCGTGAAGAACACCATGTCAAAAGAACATCATACAATTCGGTACAGTCCACACATCACAGTCTTTAAAATTTCGGAATATTGCCATACACAGTTTCATTCACAAATTCAGTAAAAATCCTAAATCAACTCCAAAAATTCTGGAATTTTGATATGTTACTCTCCAAGAAGTCCTTTACAACTTTCATCAAGAATTCGAAGTCAAATTCCCACTAGAACATCGCATGCAACTCATGAAATCATCAAAGGTCGGACTGTTTTTTCAGAAACAGAACACCAGGCTAGAACACAACTCTTGTAGCTTCGAGATTTCACACTTCATCCACATCCGAAATTTACCATTTTCTAGACACACATCACAGCAAGCAAAGGGTAGATTGATGAACTCTACTTGCCTCTAATCCGAGCACAACACAGCAAGCAAAGGTGGCGGGGCAAGGCGGGACTTGGCGGCTCAACGGCGGCGACAAACAGCAGCGAATGGCCTCCCTCTTCCCCTTCTTCTCTCGCACGCTCGCTCTCCTTCTCTCGATTTCACTCTCTCTCTCTCTCTCGGTTGCTCCTCGCCTAATCCGCCCCTTCCCTCACTAATTTCTTCCCCTCAATGATTAACCATCATTAGCTTTGCATGCAATGTGACACTTGGAAGACCCCTCACACCACTTGCCATTCTTCATGCAAGAAGGTTGCTTCATCCGGCTGGGCTTGAGCCAGCCTTGGTCGACGGCCCATTGGGCCTCTTGGGCCAGGCCTTCGCCGGTCGAAGGGTGGGGGATTGTGGGCTGGTTTGGTCCAAAAAATCAGCCCACTCCCTCCTTTAATAATCCACTATTATTTTCCACTTAAATAAATACCTAATTACAAAATAATATGGCCAAAAACTTGCAACATTAATCCATAAGGTGCATAGCCAAGAACAAAATTCTCATTATCAAATTATCCTATAGCACCAACTTTGATAACCCAAAAACATAAGATATCTTTCCATTAAAGTGTTCGGCCTTAATCTATTACAATTCTCCGGTCTAGTGGCCACAACATACTTCAACGACACAACCATTCACTTTTCCATAGGTCGTAATGCCTCTAGAAATTGCCATGAAATTTTGGGATGCCACAATTCTCCCCTCCTTAGAGAATTTCGTCCTCGAAATTAGACATCACTTATGTCTCTTGAAACAAGTAGGGGTACTTTTCCTTCATCGATTTTTCACTCTCCCATGTGGCTTCCTCCACACTGTGATGTCGCCATAATATCTTTACCAACGGGATTTTCTTGGTCCTAAGAATTTGCTCCTTTCGATCCAGCACTTGCATAGGCTCTTCGATGTATTTCACTTTCTCGTCCACTTTGATGGCTTCATGATCGAGTTTGTGACCAGGATCCGGCTGGTACTTTCTCAGCATCGACACATGAAACACATCATGTAAATTTCCCAATTTAGGAGGCAGTGCCAAACGATAAGCTACGTCTCCTATTCTTTCAAGTATCTCAAAGGGTCTAACAAATCTGGGTCCTAATTTTCCTTTCATTGGAGATACTTTAAGAAATACGTGATCTCCCACACTAAACTCCAAAGGCCTTCTACGCCTATCTGCATAGTCTCTTTGTCGGTTCTGGGCTGTCTTAAGTATTTTCCTGATTATCTCAACCGCTTTTGTAGTACACTAGCTCGGGTCCTGTCAGTTTTCCTTCACCTACTTCATTCCAACAGACAAGGGTTCTGCACCTTCTTCCATATAATGCTTCATACGGAGTCATGCCTATACTTTTCTAAAAACTATTGTTATAGGCGAACTCTATCAGGTGCAAATTTTCATTCCAATTTCCTCTAAAGTCAATAACACAGGCTCTTAGCATATCTTCTAGAGTCTAGATCACTCTTTTTGTTTGTCCATCTGTTTGAGGATGAAAAGCAGTACTAAATTGAAGCTTTGTCCCTAAGGCATTTTGGAGACTTCGCCAAAAATTTGAAGTAAACCTAGAGTCTCGATCAGAGGTGATCGTTACAGGAATACCATGTAAGCGTATTACCTGGCTTACATACATCTTAGTAAGCTTTTTTTATTGAATAGTTTATGCGGATAGCTAGGAAATGGGCAGATTTAGTCAAGCGATCCACTATCACCCAAATCGAATCGTGACCATTTGATGTCCTTGGCAGTCCTTGCACAAAGTCCATCGTTACATGCTCCCATTTCCATTCTGGTATGCCTAATGGTCTCAATAGTCCTGTAGGTTTGCGATGTTCCGCCTTCACTTGTTGGCATGTTAAACATTGAGAAACGTGTTTAGCCGTATCTACTTTCATGCCATTCCACCAAAATTGCTGACGCAAATTCCTGTACATCTTTGTACTACCCGGATGAATACTATAATTACTCCTATGTGTCTCCGACAGAATTTCCCTCTTCACTTCTTCATTGTTGGGAACACAAAGTCGTCCTTGGCATCTTACCACTCCATCTTCAGAGACTTGAAATTCTGGTCTTTTTCCTAAAGATACTGCATTTTTAACTTTCATAATTTCCGGGTCGGACTCTTGCAGGATCTTAACTTTTTGTATAATTTCAGGCTCAATCCTTAATGTAGTAAGCATACCAATAAGGCGATCCACTTTCAATTCAAACTCTGAGTCTACTACAGACTTTAATAGGTTCCATTCTGCCATTCTTAAACTGGCCATCTCCATAGCTGACTTACGACTAAGGGCATCCGCTACCTTATTCGCCTTCCCTGGATGGTACCGTATTTCACAATCATAATCCTTCAACAATTCCATCCACCTCCTTTGTCTCATGTTCAATTCCTTTTGTGAAAATAGATATTTTAGGCTCTTATGATCTGTATAGATCTCAAACTTTTCTCCATACAAATAGTGCCTCCATATCTTCAAAGCAAACACTATAGCTGCCAGTTCTAAATCATGCATTGGGTAATTCAGTTCATGAGGTTTCAATTGTCTAGATGCATAGGCTATGACCTTGCCATGTTGCATCAAAACACATCCCAGTCCTTTGTGAGATGCATCACTATATACTGTAAAACCATCAGACCCATATGGTATAGTCAGGATTGGAGCCGTGGTCAATTTTCTTTTAAGTTCCTGAAAGCTCCTTTCACATTCTCCACTCCATTCAAACTTTACATTCTTCCGCGTTAATTTTGTTAAGGGGCCTGCCAATCGTGAAAACCCTTCAATAAATCTTCTATAATAACCAGCCAGTCCTAAGAAACTCCGTATTTCAGTGGGTGTTGTCGGTCTCGGCCAATTTATTACCATCTCAACTTTTGCCGGGTCCACTGCAATTCCTCCTTCTGACACCACGTGTCCCAAAAATATTATCCGATCTAGCCAAAATTCACACTTGCTGAATTTGGCATACAACTTATGATCTCTTAGAGTTTGCAAAACTATGCTCAAGTGTTGCTCGTGCTCTTCAGGTCCTCTAGAATATACCAGGATATCATCAATGAAGACAATCACAAACTGATCCAACTAAGGCTTAAATACCCTATTCATCAGATCCATGAATGCGGCCGGTGCATTCGTCAATCCAAAAGGCATGACTAGGAACTCGTAATGCCCATATCGAGTCCTAAATGCAGTCTTAGGAATGTCTTCTTTCTTAATCCTTAGCTGATGGTATCCCGATCTCAGGTCAATCTTAGAAAAGACCGAACTTCCTTGTAGTTGGTCGAATAGATCATCAATTTTAGGCAAGGGATATTTATTCTCAATAGTCACTTGATTCAGTTGCCTATAGTCAATACATAAACGCATCGACCCATCCTTCGTTTTCACAAACAAGACTGGTGCACCCCAAGGAGAAGCACTTGGCCTAATAAATCCTTTATCAAGCAACTCTTGTAGTTGCACCTTCAATTCCTTCAGTTCCATTAAGGCCATCCTATACGGGGCTTTCGATATTGGTCCTATTCCAGGCATTAGTTCAATTTCAAACTCAATTTCTCGCTCTGGTGGTAATCTAGGCAACTCCTCAGGAAATACATCTGGAAATTCACTGACTACTCGAATTTCATCGAGCTTAGGTTCTTCCCTAGTAAAATCCTTAGCCACTGTCAGGTACCCTTGACATCCTTCGTCAAGTAATGCACAGGCCTCTATTGCTGAAATAAGTGCTATAGATAGGTTGGTTTGACCTCCGAAAAATTCACAACTAGACTGGTCAGGTAAAACAAATTGGATCACTTTCCTATAACAATCCATTTTGGCCCGATACTTATGAAGCCAATCCATTCCTATGATAATATCAAAATCATACATAGCCATTACGACTAGGTCTATTTCCATATCCCTTCCTCCTATTGTTATCTTACATTTTGCACACATCATCGTAGATAATACCATATTCTTTAAAGGCGTAGAAACACAAAGAGGCGTCTCAAGAGGCATAACTTCTATTTCACTCAATTGACTAAATCTTTCAGATATAAATGAATGTGTAGCACCCGTGTCAAACAATGCATATGCCTTCTTGCCATTTATGAAAATCGTAACCTGATATAACATTTTTGGAAGCTTCCGCTTCCTCTTGGGTGACTGCATACACCCTTCCTTGTGCTGGTGGCCTATAAGGATTCCTTGGTAGGTTTGGTTTAACAGCACTCTGCTGTGCCTGTCGCACCAAGCCAACACTCATTTGCGACCTCTCTTGTGGGCAGTCTTTCTTAAGGTGACCTACTCATCCACAACCATAACATCTCAGCCGTCCATTGCAAGGTCTTGGGCCATGCTGCCCATCACACCTTCGACAAACATCAAGCTGATAGGGTGCTTTCCTTATATTTAGGCCATCCCTAGCTCTTCCAAAATTTTTGAAATTGCTCTTTTTCTTAGCCTCTCAAGTCTGACCTTGACCAGGATAGGGTCTCTTACCCCTTCTGATATCACTAAAGCTCAACTGTCTCTTAGACTCTGATCGCTCTCTCACAAACTCATCCCAATTCACATCAGTACCTGGTGGAAACATCGTATCCCTCGAAGCTCTCCACCAAAACTTTGCATTTCCCTCCAGCTGGTACTCTGCCAAAACTATTTTCTCAGCATCACTGCAGTCCAACAACCGGAAAATCTATTCTATCCCATCAATCCAATGTTCCGCCTCCTTAGGACTTCCCATTCCACTGAACTTAGGTGGCTTCAGCTTCAGAAATTGCTCCACCAGTCCTTGAGGGCGACGTTCCACTCCGGGTTGTTGGTGCGCTTGCCTTTCCATCAGATTTTCAATATTGGCCAATGCTTGCAAGATATCTTCCATTCAGGGTTCAGCCCTTGCAGCAGAGGCTTTAGCCCTCGATGGATGAGCACTTCCAGCTCGCACCATGACTTTCCTACAGTTTCCAAGCATTTGCCTCAGGAATAATTTGGGACTCACTGTCTCCATTTAAAAGCAACTACTACTATATAAGTAACATAAACATGTTACTGGCACCTAAAGACAGCTCATAATAAACTACTAGGGATCTACGAGTGAATACCCATCACCCGTTATTCAAAGTTAACCAATTTTTTTCCATTTAATATCCTATGGTGTGCATTGCCATCATATTCCTTAATTTCCAAATGAGGCTCCTTATCACTCCACCTATAACCATTGCTCTGATACCACCCGCTGTGGCACCCCCTCGGCACGCTCCCCGATCCATTAGGGTCACCACAGGTACTTATCACTTATCCTACTACATACCAGTCTAATACCTTTTTAATTAAAGTGGAACCATAGTTCATAGGGGTTGATCAATAAAATTCTTCTCCCCCTTTTTTTTTTGTAAAGGTCCCAGTGCAGTTCATCAACGGAAGCATAAACGAGTCTCACCATCCCTTACTCCAATAACAATAATGCAATGCACACCAACTACGCACCAAATGAAAAGACAAAGCCGAGTCACTTTTATTTACATTTTCACGATGGACATCTCGGGTCGGTACAGCAAAAGGCCAAGATTTTTAACTATACTTGGCTATAACTCAAAATAGAACTCGACCCTACATCAAACATGTACACCCTTCCATCAACAAGCGTCGGCTATCCCAAAAAAGCGTAAGCTCCCACCAGTCATACGTGCCATCACACCTAACCATCACACCCAACCCGGTGCATCGGGTGGCGGCGGCGGCGGTGGCAGCATCCCTAGCATCACCCCATTGCGTCGAACGTGAACAGACAAAAACTCTTGGATAACGGGGCCATCAGCAATACCCACGTCGTACATCACCAAGACACGGACCCGGACAAACATCAGACCAGGTACACTAATACAGGAATGCTCCGTGCACCCCCACATCAACGTCAGTAGGTATGCCATAGAAGGTACCACGCACGACTGGTGAAAGAGGCATCTTTCTAATCTGAAATGTTAATCCCCAAAGGGGTGAGTACAACCACTCAGCAGTAAAGATCCACCAAACTACACAATGCGTCAAACAGAACAATCAAGGTATCATGAATCAAACACATATCATTCATGCATACAAGCATACCTCACCTTACAGCCATGCATATATCACCATACAACATGCATAAATCACCATGCACTTGTACTAATATTATCAAGCAGCCATGCATATATCACCATACAACGTGCATATACCACCATGCACTTATACATGTATCATCAAGCAGCCAGGCATATATCACCATGCAACGTGCATATACCACCATGCACTCCATGCTTGCATTCCCGTGAGGTTCATCCCATGCCATATGCACACATCCATGCGCATGATTCAGTTCTTGATCTTTATCTTTCAATTAGATCACATCATTTTTTCTTCCCAGGGACCAGTGTTTGCATCCCACAATTTATTGCTCGCATCCAACCTGGCATCACGAGGAGCCTCCGGCACACACTTCCGAGCATCCGACACACACACTCTAGGCATCTCGTACCCCAACTGGCATCACGAGGTATCCCCCCGGCACACACCTCCAAGGCTTCTGGCACACACACTCCGGGCATCCCAACACTCCCGAGGCATCCGGCACACACACTCCGGGCATCCCAACACTCCCGGGGCATTGTCGGCTCACACCTCCGATGGTATCATCATTATCATAATTTACATTCACACATGTATCTCAATTTCAACATGGCATTTGATGCAACAATATCAAAGGTCTCAACCAGCTTTTGATGTCATATAACATGCCATATGTCACCACATATGCAGCATAATCAACCACTCAAGACATTATATCACATGTAGCAATTTCATTTATTTTTGAAAATACAGCAAAATTTCGGATAAAAACAGATTGCATTCCTTTGGTCATAATTCTTGAAAAATTAGTAAACAGCCTTAATAAATTCTAAAAATTCGACATGTTATATACAAGATCTAGAGGAAAATATTCCGTGAAGAACACCATGTCAAAAGAACATCATACAATTCGGTACAGTCCACACATCACAGTCTTTAAAATTTCGGAATATTGCCATACACAGTTTCATTCACAAATTCAGTAAAATTCCTAAATAAACTCCAAAAATTCTGAAATTTTGATATGTTACTCTCCAAGAAGTCCTTTACAACTTTCATCAAGAAGTCGAAGTCAAATTCCCACTAGTACATCGCATGCAACTCACGAAATCATCAACGGTCGGACTGTTTTTCCAGGAACAGAACACCAGGCTAGAACACAACTCTTGTAGCTTCGAGATTTCACACTTCATCCACATCCGAAATTTACCATTTTCTAGACACACATCACAGCAAGCAAAGGGTAGATTGATGAACTCTACTTGCCTCTAATCCGAGCACAACACAGCAAGCAAAGGTGGTGGGGCAAGGCGGGACTCGGCGGCTCGATGGCGGCAACGAACGGCAGCAAACGGCCTCCCTCTTCCCCTTCTTCTCTCGCATGCTTGCTCTTCTTCTCTCGATTTCACTCTCTCTCTCTCTCTCTCTCTCTCTTGGATGGTCACTCTCTCTCTCTCTCTCGGTTGCTCCTCGCCTAATCCGCCCCTTCCCTCACAAATTTCTTCCCCTCAATGATTAACCATCATTAGCTTTGCATGCAATGTGACACTTGGAAGACCCCTCATGCCACTTGCCATTCTTCATGCAAGAAGGTGCCTTCATCCGGCTGGGCTTGAACCAGCCTTGGTCGACGGCCCATTGGTTCTCTTGGGCCGGGCCTTCGCCGATCGAAGGGTGGGGGATTGTGGATTGGTTTGGTCCAAAAAATCAGCCCACTCTCTCCTTTAATAATCCACTATTATTTTCCACTTAAATAAACACCTAATTACAAAATAATATGGCCAAAAACTTGCAACATTAATCCATAAAAATCAAATCCATAAGGTACATAGCCAAGAACAAAATTCTCATTATCAAATTATCCTATAGCACCAACTTTGATGACCCAAAAACATAAGATATCTTTCCATTAAAGTGTTCGGCCTTAATCTATTACAATTCTTCGGTCTAGTGGCCACAACATACTTCAACGACACAACCATTCACTTTTCCATAGGTCGTAATGCCTCTAGAAATTGCCATGAAATTTTGGGATGCCACAATATATTTTAAAAACAGTATTGCTAAAATACTTTTTTGCAACACAAATTTAATGGACATTTTTTATATTTTTATTTTTTAAGAATATAATTTTTCTTTTTCTCTTTTCTTTTTTTTTTTTTTTTTTCTTCTTCAGCCAACCGCCAGCCATTACAACGGCCGACGACCGGCCACAAGCGAGCATCCAGCTAGCTGGACTCACCCAACACCGACGAGCTCAAGGCTCGCGAGATTGGCGAGGCTTGAGCCTTGCCAAACATCAGTGAGGCCTCCGCCTCGCTGGCATTGAGCGAGCTCAAGCCTCACCAAACGTTTGCGAGACCTCCGCCTCATCGGATCGTGCGAGCTCAAGCCTCACCTGGCCAGTCGCTAGCAGTCACAATGTTGGCCACCGGCTAAGGAAGGAGGAAGAAGAAAGAAAAAAGAAAAGAAAATTGAAATATAAAAAATAATTATAATTTTGATTTCTATAAAAAAAAAATATTTTTAGGGAAGAGAGAGATTGTGAAACTTTAGTTGCAAATGGGTTCTAAGTCCAACCCATTTAAAACTCATTTATCTTAAACTTTTTATTTCTAAACCTATTTAACTAGTTTCTTTAAAAACTAAGTGATCCATACATGACTCATTTTGCCATTTCTAAATTGATTTCTGACATTTTAAAAGAAACATCACATTGTTCCTCTCTCTTGATGTGTAGAGTTTCTCTCTACCGCCATGGTAGTTGACTTTCCAACCCTAATTTTCACCGTTGCTACCACCGTGCTTCCCCTTTCCGACTGAATTTAGCTTCTCGAACTTCCATGGCAATTCCCTCTCTTTCTCCTACCAGTCGCCCACCCCCTCCTTTACTCGTATTCCTTCCCTGTTAATTGCCCGTTTCTTGCTTTGCTTCGTTTTCCCATTCTCATCTTCCGCATATCTCAATTGCTCTGTTCCACCATCCCATCTGCCTATCTTGCCCTAATTGCTGCTTCATTGCTGGTTTGTTTTCCTTCTCCGACTAAGTCTGATTTTAAGCCTCTAACGTAATTCCCTCTCTTTCGTCTCCCAATTGTCTACCCATTCCTAGACTCATCTCCCTTTTCGTCTTCATGTGATTGTTTTGCCCAATTACTGCTTTCACATTCGCCTCTTTTGCATGCCTTAACTTCTCGTTTTTCCTCCACTCCTTCTGCTCATCATGCCCATCATGCCCTAACTGACGCTATTGTCGCTGGTATGTTTGTGCAACTAGACTAGATTGTTGCCTGACCTCTCCAACTTGGAAGGTTCCCCTGTGTAGGGCCAATAAGCCCCTCCTAATGAAGTTATTCGCTATCTGATCACTAATGGAGTACACCAATCAGGAAGAAGATGTTCGCCTTGTTGCTCTCTGCAATAGGTTGGGTTGCCTTTGGTCAGAATAGGAGATTGAGGTATGGGATGAGGCTGCGCCAGCAGAGAAGATAGAGGAGTGCAAACTGATTTTGGTGGGTAAAATCCTCTCTAACCCATCTGTTAATTTCCAAGCTTTCCAAAATACCATGAAGCGCACCTAGCGCACTGAAACAGTAGACATTTCCCAACCTGAAGCAAGGCTATATGTTGTCAAATTTCCTACTGAAGCAGAAAAACAACGAATACTAGATAATGGGCCTTGGCTTTTCTTGAGTCACTTAGTAATTTTAAAGCCTTGGATACCGAACACACCCCTCCACTGTTATGACTTCACCACTTGTGCCTTTTGGGTTTAGATATTTGGTCTTCCTCTAGAAAGGTGTAATGAAAGTATGATACAGAAAGCAATGCGTCATGTGGGAAAGGTGCTCGATGTTAAAGTAGAAACCAAAGAAGGCACCACATTTAGAGCAGGCGAGCCAAAGTGAAGATTAAACTACAAGACCCACTAAAACCAGACCAGCTAATCTGGTTAGAAGGAAAGAACATATGGCTGGATTTCCGTTATGAACGACTATCACATTATTGCTATTCATGTGGCAAACTTGGTCATTATGCTATGCATTGCAAAGACTTTCCTTTTGATGTAGATAAAATGGACAGGAAGAAAAACATGTATTATGGCCAATGGCTTCGTGCGGAAGTGCGCGAACACAGCCCTTTTTGGGTAACCTTTTATGAGACTCCTAGAAACAATGAAGAGGCTGAAGATATTATTCTGGAAACTCCTCAGTTATCCAATCAACTAATACCTGTGGAACAGCCAAGGAAGAACAAAGACAAGGCACATGTTGAGACTCCCGCAGACCACTCTCTGGTTACTTTCGCTGCACCGATTCAATGGCGCCACCAAGTTGGTAGTTTTGAAGGCAACGCGGCTGCAACAGTGAAGACCCCTGCATCAATACAAATTGAAGACGATAGAAACACAACCGTTGCATCGTCAAAGCTGAAGAAAATAAAAAGCACTCGTTTGACTCCCAAAGCAAGTTTTACCAAGAAAGCCAAAAGATATAATCCTTATGAGCTAAAACTTCATGCTCAAGAGGATTTGGAGGAAATGCACCTGATGGACACACCGATCATCGCGGTTAATGAACCTGGTAAATGGGATGTGGTGGCTAGCCCTCAAAAGCCACTAGGTGACAAATGAAGATCTTAAGCTGGAATTGTCAGGGTTTGGGCAATCCCCTGACAATTCAAGCCTTACGGGCCCTAGTGGCCTAGGAAAAGCCCCATGTGGTGTTTTTGATGGAAACAAAAAACCAGAACTTAGTACTCAAAAGAATCCAGAAGAGGCTGAAATTCCCAAGCTGTCTTATTGAAGATCCCATTGGCCTAGCAGGTGGCTTGGTAGTATTTTGGAATGAGCGGGTTTCTCTAGCTATAGAAAATCAGACTTTGGACTATATGGATATGATTTGCACAGATGTTGAGAATGGGCTACCCATGCACCTCACTTGTCTTCACGCGCCAGTGGTGTATTCACAAAGACATCGATTATGGGATGAACTACACCAAATCAGCCACTACAACACTTTACCATGGGTGTGTGTCGGAGATTTTAACGAAATCATTTACCATTGGGAGAAAACTGGCAATCGACTAGCAAACCACTATCGAATGCACTATTTTCATGAATTTTTGAATGCTTGCTCTCTCATGGATGTTGAAAGTAAGGGTTGTGCTTTCACTTGGATTAATAATTAGGATGGAGAGGAGTTAGTTAAAGAACGACTGGATTGAGTCCTATGTACAATAGATTGGCGTCTGACCTTTTAGGAAGCTGAAGTCTTCACCTTACCTGCCCTGGGTTTTGATCACAACCCGTTATTATTAAACACGGATGCCACCTCCGTTAAAAGGAAGAGGAGTTTTATCTTTGAGGCCTTTTGGCTTCAAGATCAAGAGTGCCGATCGGTCATCGTTGAATCCTAGCTTTCCTCACTAACGTCAGCTCTAACTCTTTCATCCAAACTTAAGACTATTTTGGCAACTCTTGCTACTTGGAGTCGACGAAAGTTTGCTAAGGGACACCATCAAATTAGCCTTTTGAAACAACAAATCCAGCACCTCACAAATCAACCTAATAGCCTTTATGATATAGCGGAGGTCAATCATCTAAAAATAGAGATTCAGCATCTATGGCAGCAGGAAGAGCAATATTGGGCAATGAGATCACGGGTCAATTGGCTAAAATGGGGGGATAAAAACACAAAATTTTTCCATGCCACCACTATCCAACGCAGGCAACGTAATCGTATAAGTATACTACAGGATGAAGATCAAACTTGGGTTCGCAATCAATAGACTGAAGGATATGACAAGGAATTTCTTTCAAAGGTTGCACACCTCAACGGGACATCGTGACTATAAACCTATCCTGATGCAATGTCCACATGTGGTAACGAAGGATATGAATATTGCTCTCACAGTTGCTGTTACTCAAGCAAAAGTTAGACAAGCAGCCTTTCAGTTGGGAGCCACAAAAGCGCCAGGACCGGATGGATTGAATGGGCTGTTCTACCAACATCATTGGGATATTCTACAGGAAGATCTTTTCCTATCGGTGCAAGAATTTTTTTAACTCTGGTGTTCTGTGACCTGAGCTTAATCAGACCACTTTGATTCCTAAGATACCAAATCCGGAACACCTGGATCAATACCGCCCAATCAACCTCTGCAACTTTGTATACAAATTCATCTCCAAGCTACTAGCAAACCGCCTTAAACCCTGGTTACCTAAACCGATCTCCATAGAGCAATAAGCTTTTGTTAGTGGCCGTCAGATCCAAGATAACATTTTAGTCATTCAGGAGGTCCTCCATCAGCTTCGGATTAGAAACAAAAAGAACATATTTCAGGCAGTTCCGAAGTTAGACATGTAGAAGGCATACGACTGGGTTGAATGGGATTTCCTTCGGGATTATTTACTCCATTTGGGTTTCCATACCAAATGGGTTTAATGGACAATGCAATGCATCACCACCGCCTCGCTCAGTGTTAAACTCAATGGAGAAAATCTACCTTATTTTAACCCAACAAGGGGGCTCAGACAGGGGGACCCTATCTCTCCATTCCTTTTCATTCTGGTGGCGAATGTACTGTCTATACTTATCCATCGAGCTGTGGGAATAGGAAATCTAAAAGGTATTCAATTAAACAAGTGGTGTCTTACTCTTTCCCATCTATTTTTTGCAGATGATGTTATATTTTTCCTTGATGGCAAAATATAGGAATGTCAGAACCTAGCCAATATCCTCAACCAATATTGCCTAGCAACGAGTCAAGCTGTGAACCAAAACAAATCTGGTATTTTCTTTAGGAAGGCCTGTCTCGTTCATCTACAGGAAAACCTGGCCTAAGAGCTTCGAGTACCTGTGTTAACAAAGACTAGTAAATACCTAGGTATACCATCGGATTGGGGAAGATCAAAAAAGGAGGTGTTCGCCTGGATATTGGGTCGAGTTAATTCAAAATTGGAAGGCTGGAAAGAGCAGTTCATTTCCTAGGGTGGTAAGGAAACTTTAATTAAAACAATAGTCCAGGCAATCTCTCAGTATGCCATGTCTATCTTTAAGATTCCTGTATCTCTCTGTAAAGCTATTGAGCAGAAAGTTGCAAGATTCTAGTGGCAAAATAATAGCATCAAGTCAGGTATCTATTGGAAAAGATGGGATGCACTAAAAACTAGGAAAGACATCGGGGGACTTGGCTTTCGTGACCTTATCACCTTTAACAAAGCCCTACTAGGAAAACAAGCATGGCGTCTCCTACAAAACCCATCTTCGCTGTGGAGTCAACTTTTTAAGGGTCTTTACTATCATTCGATAGAGTTCTGGCATGCCGACAAAGGGGCTAGACCATCCTGAGGCTGGCAGAGTATACTGACTGACAAAGACTCGATATTGAATCACATAGAATGGTCAGTTGTGTTGCAGAAAACTTCCCTATTTGTTTTGAAGTTGACAAAATGCTTCCATCAGTCTAGTCCGAAGACTTGCAAACTCTACTGTCAAAGTCTGAAGACCTCCAGACTCAAGTTTTAAAGTCTGCCCTCTTTGACAGTTTCCAGACCGACGAAGAAAAGTTTTATCCGTTGGAGAAATCTTATCTAGATGCGATTATTTCTTTGAGGATCTGATTTGTTCGGTTAAAGAAGATCACTTAGCTAGAGATAACACATCAAGATCTATTATTTGTATTGAAGCTAATTCGAGTAAATTTGATTTGTTGATTGGTGAAGTAAACTTGGAAAGTTCTACTTATGGAAACCTAGATCCTGATTGTATGGGCGAACAAGATTGGTGGGCTATCATCACATTCCTTAATTAACTCGAGATCTTCTTAAATTGATTCTGTCCAACGGGTTGATTGGAAGAACTCCTTTGGAAGGTGCCAACGGTTATGAAGGCATGGAGGAGTATATAAGGATGACGCTCTAGTTATTCGAGGGAGTGCGTGATAGAAAAATTCCAAAGTCTAAAGATTCTTGTTCTTTGCTACTTCATTTGCTGAGCTTAGTTTGTACTCAAAAGAGAGATTAGATACTTGTGAGATCTTGAGGAAGTGTAGCAGAGTCTCTGCACTGTGGAATCAAGGACGTGAGACTATAAAATCTCTTTTGATTATTAGTGGAATCCAGCCAATGGGCTGTCAGCGTGGGAAAGTGGACGTAGGCTTGATCTAAGCCGAACCACTATAAACCTTGTGTTTTAATTCTCTTTCCCTAATCTCTTTACTTTAATCCGTAGCCTTACTTAACTGTTTACAAAACTGTCTCATCTTTAATCCATTATTCTTAAAAGAAAATGTATTCTGATTGAGCTTTGCAAAAATCTCTTTAAGCACCTATTCACCCCCCTCTAGGTGCTCCTACTAGCCCTTTCAATTGGTATCAGAGCCTGTGTACTCTTTTAATTGAAGTGTTTTTACTTCTGAGTTAAAGATCTATGGCTAATATGTTGGCTCCAGGTTTGGTTGAAGGCCAAAGCAACACCAGACCGCCTTACTTTGATGGAAAGGAATACAGCATATGGAAAAACAAGATGAAGGCATTCCTAAGATCAAAAGATCCTCTGGAATGGGATGTGGTAGAAAGAGGAATCATTCCTAAAGCTACATCAGTCTCAGAGAGGGGAAAAGAAGCTGCAGAATCTAGTGAAATGACTCAAGAAGAGATAACCAAGAGACAAGCTCTTGATGCAAAAGCGATTTACTCTTTATATTGTGCTTTATCTCCTACTGAGTATAATAGAATATCCTCTTATGAAACAGCTAAAGAAGTCTGGGATAGGCTACACATCACCTATGAAGGAACTGATCGAGTGAAAGAAACTAGGATCAATATTCTACTCGGACAGTATGAAGCCTTCAAGATGAAGCCAGGAGAATCTATCACTGACATGTTTAGTCGTTTTACAGAGATTGTAAATGGTCTAGAATATCAGGGTTAACCAATCTCAGGACCCATGAAGGTTAACAAATTGCTGCGTGGACTCTCCAAAGATTGGAATCACGTAAAGACATCAATAAGGAAAACACAAAGGATCATGCCGCTCTCCGTAGACGAACTGGTTGACACACTTCAGTCTTATGAAGTGGAGCAAATAAATGAAGAAGAAGATCTCAAAGGTAAGAAGTCTATTGCTTTAAAATCTAACGATGATTATGATATTACAGACTGTGAAGAAGATCTGGACAATGAAGAGCTAGCACTTTTGATAAGAAGGTTCAAGAAACTAAACAAAAAGGGAAGAAGATTCAATTGGAAAAAACAAAGCACTCAAAAGTTTCAAAACAAATCAAATGAGGATGATGAATCCAATAAAGATGTGATTTGCTTTGAATGCAAGAAAAATGGACATATCAGACCCAACTGTCTTTTGTTGAAGAAAAAGAAAGGAAAAGCTGAGAAATACCGAAAGGCTCTCAAAGCATAAACATGGAGCGATACTGAATGTGAAAAAAGTGATGATGATTATGCCAATATCTGTTTTATGGCAAAATCAGAATCAGACTCAGATTCTGAAATAGACTCAGACTCAGACAATGAAATTGAGGTAAGTAACTTAAAAATTCCTTCTAAAGTTTCGAAATACATCGATGAACTTTGTCTTAGCCTCAAAACTTCTCTTAAGAGGATTTCCGAGCTAAAAAGAGAGAATTATACACTGAAGCAACAGGAAAATTCTTGGAAAGAAAAGTTTGAAAATTTAGACAAAATTTTTGTTGTTTTAAAAGAAAATGCTGACTCTCTTTAAAAAGAAAATACATGTTTGAAAATGACATTTCAAATATTTCAAAAAGGTTTTCAATAGGATCTGAGACGTTAGAAAAGATTCTTAAAGACCTTACTTTAACAAATCAGGCTTGGGAATGACTTCTGAAACCATTCCTTTGATTGATTTTCCAAAAGTAAAGGAAAGACTCAAACAAAGACCTACAAAAGCTTCTTATAGAAATCATTTTCAAAATTCTTTGTAAAACCTGTTGGGCGAAGTGCTCTCAAATGCTCTAAGTGTAACAGCTCAGAACACTTTGAGAAAGAATGTCCTATGGTTTGGAGACATGTTAAGAAGGATTGGGCAAAGACTGTATATTGCACTAACTCCTCTGGGCCCAAGAAAATGTGGGTACCAAAGAAGACTTGAGTTTCTTTTTTAATTGCAGGTCACTGTCAAGAAGAAAATTAAATGGTATTTGGACAGTGGATGCTCAAGACATATGACAGGAGATTCAAGTTGTTTTATAAAGTTTGTTCAAACCAATGGTGGAAAAGTTTCTTTTGGTGGAAATAGCAAAGGAAAAAGTATAGTGGAATCTACGAACGAACACTAAGAATCTGTATGCTCGTGCTTTTCGAGAAGGCAGGTCCGGTCAGTCCTTCTCCAATGTAGGGGGCGGTCGCATCTCTTCTTATCTCTTATTTTATTTATTGTTTGTATTAATTTTTTTATTAATTTATTCCTTTTTGTATTTTTTTAATTTGAATTTATTATAAGTTCTATTTTTTTTTGCAAAAAATAAAGAACTCATTCCTGTAGATTAGATCAAATTGAACCCTACTAATTGGTGGAGATTCCTCTTTAATCAAAAATCTTTTTGGATGCGGAACTGTAAAGATTGAAAGTCTCACAATCAACAATGTCTCCTGTGGAAGGATTAAATTACAATCTACTCAGTATAAGTCAACTATGCGACACTGGGTTCAAAATCAACTTCCAGGAAGGAACATGTTCGGGAACCAGTAAAGATTACTCTCAATCTTTTATCGGGCGTAGACATGGAAATATTTATCTTCTGGATATAAAACCAGAAAGACCTCAATGCTTAATATCAATACAAGATGAAGTAAATCTCTGGCATCGTAAGCTTGGGCATATCAATATGAAGCAAATTGCCAAAATCTCTTCCAAGAAGCTTGTTCGAGAACTACCCAATCTGAAATATCAAAAATCTGACTTATGCACACCATGTGTGTTGGGAAAACAGGTTAGAAGTTCTTTTAAACCATTAAATCAAGTTTCCACTAATCGTGTATTGCAGCTCCTGCATATGGATCTCTTTGGACCAACCAGAACTCAAAGCATTGGTGGAAAAAGATTCTATCTAGTAATAGTGGATGATTATTGACGATTTACTTGGGTCTACTTTCTAGCAAGTAAGTCTGAAACCTTCTCTCACTTTTCAAAATTTGTCAAGAAAGTTCAGAATGAGAAATGTTATGTTATTTCAAGCATTCGGACAGACCATGGAGGTGAGTTTGAAAATCAAGACTTTGATAAATTCTGTGATAAATCTAATATTCAGCATATGTTCTCCTCTCCATACACTTCTGAGCAAAATGAAGTTGTGGAAAGGAAGAATAGATCATTACAAGAAATGGCAAGAACTCTTTTAATTGAAAGTAATATTTCTTCTCATTTTTAGGCTGAAGCAGTTTCTACAGCATGCTATATTATTAACAGAGTATTCTTAAGGCCTATTCTGGAGAAAACTCTCTATGAATTATACAAAGAAAAGAAGCCAATTGTTTCTTATTTTCATATGTTTGGTTGCAAATGTTTTATTTTGAAAAATGCAAATGATCGAATTGGTAAGTTTGAAGAAAAATCAGACGAAGGAATCCTTGGGTATTCAACCTCCAGTAAAGCCTACAGAGTATTCAACAAGAAGACTCAGCGTGTGGAAGAATCGATGAATGTTAAATTTCAAGACTCTCTACAAAATCAATTGATTCAGACTCACACTAAAGAATCTGAACCTGCTCCAGACTCTACAAAGTCTATTTCCTCTGAAGCAGCTCAGACTTCATAAGAACATCAACAAATAGATGGAGAAGAATCAACTCAAAAGGAAGATGAACAATCTATCAGACCAACCAGCAACTGGAAGCACAAGTCTAGTCATCCCAAAGAACTCATTATTGGCAATATTAATGAAGGGATTCGTACCAGATCCAAGAAGCAAGAAGAGTCTAGCGCTGTGGCACTTATTTCTAAAATAGAACCCAAAAACATTGAAGAAGCTCTATCTGACAAAAGTTGGATTGAAGCAATGCAAGAAGAACTCAGACAGATGTTTGGGAATTGACTCCTAAACCAAAAGGTAAATCTATTATTGGAGTTAAATGAGTTTTCAGGAACAAGATGTACGAAAAAGGAAAAGTGGTAAGGAACAAAGCAAGACTCGTGGCCAAAGGATACACGCAAGAAGAAGGGATAGACTATGATGAGACTTATGCTCCTGTAGCAAGGTTAGAAGTGATTAGATTATTACTTGCTTTTGCTTATTATAAGAATTTCAGGTTATTCCAAATGGACGTCGAAAGTGCATTCCTAAATGGATTTATTCAAGAAGAAGTCTATGTGGAACAACCTCCCGGTTTTGAAGATCCAAGGAAACCGAACTCTCTATTCAAACTGAAAAATGCTCTATATGGATTAAAGCAAGCATATCAAGCTTGATATGACAAGTTAAGTGAGTTTTTAATTCAAAATGGTTTTGTTAAAGGAAAAGTAGACATTACCTTGTTTATTAAAAAGGAAGGTAAAAACATTTTACTTGTTCAAATTTATGTTGATGACATTATATTTGGATCACTTAATGAGAACCTGTGCAAGAAGTTTTCTAAGTCTATGCAAGATGAATTCGAGATGAGTATAATGGGTGAACTATCCTTCTTTCTCGGGCTACAAGTAAAACAAATGAAGGAGGGAATCTTCATTCACCAAGAAAAATATGCCAAGGAACTTGTCAAAAAGTTCGGATTGGAGAATTACAAAAAGACTGATATACCAATGTCAAGTTCTTTGAAGCTGGACAAAGATGAAGGAGGAAAGAAAGTTGACCAGAAGCTCTACAGGAGTATCATTGATTCACTTCTTTATCTTACCGCTTTTAGATCGACATTTTGTTTAGTGTTTGCATTTGTGCCAGATTTCAATCAGATCCCAAAGAATCTCATCTAAGCGCTGCGAAACGCATCATCAAATACGTTGCAACAACCTCTAAGTTAGGTCTTTAGTATCCCAAAGAATGAGACTTTACTCTCCTTGGATATTCAGACGCAGATCTAGCAAGTTGCAGAGTTGATAGGAAGAGCACTTCTAGAACATGTCAATTACTTGGTAACAGAACAGTATCTTTGTTCTCAAGGAAGCAAAGTACTGTAGCTCTCTTAATAGCAGAAGCAGAGTACGTAACTCTTGGAAGTTGCTGTTCTCAAATCCTATGGATAAAACAACAACTGAGAGACTTTGGAATCGAAGACTCATGCACCGAGATCAAATGTGACAACACCAGCACAATCAATCTCACAAAGAATCCAATTCTTCATTCAAGAGCAAAACACATAGAGATTCGACACCATTTTATTAGAGATCATGTTCAAAGTGGAGAAGTCTTGATCCAGTTCATTGACTCAAAGAATCAGCTGGCAGACATATTTACAAAACCTCTAGAGAAAAGTCTATTTGAGTCTATTCAATCCAGACTTAACATCTTATCTCTTAAAGACTAAAGAAGCTCAGACTCAGGGATAAAGTTTGAAGATGTTCAGACTCAGAAGGTCAAGAGTTACAACTGTAAGTTATTTCGATTCTAGTATTTTAATTTTCGGATAAAATCTCGAAAAGGTATTATTGTTTATTAATCGCAAATTGATTGTTGTTGTCTTTCCAAGTTTTTGAAATTATAGCTATTATTCTTTTTCAAAAAGGAAGTTATCATTTTTGAAAAGGCAGTTATCTATTTTCAAAAATGCAGTTATTCTTTTTAAGACATTTTTATTTTTCCTTTTATGTCGATCCGAATACCCCGTTTATATACAGTTCTCTCTTCTTCGTTTTTACCCACAAACCATATAGCACAAATCTTCACTTTCTTACTCTTTCTCTCTAGTTTAATCCATAAAGTAATCATCTTTCTCGCGAATCGAGTTTGAAAAAGTCTCTCAAAGACCTTGATAATGTCTTCTCAAAGAAAGTCCTCAAGGATTGCAAGCAGGGGACCACAGCATATGCATGAGGGTCCTACGCACTTCAATCTGACCAAGGAAGAAGACTCTCCAAGGCAGCAGCAAAGTTAGCAACAACATTCTCAACCGCGTCATTCTTCTCGAGCTAGACCACAAGAGCCTCAGCAACAACAAACAGAGGAAGAAATTATTGAGGATGCCAAATCAGTAAGGACTCTTAAGCCTGCTTTTACTTTCAAACTCTACACCGCTTTGAAGGAAGGAGGTTCTGCGATGACCTTCATTGATGAATTTTTAAGTGAGAAAGGGTACTGAAATGAAACCGATTTTTTAAGAATGATGGAATGCTTGGGAATTGCTCCTGTTGGTTCAGCAGAGAGGGCTTTCACGAATTTTCCGAGTGATCCACGTTTTGGAGGATTTAGTCAACCAAAAGGAAAAGATGACGATGAAAAGATGTTTATTCATTTTAAGCCAAGGATGGGTGTCGCTGCGAACATTCGTGGAATAATGGTGGATCTGTTTCATTCTGAGGAACACAAGCATGTTTATTCTAAACTGCTCAAGTGAGGGGTGATGAACCCAATGAGTGTGGATTTTGATTTTCTCAATTCGTTGAACGTAAAGTTGCGGGAGAAGTTTACTTTACTTCAACTTGAACGATTTTGTTCTGAGACATCTATAGCTCATCCGGAACTTACCGCATATTTCTATTCCAATCTAAGCTTTTTAGATGCAAATAGATTTTCTTTTAGTGTTAGAGACCAAGATTATGTGGTAGACATGGACACTCTGGCTAATTTGATTGGAGTGGAGAGAGGGACTTTCCAATCAATCAGTTTGTCTATAGGTCATGCTACTATGGAGCTTGTTCAAGATAGAATTGTAGAAGGCCGGATTTCTTATTTGAGGATGAATGCCTCTAATATCTTGCTCCATAAGATTGTGATTAATTGTCTCGGACCCAAATCCACATCAAAGACTGATGTCTCCAATTCTGAAGCAAAGCTGATGTACGCCATCAACACTGGATACAAGTTCTCTCTGCCTCACACCATCATGTTTCACATGTATAGGTCAATGGTAAAGGACAAGGGACAGCTCTCTTATTCTAGTCTAGTTACTCGTCTGTTCAAACATCTTAACATCCAATCTCCCAGAATTCTGTGTGTCCGAACTATTGATCCAATGGTGGTGGGTCTGAAGATGGTCTCAAAGATGCGACTAAATGAGCTAAACAAGGCTTTAGAGAAGTTTAAGGAGAAGACTCCTGTTAAGACTCGACAAGACTCTGTGGCTGCAAAAAGGAAAGGCAAGGAGCCCATGACAGCTCCGTCTAAAAAGAGGAGAGCACTCATCTTACAGGATGAAGAAGATGAGGATGATATAACTATCTCCACTCTTTCCTTGAAAAATTTACAGCATCTTGTTCTTGAGACAGAGTAGAAGAGAAATCAAGAGAGAGAGGAAACAAAACAAAGGAATGAAGAAGAAGAAGAAGAAGAAGAAGAAGAAAAAGAAGAAGAAGAAGAGCAAAGAGAAGGAGAAAGTCACGGTGAGGAGAAAGAACAAGATCATCCTGGCATTGAAGAAGAGATAGAGCAAGAAGAATACTTCTCTCCTCCTGAAGGCATTGAAACAGGGGGAGCTACTGCTAAGAGAGGTACTTCTTCTCCTGTTTTTACTAGTGATGATGTTAGCCGATCTCCTGCCGATCTAGAGGATGTGTATGCCTCTCACTTTCCTGAAGAAGGCAATGAGGTTTCATCTTCAAGCCTAGATGCTCGTGCCGAAGTTCCATCATCCGGCAACTCTCCACAATCTGATCATGCTGAAGCAAGCAATCAAGCTGACAACTCTGCAGACTTTAAGAGACTGCTTGAACTTATTCTAGAGATTAAAGGATAGGTATATGCTCTGGGATGTGAATTACAAAACATGCAGAATGCTCATCAAGCCTCTTCAGTTTCTTTGCACGATCAAGTTCAAGCCCTTAGTCTTCAAGCTCAAGCAAATGCAAAGGGTGAGGATTTAGCGCAACTGAAGGAGGATATGAGGAAGTTGGAAGAGACTGTTAAGTCGATGGGAGATTTCAAGCTCGTTCGCGTTCCTAAACCATCTTAATTCTATTCTCTTTACACTCTCTACTTTTTGTTGTTGACAAAAATGGGGAGAAGTTGGTGCTGCAAATTTTTCTTGTGATTTTGATTTGACTCTATCTCGTTGACTTTATCTCTTATTGGACTGGTTTGGATTTTGGTTGGTTTGGACTTTGGACTGACTGTATTTTGAATTTTTAATGCTTACAGTATCTTAAGCTATATTGATGATTTTGGTAAAGATAGTTGTTTTACAGGACTAACTTGTTTTCTGCGGATGCAGAATCACTACTATCTTTATCCTAATCTTTTTATCTTTTATAAGATATCTTTGTTTGCTTAAGTATTGTTTTGCAGATCAAAAGTATCCAAATCTACAGGAAAGTTTTGTCACCATAAAAAGGGGGAGATTGTTGGAGAAAACTTTCCTATTTGTTTTGAAGTTAACAAAACGTTTCCATCAGTCTAGTCTGAAGACTTGCAAACTCTACCGTCAAAGTCTAAAGACCTCCAGACTCAAGTTTTAAAGTCTGCCTTCATTGACAGTTTCCAGATCGACGAAGAAAAGTTTTATCCGTTGGAGAAATCTTATCTAGATGTGATTATTTCTTTGAGGATTTGATTTGTTCAGTTAAAGAAGATCACTTGGCTGGAGATAGCACCTTAAGATCTATTATTCGTATTGAAGCTAATTCGAGTAAATTTGATCCGTAGATTGGTGAAGTAAACTTGGAAGGTTCTACTTATGAAAACCTAGATCCTGATTGTATGGGCGAACAGGATTGGTGGGCTATCATCACATTCCTTAATTAACTCGAGATCTTCCTAAATTGATTCTGTCCAACGGGTTGATTGGAAGAACTCCTTTGGAAGGTGCCAACGGTTATGAAGGCATGGAGGAGTATATAAGGAAGACGCTCCAGTTATTCGAGGGAGTGCGTGATAGAAAAATTCCAAAGTCTGAAGATTCTTGTTCTTTGCTACTTCATTTGCTGAGCTTAGTTTGTACTCAAAAGAGAGATTAGATACTTGTGAGACCTTGAGGAAGTGTAGCAGAGTCTCTGCACTGTGGAATCAAGGACGTGAGATTGTAAAATCTCTTTTGATTATTAGTGGAATCCAGCCAATGGGCTGTCAGCGTGGGAGAGTGGACGTAAACTTGATCTAAACCGAACCACTATAAACGTTGTATTTTAATTCTCTTTCCATAATCTCTTTACTTTAATCCGTAGCCTTACTTAACTGTTTACAAAACTGTTTCATCTTTAATCCATTATTCTTAAAAGAAAACGTATTCTGATTGAGCTTTGCAAAAATCTCTTTAAGCACCTATTCACCCCCCTCTACGTGCTCCTACTAGCCCTTTCAAGTTGGAGATGGAAAATGGATCTCAATACGAGATGATAAATGGCTTTCTCGAGGTATCATTGGCAGGCCTGCGCCCAGAGGAGAACCAGTGAAGGTTGCAGACTTCATCCTACCAAGTCAGAGTAACCGAAATGAATCCCTTCTACGCAATAGTTTTGATGATCAAACTATTAAGGAAATCCTTACTATTAAGCTCTGCACTCATTGCATAGTGGATCAACTCATTTGGATTGGCACTCAGAATGGCGTATATACGGTTAAAAATGGTAACAACTCCATCAGATCTGCAGAAGTCACTACTGCACAAGGTTGCGCCTCCTCCTCCTATCAAACACCACAACAGCTTTGGCACAAGATATGGAATATGAAACCCCCCCCCCCCGGAAGCTACGAATCTTTATGTGGTCCTTATGCCATAATGCTTTATCTACAAGGGACAACCTCTACCACAGACGCATCATTCTAGATCCAGTGTGTCTACTTTGTCAAACGCATAGCCCAGAAACAATAGAGCACATACTCCTGATATGTCCATGGACACGCCATGTTTGGTCTCATTCAGCGGTTCAAATGATACCAAAAGCATATCACACACAATGCATCGATGCTTGGTTAACAGATCTGCTACATGAATGAGATCTCTTACCTAATCTGAAGACCCTAGCGCATATCCTGTGGCAGATCTGGAAATCCAGGAATAACTTTGTTTTCCGCAGGCTTCTCCCTGATTTGGCACAGGTAGTTGTAATGGCTTTTGCGAATGCCCAATCCGCTCGTCGATGTCATGGAGTGATGTCGGGATCTCGGATTTGCTCCTCAGCTTCAAATCGGGTGGGGTGCCCACCGAAGCCCGAAACTCTGAAAATCAACATCGACAGAGCTTTTCCCACAGCTCCAAACGAGGGATCGGTGGCGTCTGTCAGTCGAGATCATTCTGGCTGGCTTGTTGACGGATTCACCTGCACCGTTACAACTACCTCACAAACAGAGGTACAAGCCCTCATACTCACCTTACAAAACTTGTTGCAGAAAGAGAAGGAAAGGGAACAACTCACTTTGGAATTCAACTGCTTGGTACTCGTAGACACCACGCATACTCCTTGTTCGACACCATGGGAGGTCCGTGCGCTCATCTCAGAGGCTGCAGCACTGCTCCCCTATTTCCCTAGCTTACAGATTGTGCATTGTAGAAGAGAAGCCAACCATATTGTTGACTGGGCCGCAAAGGCCCATGGGCACTGAAGTCTCCCCACGAAATGGGTTACGTCCCCTCCCCCACCTCTGTTGGATCTTCTCTATACTGATGTTCTGGCAAATGGTGGCACCTTTGGTTAAATTATATACTATCTCTCCGTTTTCGACCAAAAAAAAAAAAGAGGCGTGGGGTCATTCTTCGATGACTTTGAATGTTTTGCCTCATTGGAATTGAATAAGGGGTTGAAAAGACATCTCTACTTAGCGTGTCGTTAGATAGGCATGGTGGTATCTAATCCCAATTCCACTAACTAATCACACTTCATTGGTCATTTGTTTTATTAATTCGAGGATGACTCGGGGATTGGGATTAGCCGATCAAAAAAGAACAAAAGAAATTGCCTCACATAATTTAACTACTCCGATTCAACATACATATCCAATCATGTGTCTAGATTATCCGTGTTCACGTAGAATTAATTTTACATCAAAAAAACTACCATAGTGCTTCGAAAGATTATTTATCTTGTAGTGATGACTCGTCTGATGGGAGAACAATAACAATTCGAACAATATTGAATTAACGCAGCGGAATAAAATAATCTCCCCTCTTGTGTAAACCTAATAGGAATCGATATAGTAGAGTAAAATAACTACCAAACACGCAAACACAAGACGATTTTTTTACGTGGAAAACCCCTCGATGTGAGGAGATCAAAAACCACGGGACTGGAGTCCACCAGAAATTCTTCACTATCAGCAAAATTGTTCTTCTCTAGCAAATACTAGAGGTACATAGCAGCAAACACCTCAAGAACATAATTCTTAGCAATACACATGAACTTCACAAGAGATCAAGGATAAATCTGATCAAAAACGCAGGTTTTGATCAATCCACGAAAAACCTGATATAGGGAGCTTCAAACGAAAATCAAACCGTTCAGATTTGAGAAAATTGCGCCACGAACATGCTGACAAAATTTCAGCTCAATCGGACCACGAATCGACCTCCGATGCCAGCTTGATGTAAATCAAATATTGCCTCAAACCCCAAATTTTCTGTTCTTCTCTTTTTCTCTTGTTACTATTTCCTTTTGTGGCTATCACTTTATATATATAATGAGAAACCCTATTTCCTCATATAACTTATCATATGGGCTCAAGCCCTTTTTGGGCTTGCAACTCATTGGGCCTCCTCCACATAGGAGTGAACCCAGCTAACAAATCTCCCCCTCACGACAATGTGGAGGGATTCACCTTCCCTGCTATCGATTGTCAATATTCAAGCTTCTCTCTTGGTAGAGTCTTCGTCATCATATCAGAGCCATTATGATCCATATGAATTTTCTCAAGTTCCAACAACTTTTCATCTAGAACATCCCTTATCCAATGATATCTAACAAAACCACTTAGATTCGAGAAAATTGCGCCACGAACATGCTGACAAAATTTCAGCTCAATTGAACCACGAATCGACCTCCGATGCCAGCTTGATGTAAATCAGATATTGCCCCAAACCCCAGATTTTCTGTTTTCTCTTTTTCTCTCTTGTGAAGTTCATGCGTATTGCCAAGAATTATGTTCTTGAGGTGTTTGCTGCTATGTACCTCTAGTATTTGCTAGAGAAGAACAATTTTGCTGATAGTGAAGAATTTCTGGTGGACTCCGGTCCCATGGTTTTTGATCTCCTCACATCGAGGGGGTTTTCCACGTAAAAAAATCGTCTTGTGTTCGCGTGTTTGGTATTTATTTTACTCTACTATATCGATTCTTATTAGGTTTACACAAGAGGGGAGATTATTTTATTCCGCTTCGTTAATTCAATATTGTTCGAATTGTTATTGTTCTCCCATCAGAGTGGTATATGAATTGCGCTTTGATTATCACAAAATAACACATACCTCTTTTGCTTGAACCCAAGTTCTTCTAAGAACTTCTTCATCCATAACATCTCTTTACTAGCTTCAGTCACTGCAATAAATTCAGCTTCGGTTGTAGAAAGTGCAACACATTTCTGCAATCTTGACTTCCATGACACGGCTCCACCCGCAAAAGAAATCAAATAACCAGAAGTAGATTTATGAGTATCAATATCTCCTGCCAAGTCAGAATATGTGTATCCAACTAACTCAAGTTTCCCGATCCCGAAACTAAGTTTCAACTTTGAAGTTCCTCGAAGATACCTCATAATCCACTTAACTGCATTCCAGTGCTCTCTGCCTGGATTTGACAAATAGCGACTAACAACACTAACTGCGTGCGCCAAGTTTGGGCATGTACATACCATTGCATACATTAAGCTTCCTACAACTGAAGCATATGGAACACTTTCCATATCTTTCTTCTCTTTATCAGTCGTAGGACTTTGCTTCATATTTAACTTAAAGTGGGCAGCAAGAAGAGTACTAACCACTTTAGCATTGTCCATGTAAAATTTCTGAAGGATCTTCTCAATATATTTCTCTTGCGACAAAAACAACTTCTTAGCATCTCTATCTCGGGTAATTCTAATGCCAAGAATCTGCTTCGCCGAGCCCAAGTCTTTCATGGCAAAAGACTTGCTCAATTGTTTCTTCAATAACTCAATTCTTGAAGCATTCCTGCCAACAATCAACATATCATCAACATAAAGCAAGAGAATAATAAAGTCATCATCAGAGAATTTTTGGACAAACACACAGTTATCCGAGGAAGTCTTCTTATAGCCATGTTCTGTCATAACTGACGTAAACTTTTTGTACCACTGCCTCGGTGCTTGTTTTAGGCCATAGAGACTTTTATTCAATTTGCACACATAATCCTCTTTCTCTTTCACTTTGAAGCCCTCAGGTTGTTCCATGTATATCTCTTCCTCCAAATCACCATGTAGGAAGGCTGTTTTAACATCCATTTGCTCAATTTCCAAATCTAGGGTAGCTGCTAAGCTTAGTACCACACGGATAGAAGACATTTTCACTACCGGAGAAAATATATTATCAAAATCAATACCCTTTCTCTGACCAAAACCCTTAACAACCAATCTAGCTTTGTACCGTGGTTGTGAAGTACGTTCATCTTGCTTCAACCTATATACCCACTTGTTCTTCAAAGCTCTATTACCTTTAGGTAACTTCATCAACTCAAAAGTATGATTATCATAAAGTGACTGCATCTCATCTCGCATAGCATCAAACCAATTGCTTCTGTACTCATCTTCTATTGCTTATGCATAGCACTCTGGTTCACCTGCATCAGTCAATAATACATACTCATCTTCAGAATACCTGGTGGAAGGTCGCCGGTCTCTAACGGATCTTCGGACTTGAACATCCAGTGGAACATCTAATTGAGCCTCTGGTTCAGGAATATTATTGTCTGTTTCAACATGTTCAGGAACATGTGCGTTATTTGGAACATTGACTTCCTGCTGCTCTTCGTCAACCTGTGTAGGAATATTTGTAAGAGGAACTGGATCTAAATCAACCAAATTATTACTAACATGTGGTGTTGAAATCATCTCCGCTTTCTCAATATCCTCTATTGTTTGATCTTCCATAAACACAACGTCTCTGCTTCTTACAATTTTCTTTTCAACCGGATCATAAAATTTATAGCCAAGCATATCATGTCCATAACTGATAAATATGCACTGTCGTGTTTTCACATCAAGTTTAGACCTCTCATCTTTGGGAATATGCACAAAAGCTTTGCACCCAAAGACACGCAAATAATCATAAGAAACATCTTTGCCTGTCCAAACTCTATTAGGAACATCAAACTCTAAAGGAACGCATGGAGTAAGATTTAATATATGCACAACTGTACTTAAAGCCTCACCCCAAAAGGATCCAGGTAGCTTTGACTGTGAAAGTAAGCATCTTACCCTTTCAACCAGTGTTCTGTTCATTCTCTCAGCTAAGCCATTTAACTGAGGCATCTTGGGAGGTGTCTTTTGATGTCAAATACCTTGTTGTCTGCAATATTCATCAAAAGGTCCAATATACTCTCCCTCGTTATCAATTCTGATGCATTTCAATTTCTTTCCAGTCTGTCTCTCAACTGAAGCCTGAAATTGCTTAAAAGCATCTAACACTTGATCTTTAGTTTTCAAGGTATGAATCCAAATTTTCCTTGAAAAATCATCTATGAAGGTAACAAAATAAAGAGAGCCACCAAGTGATTTTGTTTTCATAGGACCGCAAACATCAGAATGCACTAAATCCAGTATACCTGACTTTCTTGAAGGAGGGGAGCTTTTAAATGCAACTCTATTTTGTTTTCCTGCTAAACAGTGAGCACACTTCTTTAGCGCTAAACTTTTTAATCCTGAAAGGAGCTTCTTCTTGGCCAATATTGATAGACCCTTCTCACTGATGTGACTGAGTCTCTTATGCCATAATTCAGCTGCATCTTTGCTATCTACTGCATTAATTTTGTCTGTGGACAACTTTGCCTGCATAATGTACAATGAAGAATATTTTTCACCTCTAGCCACAATAAGAGAACCTTTGGTGAGCTTCCATTGACCATTACTGAAAGTGCTGCAATACCCCTCATCATTCAATTTGCCTGTAGAAATCAAATTCAAGCGGATATCAGGTATATGTTTAACATTATTCAATACTAACCTTGTGCCATTGCTGGTTTCTAGGCACACATCACCGATGCCTACAGCTTGAGCTAGCCCATTGTTTCCCATCTTCATAGATCCGAAGTCACCTGACCTGTATGATGTAAAGAAATCCCTACGAGACGTAGCATGAACGGATGCACCACTATCAATTACCCAACTAGTCTCATGAGAAACAAAATTCACTACATCACCATCAAAAATAGTGAGAAAGTCTTCTTTAAGTGTAGCAACACGATTGTTATCACTGTCATTATCACTTTTCTTCTCTTTACCTTTCTCCTTTTGTTTCTCCCTTTTTAACTGGCGACAAAACCTCTGAATATGTCCCTTCTGATGACAATAATGGCACTCAATATTAGCAAATTTATTATACTTACCTCTGCTTTTATCTCGACTTTTATCTCTATTTCTCGGACCTCGAGACTCACTTCTCCCCCTTTTCTCGACAACCAAGGCATCAAAATGTGAAGATGACGATCCTTGTGTCTTCCTTCTCATCTCTTCATTCAAAATACTACTCTTGGCCAAATCCATGGTAATCGTACCATCTGGGGCAGAATTAGACAAAGATGTTCGGAACGTCTCCCAGGAGTCTGGCAAAGTACCAAGCAACCATAGTGCTTGTATCTCATCATCAAACTTGATTCCCATCGCAGACAACTGATTTATAATTCCTTGAAAAGAATTTAAATGATCAGTCAAACGAGTACTATCTTGATATCTCAGAGCCATCATCTGTTTTATCAAAAATAACTTATTATTCCCAGTCTTTCGAGCATATAACTGTTCAAGCTTATCCCATAAACTGCGTGCATGTGTTTCCTCAATAATATGGTTCAAAACATTATCATCCACCCACTGCCTAATATAACCACACACTTGACGATGAAATAAAGACCATTCAGCATCAGTTTTATTCTCTGGTTTCTCCTCGGCAAATACGGGCAAATAAAAATCTTTCACATATAAAAGATCTTCCATCTTCCCTTTCCAAATATGATAATTCGAACCATTCAGTGTAACCATTCTACTTGTATTCGTTTCCATTGCTTAACACAAGATAGAAAAATCAAGCAATAACCAGAAGCTCTGATACCACTCTGATGGGAGAACAATAACAATTCGAACAATATCGAATTTAACGCAGCGGAATAAAATAATCTCCCCTCTTGTGTAAACCTAATAGGAATCGATATAGTAGAGTAAAATAAATACCAAACACGCAAACACAAGACGATTTTTTTTACGTGGAAAACCCCCTCGATGTGAGGAGATCAAAAACCACGGGACCAGAGTCCACTAGAAATTCTTCACTATCAGCAAAATTGTTCTTCTCTAGCAAATACTAGAGGTACATAGCAGCAAACACCTCAAGAACATAATTCTTGGCAATACACATGAACTTCACAAGAGATCAAGGATAAATCTGATCAAAAACGCAGGTTTTGATCAATCCATGAAAAACCTGATGTAGGGAGCTTCAAACGAAAATCAAACCGCTTAGATTCGAGAAAATTGCGCCACGAACATGCTGACAAAATTTCAGCTCAATCGGACCACGAATCGACCTCCGATGCCAGCTTGATGTAAATCAGATATTGCCCCAAACCCCAGATTTTATATTTTCTCTTTTTCTCTTGTTACTATTTCCTTTTGTGGCTATCACTTTATATAGATAGTGATAAACCATATTTCCTCATATAACTTATCATATGGGCTCAAGCCCTTTTTGGGCTTGCAACTCATTGGGCCTCCTCCACATAGGAGTGAACCCAGCTAACATCGTCCACCCACAATTATTATAACATTAATCTCATATCATGGATGTGGTGTGAATAAGGAGATGGATTGAAGTTTTTTCAGCTTGATTTGGTGGGAAAATAACTAGGAGTCACTGTAGGCCAGAGCAACAAACTGCCCTCACCTTACTAGTAGATGCCCCTTCAAATCCATTTTAGGTAGGTAAGCTTTGAGCTCAAACTAATTGTACTTTTTCTCATAAGTGATGAGAGTAACTCAAAAGCTTGAGACACAGAGGTGAAGCAGATTTAGAGGTCCCAGACATGCCAAATTTAATTATACGTAACAACGGAAAAAATGTTTCTTTTGATAAGGAAAGAGAATTACTTATATATTCAGGTCAAATGGATTAAATGAATTACAACTGTTGAACTTGTGGGTCCGCACGTGACATCCACATGGAGTCTCAATCAAATTGCGATGTATCCTATCCAATGAATTCGAGTCTAGAGGAGAAATTGGTGAAGGAGAGGAGGGAGACCAGCAAATTCCCATATCACATCCCCATTTTGCCAGTTGTTTGAATTTCGTCACAAATGGAGGCTGCGGCTCAATTAAGTGAATGGAGAATTTGCTGCAATCACGGGGCATTGTTTACACTGTGGGCAAGTCAATTATGTCTTTGGAAGCAAACAAAAAAAATCATTTATATAAAGTAAAAAGGACCTCTTATTTTACTGAACCATAATTTTTTTCTTCGAAACATATACTTCATGAGTTATTTTGGAGATATTCTATTAATGGATAACTCTGTAGATTAATAAATTTATCTCATCTCTAACATATGTTGATTTTTAAAGTTTGAATCATTTTAGTGTAATAAACAACCTAAAAAAATATTACAATATTTTTCTCTTTCTATATATATATGTGTGTGCGCGCGCGCGCGCGTGCAAGAAAAAAAAATCGTTCTTTTAAATAATAATTCTAATATTTCATGCAAATACGTTTTTATAAAATCTTCTAAATGTAAACTTTTCGCGCGCACAACTGTGGGTGTATGCTTTTGTTAGTAATAATACTAACAAAAAAAGATATTCGTCTCTAAATTATCCTCGATTTCTCTTGACACTTTACTAATCCCCTGGTGATTTTACACAAATTTTTCAACATTATGTACCTAAGTGGGTCAATATACAATTTGTCCTCATCATGGTGCTTCCCGAATGCTTAATAACATGACAACGACTAGAACTTGGAATCTTGGAATAAATGAAGACAAGAAAGTCTTTGTCTAGATCAATTTATTTGGGGCTTGCGAAAGCCTAATAACATGGTTGGAATCTTGGAATCAACAAAGACCATAATGTCTTTTCCTACTTCAATTCATATTCTTTTATAAAGGATAACCAATTATTGAATCTAAGGACTCTTGGAATAAATAGAGACTAGAAAATCTTCTTTTAGATCAATTCACACTCTATTCATAAATAATAACAAATTAATCAATCTCATTTGCCTTTTTTTTTTCTTTTTTCTTGATGCTTAAAGTCAAATTGCTTTGCTGTCCCTTATTAATTGTTCATCCATCATACTCATCAAACTAGCAACCTTAGATATGTTTAGAATGCCAGCAGTCCCTCAGGCGTAATAGCAGCCCAGATTCAACATAAAATTCCCTCAGGCGGACATTAGTTAAAAGTGTATAATAAATAAAGAGTGTTAAAGCTCCACCAACTAATTCCCATTATATTCCCCTTGGACGAACAAGCTTGCACTAGATCAATTCGATTTCGCAGCCAAGAACGAAGAAAAGATAAGGGGGTGCATGACAAACTGCAATTTCTGTTCCAGAAATAATTTTTCTATTCTAGACTTGTTTCTGGAATAAAAATCCGTTTGATAAACCTATTCCATTTTTCTATTTCTAAAATAGATTCTTGTTCCAGAAATAGGTTTGGAATAGAAATCAGAAGTAGAAATTTTCTACTTCTCTATTTCTGGAATAGAAATGAGAAATAAAAATTATTCTCATCGTTTGTCAACCAGTTCTTCATCCATCGTTGTCAACCATCATCCGTCGGTTGCCCGCCGCCGGTCGTCAGCCGCCGGCCGCCACCGCCGATCACCGGTCCACCGCCGTCCGAAAAGAAAAAAAAATTGTGTCATTATCAAACGAATTTCTATTTTTAGAGTGGAAATTTTGTGTCGTTATCAAACAGTTATTTTTTCTTAGAAGCTTTTCTAGAAATAGAAATAGAAAAATCTATTTCTCTTCCAGAACCTATTTCTGGAACAGAATGGTTATCGTTCACCCGTTTTGGACTATGTGGTAAAAAGTAAAGTAAATTATGAGCATGCGGGGCCCACTTAGATAAAAGAGAGTGCGAAACCTCCTATGTCAATGTCATAGGAGGCCGAGCCAAAGCAAAGAAAAGAGGAAATGGGTCCCACTTATGCCAACGTGTCCACCCAATCGTCAATCACACTTTCTACGTTCCTAAATTTCCTTCTGTCTACGCCGGGAATTCGCATGCGAGGCAGGTATAGATAATGCCCGTTCCATTAACGAGGAGCTAGCGTAAAATCGATTGAGACGGTCCAAATACCCAAATGATTTGTTCCTGTTTTTTTTTTTGGTTCCAAAAATTGTTTGTACTTTTTCTGTGCGGGGGATTGCACCTTTATAAACTGCTTAATCGAAGCACAAATCAAGAATTAAATTCGCAAAGATTTTCTTTAGGTGTTCATATAACTCATGCATGAAATACTTTCTTCTTGCTGTGTCAAGAAGTTTTTTTCACATAGTACTTATATCATAGGACAATAGCACGTAAAAAAGATGGTCAATAAAGAACGGGAAACATGTTGATTGTAATTAATGGAGAAATGTACTGTTTACTGAGTTTGCCATAAATTTTGTTGACCAATTTTGACATATCTAGAATTACTTGAATGTGATGACATCATGCAAGATGAATATCTCAATTGTGCATCCATACATACGAGATTGTCATAAAGAATCATGTTTTTATCCTCCCCTTTCCTTTAATCACTTTTTTTAAGGTGAGTTACAAAATAGACATTATCCATAATTATAATTAATTAGTCTAGTTGTAGATTATCATTATAATTGGTAAACAAGCAAGTCAAGGCAACGAGAAAGGATAATATAGTTCTTTCATTGAAATTAATAATTCAAGGATAGTGGGGGCTCACATCGTTTTGTGAGCACCTTTTTCCAACTTGCACTCATCAGGCTCAAGGATCCAAGGTTGATCCACCTTTTTATTTTTTTAATCCTCCTGTTTCAATTATTGTACTTTTACTTACTATATTCAATGATTTGCATAAAAAAAGATGGTCAATAAAGAACGGGAAACATGTTGATTGTAATTAATGGAGAAATGCTCTGTTTACTGAGTTTGCCATAAATTTTGTTGACCGATTTTGACTTATCTAGAATTACTTGAATGTGATGACATCATGCAAGATGAATATCTCAATTGTGCATCCATACATATGAGATTGTCATAAAGAATCATGTTTTTATCCTCCCCTTTCCTTTAATCACTTTTTTTAAGGTGAGTTACAAAATAGACATTATCCATAATTATAATTAATTAGTCTAGTTGTAGATTATGATTATAATTGGTAATCAAGCAAGTCAAGGCAATGAGGAAGGACAATATAATCCTTTTTATTGAAATTAATAATTCAAGGATAGCGGGGGCTCGCATTGTTTTGTGAGCACCTTTTTCCAAATTGCACTTATCAGGCTCAAGGATCCAAGGTTGATCCACCTTTTTATTTTTTTAATCCTCCTGTTTCAATTATTGTACTTTTACTTACTATATTCAATGATTTGCATAAAAAAAGATGGTCAATAAAGAACGGGAAACATGTTGATTGTAATTAATGGAGAAATGCTCTGTTTATTGAGTTTGCCATAAATTTTGTTGACCGATTTTGACTTATCTAGAATTACTTGAATGTGATGACATCATGCAAGATGAATATCTCAATTGTGCATCCATGCATACGAGATTGTCATAAAGAATCATGTTTTTATCCTCCCCTTTCCTTTAATCATTTTTTTAAGGTGAGTTACAAAATAGACATTATCCATAATTATAATTAATTAGTCTAGTTGTAGATTATGATTATAATTGGTAATCAAGTAAGTCAAGGCAATGAGGAAGGACAATATAATCCTTTTATTGAAATTAATAATTCAAGGATAGTGGGGGCTCGCATCGTTTTGTGAGCACCTTTTTCCAAGTTGCACTCATCAGGCTCAAGGATCCAAGGTTGATCCACCTTTTTATTTTTTTAATCCTCCTATTTCAATTAATGTACTTTTACTTACCATATTCAATAATTTGCATCAAAAAAGATGGTCAATAAAGAACGGGAAACATGTTGATTGTAATTAATGGAGAAATGCTTTGTTTACTGAGTTTGCCATAATTTTGTTGACCGATTTTGACTTATCTAGAATTACTTGAATGTGATGACATCATGCAAGATGAATATCTCGATTGTGCATCCATGCATACGATATTATTTTAAAGAATCATGTTTTTATCCTCCCCTTTCCTTTAATCACTTTTTTTAAGGTGAGTTACAAAATAGACATTATCCATAATTATAATTAATTAGTCTAGTTGTAGATTATCATTATAATTGGTAAACAAGCAAGTCAAGGCAACGAGGAAGGATAATATAGTTCTTTTATTGAAATTAATAATTCAAGGATAGTGGGGGCTCGCATCGTTTTGTGAGCACCTTTTTCCAACTTGCACTCATCAGGCTCAAGGATCCAAGGTTGATCCACCTTTTTATTTTTTTAATCCTCCTGTTTCAATTATTGTACTTTTACTTACTATATTCAATTATTTGCATCAAATTCTAATTTAGCTTAAAAAAAAGAAAAGGTCGCTTGATTTGTGCTACGATGGGCCCTTAATGTTGAATCTTGACCCATCGACTTTCTTTTTCTCTTTAGTCATAGAGTAGATCTGCAATTCTACGGGCCAACTTATTGCAAATTTGCCACTACATAATTTCTTACCTCATTCTCCCTAGTCAAATTCTGATACAACCACCCTCTTTTGAAGTGCTCATGCAAGATGTTTTCAATCCACAGGAAAGAACTTGTTAGATAATACTTTTTTACGAATGATTTAGGTGTTTCGAGGAAAATGAGAGATTGGGAAAATATTTTTCGAAAAATGATTGTTTATATTTTTTGAGAAAAATTAGTGAATGGAAAATGTTTTCATCGTTGATTACAATCTTTGCCTAACTATTTCATGGGCGGTGAAAAATATTTTCCATTCATTTATTTTTGTCAGCGATACAAGCAATTAATTTATGACTCATTTTCCATGAAATGAATGCATTCTTAAGTACCTATTTATTTTTGTCAGCGATACAAGCAATTAATATATGACTCATTTTCCATGAAATGAATGCATTCTTAAGTACCTCTACGTATAGGTAGCACCACCATTAGCTCCTCGACATCATACCTTACTCATCATCTTGACAACTTCACTAATCATTCTTCTAATAAAACCTTAGCCTTTCAATTATGTAAACTAAAATGGTAAATTAACACGATAATTTAGGTTTGAGGGTTATGAGAGAGCTCAATTTTAATTTAGCTTATGGTAAAAGAAAATCCACATGCACGCATTTAGGGAAAATTGTCCAAAAAGTCATAAACGTATTACACTTTTGCCAATTCAGTTATAAATCTTATAATTATGCAAATTGAGTCATAAAAATATTCATGTTTTGCTAATTGAGTTCATCTGATCAATTTTGATTGGAATCACTAACGTGGACACTAGTTGTCCTACGTTGTACTATTAATACTTGACGTGGACAATTTTTAATTTTTTTAATTTTTTTCAAATTTTTAATTAATTTTTCTTTCTTTTCTTTCCTTCTCTTTTCCTTCTTTACATTTTTTCCTTATTCAGATCAACCATAAACATTTCGTCATTTACTTCAACTTCGAATTTGGAAGCCTTAGAATGCAAAACCTAGGCTTCATTTCTTCCTTCTCAATCTTCAATCTGATTCTTAAACTGATCACTTATTAGCTTTCCTAATATGTTTTCACCATAAGTAATTTCTTTTTTTAGGGAAAAAGCCACGAAAAATCCTGAACTTTACCTAAAGTGACACATTTACCCCAAACTTTTTTTTGTGACGTAAAAAACCCCAAACTTTTCAAACCGTGACACATTTACCCCATCAAGGGCATTTTTGTCTTTTTATTCTGTTTTTTCCTTTTTCTTTTTTTTTTCTTTTTTTCTTCTTCTTCCCTCCGCCAGCGAAGCCGGCAGAGGGAAGCTGACGTCCGACGAGGGTCGCCCTCGCCAGCGTCGGGTGAGGGCACCCCTCGCCAGACGCAGGCGAGGGCCGTCCGACACTGGCGAGGGCGAGGACGGCCCTCACCAGATCTGGTGAGGGCAAGGACACCCTCGCCCGACGCAAGCGAGGGCGACCCTCGCCGGCAACAGGTGAGGGCGGCCAGGACACCCTCGCCCGACGCAGGCGAGGGCGGCCCTCGCCCGACGCAGGCGAGGGCGGCCCTCGCCCGACGCAGGCCAGGGCGGCCCTCGCCCGACGCCGGCCAGGGTGACCCTCACCCAACGCCGGCGAGGGCAGCCCTCGCTGGACGCCGGCTTCCTTCCGCTGGCTAGCCAGCGGAGGGAAGAGAGAAGAAAAAAAAAAGAAAATGCCAAAATGCCCTATAATTTTGGGGTAAATGTGTCACATAACAAAAGTTTAGGATTTTTTGTGTCACAAAAAAAAGTTTGGGGTAAATGTGTCACGATTGGTAAAGTTCAGGATTTTTCACATCACAAAAAAAAGTTTGGGGTAAATGTGTCACTTTGGGCAAAGTTCAGGATTTTTCGTGGCTTTCTCCCTTTTTTTTAATGCCCTTTAACTTATCAACAATGGGACATTCCCTTTCTTTAACAGATATATGTGTTGAACGTCTCACTCAAATTGTTCTTGATAACATTGTAGTTTTATCCACACTTAACAAATGCTCTACAAAAGTGTTCAGGATCTATCTCATGAAGTCTTCATATACACGAATAGACTCTTCATTTTTTTTGTGGCTATGTTGAAATCGGCCTCATATGTCGATTATGCAGCTCTCCAGCAGCAATTCTTAAATGTTTATCTCTTGTGTAGTGAGTACAATTCCTCTACTTTGCTTGTGGGGAAAGTTTAAAGACTGCATTAAGAAGACCCTACAACACGTTTATTGGACATGCAAATAAGTCAGTCTTTTAACAACAAAATACTTTTATTAGTAAAGCTTGTGCACAATCTTACCTACTATTGGTCACTAATGAAAGTCCAGCCAAGACCTTGCCCCACTTTCAAGTCTTTTAGTAGTGGCTCAAGGAACCATGTCCAAGATTCTTTAGGCTTAGCTTCAACCATAACCCATCCAGTTGGAAACATTTGGTTGTTTCCAACTCTGCTAGTAGCACAAGGCAACATTCCTTTGATTAAACTCTTAATAAAGCATCCAGGCAACCCAATTACTTGTCTGCGGCCTTCTAGAAAACCCTCTTTCAATTCTTTGAAGCCCACATGAAATCTCTTGAACATATTATGTCATCCAACTTCCAGGTCAAATGAGCTATTGTGACTACACCAAATCAACTAACTTTACGAGAGTGTTGCAACCTGTATTGCTCAATATATGGATGTTTGATTATCTCAATAGCTTTAGCAATCATTCTGTAACAAATCCTCTTATTAAATGTCAATGTCCACTTCTTCATTGCATCTACTTGCATTTGTGATGCCGTACACCTCAAGTTAGCTCTAATTTTAGGTAAGAACTACTCCGCAAGCCATACATAAATTGCATTCTAATTTCTCCTGCTCCTAGGGCAAGTATGTTTATTTCCATCATTCTTGATGACGGAAGTCTTCTTACTAAGCATCCAACTAGTAAAACTCTCCATTTATAGCCACTCATAGACCTAACAGCAATCTTTTTTGTTTCACTCTTCTTCCATCCAATGTTAAGTCCGTTTAAGATTGCATAAAGTTGTACATCTTTCTTGAATTAAGCACATGAGGGAAATCGCATCCTTACTTTAAATTGTATTTTTTTATACTCACATTTGGGGTCATATCTGATGGTTTTGGGTCTTATTTGGTCACTGACTTCTTCATATCCATTGGAGTTAGGAGGGCTCAAATTTTCATCTCCTTCTTTTGGATCAATGTCTCCATCAATTTCACCCTCATCCTCATTTTTAGGAATGTAAGCGTTAACTATATTAGTAATAGCAATGGCATCAGTCTCTCTTCTTATTCGCCTTGCAAGAAAGAAATCATTGCTACCACCACTAAGAATGTAGTCATCATCACTTAAGGATAATGTATTAGGATCTTGCTATGGTTTTATATTACTATCGCTATCATCACTCTTGCTATCATCCTCATCAATATTACTACCACTAGTATAAGAACCACTACCATCACAAAGAGCAGCTCCTTCAATATATACTTCCATAATACCAAAACTTAATCCTAGATCAACCGATTCTAGCACTTGATCATCACCAAAAATTTGCACAACACCATCCTCTCAAGGAATACCCAAGAACTCGGTACCGTAACTTTTGCACTATGTATCCTGGACCAATAACATCCCTAATAATTGCATTATAATTCACTACCTTTGACTTACAACCATAGAGATATTCTACATGGCGGCATATGTACTTTATTATCTCACCAAACTCCATAAGTCCACCCAGGTTAAGTGCAATTATAAAAACCTCTCACAGATAACTAGCAAAGATAGGAAAATCTAGTTCAAGAATGAGTGGAGAAGATCAAGTTCGACAAACAAGCTACTTGGGATATTCGATTTTGACGTACAAGCCAAAAAAATGAACACTCATAGACAATTGCTTGGGATCTTTCACACCAAGCCGAATGAGTTTGACAAACAAACAAGGGAAAAAAAATCAAAGACTAGGAGAATAATGGAGATAAAGAGTGTGCACGGAAAAAAAAAATCAAAGATGAGAAGATTACCAGCGTTAAAAAAGCTTGCTCGATGAAGAAGAGTGTGCTTGAATGAGTTCCGATACCTAATCACGAAGACGAAGACAACAATTAAGAACAATACTCGATGAAGAGGAAGACGACGGAGAATTAGAGTATCCTGTAAGGGGAGAGAGCCCTAATTGTTTTCAAATTAGGACTTATTGAAAAGCAATTGGGGCTTATTGAAAAAACAAAGATAGAGTTATGAATTTCCATATGAATTTGCCATGTCAATTGAGTTATTGCTATGTGTCATCTAGCTCACAATTCTATTTGCCAATACATTTTTTTTTAATGGGATAATAAATCCTATGAATCATGTACACGTATAATTAAAATCGACTACAATTTCTTGGTGACAAATTCGGAGAGGCCGACAACAATTCGTGCTCAGTTTGGATATATATATATATATTTTTGGTCGAAAAAGGAAGTAGTATATATCAACATAAAGAACCAGTGAAGCCCATAGCATGGGCCTCAGTATACAAGAGATCTAGAAGGTAGCCCGGTGGGGACGAAGCCTAGTTCAAAGCAAGAGTGCCATTACAATGGGCCTTGGCAGCCCAATCAGCCACAAAGTTTGCCTCTCTACTACAGTGACGCACGGCTAGGTTAGGGAAATTAAAGATCTTCGCCGCCACTTCAGCAATGAGGGAACGCACCTCCCATGGAGTCTCGATCGGGTCGTGAAGAGCATTCACCAACACCATACAGTCCGATTCAATGAGAAAATGATCCTCATACGTCCCTTCTCGTAACAGATGATCAAGGGTTAGGATGAGAGCTTGGATCTCGGTCTACAGAGCTGATTTCGCTGGAAAATCACAGGTAAAGCCATATAAAAAGAGCCCGAATGATCCCTTTGAATGCTTGCCATCGCTCCTCTAATACTATCAGGATAAAAGGCCCCATCAATGTTAATTTTTACCACGCCAGGTTCTGGTGGTCGCCATAGTGAATGAGGATGCAGAGAAGAGCGGAACGATCGCTGCGGAGAAGAGCAGGTTGATTGCTGTGGCAACGGATCAGACAGATTGTAGGCTCGAACCTGGGCAGAAGCCATGTGAATGACCTGAAGATGATCGGGATGATGTTGCTGAAATACAAAGAGGTTGCGTGCCTTCCAAATTTGCCACAACAGAGCTGCAATCATTTGCAGATCAGGGCGGGTATGCCGTTCTTCTAGCTGAGCTACTAACCACACATCTACCCGTGTAATTGATTGCTGAGTGATGTGAATGTTAATCTGTGAATGAGACCATAGATGTTGCGTCCATAGACATAGTAGGAAGAGGCGTTCTGTAGTTTCTGGGATAAGGTTTGAACAAATGGGGCAATATGAATCTGTAGTGATGCATCGTTGGAATAAATTAGCTTTCGTGGCTAAAGCGTTATGGTAGACCGACCAGAGGAAAGGTCGGATTTAAGGGGGAAGCTTCACAGCCCAAATAGCTTTCCATAGTGACTTGGGTGGGTGATAGGACGAAGATGCTATGTTTTGTTGGGTAGTAGGAGTTGCATTCCTAAGGGTGTGATATCCTTTTTTCACCGAATATGTGCCATTTATAGTACCTGTCCAGATAATTCTATCAGAAGTGTATTGAGGACAGTGTATTGAGGACGAACCTGGATGTTGAGTATTTCTTGGACTGTGGAAGCATCAAATTGTTGGTGCAGTAGAGGAACGTTCCAACTGTGACTGTTCGGGTCCATTAATTCAATAACAAATAATGGGTCATTCCGATTAGCCGGGCCCCCTATAACTCCTCTTGGAAGCCAGCGGTCTTCTCTGACTTGAATAGACTATCCATTTCCTACCGACCAGCGAAGATGAGGTAAAATAAACTCCCTCCCAACTAGAATACTGCGCCATCCCCAGGAAGGTCTTGATCCCCTTTCAGCATGAATAAAATCAGTAGAGTGAAAGTAAAGCCCTTTAAAAAGTGTACTCCATAGCGCCGTTGGGTTCTGGACTAATCGCCATGCTTGTTTCCCAAGTATGGCTTTATTAAAATCTTGAAGATCCCTAAAGCCTAGGCCTCCACTCTGTTTGCTACACTTAAGAACAGCCCAACTTTTCCAATGAATACCTGCTTTAGTGCTATCTTTCTGCCACCAAAACCGTGCAACTTTCTGTTCAATGGATCAACAAATAGATGTAGGAATTCTAAAAATGGACATGGCATACTGAGGTATCGCTTGTACGACAATTTTAAGTAATATTTCCTTGCCCCTCTTAGACAGCAGACTTTCTTTCCATCCCTCTAGTTTGGCATTTACCCTCCCCAAAATCCAAGCAAACATGTCCTGTTTAGATCTTCCCCAATCCGATGGTATGCCTAGATACTTTCCAGTCCTCTGAACCACTGGAATTCGAAGCACTCCAGCTAAATTTTCTTGTAGACTAAGAGGACAGGATTTGCTGAAAAAATATGCCAGATTTATTTCTATTGATAGCTTAGCCAGTAGCATAACAATATTGATTTATAATGCTCACTAAATTCTGACATTCAATCAATTTTCCGTCTAAAAAGAAGATAGCATCATTAGCAAAAAATAGATGGGATAGAGTGAGACACCACCTGTTCAGTTTGATTCCCTTGAGATGACCCATGGTGATAGCTTGATGAATAAGATGGGATAACAGGTTTGCCGGAAGGATAAAAATGTAGGGAGATAGGGGTCCCCCCGTCTGATGCCTCGGGTAGGTTGAAAATAAGGCAAAAGTTCACCGTTGAATTTGACAGCAAAAGACGCCATCGTTATGCATTGCATGATCCATTGTACCCATGTAGGATGAAATCCTAGAGTGAGGAGATAGTCGTTTAGAAAGTCCCATTCAACCCTATCGTAGGCCTTCTGCATATCCATTTTGAAAACAGCCCGGAATTGACGTCTGCATTTTCTGACTTTAATTTGATGTAGAACCTCTTGGACTATTAAGATATTGTCCTGAATTTGACGTCCACTGACAAAAGCGCTTTGCTCTTGGGAGATAAGTACAGGCAGATAGGGCTTAAGGCGATTGGCAATCACCTTAGAGATGATTTTATATGCATAATTACAAAGACTGATGGGGCGGTATTGGTCTAATCGTTCAGGATGTGCTACCTTGGGTATTAGGGCTATGATGGTTCGATTGAGATCCGGTGGTAGTACGCCAGAATTAAAAAATTGCTGCACTGATGAGAATAGTTCATCCTGGAGTATATCCCAATGATGCTGATAGAAGAGTCCATTCAAGCCATCTGGGCCTGGGGCCTTGGTGAGTCCCAATTGGAAAGTAGCCTCTCTAACTTCCTTTTTGGTAACAGGAGCTATTAGGGACATATTCATCTCATTAGTAACAACCCGAGGACATTGGTTCAGAATAGGCCAGTAGTCTCGATGTCCCACTATCTAAAATAGATGTGAAAAGTAAACCGTCGTCCTCATCTTCAAAATTCCAGGATCACGCACCCAAGCTTGATTGTCATCCTACAACATACTAATCTTGTTTCGTTGACGTCTTTGTATAGTTGTTGCATGAAAAAATTTAGTATTTTTGTCCCCCCAGCTTAGCCAGTTGATTCTAGAGCGCATTGCCCAGAATTGTTCTTCTTGCTGCCATAACTGTCGAATTTGCTCTTTCAGGTGAGTAACCAATGATGCATCATGTTGACAAAAAGGCTGATTAGTGTGATCTTGGAGTTGTTGGTGCAAATTTGCAATCTGACGATGCCTCCTGGAAAATTTGGATTTACTCCACCGACCCAAGGCTAAAGACACCACCTGAAGTCTGGAGGGCAAATTAGAAATGTAGGGCTGTGCAGAAGTCCATGATCAAGCAACAACTTCACGGCAGTCAGGGTCTTGAATCCAAAAGGATTCAAATATAAAAGGCCGATGTCGTCGACAGGGTATAGCTACAGTGGTTAAGAGCAGCGGGCTATGGTCAGAATCCACCGCCGGTAAAGCAAACACCTCAGCCTCAGGGAAATTAAGGTGCCAGTCCAGATTACAAAGAGCACGATCCAACATTTCCTTGACAAGATCATCACCAGACCTTTGGTTCATCCAGGTAAAAGAACAACCCTTACTTTCCATATCCATAAGTGAGCAATCGTGTAATACTTCTCTAAATACATGCATCCTAGTAGAGTCAGCAAAACGCTTACCTGCTTTTTCCCAGGGATATAAGACTTCATTGAAATCACCGACATAGATCCATGGAAGGGTGTTGATTGCACATATAAACCTTAATTCAGCCCAGAATAGCCGGCGCAGCTGAATATCAGACGGAGCATGGATGCAGGTGAGTCTCATCAGATTACCTCCCATTAAGTCAGTGCATATGATATCAAAAAACTCCGTAGCAGATCAGTCCATCGTAATATGAAACTGATCATTCCAAAGAAGAGCCATCCCCCCAGCTAAACCAATGGGATTCATCAAAACAGAATTAGGATATCTGAGTTGCATTCGTACTCATTGGACTGCCACTTCTTGGTTCTTTGTTTCCATCAAAAAAATAATGTCGGGCCTCTCCTTAGCCACTAAGGCCTTGAGTGATTTGACTGTCAGGGGGTTGCCCAGCCCCTGACAGTTCCAACTTAGAAGTTTCATTTTTCACTCGGTGGCTTTTTTGGGCAGGCCATCATAGCCCATTGTCCGACTTCTTCGGCTTCCATGATAGGAGTATCCAGAAGTTGTGTGTCATCTAAGTCAACATGTACATGTAGTCGTGGAGTATAAGGAGAAAACCTTTTCAGTCTTTTGCTTGTTCCTGCTGTGGTGTTGAGTCTGGATTGCTTTGTCTTTTTTGCTTGGACCGGATCTTGAGGAGCTTTCAATTTTGCAGAGGCAAGGTCAGCGTCGACTCGTGTTGGAGATTTAGACTTCTGGTCAGATACAGCTACTGGTTGTTTCTCTGTTAGAACAGAATGCTCGGCAAAGACAGTATCCTGGTGAAGAAGAGGCAGGTTAGGCGCATGGGAAAAGTCCCTGTTATTGTGATCACAAGGGGGTTGAGCCACAACCAGTGGATGGGACGGAGGGGGAGTTTCTGGGATGACCTCATCCAGAACTGCAAGTATGGTTTGCGGTTCATAGAAAACCTTCCAATAAGGACTATGTTCCCGAACCTCCGCTCTTAACCATTGACCAAAGGCCATTTTTTCTTTACCCTCCATCTTTGCTCTAGTAAAAGGATAGTCCTTGCAGTACGTAGCATAGTGGCCGAGTTTCCCACAAGAATAACAGAAATGGGATAAGCGTTCATACCGAAAATCTAACCATAAAGTCTTCCCATTGAGTTGTATCAGCTGTCCTGTTTTTAGGGGTTCTCGTACATCAAGATCAACCTTAGCTTTTACAATTCGGATAGAATTGCCCTCTTTGCTGTCAATACGAACCTCTATGACTTTACCTATGTGGCTAACTGCTCTTTGTATCATATTTGCAGAGCTCCATTCTAGTGGAATACCAAATACTTGCACCCAGAATTGACAAGTCGAAAAGTCATAACAATGCAGAGACGTATCGGGGATCCAGGCCTTGAATATGACTAAATGGCCAGAAAACTGCCAGGGGCCCCCATCTAGAACACGTTGTCTGTCTGCATCAGATTTAAATTTAGCGACATACAACCCTTCTTCCCGAACTGAGATATCGACCCGGTCTATTCTCCACACACGCCTAAGGGTACTTTGAAAGGCTTGTAAGTTTATGGGTGGATTAGATAGAACTTTACCAATCAGAGATAACTTACAATCTTCAACAGTCATTGCAGGTGGTGCATCGGTCCAGACGTCAATCCTCTGTTCTGGCCAAAGTCGACCCATTCGGGAACATAGAGCAGCGAGCCGAGAGACGCCGTCATCATCATGTTCGGCCATGACTGCAGAGCTCAGTAAGTAGCCATTATCAGAGAGACAAAATTAAGAGATGAATAGACATATAGCATATGGTCAGAAAGAGAAGGGAGTAGGGCGAGTAAAATCGGAAATTGAGAAAGACACGCATTAGTTATGCGGACTGGGTCAAGATACTTGGAGTCCGAAACATAGCGATTGGCGACGAGATGGAAATGGATTGAACTGCTTGTAATACTGGGTAGGAAACCGGAAGGAAATCTAAACAGAGGATAGCCAGGAAATTGATCTGGTGAAAGATGGGTAACATGCAGCAATTCGTTGAAATGGGTTTCGATCCAAGTCGAGCAGTAAGAGGAACTGATTTGTGGAGAATTCGAAGATGGATGAGCAATTCGGTCAAATGGAAGACTGACGATGGAATAGACGAAGATAAGGGTTTAGGGTTTAAAGCTACCATGAAGGTAGAAAACTGTTAAAAAGTGATCCATTTTTGGAAAGCTCTAGACTATTCATGTTTAATGGAGAAAGAAAGAGGTTGGCGGCAACAAAGTAAGTACACGTGTATGCAAGAAAATGCAAGAAGACTCTCCACTATTGAAGAACCTTCTGGTACGAGTGGGCAGCAGACCACATGGGCAGCAAATAGACAAAAGAAAAAGTAAACAAGTCAACAAAAGCTGAAGAGCTGCATAATAGAAAAATACAGAAAAATGGAGAAGCAACTAGAAGTCCTCAAAGTCGGTTGTGTAAGGCGGTGCTCACGCCTATAAATAGGAGTTGAGGTGTGTGTTTTATCTAGCATAAAAAACCAGCAATACTCCTTCCTTTGTAATAAAAACTTTCATAGTAAAAGTTCTTTTTTTTACCCATTCTCCCTTTGCCGTTGCAGTCCATTTATATCCATTCATATTTCACACATAACACTTGCACACACACTCACGCTTCCACAAAACACCAACAGTGGTATCAGAGCCACGTCTTTGGTTGGTGTTGGGCGTTTGTCCTACCTACCTATTCCTAAAATTACCCTTTCCAAATACCCACTAACTAAACCATGGCCAACTCTGCCTCATCCTCATTTCCCATCCCCATTTTTGATGGGAACAACTATGACTTTTGGAGCATAAAAATGACTACATTCTTGATGGCCCAAGACTTATGGGACATCGTGGAAAAAGGTTGCGAGGCTCCGCCAGAAGGTGCAAGTGTTTTGAAGGATCAACTACAAAAGGATGCAAGGGCGCTATACTTTATCCAGCAAGCACTCTCGGAAACCGTATTTCCGAGAATAATTGGAGCAAGGACTGCAAAAGGGGCTTGGGATATACTACAAGAAGAATTTCAAGGATCGGAAAAGGTACACACTATTCGCCTTCAAACTCTGAGAAGAGATTTTGATAATTCTAAAATGAAAAATTATGAGACCATACAAGAATATTGTGGAAAATTAAAGGAACTCGTTAATCAAATGAGAGCCTATGGAGATGGGATAACTGATCAAAGGGTTGTTGAGAAAATATCGGTGTCACATACCAAAAAATACAACTCCATAGTTACAACTATAGAAGGAACTAAAGACTTGACGACCCTATCAATAAGTGAATTAATTGGCTCTCTAGAAGCACATGAGAAAAGACTAATGGCACAAGATGAAGATTCAGTTGAAAGTGCCTTTCAGTCTAAAGTAAATGTACGGTCTCATCAAACTAAAAATGGTGGAAGGAGCTCATGGAAAAACAAAAGAGGAGGAGAAATAATTAAAAAAAAAGGGAAAATTATCCACCTTGTGGTATTTGCAAGAAAACAAATCATTTGGAGAAGGATTGTTGGTTTAAAAATAAAAAAACAATGCCGCTTTTGTAAAAGATATGGCCACGTAGAAAAAGACTGTCGCTCGAAAACAAATAATCGAGCAAACTATGTAGAAAAAAAAAAGAAAGTGAAGAGAATACATTCTACGCAGGCCAAGCGGCAAGTGATAATAAAAGTGAAACATGGTACATCGATAGTGGGTGTAGCAATCACATGACGGGGGACGAATCTACATTCACTGATATTGATAAGTCGGTGAAATCCCAAGTAAAGTTGGGCAATGGTGCATTAGTAGATGTCAAAGGAAAAGGCACCATCACTGTGGAAACGAATAAAGGCCCAAAATATATACATAATGTATATCTAGTCCCTCGTCTTGCACAAAATCTCTTAAGTGTGGGCCAAATGATACAAAGTGGGTATTCTCTATATTTTAATGGAGATACTTGCATTATCTATGATAAATATAAAAATATCATTGCCTCTGTTAAGATGAAAAATAACAATTTTCCTATTCAATGGAAATATGTCAAAGATATAGCCATGAAAGCTCAACTTGATGATTCATGGCTATGGCATCGAAGATTTGGCCACTTCAATTTTGCTGGGCTAAAAATTCTCCATCAGAAAAATATGATGAGAGATTTTCCATCCATCACAGAAATTTCAGATGTTTGGGAAGGCTGTCTCCTTGGAAAACAACAGAGACAGTCCTTCCCATTTGGAGGTGCATGGAAAGCTAAGAAGCCATTAGAACTTGTCCACACGGACGTGTGCGGTCTGATGAGGACACCTACACCCAGTCAAAATAAATATTTCATCCTATTCATTGATGATTATACAAGAATGACGTGGGTATACTTTCTTCGAGAAAGATCTGAGGTTTTCTCTATCTTCAAAAAATTCAAGAACCACGTCGAGAATCAAAGTGGCCAAAGAATCAAAGTCCTAAGGAGTGACAGAGGCACAAAATACAATTCTAGGGAGTTTAATAAATTTTGTGAAGATGAAGGAGTCCATCATCAACTAACTGTTGGCTACGCCCCAGAACAAAATGGAGTAGCTGAAAGAAAAAATAGAACCGTCATGGAGATGGCAAGGTCCATGCTAAAGGAGAAAGACCTTCCCAACACTTTCTGGGCAGAAGCAGTTTATACTGCTGTATACCTACTAAACAGGTGTCCAACTAAAGCAGTTCAAAACAAAACTCCAGTCGAAGCATGGAGTGGACGGAAGCCTTCAGCAAAGCATCTCAAAGTGTTTGGATGCATTTGCTACGTCCGCATCCCTGCTCAGAAAAGGAGTAAGCTAGATGAAAAGACAGAAAAAGGAATATTCCTTGGCTACAGTGACCAATCAAAAGGCTATCGGATTTACAACCTAAGAACCAAGAAACTTATGATTAGTTGAGACGTCAAGTTCAACGAAAATGCTGCCTGGAATTGGGAGAGCGAGAAGATCGAGAAGAAGTATATCACCTTGCCAGACATACCACCTACTCAAGAGGAGTCAACGTCACAAGAAGAAGGAGAAGTACCGGATTCCACCACTCATGACATAACTCCACCAAGCTCTCCAAGAGTAACGCAAGAAGAATCTACTCCAGAGTCTCCAGTACTAAGGGTAAAAGCCCTTAGAAGAATTTACGACACATGCAACTTCTCTATTTTGGAACCAGAGAACTACGAACAAGCATCCAAAGATGAAGTCTAGATAAAAGCCATGGAGGAAGAGATCAAGATGATCGAGAAAAATGAAACTTGGGAGCTTATCGATCGACCCGAAGACAAAGAGATCATTGGCGTCAAGTGGGTCTACAAGACGAAGCTCAATGCGGATGGATCAATCCAGAAGCATAAAGCAAGGCTTGTTGCGAAAGGATACTTGCAACAACCAAGTATTGACTATACTGAAACTTTCGCTCCTGTTGCTCGCCTTGATACTATTCGGGCACTCATAGCTCCAGCAGCACAAAAAGAATGGAAGATCCATCAACTAGATGTAAAATCAGCATTCCTAAATGGATATCTTCAAGAAGAAATATACATAGAACAACCACAAGGCTTTACCGTAATAGGCCAAGAAGAAAAAGTTCTCTCAAGAAAGCCCTATATGGGTTAAAACAAACACCACGTGCGTGGTATAGTAGAATTGATGAATACTTTATCAAGCAAGGATTCGAGAGGAGTATGAGTGAGCCAACACTCTACATCAAGACCCAAGGTAAGTCCGACACTCTCATTGTCTCTCTATATGTAGATGATCTCATATATACAGGAAACAATGAGACAATGATCCGAGAATTTAAAGAAGAAATGATGAAGACATTTGAAATGACGGACTTGGGCTTGATGAACTATTTCCTCAGTATTGAAGTCAATCAAGATGAAGGAATTTTCATCTCGCAAAAGAAATATGCAGAAAAGCTCCTTGAAAAATTCAAGATGAGTAATTGCAAACAATGGCAACACCACTTGTGATGAATGAGAAACTATTGAAAAAAGATGGAGCTGAAAAAGCAGACTCCCAATTAGGCTTCTATAGAGTGAAGCGTCTGCTTTTTCAGCTCCATCTTTTTTCAATAGTTTCTCATTCATCACAAGTGGTGTTGCCATTGCTTCACTCTACAGAAGCCTAATTGGGAGTCTACTATATCTTACTGCTACACGGCCAAATATTATGTACGCGACAAGTTTACTGTCACGGTTTATGCAGAGTCCAAGCCAAATTCATTTTGGAGCAGCCAAGAGAATTCTAAGATACATACGAGGAACCACTGATTATGGTATTTGGTACCGACCGACCTAGTGCAACAACTAAGTTGATCGGTTATACTGATAGCGATTGGGCAGGATCATCCGATGACAGGAGGAGCACCACTGGTTATGCATTCACATTAGGTTCTGGAATATTTTCATGGATATCTAAAAAACAAGACTCAGTGGCACAATCCACTGCAGAAGCAGAATATGTTGCAGCTGCTACAACTACTAGTCATGCAATATGGCTTCGAAGAATTCTAGAAGACATAGGAGAAGCACAGATGGAATCAACGACAATATTTTGTGACAACAAGTCCGCAATTGCAATATCAAAAAATCCAATCTTTCATGGAAGAACGAAACATATTGATATAAAATATCACTTCATTCGTGAAGTGCAAAACAAAGGAGAAATCGAGCTGAAGTATTGTAAGACTGAAGACCAAATTGCGGACATCTTCACTAAAGCACTACCGCTAGCCAAGTTCAAGACATTGCGGGAAATGCTTGGAGTATCACAAAAATGGATCAAGGAGGAGTGTTAAAAAGTGATCCATTTTTGGAAAGCTCTAGACTATTCATGTTTAATGGAGAAAGAAAAAGGTTGGCGGCAACAAAGTAAGTATACGTGCATGCAAGAAAATGCAAGAAGACTCTCAAATATTGAAGAACCTTTTGGTACGAGTGGGCAGCAGACCACATGGGCAGCAAATAGACAAAAGAAAAAGTAAACAAGTCAACAAAAGCTGAAGAGCTGCAGAATAGAAAAATACAGAAAAATGGAGAAGCAACTAGAAGTCCTCAAAGTCGGTTGTGTAAGGCGGTGCTCACACCTATAAGTAGGAGTTGAGGTGTGTGTTTTATCTAGCATAAAAAACCAGCAATACTCCTTCCTTTGTAATAAAAACTTTCATAATAAAAGTTCTTTTTTTTTTACCCATTCTCCCTTTGCCGTTGTAGTCCATTTATATCCATTCATATTTCACACATAACACTTGCACACACACTCACGCTTCCGCAAAACACCAACAAAAACAAACTCTACATGTCGAGAGAGAATTTTGGAAGCCCAAGCCAATTTTTTGCTGGAGTCTCACAGTTGGAAAGTTTCAGTTTGGATATTGACAACAAATTCTTGATTAAAATCACTCGTCCAACTAGGCAGTAAGCAACGGTCACAAAGGTCAGGCAGTCGCTACTTGCCCTAACATTTCCTAATTTGGAACTCTCGTATCTGACAGATGATCTGCAGACTCCTCCTCTCAGAAATTCTCATCTTCTTCAAGTATTGCCTATTGTCCGTTGAAATCCCCACACGTCTTGTCTTCCGCCTTTGTCTCGCCCCCCTCTCTGTCGCGCTCTCTCTCTGTGAAAACCCACGATCTTCAGCTCTTCGTCTTTTTCATCCCATCATCCCTTGGCGATAATGGGGAATCAAAGTATTCCAGCGGCGACGGTCTACTTTTCCTCTCTTGTCTCTTTGACGCTCATGATCGAGAAGACATTTATTGCCACAGACATGAACCCCTGCCAAAGTAGGCTCTCCATACCCAAGTCAAAGGTACTATTTTCTGAGCAACCAAGAGATTGGAACTCTAGATAGCAAGGAAGGCATTAAAGTTTCTCTCATCGACCCGTGTTGCAAATTACATCACGGGTTGCAACTCAAGAAGTTGAGCTACAGAAGCAAAACCTTTTCTTATGTGTTAACTGAGCGGTGGAATGCGGTCGCACATCCTTACAAGCAGAACGGACTCAAAAAGATGCTACCATCCAGCTTTGGTCCTTTAGAGTTGATGGCAACCTTTGCTTTTGCCTTACGATGGTTTAAGGCGATAAAAAGTCCGGCTCCACATGAATGATTGTTGTGAAGAAATTCAAGAAATACCTCTAAGTAATTTTAAAGTACATATCTAGTTAAATTCGCATTCGTTGTACATTCCTTAAAATTTTGGTATAGGTAATTTCATATTTTCTAAAATTGACCTGTTAGAGTTTCAATGAAGTTAGGAAGTAAATGGATTTGAGGTAGTCTAGTTTCATGGATCAACCACAGTTGTCCGTGATTTTTTGATGGAGGACTCCATTGTTTTTGAGTTTTTTTTTTCTTTGGGTTGAATTTTGCATTTGATATGTTCAAATGGCGAGTGTATATAGTGTTGCAGAATTGATTCGTTATAATGGCCATAGATACTAACGTGCCAATTTTTCAATATTAAAATGAAGTTAGTGATTAGTTGAGTTCATAAATATTCTTTGAATGTATGCAGTCAATTTCCTTCCCAAAAGTGATAGTGGCTTAGAACTCTCATGAGCTAAAATCAAAGTCTATGTCTAGTTTGATAGTGAGACCTATCTACCGCACGCAATCCTATCCGAAGGAATCTCTATTCAGAGAAAATAACATACCAAAACACGACCAAATGAGTACTACTTTTAACAAGTTCAGCAAGCCTCTAAGGAGTGTTCATCAACATTTTACAAGTTCAGTCTGCGATTTAGATAAAGAAAATGACATCAAAACATGCATGCAATGACTAAGAAATTAATGACACATTAGCCCCATAATCATGAATGAGCAAAGCATCATTCAAACTGAGCCAAATTTATACTTGAGAAAACAACCAGCAAGTAAACCAACATTCACAGGCCACATTTGAAGTTTTTCTATGAAAAATTAACAGCGGAATTGCTAGAAATGATGAGAAATGAATAGCACATCTATATGGTTTCTTTAGAACCAAATAAGCCCTCAAACAATCTCAGAACCCAACTAAATCACATCTAATTCAGAATATTCAGCAAACTACCCAATGCAAATTCTTACATTTTACCTGTGAGCATGATGCCTAAGCATGTCAAAAAAGTGAGAGATCAATGGTTTGTTGATGTAACATCATAGGCAAATGAAATAATATTGAATGAAACCAAATTACTTCCATCTCACATGCAATAAAGAACATCCAGCATTCAGGAGATATTCAGAGTGTTCAAGACATCAAGGTGCAATGGTTCAACAAAATATCATCACAAATCCCACATAACCCTTTCCCACAATGACACGTCTTTGTATAGCCAAGATAATATCTAAATGAAACCAAACCTTCATTATTTGTATAGAAATGGTTGCGAACCACCGACATGACTATTTATCAAACAAATTCAAATCATGGACAGCTCATATAATCGTGGATACAGCCCATTCAAGGCATGACCAACACTTATGATTGAGAATTCAGCAAGTTTTAAACATGGACAGCAACTCTAATCATGAAATCCACAAATTCTAAGTAAATACAGCATCTATTGCTTTGAATTCGGCATATTTTGGAACAGATAATAGCATGTGTAGCCTTGAAGCCAGCATATTGAAACCAAGTGCAGTCAATTTAACATCTAGAAGCAGCACTCATAGCCAAGAAATCAACACGTATTGAACACGTATCTACAGCACTTATAATTAAGAAATCAACATATGGTGAACACATACTGCAGGTATAGCCCTTAATTTAGCACGTTCAGACGGCAATGGAAATGATAACATAGGCATGTGCCATTGTTCCAGGCCTCTACGTGAAATCCTCTGATACCCACTAAAAAGAAGTCAATCAAGAATTGAGCCCCACTTACATGGGCCTTGCTCCTCAAAAATAAACTTTGTCAAGATATCTTACACAGACTTAAACGCACGCTTCAGGATACTCAACCAGAATGTCAGAGTCTCTTAGACATACGTGGATTACTTATAAACTTCATTTAGATGAGAAGCAAGAACCTGGAAGATGAGGGAGCTTCGGTGGTCACTAGTATGTGATCTAAACCTTATTGAAAATCGATCACATCTAACTCGAGGTAATTGATAACGGGTCGCAGCATTCAATAACGAAGAAGAGCAACTCTATCTGACTCAACTTAACAAATAACCCCAGGCCGCTGATTGAAACAAGAATGGTCTCTGTGGCAGTGTAGTAAATGGTGGGAGCAATGAAGCACTCTGAACAATAAACATTAACAGATGAGAATATGCGTACGAAAATTGAACATGAAGCGAAGTCGCACATGATCATATGTAAAAGGAGATGTTTGACTTAGCTTATTTGTTGGAATCCGAATCCGCAAACCGAGATAAGCGCATTCCTGCAGTTCCTGGCTGAGCATAATTGAATTCTGCAAGGCAACATTACCGATCCTTGTCTTGGATAATTTTACCGAACAACTTATGCGCATCGTCTAACACATGGCACCTCCCATACTCTGACACCACCACATTGATCTCAAACCACTACTCTCGAACCAATTAGCACCGATAACCTTGTGGACCGAAGAAATAGTGAATCTCGTTTGCGGCCATTAATAATGAATTCGAAATTTGATACATGAGTTTAATCGGGAAAGAAACGACTCGATTGACGAATTCCATCATCGCTGGAACGTCCCAAGGGACTGGCCGTCGTTGAAGATTTCTCTATCCTTCTCTCTCCCCGTTTAACATGCAGTGTATACCACAGCGATTAAAATGGAGCCGAAGTTGATTGTCGAACTCAGCGACGTGTCGCAATTCGACGCCAACGGAGGCCGGAACGCTTGGTCATAGGCCTCGAGCTTCTGTCTCCGATGTCGAAGAAGCATTCGCACCAAATGAATCCATCGGCCTACTCGCACAACTCTCGATGTTGCTCTCCCCACAGCAACTGGAGGTGATTCAGTTCAAGGTAAGGTCAGGCCGCCGGAGAAGCTGACGGCGAGTAGGCGGAGACATCTGAACACTCGAATCGACGGGAAATGTACGTCAGGCGGGAGAGGAAATCCAGGGGATCCAGGTAGGAGCTTCGTGCGTCTTCCGTGATCGGAAATGGAAGACTGGCAAAGGGTGGCTTTTATATTTTTCTCGTGAAATGACCAAAACGCCCTGCCTTAAAATGGCCAAAATGACCAAGGCAAACGATTCGTCGTGGGTTGAACCTGCGTTAGCAACTGGCTCTGGAGATCTTGGCCAACTGGTTATTAGACTTTACGAGCCAACACCTGTATTTTCCAAACTATTTTTGTCTTCTTCTTCTTTTTTCTCGTTTATTTTTATATATATTTTTAATAGTTATTTCCTTTTCTTTCCCTTTCTCAGTCCATTATCATCTCTAATGCAACGGTTCGGTTTCCGACTTCCATTGTGACTCTGGTGTTGTCTGGTTATGGTTCCAATCGTCTAATTGTGTGTTGTTCTCTCTCCCGAGGCGCTCCTTTGATTTTTCCCCTCGCATCCCTCCTCGTCTAGCAACTTCTTTCTCTCGGTAGCTTCCACCTGCTTAGTTCCTCCGACAAGCTCCGCTTGTTTCTTTCTCTAAGTTGATTTCATGATTGACATATGCGTAAGGGTGTTGAATGTTTCCTCTACATACTGAGACCATCTTATTGACTACGCTTACGAAATGTTCATTGGTTTGTCCAAGTAGCATATATTTCAGCGGATAAAATTCACTTGATTTGTTGTATTAATTGAAGCCGAATGTTCGTTATGAAGTTGTTGATGTCTGCGTGCACCGAATGTTTGATTTTTTTGTATGAATGAAATATGCTTTAGTGATCTTAGACTCGCTTATGCTCAATCCCTGGTCACTATGGCATGTTCAAACGCCATTTCAAGGAATGAAATTTGGATCATGGTCATTGGAATGCTTGGTGGCCAGCACCTATTAAGCACGACTTTGATGTGTTTCGGTGTCATGGGAGGAAGACATTGGTTTGTCCATGATAACACATTAATTTATTGCTCTTTGCTTGTCATTTCTAGCATGTTTCAGTCTCATGTCTATGCTGAATAGCTTGGAATCCATATCAATTTATCATTGGATGATTGCATTTTCACGGCTTTAATATGTGGAACATGATCTGAAATCTTGCTGATTGTGACTGTTTCTTCATTGAATATTATCAGGCCTATGAGTGGCTTGGAATCCACTTGCTGATTGTGACTGTTTCTTTACCAATTCGCATGTTTTGGTAATCCAACAGCAGATGACTATAATTGGATATCAGTCGATGAAGATACTAATATTTCACTATCTCAAGAAAGTTAGAGAAGATTAATTACCGTCTACTCCATCACTACCTCTAGTTGACATGGAAATATCACCTCGTTGTCTGCAAAACGCCAACAAATCAGCATGCTACTCTGCTAGACACAAACTAACTCAAATGAACCAAATCTAATGTTCTTTGGAATTGGAAAGCTTGCAAAATCACAGCAGTAGCAGATATGATGATGAGCAACGCCAAACAATATATAGACGAATAACAAATTGAACGAAACAAGCCAGAGCAAGCCAGGAAAGAAAGTCTCATGAGAATACATGGACCTTTTACTGCTAAGGTTGTCTCCAGGCAACAAGGTATTATAAGCAGTACAGCCTAATTCATCGCTTACTGAGCGCTTACTTCCCAAGGCTGGCACCGAATCAGCAAGTGAATCATCTGAAACAACTCCTGCCCTTTTGACCGTCCAACCAAAGTTACCAGCAAAATTTCAAAGGAAGAGACGACATCCACTTTGATGTCGCTCTCTTTCTCTAGTATGTTAGAGGTTCCATGTTTTCAACTAAGAAAGCCCCAAAATCAGTCAAACGTGCTCGCGAACAACATTTTTCTCTCAGCATGACGGCATCGAGCACAGGCAAACCGATCAAATAATCCATGAGGCTTCGCCTTTCCATATAATAAGACAAATCCAGCAAGGCAAATCTCAAAGAAGAATGCCACGGCTCGACCACAAGAGAAACTATATGCAAAAACTCACTTTTCCCAAATTCAAGAGATTTTGCGAAATGATGAAGTTAACCTGGTCACTTCGCACGAGACCGATGGTAACTTTGTGTGTTGGATGGCCTCAATCTTTTCCGCATCCAACAAAAATCCCTAGGTAAGCCCAATCAGCTACCCAATCACGAGAAAAATTGACAACTTTTTACAGTTATTGAACTCACGACGGAGCATAAAAAATTTTCACAGTGCACAATTATAAACTAACAAATGGTAAATTTGTCACATGTACTAATTTGGAGTTTTTATAGTCAAAAAATTAGTTTTAAGTAAATTTATCACATATGTATAAATTTAGAGTTTTTGATGATTAAAAAATTAATTTTAGGTAAATTTATCACAAGTGTACCAATTTGAGATTTTTTCATGGTATTGACCATAATTATAATTAGTATTATTTGACAGAACGATAATTTGCACATGCGATATGTACAGAATGAGGTGGAGAGAAGTCTCTGCCCATGCTTTGCTCATAAAGCTAAAAGTGTCACGATTAACATGCCCCGCCTTACCCATACAAGCTATAATTATTGGCTGTCATACGTTCAATTACGTAAATAAAAATGATGGGTTAATAAAATATTAGTTGAGCATAGGGTCATGAGAGGACTCAATTTTGATTTTCAAATGCAACACTTGCTATTTTCGCTATATCTTCAATCTATTAAATTATTATTTACCACGAAAAGGGAAGGTTGAGACCTTTTATAAAAAGGAAAAGATAAAAGAAAAGAAATGTTGAGATTGGTGTAATTAATGTTTTTCTATCTTAATTTTGGGTCAAAGGTTTGAATCTCCTAAGGCACACCAGTTGGTCATCAATCTTAATTTTGGCCGGATGGACTAAATTGACACAATTGTAAAAGGTTTAGGACTAAATTGGGCAAAAAAAAAAAAAATGACTGAATTGGCACAATTGCAATAGATCTAGGACTTTTTTGGTAATTCTCCCTAAATGCGATTATATCGGATGAATTAAACTTCAGCGGCTAAGTTGAAGTGAAAGCTCAAGTAACTTTTCGAATGAGAATCAATATAGAAATGTGAATAGAGATGAAATTGAAATTAAATTAACCGACAACTCCAAAATAGTTCTATAATGGAAATACAAAATGCTAAGATTTAAGCTAAAATTCAGAATAAGTCAAATTTCATAAGAGAGATTAAAAGTTTGATGTATGTAATTTTAAGAAAAAATTAATTTAAATTCCAAGAAATATGTTATTGGCGCAAAGCGCGTATGCTCAACGGAAGAGGTTAATTTAAAGCATACAAGCACAATTCTTGTCATTGGCCAAACACTTTCAGACCTACTCTTTTTTAGCAGACCAATCAGTTGGCGGTCTTCTGTACAATGGACTTCTGTATTTGTAATTTCTCGTTTTTTTTTTTTTTTTTTTTTTGGGTTCTCGTGGAGTCTAAGGGTATACATGTTCGAGGGAACACGTCATGGATAGTGCAAGTCTAGTAATTCACTCTACTTCACAGAACTGCCGCATGAATGTTATTGTCTTGACAATTTTGTTACAGAAACTGAAACAAGTATTGTTTGATCATTCGTTTGCTCTCGATGGTATCTATTGCCCATTGCCAATTTTGCTTTCCACGTCTTTTTTCCTTCTGTTGATGCTCTTTGGAAGCTTAGTCCTCGTTGAAAACCCATTTAAATTTTGATGAGTAACGATTTTCCACGGACTAATTTATGAATGCCTCGAAAATGCGACCCTTTATTGATGTTTACTTTTCTCTTTGGCTGAGAGATAAGTGGGGCCAGTGATACCCATTTACAGTAACTTTAGGATTTTCAATTTCATTAGAAGCGCCAATGTAATGGCAGAAGACCTGAATTGGGAACCTAGAATACACATCAGGTTTGCCCATACTGAATGGTAATGATAGTATTCATCAGGTTTGGTCTCACAAACAGATATGAATCAACATTTGATGCATGATGAGAAACAAAGTATCCACATGAAGATTCTAAAAGACCCCTTTTGTATCTCCAAGCGTGATTCGTGAAATTTTTTCTTCAAATATCAGTCTTTTGGAAATTGCTTCGTTGGGAGATGTTGCATGGGGCAATCGTGAGCTTTATAGCTCCTAAGTCTGCGGCGTGGAAGATCTAACTAGTGCATTAAATAGTACTGAACTTTCATGATTAAGATATGTAACATCTGATATTAGTAGTAGTTGGTCGTTGTTGTGTCTTTGAGGTACTGGTTGAAAATTTATCTTTCCTCCTTTCACTTATCGTATCAGTTGCTGGAATCAAGAAGCCTAAGCCCGAAGGCGAAGCGAAAAACAAGGGAGAGGAAGTCGAGAGTGGAAATGTCACGGCCCAGAATTTCACTTTCCACGAGGTAGCCAGGGCCACGAAGAATTTGTGACAGGAGTGCTTGTTGTGGCGAAGGTGGATTTCGTCGAGCATAAAAAGGAACTCTCCGGGGGACTGGGCAGGCGATAGAGGGGCTTCTACTCGCTCCCTCTGCTTTATCTTAGAAAGATGTGAGGCCTATGAAATCACGCTTTCCTTTTTCGTCAGGTGGTTGCCGTCAAGCAACTCGACAGACATGGACTACAACGAAATAAGGAGTTCCTCGTCCGTGTCCTCATGTTGAGTATTTTGTCAGACTTGGTGTCTTGGCATCCTACATTTGTCTCACTAACTGGCGATCAACATATTATCACATCATATATCTGCTTGTGCAGTTAGGACTCCAGTAAAGATGGTTCCATCGTCCATTCTGAAAAAGTATTGTTCCATCTGGGAAAGAACATTAGAGCCTGAGAAGATTTACAGCAGCAGTTACTGAAAACGAAATGGGGAACTGACTTGTACAGATCTCTATGTTTGGCCTAGTCATGAGAAGCCTAATTTAGGAGGACTTCCGTGATCTCTCCTAAAGAGAAGGGGTTCTGTTCCAATAACTTTGTACATGTAATATCATCATGGTTCATTTTCTTGTGATGATTTTAGCAGCATGTATACAGCTTTCTTTATTACAACCCGATTTAAGTCGAAAAGGAATAACATTTAAATTGCACCCGGTTGTGTCTGACCATTTGTTTATAGCTTTTCTTGTGGAAAACGATTGAAAATTCATTTTATCCCGAAAATCATGAATGTAACTTTCTAAAGTATAAGATAACAGACTAAATTAATTTCAAATAAAATTATTCTTGAGACTTAACAACCTATCCGACAACTTTATTTTCCAAATATTTTTATCTTTCATCTTTTATTTTTCTTTCCGTTTATTTTTATTTATTTTTTAATAGTTTTTTTCTTTTTCTTTCCCTTTCTCAGTCCATCTTCTCTGATGCAACAGCCTCTCAACTCTCTTTCTGCTTTCCGTTGGTCTTCTTCTATTTCTAATCATTCAGCACTCACTGGTCAATCACACGTGGAATTTCATCAACACAGGTTCTACCCCTTAATCAATAGACCATACCTGAACTATGCCAGAGAACAACGCGCCCGGTATTGCGATAAGAACAGCACAACACAGACATGCTTTCCTCCATTATCATAGACCTCTGGCCACCACAGAACTCCCACCACAATTGCAGACGATCACGCAAACACACCCTGGTATATGGAACTCAAGGACAGAAAAAGAAACAACACAGCGAGAGAGAATATGGGGACCAAGCACAGCGACCAAGAGAAACATACCGAAGATGAGAATCATAACACCAATTCAATGACAAATGAATATACATTCCAACAAAAGACGACCCATAAATGAGGCTTTAATGAGTCAAAAACAGGTTGGATTGAGGTAGCGTGACTTTCGATTCAAGGGTTGAATAGAAGCACATCCTGAATTATTTAGTTCGAGCATTTCATCAAACAAGTGATATGCATTTTGATCAATGAACCTGTACCCATATGAAGTGATGATTCAATCTCAGATCATTACAACAACATCAGCACAAACACATTAAAGAGCTTCAGTCACAAAATCTTTTCTCACAAACATCAAATAGAGCTTAAGGCCTCTGTTTCATCCATACGCGACAGAAACAGAGCGAACGGATTTTACATTGGTTAATTGGATTTCTAGCCTCGGCTGGTGTGCAGATCGGAGAATGGAGGTCCTAGACGTGTTGGCAATGAAGATGAAACTTCCCGACCAGAAAACAGGGCAGAAAAAGAGGAGTTTTGGCGCCGTGGTGGGAGCGGTGGAGATCGACAGCCACGGCAGATTTCCGGCGATTGAGAACGACGAAGAAGACCCGTGACCGAGAGAAATCAGTGATAATGTTTTATTAGTTCTCGGCTCCTCGCAAAATCATGCTCTGTTTTCAGGTACACGTGTAATTAAAATCCAGAGAATTGTAATACACATGCAATTAAAATGAAAGTACAATTTTTTGGTGAAAAATTCGGGGGCAGACAACAATTCGTGGCTAATTCGGAGATCGACAACAAATTCTTTTTCAGAATCACTCGTCCGAGTAAGCACTCAACGGTCACAACGGTCACAATGGCCACGCAGTCGCCACTTGCCCTAATATTTCCTAAGTTGGAACTCCCGTATCTCACTGATGATCCACTCAGAATTCTCATCTTCTTCAAGTAATTCCTAATATTTCCTAATTTGCAATCGCACTAACTTTCTTCTTCCCCTCCCTCTCACCCCTTCTTCGTCGCGCGCTCTCTCTCTCTCTCTCTCTCTCTCTCTCTCTCTCTCTCTCTGTGAAAACCCACGATCATCATCTCTTCGTCTGTTCATCTCTTCATCACTTGGCGATAATGGGGTATCAAAGTTTTCCGGCAGCGACGGTCTATTTTCGGTCTGCAAACCGTCTTTCAAAGGGGGAGAGAAAGATGAAGCTCGATTTCTCATCTCTCAGTCTCTTGGCAGACGTAGCTTCATTGATCTCCGAGGGAAAGCTAAGTCTCGGGCCTTCCATCTTGGATCGTGATGTTGAGAAGAAGGTCACCCTCGTGACCACCACCACTTTTGGGCCAATCGGTGTCGGATGGATCGTTCGGAAGAAGAGATCCCCGCGAGCGCGAAGGCCAACATTCCACGCCCAGACGTCAAGTTCTGACCCATTTGTCGTTGTCCAAAACAACAAGCAGGAGCATTCGAGAGCTGCCGCTGAGAACCACAAGAAGAGGTCGCCTACATTTGATTCCTCCGAAACCCAAGAATGGGGAAGAGTTTCCAAGAAACCCAAGAAAACTCCCGAGACGGGTCTGGCGGCCCTAATCGGACCGAGCAAATTGCCGACGAAGTACATGGACAAAATTCAGGAGATGCAAGGTCGGGATATGACGCTCGTGGTGGAGAAGACTCTTACTGCCACGGACATGAGCCGAGGCCAAAGTAGGCTCTCTATACCCAACAACCAGATAAGGCAAGGTTTCCTGAGCGAAGAAGAGATCCGAATCCTAGATAGGAAGGAGGGCATTAAGGTTTCCCTCATTGAGCCGTGCCTCGAAGTTTCTCGCGGGTTGCAACTCAAGAGGTGGAATTACAAGAGCAAAAATTTTTCTTACGTGTTGACAGAGAGGTGGAATGGGGTCGCGCATCCTTACGCGCGGAATGAACTCATGAAGGATGTTGTCATTCAGCTTTGGTCCTTCAGAGTGGATGGCAGCCTTTGGTTTTGCCTCAAGAAAGTTGAAGACCAACAAGGCAATGGAAAGGATGGCTGTGATCTTCCTCCTATTTCGTGAAGAAGTAATTCATGATACTTCTCTAAGTTCACCACGGTACATAACTAGTTAGCTTCACTTTTCTTATACTTTTTTTTAAAAATTTCAATGTCTAGGTAATTTCATTTTTTCCTATTATTTCGGGACCACTATTGGCGTCTCGATGAAGTTAGAAGTGATAGGAGCTGGGGTAGTCCTCGTAGATCAACTATGGTCGACCATGATTTTTTGATGAAGTTTTTTGTTGTTCTCGAGTTTTTCTTTTTTTGTATTTTTGGTTGGATTTTGCATTTTATACCTTCAAATGAAAAGTGTATATAGTGCTATGGAATCACTGAGCATTGGAATGGATATAGACACTAAAGTATCCATTTTTCCATATTGAGATCCTTATAAAATTTTAACTATTTTTTCATATGTTAGTGGATGTCATCACTGAAGAAATGTGCACGGTAAAGAACTCAAAGTCATAAAGATGATATTACCATAATAAAGTTGCCCCTTAATTGAACGAAATAGTGAGTCAATAGGTAAAAAGGGTATTTTTAGGCAATCACTAGTTCGATTGACACCCCCAATAATATGCGCAACAAGAAGATTGACATTGAACAAACCAAGTTTCAAAACTCTGGACCGGCTTATTGAAAGAAATCCATTTGGAATAATACATCCACTCATCAATGGACCCGTAAAAATGCACCAACCAGAACAGACAATATATTATCAAAACACTCATAAATTATGGAAGTATTAACCTGTCACAAACCAAACCACCCAGACAACATACATGAAACATGGCATCAACCTGCATAGCCAGCATATTGAAGCCAGGATATACAAACCAAACGCAGTCAATTTAACATCTAGAAGCAGCACTCATAGCCAAGAAATCAACATGCATTGAACATGTATCTACAGCACTTATGACCAAGAAATTACCATATGGCGAGCACGTACTGCAGGTATAGCCCTTAATCCGGCATGTTCAGTAGGCAATGGAAATGATACCGGAAGCATGTGCCATTGTTCCAGGCCTCTAGGTGAAATACTATGGTACCCACTAAAAAGAAGCCAATCGAGAATGTAGCCCCACTTACATGGGCCTTGCTCCTTAAAAATAAACTTTGTCAAGTTGCACAGACTTAAAGACACCCTTCCGTATACTCAACCAGAATGTCACAATTTCTTAAACATGCACAGATTACTTATGAACTCCATTTAGATGAGAAGCAAGAACCTGGAAGAAGAGGGAGCTTTGGTGGTCATTACTATTTGATCTGAATCTTATCGAAAATCGACCACATCTAACTCAAGGTAATTGATAACGAGTCGCGCCATTCAATAACAAAGAAGAGCAACTCTGTTTCGCTCAACTTGACAAACAACTCCAGGCTACTGATTGAAACAAGAAAGGTCTCTGTGGCAATGAAGCAAAAGGCGGGAGCAACGAGGTACTCTGAACAGGAAACATTAACAGATGGGAATATGAGTACGAAAACAGAACATGAAGCGAAATCGCATATGATCATATGTAAAAGGAGATGTTTGACTTGGCTTATTTGTTGGAATCCGAATCCTCTAACTGAGATGAGCGCATTCCTACAGTTCCTGGCTAAGCATAACTGAATTCCGCAAGGCAACATTACTGATCCTTCTCTTGGATAATTTCACCGAATACCTTCTGTGCGTCGTCTAACACATGGCACCTCCCATACCTTGACACCACCGCATTGAACTCAAACCACTACTCTCGAACCAATTAGCACCAGCAACCTTATTGACCGAAGAAACAGTGAATCTCGTTTGCGGCTATGAAAAATGAATTCGAAATTCGACACACGAGTTTAATCGGGAAAGAAACGATTTGGTGAGTGTGATAATTGATGGACAAATTCCATCATCGTTGGAACGTCCTGAGGAGCTGGCCGTCTACGAAGATTTCTCGATTCTTCTCTCTCTCCCCGAATAACACGAAGTGCATACCACGGCGATTGAAATGGAGCCGAAGTTGATTGTCGAACTCAGCGACGTGAGCCTCTTCGCAATTCGACGCCAACGGCCGACGGAACACGCAGTCGTAGGCATCGAGCTTCTGTCTCCGATCTCGAAGAAGCATTTGCACCGATGAATCCATCGGCCTGCTCGACAACTCTCGATGTTGCGTTCGACACAGCAACCGGAGGTGATTCAGTTCAAGGTAAGGTCTGACCGTCGGAGAACCTGACGGCGGGTAGGGGGAGACATATGAATACTTAGAATCGACGGAAATGTACCGCAGACGAGAGAGGAAATCGAGAGGATCTAGGTTCGAGCTCCTTGCGTCTTCCGTGATCGGAGATGGAAGACCGGCAGTGGCTACCGACGGAGCTGGCGGCCGGCGGCGAAGCTAGAGAGGACGTGAAGGGCTGGCGGCGCCCAGAAGAATCCAGAACTTCGTCATTTTTCGGGTTTCTTTTTTGGGCGGGAGATCCGTGGAACGACGGAAGGCAAAGGATTCCTTTTATATTTCTCTTATGAAATGACCAAAATGCCCTGCGTTGGAATGACCAAAATCACCAAGTCAATGGATTCGTCGTGTGTTGAACTGGTCTTGGCAACTGCTATGAAGATTTTGGCCAACTGATTAGTAGACTTATATATCTTCTACCCGACACCTGTATTTTCCAAACTATTTTTATCTTGTACTTTTATTTTTGTCCTCGTTTATATATATATCTTTTATAGTTATTTCATTTTCTTTTTGTTAGTAGTTTCACCTACTCAGTTCATCCGATAAACTCCACTTCTCTCTCTCAGTTAATTTCACGATTGACATCCGCATATGAAGAATTATCTTACTGACCGCCCTTACGAAATGTTCATTGGTTTGTCTATATAGTATATATCTTCACTTGATTCATTGTAATAATTGAAGCCAAATATTCGCTATGAAGTCGTTGATGTTTGCGCACACCAAATGTTTAATGTTTTGTATGAATGAAATATGTTTTGGTGATATCAGACTTGCTTATGCTCAATCCCTGGTCACTTTGGCATGTTCGAACGCCATTTTAAGGAGTGAAATTTGGATTGTGGTCGTTGGAATGCGCGCTGGCCAGCACCTGTTAAGCACGGCTTTGGTGTGTTTCAGTCTCATGGGAGGAAGACATTGGTTGTGTTCATGATGACGCATTAATATATTGCTCTTTGCTCGTCGTTTTTAGCGTGTTTCAATCTCATGTCCATACTAAATAGCTCAGAATTTGCATCGATCTATTATTAAGTCATTGCATTTTCACGACTTTAGTATGTGGAACATAATCCAAGACCTTGCTTCTCGTGATTGTTTCTTCATTGAATGATGAGTGCTTCGTCCTTTTTGTGAGCGAGGCTTGAGATACTTAATCATAAATAAGCATTAAACTTGAATCTTGGCAAGTTCTTGTAAAATTGATGCACTTGTTAAGTTGTGCATGCTGTATACTTACTGAAATTGAATGCTTACCTTGTTAAGCGTGATTTTACAGTGGTGGTTGAATCTCATTTTGATGTTATTTTGACCCATCACATATACTTCATATAATAGAACGTTACATGGAACTTGTGTTTTTATTCAAATTGTGACATTTTGAAGCTTGAAACACATTGGAAATGATAGATATACTTGCTGTCCAGATTTGCAATGAGTTAAATTGAGTTTCCTATGGTGCCATACACATGCCATTGGGGTCACCCAGGCATGTTCATGTGGGGAAGTGGTATTTTGAAGTGTTTCGATGTTCCATCAAGTTGTTTAATTAGAGTATTCCTTTTAGTTTGACTACTGCATGGATGTCTAAGAAAGTGAGTGTCCAAAATGGAGATTCAGAAGATGCGCTTGCAGCTTCTTATTCTAATGTGCTTCTGATAATCAAGAGAGAGAGTGTGGGTTTTCAGAAGAACACTGTCTTTTTCATGGGCATTATGGTCAATTAAAACTTGAAAGAATGTGTATGAAGCTATTTAAGTTATGGAATCAAAGCCACCCTTTACAATTTTATTTTATAAAAAGTCAGTGTGAGTGCATGTGAGGGAGCAAAAAGTTATAGGACACTCTTGAAACCTAATGTGACCTAACCATAAAATTTCAGTGTTATAGAAATTTTTTCCTTTGAATGTAAAATTGTGTGAGTATTTATGGAAGAGGATGGACAACAAATGCAGTTTTCAAGCTTATGGAGTTTAAGCCAATCCTCAGGATTATCACTCTCAGGCTCAAATTTTTTGAAAGGCTGAATTTGGTCCCTGATATATGCTCATTGTGTTTGGTGGAATATTTGAATTTCTTCATATGATGTTAATCCCGTAAGATTAAAGAATTCCTGCTTCCCCCCATGTTGTATTTTCATGTCTGCTAATTCGTGCGATGTGCTTACAAAAGATGATAATCGGGAGCAGTTCTTCAAAGAGTCAAGTGAAGGCCATACATGATGAATTAAATGCGAAGGAAGAGGACTTTGAGAGGGAACAAAAGGAGAAGAGGGAGCGATTAAGGCAATCAAATGCTAATACTTCAAGTGCTGAAGATAAGGAGAGGGGTACTGAAAAGCTTTACCGTGCTGTTTCCATTTTGTTTCATCCCTCAATAATTCGGTTTTGGTTCAGGGTGGAGGAAATTGCTGAGTTCCTACAGGTTCAGGAAAAGGAAATGGAGGAATTTGTGGCTAAAAGAGAGATGCTGGAGAAAGAGCATGAAGACAAGCTGGTGGCGATGACGAAGAAGCATTGGGATGAGGAAGTGGAGTTGGAGAAGAAGTTGAAGACCTAACTCACTCAACTGATGGAGTCGTACTCCCAACATTGACTTGGACGAGATGTGGACGTCGCCTCTCTTACACGAGAGGAGAGTGGAGGAGGCCTTCGACTTTTTAATGTGTTATATGGGCTAGACTTGCAGCTATTCTAAACTTGTACACTGTTTATTAGGTTCATGTTTTTGAGACCAATGACTTTGGGCATAAGAGTTTCGTACGGCGCTTACTTGAGTGCCAAAACTTTTTTTTTTCGCTCACTTGAATGTCACATCGGAAAAAAATCGATCACTTGAGTGACAATTCCGGCCAAATATCCTACATGGAACTTTTTTTACTTTTTAATTTTTTTGAATTTTTTTATTTCCATATGTATTTTGCTTTTTTTTTTGTATTTTTTTTTCTCTAGGGCCGACGAGGGTCACTCCTTACTTTTCTTTCATAGTCATCCAAATGACTAGTGGCTGCCTCACCCTTAGCCGCGAAGGCCCTAGGCGATGCCCCAAGGGCCCTCGTCGGCTACTAGGCAACTGCGAGTGACACCGCCCAAAGCAAGCAAGGGTCGTCGCGACCTCGCCAACGATCGGCGAGGCCCCCACAGCCTCACCAAAGCCTTCGCGGCGAGGGCGGCTAGATCTAGGTGAGGGCCGCCTTGCCCTCAACCACGAAGGCCTTGGGCAAGGCCGAGAGGGCCCTCACCGGCGTCGCCCATAGCAGGCAAGGGTCATCCCGGCCCCTCTAGTGGTTCGCAAGGCCCCGACGGCCTCACCTAGGGCCTTCACGACGAGGGTGGCCAGGTCTAGGCAAAGGCCACAAGGGCCCTTGTTGGCATTGCCCAAAGCAAGCGAGGGTCGTCATGGCCTCACCAACGGTTGGCAAGGCCTCGACGACCTCGCCTAGGGCCTTCGCAATGAGGGCGGCCAGATCTGAGCAAGGGTCACCTTGTCCTCACCGTGAAGGCCTAGGCGAGGCCGTTGGGGCCTCACCAACCGCTGACAAGCCCGCGAAGGCCCTCTTCCGCTCTGGGCAACGTTGCTTGCGGCCACCCAAAGCTAGATGCTGCCCAAAGCGACCCCAATGACCTCACGTAGGGCCTTCACTGCCAAGGGTGGGGCAATCACGGTCGACAAGGGTCGCCAATGACCCTCGTTGACCTTAAATAAAAAAAGGAAAAATAAAAGTAAAAAAAATATTCAAAAAAATAATAACAAATAATATTATTATTAAAATAATATTTTCCGGTAGCCACATCGGACAACCAACGGCCATGTCAGCTTTTCCGGTGGGGCAAATCGAAAGTGACATTCAAATGATCTATTTTTCAAATTTGTGGTATTTAAGTGAGCGAAAAAAATTTTGGCACTCAAGTGAGCGCTGTACGAAAGTATTTGCACTTATATTGTACTTACCCCAATGACTTTGTATGTTGCACGTCACAAAAAAAAAAAAATGGAGTTTACTTATAAAGTCATATACTTTATACTAACAGTAATGTGTTCGTCGAATTCTAAACGTAAATGAGCTTGTCGAACAAGTAATATAATTATGAGAAAGAATATCGTCCCATGAAGATTGATGATTAATAAACTAATTAAATACTAAAAATGGATTAATTCTAAAATTTATCTAACAGATTAGAATAGAATTGAGAATAAATTAAAACTAAAATCCTAAAAGTAAACTTTGGAAACTAAATGCAAAAATTAATTAGATAAATATGTTAGAGCACCCGATTTCACCATAACTACTATATATAAATTTCATATTGTTACATGTATAAGAACGATATAAAAAATGTGATAACGGAATTTCCTGATATATTTACTACCCTATAGCAAACTTACTCAGTTTATTAATCTACCATATTTCTATGTGAATTTAAATAAACATAAGTACATTAAAATCTATGAATGTTTCCTACTTACAATGAGTTTTATGAATCACGTTATCACCGAAAGTTACACAAATAACGCGGTATATCTATATCCATATTTAATTCATGGTTATATATTATAAAGAGCAATTGTATGTTATCACTTCTCAATCTTAAACATGCACATTAGATCATTCGAGTGGTGGCCAGTTGCTTCAAAGTATTAAGCATAATGATAGATATAACTCACATAAATAAAATCATTTGCACGCATAAAAATCATGAAATTTATATTATCATGGTTAGGCTACATCGTAACCTAACAAAAGAAAATTAGAACATAATAGAAGAAGAAGCAAAAATATAAATTAAACCTAACATCTTGAATCAAAGAACAAAAATTTTGTCACAACTTTTATCTTCTCTTCAAAATATTTGAATAAACTCTAGCACAATGAAAATCAATCTAAAAATAAAAACCTCACTGTCCTCCGGCCTTTCAATGTTATCCTATTTTTTGGACAAATTCAAGTTCTTATCCCCAGGCAATTGCTTTTTTTTTGCATAAAATTATGGAGTAAATCAAAAAATCTTTGATTTGATATCCATCTTCTGCAAATAAAATTAGGGAACAAAATTAAAGATTTCCTGATTTGATATCCATCTTCCAATGCTTTCTAATTTGAATTCCTGATTTTTGTCATTCTTTTCCTTATCTTATCTATATCTCATTATGCTACATAAACAAGAAAAATTCAAATAATTACAAAAAAATATAAATATTTTCTCACATTGCATTATTTGTTGCCTAAAATAAGTAAAATAACTCTATTTTTATAGAGTTATCACAATGTTTGTCAACAATTTATGGAATGCTTTAAAACTTTTCGAAATCAACCGAAAGGCAATGTATGTAAATGTTTAAGGCTAATAGAGACCATAATCACCTCGTCTGCAAAAACCATCAAAGAATCGTCAATTAGGAAATGCAAGAGAGATATGACATGTTTTAAGCTTTATTAATGTAAGAGGACTTGTGCCTTGTACCGCAAATTTAAAATTCTAAGGAACAATTAGAATTTTAGATGCAGTGATCAATCGTTTTAATTTCTACTAACGATAACCAATCTATCTCTAGCTTAATCCTAGCGGGCGTGATTGGACAAAGTGAAATAAATTAGTTTTGTTGCAAGAGATTAGGAAACATATGCATGACTACACATGGCTTTAGATATTGGAGTAAGAAATGAAAGTCGAATTTGAAATATTAAACAAACATAATACACAAACACCTCGTATCTTTCTGGGCACGCTAGTAAACGTCTCGTTGGAATTGTGTCTATTCGGGAGGTTTTTGTGATGGCTCTCTTTCCACAAGGGCAGAAATCTTATTGATTCATCTCAATTCCGTTCGTCAAACCCTAGCCGATTGATTTTGAAAGGAATAATCTGTTGGGGTGGCCCAAGTTTTTGAGTAAAATTCCCCAATTGCCCTTCATTTGGAACTAGGAATGGCACGTGAAGCATTCATGCTCATCGGAGATCTAGGGCAAAGGAGACAATTTCGGTGCAATTTAAGGGATAATTTAAAACAAAACGACATCCCGGGTGTACCTTGAGAATCTTCTTCTTCTACTTCTATCCCAACCATGTGCGATTCTGACCTTGGAATCCTCCGAGAGTATGAGCTCCGCCTCCTCCGCTGCACCCTTTGTCCTCCTGCTCCTCCTCCTCAAAATCCATCTCCGCCTTCCGTTCCAAACCACCGTCTCCACGCCCTCATCCCCGGCCTTCTCCTTTCCATTGACGGCAGCAAGTATCACACAGCTATGCTGAACTCTGATGCCTTCCATCTTAGGGTGCATTTGGTTCGGCTTTGCAAATGAGCTTTAGAAAAATGCAAATGCCTTTGATCTAAAGCTTATTGAGGAAATGCAAATTGTGTTTGGTAAAAAAAATCATTTACCACTTTGTCCTAAATAGTGTTTAGCAATTTTTTTTTGCAAAAGGCTTTTGGGTCTAATTTTTTTAAAAATAAAAAATAAAAACCCTCCGGCAAAGGACTAAAGTCGCTGGTGAGATTTGGCTGGCATCAGCAGCTGTTGCCTAGGTCGTGCGACCTTAGCCCTCGTCGTCATGGTCGCGCAACCCAAGTGGCCCTCCCAAGACTTCACTGGCACTTCGCCAGCCTCTCGCCAACTCTTTGCCTGCTCGATCAACCCTCGTCGGTCGCCCTCATTGGCCGCCCTTGCTGAAGAAAAGATGAACAATGACAGATATAAAACTGGAAAATTAAAAAAAATTGGTGACGGTAATTTTGGAAGAAAGAAATATAATTTCAGCATTTGGTCAAATGCTAAAAGCCCAATGTTAGTCATTTCCTAAAGCTAGCATTTGGCCAAAAGTCCCTCGGGATGGGTTGGCAAAACACCCAAGCATTTCTCTAAGAAGCTTTCGAGAGAACGTTGAACCAAATGCACCTTTAGACTTCAACCTCTACCCTCCTCGAGGTCTCCGACTCCACCAAACTAGTTGAGGCTATCTACTCCGAGTTGATTGACTCAGCCAAGTCATTTCTTGTGAATGTATAGGACAATGAGGTGGAGATTGGTTTGAGAGTTGTTCTTGTCTTGTGTGTAGCTGTGGTGGCGCTCTTGATCTTCACTTAATGTAACATCACCGGTGAGTCCCGGCAGTTTCTCCTTGCTAATCTAATATGGAGGACTGCAAACTTATCACTAGGTAAATTGTGCTAAAGGTTCCTTAATTATGGGTAACCTGCATTTAAAGAATTTGATTTTTCAGTTCTAGGATTGATAAACGTTTGATGCACCGTTGAAGGGATTTCCAAGTTACGCTTAGGGGTGCTCCGTTCCCAAAAATGGGAATCAGGGACCGGAATGGTTAATCCTAGGACCGTGAACCAAACCAGTCCAATGAAACTGGTCACTTGACGGTTCATGGTTCAGGCGGTTCATTTTGTACACCCTTAATTGTACCTTAGGTGAACCCAATCAGCTTCACATCGCAGTCTGCGAAAGTAGATGACGTCTCACAGTTATCGAACTCAGCGGTGCAATCCACGACGGTAGCAGGAGGTCGGCCTACGTTTCTGTTAGGCGATAGACGCCAGAGAAGAGACGATAACAATGCCGAACGGACATAAAGAAACGGTCGATTGACGAGCTTTGGAGGACGAGTGCTGGCGCTGAAGAAGCAGGAATGGAGTCAATTCAAACAGTGATGCAACCCATTTTTTGGCGCCACTGCTAGTGCTAGAGCAGAAGGGGAACCCCCTCCGACTTTTCCTCTTTTCTTTCCTCCCCTTTTCGATTTTTTTCCCTTTTTTTTTTTAGTGTATTTTACAAACTTATCCTCCAAATAAGATAAAATCTTCATATTTCAGTTTGTAATTATCACTCCTTGGGAAGATCAAGGCGAGCCGTGATTTTTGAAGATCAACTCCTTAAGGTTTCATCATGATTTTTAAATTACCATAACTAATTATAACGGCTATCGATTGTGAAATCGATTTTTTTTTACAAACAAATTTAAAAAGGAAGAAAATTGAAAATTTGAATAGAGAGGAAAATAGAAGCTGATCTTAAGGCTCCAATGTCACAATTCTTCCAAGTCACGGTTGAAGAAGGTCGACGGGCAACGAGATAGCATTTAAGCTTAATAAATAAGGGAGGTACCTTAGGTTGTTCCGATTCTCCCAAATTTGTCGGGTGTGGCAAAATGGATTTTATAGTGAATTATCTAAAAATTGCCACTAGACTTAAGTATGAGGCTCGCGGCCCATGGGCTCGCCCAAGCCCAAGCCCAAGCTAAGCCACTTGTACTCGAAAGGCACTTCTGGATTAATTGGACAAGGCTAATTAGTAATGAAGCCCGACCCGAGTATTCTGTACACAAAACTTATTCCTATATACTGGGCAAGCGTGGGCAAAAAATTAGGCCCGATCTCTAAGGGCCCGGCCCGAGCCCATCAATTAATCACTCCAGTCACCACTAACGCCGACCGCCGCCTCGCGGTGGACGTCCGCCATCTCGCAGCGGTACCAGCACCTGCTGGACATGCCGGTGCCGCGCGTGTCGCGACGCTGGCGGTGGCGTGCGCGTACCTCGTCCGGGGCTTACTTCACGAAGGCATTCTACATCGTGACGCCCGCGCTGGGCATCTACATGCTGAACCCGCTCATCGGCTTCCTCTCCCCTCAGCTCGACCCGGAGCTCTAGGAACTCGCCGAAGGCGGCGGCTCGTCCCTTCCCACCCGAGGGTCCGACGAGTTCCAGCCCTTCGTCCGCCGCCTCCCCAAGTTCAGATGTTGGTAGGTTTACAGTTGGGATCGGTTGGCATTATTATTTTCGATTGGTAATTGCAATTAGCTATCAATTGGATTTGGTGGATTTGATCTGCGTCATTTCTGGGGTGAAAGATCGAATTTGTGTTCTCCGTATTCTGAATTAGAGGTATTTTGAGGGTGGAAAGACTCGTTGGAGTTGACGATTTGTGCGTTCAAGTTTGGATAACTTGGGAGGCAGACTGTATAGATTGAATTATTGAGAGATTGGTAAAATTTGTGTTTTTAACGTTTAGGTAGTGTTTTGACACACTTTTCAATTGAAGACTGATCCTAGTTTTTCTCAGTGGGAGTTGATTTAGGGGGAACTTTGGTTTTGGTCATTCCGATTTGCTATTGATTGGATTTGGTGGAATTGATCTGCTTCATTTTGGAGGAGAAAGATGAATCGTGTGTTCTGTGTATTCTGACTTCAAGTGGAAGGATTCAATTGGCGTGATGATTTTTGCCTTCAACTTGGATTTCTTGGAGGACGTGGAATAGTTTGGAATTTGTGAGAGATCAGTGAAATTGGTTTTTAATAAGTTTTAAGAATGTGATGCTTCTAGTTGAGCTTGGGGTAAAAAAGAGGCGCCCGAGATCTCATGACTAGATTCAAAATCTAGTGACTGAAGAAGTTTAATGGTGTGGAAGCATCATGTTGTCTTGGTTTCGTGTTTGCATTCTGTTATCACAAAACAGTCGCTTGTTCTTGACTCGAGACTGATTTTATGTGATGTAAAAATGCCTTTTTGATATGATTTTGCTGTAACAGCGTTCTTGATCTGCTTCTGTATATGATCTTTCTTTCCATTTACACGTAGATGCATGAGTTTATTCATGTGGGGCGATTGAAACTGACAACGTAAAGTTAACGGGAGTGAATTGAGAAGCTCCGACTTTCCCTGTGATGATATGTTTACTTCTTTTATGTCCTTTCTGATGTATAGCCTTTTTTTTAAACAATCTTTGAGTGACAATATTCTTGTCATTTAATTGATTCAAAACCAACCAATGTTTCGCACTAAATCGAGAATGTCATATAGAAGTGTCAAATGCTTATGCTTTTGAAGATTCGAGTTTTGATCCACTGATTACATTGGTTCCTTTGAGAGAGCTTTTGGATATAAAAATTTACTTCCTGCTTAGATTGGATGGTTACTTATTGAACATATTGTTCTAGTCTCTCAATGGAAGGTTACAAATCAAATGGGCATTTGAGATTGCTTCGTAATGATGTTCTTCGGCGTGGTTGATGTACCTGTCTTCTGGCCAGTACTCCTTTCTACTGGGTCATGTTGTTTACACTTACAATGAGGAGACAGATAATGCTTATGGTCAAGTACAAATATGTCCCAATTTCTTTTGGCAAATGGGTATGCTGAACCTTTTTTTCTGTTTTTTTCCTGCATGTCTGCTTCTCTGATTTTTTGCTTTGTATACTTATTTTGCCTTTTGACTCTACTTCTTTTTCATCAGCACTATGATGGAAAGAGAGCATCTTCAACTGAGAGTGCGAGCCTTCCGAGGGATTAAATATTTCAAGTATGATCTATCTATAGTTCTTGAGTAGGCTTGTTTTATCCATGGTGTCATGCCAGCTGATGGAGCTTTCTCACAGCAAAAGATTGGCTCAAAAACTATTTTGGCCTGTTGCCTGATTCTCCACTTCTCTTAAAGAGATGTTTTAGAAAGCCTACAAAAACCATCGTGGAAACTTCTCGAGAGGAGTTTATTAGTTGTAATATTTCTGTCTTAGCTTTAATAAGGGGTAGTCCCAATTTGTTCTAGACATGGCATTCTTTTTTTTTACTGCTGTCATTTTAATGTAGCTGAAGTTCTTAGTTCTCTTTTGTTACCTATTATGTGTTTGTCTAAGCTTGTCTTTTATCAACTGTCCCTTACACATTTTAGTTCATGGCCACCGATTTATGAGAGGATGTACTGTTGTAACATGGATTAGTTTCAAAATCCTCTTGGTGCTTGAAGGAGAATGATCATCTGTGTCAGATGTCTGTACTCACAGGTTCATTGAGCAAGGATTCCATAGCATTAATTGGTAATGGTGTTGTTTTAGATGACGACCTTCTGCTGTAAGCTAAGATTGTTTCTGCTCTTGGGTAGACAATGAAAGTGTCAGCCTTGGCCAGCTCAGAGTCCCTCTCTTGTTTGCCTTTTATGAGTTAACATTACATATACTGTCAGCCATAATTTGCTCTAATTTAAGATGAAAAGGGTTACCATAAAGCTGTTTTAAAGATGGTTGTGGAATTGTTTGGAGGCTTTGAGGTTATTCTAATGGCACAAGGCTTTAGGAATTGATAGAACAAATCTATTTGCATACAAACCGTTTGGACATTCCAACAGGATTCGCATCTCAGGCAAAACTGATACTTGGACAAATTGCATATTTGTTGTTTCCCCTTCCGTAGCTTATAACTCTATTTCAATACAAGGAAAAAATAAAAGAAAATGCTACAGATTTTGAATGAAATTTCTGTGTAAAATCTTTCAGGGGCATGTTCACTAGGAGGAAAACTGAGTGAGAACTGATCTGAAAAACTGCAGAGATCAAGAGCCTGGCCCATAGTAGGCATAGACTCCATAGAAGGTCTGTGTCAAAGTAATCGCAAGCAAAACAAAAGCAGCAATAACGGAAATGATTGCCCAGGGACTGCTGAAGTACTTGTGCTTGAGACTGTCTTTCCAGGCATTCCACCTATGGTTGTAGTATCGGTTCACCTCCACAGACAGTGTAGAGAGGTAACTGTCATTTATGTCAAGACCACCTCCTGGCAAAGCCAGTTGAAGAGGTCAGCGACCTCCGTGTTGCTCCCAAACCAGTGCTCGATGATCCTGCAGTAGTGAAGGTACCCGAAGTCCTCGGGTGAGTTGATCAAGTTGTCCATGAAGATTACGTACAAGGTGATGTTGTTGCTGCAATCGAAGTGAGACTGCTCGAAGGCTATCAAGTTGAGGAAAACTGACCTTGTTCCATCGTGGATCAGAAGCCATGGGATCCAGAGAATCCCATCCTTGAACTGGATGTCCCAGAACCTGTCCGTCTTCCTCTTTTTGAACTTGATCCCGGCTTCCCGGAGCTCGGATGGTTCTTGCTGTAGTTTGAGAACCTGGTGTTCCTGAGGCTGTTGTTGTTGCTGCTGGTGTTGATCTATTATTTCCGTGGATGCAGGAGAGGTTGATTTCTTGGGGAGTCCAGATTCCACAGTTTCTCTGAGCTTGAGGGTGATTAAGTACCAACTTGAGCTCTTTGTCGTAAGCAGAAACCATTTCTTGTGCCTCACGTTTCCCTGCCTTTGCTCGCCTTTGCCTGTCTTGGGTTTTGATATTTCAATTGATGCTTTCTAAGCCGCCCCCCCCCCCCCCGGGAAAAAAAAAAAAAAAATTGCAGAAGTGGTATTTCAATTCCGGGGAAACTGGAACAAAGGAGAGATTTTTCCAACATTGAGATTCAAAAGGAGCTTGATGTATGCTTTTTCTTTATTGATTCTTATAGATGAAGCTCATCAGATAAAGGAATTCAGTTTTTCAATCGAAATCCAGCAATCAATTCCTCAGTTCTTGTTATCTGAGTTCGTGAAAGCCACCATCTATATCATGCGTCGATATGCTCTGTGGGTCCGCCCTTATGGTGGTATAATAGTGATAATTGGTATTAATTTGACCGAACGACTAATGGAAATTACAAAATTTATTTATTTCACACAAATGTCTACAACCAGCTACATTGTAAGGTAACTAAGATTTTCATTTTCTTACACATACGTCAGAGTTGCATTTCATGGATGTGCTCCTCAGAAAGCGAGGTTGCAAATATTGATTTTCGATCAATATTTAGGCTAGGACTTCCACTTTAAATGTTCATTGATGATTAGAAGTTGTTATTCATTGCTATGAGATTGATCGATATGCATTGATTAGGTCTTGATACTTGATTTGCTGATGATTAGCATGTAAATGTCATTTCTGGACTGATTCCATATTATTGATGATATGATGATCTCGACGTCGAAATTCTGTGATGTGATCAACTAGAGAATGCAAGTAATTGTCATTAGCTTCGATTGGACATATTATGCATCATCATGTGACGTCATTTGCATGCTGAAATCATGTTGCAATCTTGGACTTGAAATCTGAACTTTGAATATGCTCTGTTTTGTCAAACCTTGCTGCCTTGTTCATTTTTTTAGGATTTTTTGTGATGCGATGTTGGAGTCGATATCTATGAAATTTGTTCTTCATGTCCAGATCTAGTTCACAAAAAATTTTCGTAAAAAGTGAAGGTTGTTTGGTTGGTACGATCGTTCTTTAATTGAACGTTTTTGTTTTTGAAAATCTGACTTCCAGTCTGACCTTACGTGTTCTTCGATTTTTATAAAATTGTGTGTTTGAAATGTGGAAACATATCCTCATGAAAAGTGTTCATCACATTTCAATTTAGATTGACAAAATTTTTCAGAAAATAAAAAGCTCATTTGCTGTTTTTAATTGGCCTCACAATGTTGCGGTGATATTCTGGAAATTGAATTTTCAGTTCGACCTTAATGTGTTCTTTGATTGTTATAAATCATATGTTCAAAATATGAAAACATGTTCTTCATGAAATTTTTAGATGACATTTCAAATTTTCATTTGACATTAGTTCCATTGAAATCGAAGCACATTAAGGTAATCGAAGGATCTGATTAGAGCGCCTGATCAATTCATGCCCAGATCCTCTTTGAGTGCTCAAACGCGTTTTCGCAATTTTGACGAAATTAATGTCATTCTTTGAAAAATTCCCAAAACATGAAATTGAAGCCAGCATCTTAATCTTTCATTTAAAGTTAGTTTCATTAAAATTGAAGTTGGTTTGGACGTCCTTAGGGTTTGATCAGCGTGCATGATCATTTTGCACCCAAACCATGAAGCTTGTCTTCTTGGGACTTCTGAACTTATTTAATTATTTTAGTGAAATTAAAGTCTTTCATTTGCAAAATTGCCAAACGACGCAAGCAAATTTTCAAAATTTAATTCCAAGATTTGTTGACTTAAACTTCAAATCATTTGAGGAAGCTCTGCCCTGTTTCAAAACTAAAATTGTTCTGACATCTGAATGCAAATCGAACTTTCTTTACTAATCCATAACTCATTTCAAGAAACTCAAAACTGAGAACTTGTTTGGCAATCTTGTTTTAGTTGTACAAAAATTTTCATGAATTTTCAAAGTCATTTGATATTTTTTCTAGAATTTTATATTCAGACCAAAAGGGTCGGGTTCTGAATTCTTTGGGATAAAACACTCATTTCAGGTTTTTTATTTTTTTATTTTATCGAAGAATTCTTTCATTTCGCGTTAGATGGTTCAAAGTTGGGATAAATGGTCTTCTGGACATTTGTTGTACACTTCATTAGCTTTCCGATGACATGTGATTTGCATCACTTGAAGATTGTTTGATTAGTCATAGTGTTTTAGCACTCTAATGACCCGAATTGTCTAAATAATGAATAAGTGACCTTTCTTAGGTTCACTCTTATTGATTGCTTGTTTGAGAAATAAGGCTTATTAGCCTAAGCGTATACTTTCTTTCATGTGTTTGCATGTGAATGTTAGATGTATCTTTTAGGGCCGATGCATGCTCGTGGGAAACCCTTGGGAGACGTGTGATCCGAATTTATGACCAAATGGTATTGACCACCAGTTGTGAACACAAGGGATGGCCAATTATCATTGGTCATAAAACAATCAACTAATGGTCTTAGGATGGGTCGACTTGTGTAAATCAAAGGGCGCCCTTGAGGCCCTTCTTGACCAATTGAATGCACTTGCTTGGTTCATTGGTTGTCCAGCTTGTCATTGTTTGTAATAGCTTGATGTGAAATGCACGTTTGTTTGCAATGTATTGTGTTTTGAGTCCTTTGATCAAAAGCCAATGTAATTGAAATTTCCTGAAGAGGTGGTGACCGAAATGTCCACGTAATGATGAGGAGATGGCTTATGTCCAATTCGGCCTTTTTTTTTTACTTGTACCCAACTTTGGCATATACCTCGGGTTTTCAAATCCAATTTTTAATAATACCCAAGGAATTGCGGGTTTACATTTCATGCCGTTAGAGTAGCTCGCTTATTGTTTGCCTTGAGTGTTTACTTTCTCACAAATTACTTTCAATTACTTGCTTGTTCATTTCATACCTTGTTGATAGTTGGTTTAGAATAGCACGAACGAACCATCTATGCATAATCACCTTTCAATGAATTTGCACAAAAACATAAAAATAAATGCATGATCACTTTAGGTAACAACCAAACTCATTAAGTACTAAAAGGACGCTAATGGAGATCATGAGCATAACCCAAGTCCTCCAATTCACGAATCTCCGGAAATCAAGAGATATCTCCCAATCCTTGATTGGGCAACTAGCCGGCATTCAAAAAAGAGGTTAATGGCAACTCCTAGATAACATTTTTAAATAATCTAAAAACCTTAAAATTGAACTTGTCACGTGAGTTATAGGTTTTGGAGAACCCATGTTCTCGATTGATGGACCTCTTCAACGAGCATCAAAGAAGATGTGTTCGAGACTTCTTTATGCCAATGCGCCTTGAAGAACTGTCATTTAAACAATTCCTTCTAAACCAGTTCCCATCTGTATATTAGCCATCGAGGTTGGTCGCGACATAAAGTAGATACAAATAAAGTCAATGAAGTATGAGAAAACAAAGACCCGAGCCGATCGGATAAAAATTAACAAGGCTTAATTATTAAGCTCCGGGACGAGAGCCCATGAGCTATAAGTCAAAAGTAAACGTGCATTAATCTATGATGCATAAGTGACTTAGTCTAAGTTCCTAAGCACCAAAAGACATGCATAATGAATATTGAACTATATGAGATGGAATTATTGATAGAATTATTCACGAAGTTAATGCAATAATTATCTAGATGCAATCTAAGCAATACATCTTGAGCATTGATCTCCAAATTTGCCGCTAATCGTCAATTAGCCATAATCCTAATTCCTAGAATTTCTCCATAATTTCATCACTCTTAAAGTGTTCATCAAATAATTTCCCCTGCATGAGAAATCAAGAACCCGGCCAGTAGTAGCCATATACTCCATAGAAGGTCTGTGTGCAAGTAAGAACAAGCAAAATGAACGCAGCAATGACGGAAATGATTGACCAGGGATTGTTGAAGTAGTTGTGCTTGAGAATGGCTATCCAGGCATTCCACTTGTACTCGAGATAGGCTCTCCATGATCGGCTTCTGCGGCTCTCGTAGTTTCTCACCTTCTCAGACAGTGTACAGAGATAATTGTCCTTGATGCTGAAGACTACCTCCTGGCAAAGCCGGTTGAAGAGGTCAGCCACCTCAGCATCGCTCCCAAGCCGGTGCTTGATGATCCCACGCTTTTTGAGGTACTTGACATCCTCGGGGGAGTCGATCAAGTCATCCATGAAAGTAATGTACGAGGTGATTTCGTTGCTGCAATGGAAGTGAGACTGCTCGAAGGTTATCAAGTTGAGGAAGAGCGACCTCGTCCCCTTGTGGATGAGAAGTTGGGGGATCTGGAGGGTCCCATCCTTGAACTCGATGTCCAAGAACTTGTCCGTCTTTCTCTCGCAGAACCCGATCCCAGCTTCCCGGAGATCTGTCACGCTGAGGATGGAACGTTGCTGTGTCTGCAGCCATGGCATCTTCCCTGTTATCTGTCGCCTTAGGCCCAAGCCCAAGATGTTCAGCCGGAACACTTCAAGGAAATGGAGCCCGCCATGGTCGGGTACAATCTCCAGCCCCTTGCTGCTACAATCGGGCCGGGGTGCATATTTGGGCATCAGATGGCTGAAGAACATGAGCGCCAGCTTGGCCACAAACCCCTTGTGGTCGGAGATGCCGAACTGGAGGCCAAGCAAATGGTCGAGTATGAAGAGTGGGATCTGATTCTCGAGCTTGAGCATGTCCCCCTGGATCATGTGCATCGATCGCAATAGTGAGAAGACAGGGTCATTGCTGGGGTACCCAAGTCTATCAAACCCCATGATGACTCCCAAGAACAGCTCGATCACAAAACACCCGTCGAGAATCATCATCTCCACGAACTTCTCGCTACTCATGAATATCTTCCCCTCGTAGCAGGCGCGAGCTTTCATTTCAACCTTCTTCACCAAATCTTGATAGAGGCCTATCTCGTGACTCGTGCGCCTGAGGATGTGATCGAGGCAGCGGCACTTGTGCCACTCCATCTGGCGGAGGTGCGTCTTTCCATGGTGGTACGGCCCGAGGGAGATGATCTGGGGGATGTAGGCCATGTCCTTGCCATGCTTGAGATAGTGTGGGATCCGGTAAATGGAGAGGTTTTCCCACGAGCATGCCTTGTTGTCCTGGCGAACTTGCTCGAGCTTCTCTTTGATGGAGGATAAAACCCCCTCGGACTCAGGCGGCCCTGGGTCATCTTCGGTAACGTTTTCAAACCCATTGTTCTCAACCACGACCTCAAGCTTAGATGGTTCTGGCTGTAGCTTGTGAACCTGGTGGTCCTGAGACTGTTGTTCTTGCTGGTGATCTATTGATTCTGTGGATGAATTGGAGGTTGATTTCATCCGGAGTCGACATTCCACAGCTTCTTTTAGCTTGTGCCCAATTGAATGCAAACGGAAAATGAAGGGCCTTTTGTGAGGTTTGTTGGAAACATCTACCATTTCTTGTGAAGAATTGGTCATGTTTCCCTGCCTTTTGCCTTTCTGAGGTTGGTGGTCCTGAGGCTGTAGTTGTTTTCAGTGTCCAGATGCCGCAGTTTGTATGAGATTGAGAACTGCCAAGAAGTTCCTCGAGTCGAGAGTAATTTGTTACTTGGGACCTTAAGAGCAACCTTTTTTCTCGCGAAGAGTTGGTCTATGCTTCTCTGCCTTTGCCTTTATTGGGTTTTGATCTTTGAACCGATGCTTCCTAATTAAAAAGCAAAAATTGCAAAAAACTCTAAATTATGCCCATTATAATATATTTATCTCAAAATTTTTTTGTAACACCAAAAATCTCATAAGTATATATATATCAATGAGAACCATTAAAAATTTGGCCAAATAGACACTATGTTCGACCGCATATAAAAATAATGTTGTTTTAGCTAAAAAATCATTTAACAGAATCTTGACAAAGTGTAAATATATCACATCGTTATAAGTTTAAGGCATTTCATATCACAATAAAATGTTTATAGCAAATGTATCACAATGGATATAATATAGAATTTTTGATGTCATAAAAAGAATTCAAAATAAATGTGTCACGGTATAATTTGGCTTTTTTTTTTTTTTAACTTTTTTCTTAAAAAAAAAGATTGATGTGATATTTTAATGTCTTGGGATATTCGAACGAAGGAAAGATTTTTCCAACATTGAGATTCAAAACAACCTTTATAATATTCTGGGTGTTATGAGGTCACATCGATTGCATAACCATATTAATAAGCTAAAAGCTTGATGGACAACATGCCCCACTTTTCTCCACCTTAGCCGTACAAGGTACGATAATAATGGTATCAACAAAGACCTAATGTACCATCGCCCGCAGCGGCGCAGTTGGCTTGGGCTCTCTTCCCCTCACGAAGGGGAGAAGTTCGAATCCCAAAGGCGTTGCTAGGGATTCTTACCTGGAGTACTGTGGTGGTGGGTCCTGCAATCGCTCTCCCAGGGTTTACTCGTCGGCTGTCGGTTTACGAAGTTCCCTGGGTTACCGCCGAGGTTCCCTGGGTTACCAACCCCAGGGTTTACTCGTCGGCTGTCGGCTTACGAGGTTCCCTGGGTTACCGCCCAAGTTCCCTGGGTTACCAAAAAAAAAAAAAAAAAAAAGACCGTAATGTCTTTTCCTCCGTCAATTCATAATCTTCTATGAAGGATAACTAATTAATCAATCCTATAAATATTAGAATAATGATTAATACCACGAAAAATCCCAAACTGATACACCTTTGATAAATTCACCACAAACTAATTTACACCTTAAACAAATTTATCTTAAACTAGTACGCTTGTGACGAATTTACCTTATGTTAGTTTATGTTAAATTTTACTAAGTTGGATGACACGTGACAATTAATTAGCATATCAATGTATGATTTTATTCTTTATTTATCACGATTATATCAGTTTTATAGTTTTTTGTGGTATTAATCTAATTTAACGGATGATGTATTTATTCAATTTGGGGTAAATTTACTACAAGTGTACCAATTTGGGGTTTATTGTGGTCATTTGGGATAAAATTGTCATAAGTATACCAGTTAAGGTTTTTCGTGATATTATCCTTTAGAATAAACAGAGACCAGGAAGTCTTTTTTTAGATCAATTCACACTCTAATCATTAATAATAACCATTAATCAATCTCATTTGTATTTTTTTTTCCTTCTTTCTTGATGCTCAAAGTCAAATTGCTTACCTATCCGTTATTAATTGTTCATCCATCATACTGATCAAACTAGCAATCTTCCATATGCAGTGAAGGCAGCGCCACTTGTGCCGCTCCTCCATATGGCGGAGGTGCTTGTCACCGTGGTGGCACGGCCCGAGGGAGATGATCTCTCCGGCTTCTTTCTCTTTCACCAAAAATGTGTGTATTTGCACATCTTGGTGCCAATTGTTGGAACTTCATTACAATGAATGAACAATTTGCTGCAATCACGTGGCATCGTTTACATTGTGGGAAAGTCAATTACGGCTTTTGAAGCAAAAAATAATTATTCATGTAAAATAAATAAGACTTCTTATTTTTTATGAGTTATTTTGTATAAAATCCGTCAATGGATAAATGTATTGATTAATAACTTTATCTCATCTCTAACGTATTTCAATTTTAAATATTGAATCATTGTAATCTCGTAAACGACCTAACAAAAACATCATCATATTTTCCTTTTTCCATACATGTGTGTAATCGCTTCAATTTTGTTGAAAAGTTTGTTCTATTAACTAATCATTCAAATGTTTCATGTCAAGTCGATTTTATGAAATCTTTTAAATGTTAACTTTTCATAGACACACCTTGTGTGTGTACACTTTTGCTTGTTATAATAGTAACAAAAGATATTTGTCCTTTAGTAACACCGGGACCCCTGGAATGCCAAAAGTTGACACCAATGGACATTTAAGTATTAAAAGTTACGAAAGTGACACTTAAGTGCCAAAATCGGAGCAAAATGAATTACTTAAGTGCCAATCCAGCCAAAATGTTAACGTGACGATTTTCCAGCGAAGCAAGTGCAAAACAGCATTGTTTTGGTGTTGACATGGTAAAAAATTAATATAAAAATTAATTAAATGAAATTTAAAAATAAATTTATTTAAAACATTTAAAAATAAAATTAAAAAAACAAAAAAACAAAAACAAGGGAGGTGGCTGAGGGTTGAGCCCTTGTCGCCGTCGCCTCCTCGCCGCCAGTGGGAAGGGCCGACGACAGAGGGGGGAGGGTCAGCCAGGGTCGTCGGGCCTTGGCCAGGGACCGGCGACCCTGGCCAACTAGCAGCGAGGGCCCACGAGCCCTAACCCCGTCTGAGGCGAGAGTCGCGTGGCCCTCACATCGATTTGAGGCGAGGGCTCGCGGGCCCTCGCTGCCGGTCGGCCGGGGTCGCCGGCCCCTGGTTAGGGCTCGACGACCTCGACCAACCCTATCCCCTCCGTCGCCGGCCCTTTCCAGCGGCATTGGGGAGGCAACGGCGGTGATGGCTCAGCCCTCAGTCGCCTCAATCTTTTTTTAAATATATATATATATATATTAATTTTGTTAATATTAGCTTTTTTATTTTTAAATATTTTAAATAAATTTAGTTTTAAATTAAATTATATTAATTTTATATTAATTTTTTACCACATCGCATAAAATGACGCCGTTTTGCACTTCCTTCGTCGGAAATTGCGCATGTCGGCATTTTTGCTAAATTTTGGTTAGATTGACACTTAAGTGATCCATTTTGCTCTGATTTTGACACTTAAGTATTACACTTTTGACACTTAAGTGTCCTTTTATGCCAACTTTTGACACTTGAAACAATCTTTTGCCGTCGTTTAATTGTCCTTGAATCTCAAACAAAGTTTTCAACAAAAGTGGCTCAAGAAATAGTTTGTCATGGTGGTTCACTTAAGCTTAGTAACGTGACCATAAATTTTTCTAGATCAACGGTCAGAACTTGAAAAAATAATAATAATAAAGACCAAAATTATTATTTTTTTAGATCAACAGGACAATTGCCAGAACTTGAAATCTTAGAATAAAAAAAGACCAAAAAGTCTTTTCCTAGATCAACAGAGTAGCTTTTCGAACTTGAAAATTTGGAGTAGACAAAGAAAAAAAAGTCTTTTTCTAGATTACTTCATATAGTGATTCACAAAAGCCTAATAACGGGATCGCTGTCAAAATTGAAAACTTGAAATAAACAAAGACCCGAAAGCCTTTGTGCAGATTAATTCATATTCTTTTTATAAAGAATTCCAATTAATCAGACCTAGAAATCTTGGAATAAACAAATAACAAAAAGTATTTCTTTTAGATCAATTCATACTATGTCCATAAAGAATAACCGATTAATCAGTCTCACTTATATTTTTCCTTTTTTCTTGATGCTAAATGACAAATGGCTTCACTGTTCATTAATAATTGTTTACCCATCACACAAACTAGCAACCATAGATTTATTTAATATGCGAGCACTCTTTTAGGCGTAATAGCGGCCGACCATAAAAATTAGTCATAAATGAAAAAAAAAAAAAAATGAAGAGTTCATAAAAATTTGAACATTACAAGATCTAACGACTTAAAATGTTAGAACAAACCTTTACCCTCTTTAATTTTTTATCCCTGATATTATCTCTCATAAGATAAACATGTATGGCAAAAGAAATTAGTCAAAAATGCGAGAAGTCTTTATCTTTTTATGCTTCAACTCTATTATTACTCATCTGAAAAATCAATTAGAGCAATTAGCTTAATTTTCCCATAAGAATTAGTTGAAATTAATTTTCTTCGGATCTCACACAGAAATTTCAACATATGCATGAAGCGGTTCAATAAATAGTTTGTACTTGTGGTGGTTCGAGTGAGTTTAGTAATGTGACCATAAAGTTTTTCTAGATCAATGGTCAAAACTTAGAATATTGTAATAAACGATAACCAAAAAGTTATTTTTTCTAGGTCAATTCATACGGTGATTCACAAAAGCCTAATAATGGAACCACTGTCATAACTGAAACCTTGCAATAAACAAAGACTATAAAGCCTCTGTGTAGATCAATTCATAGTCCGTTTATAAAGAATTCCAATTAATCAGTCCTTGATATCTTGGGATAAACAATGAACAAAAGGTACCTTTTTTGTATCAATTCATACTATATCCATAAAGAACGACCAATTAATCAGTCTCATTTTCTGACCCCAAAAAAAAAAAAAAATCAGTCTCATTTATATTTGTTTTCTTTTTCCTTGATGCTAAAAGACAAATTGCTTTGCTGCTCATTAATAATTGTCGCCCATCATACAAACTAGCAACCATAGATTTATTCAATGTGTGAGCACTCTCTTAGGCGTAAAAGTGACTGAGCATGAAAATTAGTCACAAATGAAAATTTTTTTTTGAAAAGTTCATAAAAATTTGAATATTTTAAGATCTAACGGCTTAAAATGTTAGAACAAACTGTTACCCTCTTTAATTTTGTATCTACGATATTATCTCTCTTAACATAAATATGTTTGACAAAAGAAATTAATAAAAAAAATGCGAGAAGTCTTTGTCTTTTTATACTTCAACTCTATTATTACTTGTCCAAAAATTCAATTAGAGCATTTGGCTTAATTTTCCCATAAGATTTGGTTGAAGTTAATTGTCTTCGGATCTCACACAGAAATTTCAACATATGCATGAAGTGGTACAATAAATAGTTTGTACTCGTAGTGGTTCAAGTGAGTTTCGTAATACTACCATAAAGTTTTTCTAGATCAACGGTCAAAACTTAGAATTTTGGAATAAACATAGACCAAAAAGTTCTTTTTTCTAGGTCACTTCATACGGTGATTCACAAAAGCCTAATAACAGGACTGCTATTAGAACTGAAACCTTGAAATAAACAAAGACTAGAAAGCCTTTGTGTAGATCAATTCATATTCCTTTTATAAAGAACTACAATTAATCAGTCTTGGAATATTCGAATAAACAAAGAACAAAAAGTATTTTTTTTAGATCAATTCATACTTTGTCCATAAAGAATGACCAATTAATCAGTCTCGTTTATATTTTTTTCTTTTTCCTTGATGCTGAAAGACAAATTGCTTTGCTGTTCGTTATTATTTGTTCACCCATCATACAAACTGGCAACCATAGATTTATTTAATATGCGAGCACTCTCTCAAGCATGCTAATGGCCGAGTGCGGAAATTAGTCAAAAATGAAATATGAATAAAGAGTTCATAAAAATTTGAACATTAAAAGATCTATCGGCTTAAAATGTTAGAATAAACCATTACCCTCTTTAATTTTTTCTCCCGGATAACATCTCTCTTAAGATAAACATGTTTTGCAAAAGAAATTAGTTAAAAATGTGAGAAGTCTTAACCTTTTTATCCTTCAACTCTATTATTACTCCTCCGAAAATTCAATTAGAGCATTTAGTTTAATGTTCCCATAAGAGTCGGTTGAGATTTATTGTCTACAAATCTAACACAGAAATTTCAATATATGTATGAGGTGGCTTAACATATACTTTGTCCGCGTGGTGGTTCACGTGAGCTTAGTAACGCGACCAGAAAGTTTTTCGAGATCCGTGGTCAAAACTTGGAATCTTTGACAAAATAAAGACCATAAAGTTGATCAGTTCATATGGGGGTTCACGAAAGCCTAATTGGACCACCGTCAAAACTAGAAATCTTGAATTAAACGTGGACCATGAAGTCTTCTTCTAAATTAATTCATATTCTTTTCATAAAGAATTCCAATTAATCAATATTAAAAATCTTGGAATACACGAAGGCTAGAAAGTATTTTTATAGGTCAACGCCTACTCTATTCATAAAGAATAACCAATTATCAATCTCATTTATATTTTTATTTTTTCTTGATGCTAAAAGACAAGTTGCTTAGCTGTTCGTTATATAATTGTTAATCCATTATACAACTACAAATATGCGAGCACTTTTTTAGGCGTAATAGTAGCCGAATGTGGAACCAGTCACAAATGAAATTTAAATAAAGAGTTCATAAAAATTTCAACGTTACGAGATCTAACGGATTAATATGTTTAGAATGTATATTAGATTGGAAGCACCCCCAATTCCTTTACCTCGGAGAAGACAAAGTACTAGTAGCAGCATCATTTTTTGGGTTTCTGATACTTTTCCTATTCCCAGTATTAGAGCTTGTTCTTTGTTCCGGAAACTCAGCACCCGGACATAGTGACTCTGTTTCTTTTTGGAGCAGCGACACCTTGGCTAGAGCTTCTCCTTCAACCAATGCATCATAATCAGCTGCATACTCCCACAATCTGGCCAATTTAAAAGTAATGGAAATGATAGACAAAATGCCACCACAAAAAACAAGAACCAGCCAAAAACTATCCATGTAAAAACTGGCCCAATACGATTAATCTCTCTGTATAAGCTTCTGCCTAAGACAAGAAGATGCATAATATGAGCTTTTATGCACCACATTTCTTGGAGGACGAGATTGACCCAGAACTGTTGCTGGAAGCCTTACGCATGTAGAAGGACGTGTTGAGTTTCTAACATGAGGCTCACTACTGCTCATGGGCCTGGAAGTATCAAGCACACATATTTCACACATAATCAACTGACCTGACTTACAAACTTTTTCAGGACTCCTTCCGGGGAGAGGCCCCTAGAACTAGCAACATATCTTTCCAGAATTCTTCATTCATTATCAACTGTTCTGAAAGCTTTAAACTGTTAGATAAAGGTGAATTAGTGGTTTAATAATTAAATATTCAATACTTCCTCATAGATTTAGTCTGATTTTTTACCTAATACTAAGTGTGAAAATTTAGTTGGGGTGACAAAGTGAGGCATGGAAAAATTTGAATTCAAGACCTTCAGTTTTGATATCATGTAGAATTTTGTGGAACCATGCCAAATATTCTAAAAGCTTAAGCTATTAAATGAAGGTGAATATGTGGTTTCTTATTTAAATATTCTAACAAGGCTCAGTCTGAGGCAAATCGTTTTGCTTCTCGATGAAGGAATTTGTCAAGAAACTATTGTCCTTCCTTTCTTACATCCGCTGCCCTGAATCAAGTGAAGCTGTTGGGGGTGTAAACTGTTTTACACAACTTCTCGCGGAGGTCCACAACATCGCCTTCGTCATCACTCAGGGTTCTTCAAGATGAATTTCTTTCGCAGGAATTTGAAATGATGGTACCCTTTATTAATTTGCATGTCTTGGTAATCCGACAACAAACGATTATAGTTAGATATCAGTTAATGAAGATAACAAAAGTTTTACTATCTCCAGAAAGAGAAGATAAATTACCATTTACTCCATTACTATCTCTACCTGACAAGGAAATATCTCCTCGATGTTTATGCCAACATATCAGCATACAACTCTACTAGACACAAACCAACAGTGAAAGATCATCGTCTTTGGAATTGGAAAGGTTGCAGAACAGTAGCATATATGATGATAACCAGCACCAAAAGATATATGGATGAATAACACATCGAACAAAACAAACCGGGAAAGAAAGTCTCATGAGAATACACGGACCTTTTACTCTAAGGTTGTCTCCACGCAAAGGGTACGATCAGTATTACAACCTAATCTATTTCTTACTGAGCACTTTCTCTCAACCGACACCAAATCAATTCTGAATTTATTCAATGTTATCTCTAAACTTGAATTAATTGAAGGATAATATTGAACATTTTCATATAATTCAAGAATTAAGTTAAATATGTACCAAAAGTTTATAAACTACATTGAACAACTTTCACCACATTGAATAAATTAAAAATTCAAGAACTACATTACATATTGAGTCAAAGTGCATGGACCATTTGGGTTATTTTTCCTAAAAAAGTCCAATAACATTCATGGATCTAAAATCAGCAAATCTCAAAGAAAAATGCCATAGCTCGACCACAAAAGAAACTACAGGCAAACCCTCACTTCCAAACTTCAAGAGATTTTGCGGAATGATGAGGCAAAACCTGGAAGACACGACCTTAAGCAGTAATGAGGGAGAATTTCCAAATATCGATGTACAACGAGAAAAATGTAAAATGCAAAGAAATAAATCTAATTAAATATCAAGTTTCACACCTTGAATCCATATGGCAGTTTGGATGGGCTAGTATGACTTAAAACATTTTCAATTTTCATGTTCATCAATAATGAAAACAGAAGAAAAATTCCACTGCTCTTATTGAATGAAAATTGCACCAAATTATAGTGGTGTTTTATTTTATTTTTCTTGTCAAAAATATATATGACGAGATTAAGAAAATAATGATGTACAAGTAACGACTTGGTAAAACGGTCTTTCTGAGCGAACTTATGTAAAGGCGGTGGGGCTTCATCGTTTGAGAAGCTCACAGAAACCTCTCGAAGCTCTCTTTCTCCTCCTAAAATCCGAGAAGGAGAAGGCAAATTTGAATTAAATTCCACCTTTGAGAGGAATCACCTTTGAAAAGGAAGACGGCTATCTTTATAATTTGGTTTTACAGGAATCACCTTTGAGAGCTCAGTTAGCATTTGAAAAGGAAGACGGCTATGATCGCAAGCACATCAGCGGTAGTTTTGTAGCAGAGTTGAGCATCAAACAGGTATCCCGCTTGCCCTTATGCACTCTGGGGTTCGTGCCCACCAATTGCTTGAAAGAATGCCAATAGCAGGTCGGATGGATTTTGCGCTCATTACGTGGAATCCCTTATCCGTTGATGAATCGATATGTTGCCCTTTTCTTATCGGGCCATGCTTTGTGGACACGTTTTCAGCTTGAGGACCTTGACTTACGATGGAAGTTAGTCTTTGATAGTTCCTTGTACAATCAAAATGTTGCATAGTTGATTAGGTGCTTCCTCAGTGTGTACGGCCAAAAGAATAATTAATCTTAAATGGACGAGAATGTGGGGTCCTCTTTGCCAGAAGATATTCTCAATCAGTTGTTTGCTTACGCTAAAACCACAAGTCTAGCGGACGCCTTAGAAGTTCTTGTGAAAATATCAAGAAATGCAGACGGGCGAGCGGATCTAGCTTCAAGGAGTGTCCTTGCATTGGTACTTGATCTAATTCAAGCACACTCGCAATATTTGACTGAACTTCTGGTACCATCACTGCAGCTTCTGAGGAACCTATGTGCTTGGAGAAGTTGTAAATCAGGATATTTTCACTGAGAAGAATGGAGTTGGGATCAATTTGACTGTTTTGAGGGCTCTGATGCACATTCCTGCCTTAGATTGCGGAGCCATCAGGATAGCCTTGCACACTCTAGCAAATGTCTCATTGGCTAGAGAGAGACACCAGCAAACTATTTGGGTTCAATTCTTTCCGAATGAATTTCTCATGCCAGCAAGAATTTGGAGCCAAGACATAGTTGATCCTTTGTGTATGATACTATATACTTGTCAAGATGGGAACCCTGTATGCATGGCAGAGTTGTGTGGAGATCCTAGTTTGTCTTTGGTGTTAGAAATTGCTCGGACTGCTTCAATAGGTACGTTCCATTTTCGCTTGCTTCTCTTTAGGCCACTTTCTCAAGTTCTTTTCTTCACTCTCTGATTGAAACTAATTGTGTTCTTGTTAGGGGTGTGCAACCGGACCGGGTATACCCGGTTCCCGGACCGGCCCACCCCAAAAATAGGGTCGGGAACCGATTCCCATTGAAACCGATCCGGGAACCGGTTCCCAAAATTCGGAACCGGTTTAAACCGGTCCGGGAACAGGTTCCGAGTGATTACCCACCCGGAAACCAGTTCCTGGACTGGTTTTGGAACCAATTCCCGGACCGGTTTTGTAAGTAAAGATCCAAAATCCTTTTTTTTCCCCTAATTTCTATTTTTACTCCCGCAATCACACGACGTTTTTCCTCTTGGCTCTTTCAAACTCGCATGGCATTCCTCCTTTGTCATTCATCTTCCTCACTTGCTTCCCTCCCTCACCGGCTCCCTCTCACACTGTGCGATGGACGGACGGTGTTCATTGCCACCAAATTCTTGTATATCACATGGATTGGCTTGCCTAATTTCTCTTTTGTAGGAGGAGTTATGCTTGCATGAATGAGTAGCTTCATGTAATAGTTGTGGGAATAAGACTAATATTAGACCCATGTTTGTTGCTAATTCTTTGTCTTATGATTTTATTTATTATAATTAGTCTCGTGGATACTTAATTTTTTCGTTTAGTCAAAAAGTTCATGTATTTATTTATTACAAGTGCTTAATGTTTCAATACAAATTAGGAGGATTACGTTATTTTCTCGCGTATTAATATAAAATTCAAAGTCGTATAAGATATCGGAAGATTGCAAAACAGGTTCCAGTGAAAACAGGATTGACCCTGGAACCGGATTGAAAAAACAAGGTGGGTCGGGTACAGGGTCCAGGTCTAGACCCTACCCACCCTGGACCCGATCACCCCTAGTTCTTATCTTTCGTCACATGATATCATGTACTCTCGTCGAGAAGAATGGTTTAAATTGCTTTTCTTAGTCATCTGCTTAGAAGAAGCACATTTACCTACCTTATTTATCAAACTAGCTGTTGCTTCTGCTGATGACAGCAAAAAAGTACAATTGATGTGATGAGTTTTTACCAGATCAAGCGTTTCACTTTAGCATCCCATGGGAGAATAAATGTTGTCACCATCTCTATACATTCTTTGATTATTCAGAAAAGCAAGGGGGCAGTGGGCTTATTGATTTTTCTAGGGGAGGGCAAGTTAGGGGTCTGTTTGGTAACACTTCTGTTTCGGGAAACAATTTCTTTTGAGAAATAGTTATTTTATATTTCTACTCCTGGAACAATTTCTAAGTAAAATAAGGTGTTTGGTAACTACACAAATTTTCTATTCTTGAAATAGAAAAAGAATAGGAATGCGTTTGGTACGATCCACAATTTTTTGTATTTTTTCGTTTTTTCTTCTTACTCACGAACGGCCAAACGCCGACTGCCGATCGCCGACCGCCGCCCGACTGCCGCCTGCCACCTGCCGCCGCAAGTGGTGGGATTGAATGGGTGATTTCGAGCTTCTAAATTGGAAATCTCTTGCGTTCCCAACCGGCTATGCCGGCATTTTCAAAGAGTTAAAAAAGGCGTTGCTGTGTGAACACTCACTTTGGAGTGGAGAACATTGACTTTGTTTTCACTCAATAAGATAAGAGAGTCATCTTTGAAGTCTCCAATGCAGATGGAGATACCGTGATGATAGGATATGACCTCGGAACTGAACTAATGTATGAGCCTGAAAGAAAGAGGAGGATTAGATAATTGTATCTAAATCTGATATCAAATTATGACAGAGGTTAAATTTATAGATTGTTGTCGTAGCCATCATCGCACCAGTGTCGCCACAACCATGATTTGATTACCGTCTATACCTACATCATCATTTCCTTTGAAGCCCTGCTAATGTCATGATAAAATGTTTGTCTCTAGCCTACAACACCATCCACCGCCACCACCTTTCACCACCACTTTATTTGAACATAACAAGTTGCCACAGTTGCTTGTTGTTTGTGGCTGCCTCGATTGCTTCATCATCGTTGCGGCATCGCTCACAAACGAGACCATTCCACTCAATAACTAGGCCACTTCTCAATCTGTTAAAAATGTGTATTGCGTCGTGTCATTTTTCTATCCTTTATCCCATTGCAATTGTGTGCTTTGCTAGCCACTTCTCATCAAACCCTTGCAAAATTGGCCAATCTCAATTTGTCATCCTAGCATTTGACTTGCTTTGGATTCACCCAAATGTTTTTCCATAAGTAAATAAACATGTGCTTCACTATCCACTTCTCCGTGAGCAATGTTAATTCTTCTAAGAATTTGTGAAGTCATGTTTTCAAAATGATAAAGATTTGATATATTATGAGTTATGAATAAACATATTTGTTACAATAAAGCTAGATCGAGCGTTTACTACAATTTGGTATTTGTGAATGGTTTAACAGTTGTTTTAAGAAATGGCCTGTGAAATATATTATGGTTGAAAAACGGAGTTGAGAAAATTCACGCGTTTTATGTGAGAACAATTAGTGATATTGATTATGGATTTGATTCTTGGTATTGAAAGATGTTGGTTTGGTGCTTAATATTGTTGTGAACCAAATTGAGGGTTTGTGGGTATACAAATACTACTATGGGATACTGTTGTGAGCTAAACATCGGCATTATTGGTGAAGATCTAGCCACGGAGGGAATCTTGATTGTCGGTGTCACGAGACATTATGCATGATCATGGTTAGATATTTAAATATGAATTTATTCAAATGGAGTTATTTGAGTTTGGTTCGTGGAGTGAACCATTGATGTCTGATTTGAGATTATTCGATAGAATGGACCATCGACGTGTGGTTAAATGAGATTAATTAATAAAATAGACCATTGATATTTGATTTGTTATTGTTATTGATCTTATATGTAAAAAGGTTTGTAGGATGTTATCTACTTTTGATTTTTACGTATATAGTACTTTGGCTTTGAGATTGATGAATGGTGATATCGTGTTTCAAAGGTGTATAGTGAATATTTGATCTACTTAGAGAAGATGCATCGCTCACCGAACTATAATTACTCACCCTATGCTTTTCGATTTTTTTAAGAGCGATATCAGCAAGGGGACTTTTGAGAGTTGGATTTTGATGGTTTGAAATCATGTCCTTCATGTGGAATGACACTCATGTCATCTCTCATTTTGATGGTTTTGGGGTGTGACAAAAACTCTTAGCCAATAAGATGGACTCAGGCCACATTAGGCTTTCCATAACCAAGTCGCAAGTATTCACAGGTTTTTTGAGCGACCCAAAGATCAGAGCTCTACATAGCAAGGAAAGCATTAAGATTTCTCTCATTGAGCCATGCATCACGAGCCCAAAGGTTTCCCAACACGATGGACCGAGGATTATCCAAGAAGACCGGGTGAGCCTTTTAAGTGCTAGGGCTTTTTTTTTTTTTTTTTCTCTATTCTAGAATATTTTTGGGGTGGGTAATATGGAAAATGTACACTATTCTAGAGTATTCCTGTAATTAATGTGGGTAGTTGGTAGATTGGAAAATAAAATCTTCACCGTTAAATTGAGGAGAGAACTATGGTTGTGATTCAAAGAGTACTTATATATATGGGTCTCATTCCTTCATTTGTATCATCTCACAAGCAATAGAAATCTAAAACTTCTCTCTCTGAAGAGTTTCTTACTATGATTCGCAAACGCTCTCGAAGTACAACATAGGTTACGACTCAAGAAGTGGAGTAATGCTCTCGAAGTACAACATAGGTTACAACTCAAGAAGTGGAGTTACGCGAGCTAAACTTATTCTTATATGTTGACTAAGCAGTGGAATGCAGTCACGCATCCTTACATGCGGAATGGACTCTCATCCAACTTTGTCCTTTAGAGTGGGTGGTAATGTTTGATTTTCCCTCACAAAGGTTGAAGCACTAGTCCGAGGTAATGAAAAGTTTGGCTCGTTAAGGAAGTTACAATTTAGCTTGTCATATATTTATTAACAAATATTTCTATCTTCAAATTTTTTAAGAGATTTAAAAAATAAACAGAGACAAACAGAAATAACAATAGCCAAATCAATTATAATTTATCTTATGATAAATTCAATTATGTACTTTAAAGAGATTTCTTTACTCATATTACTTAATTTTTACCACATAGTAAAAGGAATGGATCGAAGAAATCACCACTCACAAAAAATTAAAGTATTAGATTAATAGAATTAGAAAGTTTGATCCGGATGACTCTCAATCTCTTGGAGGACAGCAAGGGTTTCTTGATTTCGCTAGAGCACCCAACCATTGGCAAGGAAGCTCGAGCACCGATGCAAACTTTGCGGGACTCAAAAAATTGGGTGTCCGGATGTGAATATGAACACACATGTCTTTCTTCCTCGAACATGCATAGTGTCCCGAGGGTTACATGTCTCGAGGACATTCTCCGTCTTTATTAGGTTTTTTGTATACACGAGGAGCAGGGATGATGAACATAAATAGAAATTAGGGTATTTTTCAATTCTTGAGTCTAGAGAGGATTAATCAATAAAAATTTGATTTTTTCTTGTTCTATTCTTGCATTTTCTTCTTCTTGACTGGTGATGATGATGTCCGCGTCTGGGTTTCATTTACTGTTCTTTCGCTATTAAGAAGATGTAGAAGGAGGAGGAGATAGAGGCCGTAAAAATGAGTTAGGCCCAATCCATGAGATGGGCCCACTAGTCAATGGGCCCATTTTCAAAGCTTGATTGTATCTACATCTCTCTGGTGTTGCTTCAATTCGTCTTCGGTTTCATCGTTTGGCATGTGGCTTGTTTCCGCTCTTCTTCGACCTGAAATGGTGCGGCTAAGAGCATTTCGGCCGAGCGGTGATGAGATTGTGAAAGTTTCAATTTCATCCAACGCATCCCTGGCTTGTCTCTGTGGATGCGTCGGGTCCAATGCGACCATTTGGAATCCGGAGTATCGTTAGGTAGTTCATCGTGCATTTTCGAGTTTTACCATGTGCGTGTGTGTGGACTGGCTTGTTGAAGCGATCTACTCGATAGTTTCGATGTTGTTTGGATGTGATGATGTTGATGGTGGGTTGTTCTGGTTTTAGGTAATTTATTAACTGAAAGCGGGTGGTGTGTTGTTGATGAGAGGCGTTTGGTTGGTGCCAAGTTGGGAGAAGCTTGCTGAAAGAGAATCAGGTGCATACAATTTGATTAGATTCTCATAAAAAAGATAGGAAGTGATTCATGACAAAAGCTCGTGGTGGAGAAGGCACTTACTGCCACAGACATGAGCCGGGGCCAAAGTAGGCTCTCTATACCTGACAAGCAGATAAGGGCAGGTTTCTTGAGTGAAGAAGAGATCCGAATCCTAGATAGGAAGGAGGGCATTAAGGTTTCCCTTGTTGAGCCATGTCTCGAAGTTTCTCATGGGTTGCAACTCAAGAAGTGGAATTACATGAGCAAAAAATTTTCTTATATGTTGACGGAGCAGTGGAATGCGGTTGCGCATCCTTACATGCGGAATGAACTCATGAAGGATGTCGTCGTTCAGCTTTGGTCCTTCAGGGTGGATGGCAGCCTTTGGTTTTGCCTCAAGAAAGTCATAGCACCAACGACGCAATGGAAAGGATGGCTGTGATCTTCCTCCTATTTTGTGAAGAAGAAATTCATGATATTTCTCTAAGTTCACTACGGTACATAACTAGTTAGCTTCACTTTTCTTATATATTTTTTTAAATTTCGACGTCTAGGTAATTTCATTTTTTTCCTATTATTTTGAGACCGCTATTGGCGTCTTGAAGAAGTTAGGAAGTGATAGGAGTTGGGGTGGTCCTCATAGATCAACTGTGGTTGATCGTGATTTCTTGATGGAGTTTTTTGTTGTTCTCGAGTTTTTCTTCTTTTGTATTTTTGGTTGGATTTTACATTTGATATGTTCAAATGGAAAGTGTATATAGTGCTATAAAAAAAATGTTCATTGGAATGACTATAGACACTAAAGTGTCGATTTTTCCATTTTGAGATCTTTTGAACATTTTAACTATTTTTCATATGCTAATGAATGATGTCGCTAAAGAAACGTGCACAGTGAAAAGAACTTGAAGTGCAAAGATGATGACATAGTGAGTCAACAGGTAAAAAGGGTATTTTTAGGCAATCACAAGCTCGATCGACACCCACCAATAATGTGCACAAGAAAAAGATTGAAATCGAACAAACCCAATTTCAAAACTCTTGAACAACAAAGTGAAAAAAAATCCATTTGGAATAATACATCCACTCATCAATGGACTCATAAAAATGGAGAGAATTACCAAAAAAGTCCTAAACCTATTACAATTGTGCCAATTCAGTCCTAATTTTTTTTTTTGGCCAATTTAGTCCTAAACCTTTTATAATTGTGCCAATTCAGTCCATCCAGCCAAAATTGGCCGGCCAGCACTGACGTGGACGCCGGCCGTCCGGCGAATGCTAACGTGGCATTTTTAAATATTTTTTTATTTTTTTCGAATTTCTAAATATTTTTTTTTTTTTTTTTTCCATCTTCTCTTCCCCCAGCCCGCCGGCGCCGACTGGAGGCGAGGGCCGGTGAGGTTAGCCTCGCCGGCCAATGGCCAGGCTCACCCCCACCGGTTGGAGGCGAGGGCCGGCGAGGGCGAGGCCCCGCCAGATCTGGCGAGGTCAACCTCGCGCCGGCCACTGGTGAGGGTGAGGCCTCGCCAGATCCGGCGAGCTCAGCCAGTGGCCGCGCTCGAAGAGGGACTCGCTGAGCCCTGCGGTGGTCATGCCGTACCCGGCCTTCGCGAGGTCCCCGTAGCCGCACGCGCCGCCGACGGCGTCCCAGGGGTCGGCCGCGGCGTAGTAGGTGGCCCGGGCGGATCGCCACTCGGAGAGGGAGGAGGACTAGGAGGGCGACGAGGAAGACGACGACGACGACGACGACGCCGTGGGCGTGTGGGACGCGGCCGGGGACGCGAGAGCGAGGAAGAGAGCTAGGGTTTGGAGGATCCGAGCCGACGGCGACATCGCCGGAGGGAGACGAGGACGGAGACAACTACAAGGAAGCTTTGATTCAATTCTAGATTGATGTTTCTTTTTCTAGTTTGTCGGCTCCATGGATGGACTTGCGTGTGTGCTCAGTGCTCGAGCTCGGAGCTCACTGCAATGAGTGCTCGGCCCTCTTCGCCTCTCCACAGCCGCTCCGCCGCCTCCTCCTCCTCCTCATCCTCTCCCTCCCCGCCTCCGCCGCAGCCCTTGGCAAGGGCCGAGCTCGCCGGATCTGGCGAGGCTCGGCCTCGCTCAGCCTTGGCGAGGGCCAACTCGCCGGATCTGGCGGGGCCTCGCCCTCGCCGGCCCTCACCTCCGGCCAGCGGGAGCGAGCCTCGCCAGTGGCCGGTGAGGTTGACCTCGCTGGCCCTCGCCTCTGGCCCGCGCCAGCCGGCCAGAAGAAGAAGAAGGTGAAAAAAAGAAAAATAAAAAAATATTTAAAAAAATATTTAAAAATTCGAAAAAAAATTCGAAAAAAATATTAAAAAATTGCCTCTCCGGCCGGCTGTCCCCGCCGGCGTCCACGTCAGTGCCGGCTGGCCAATTTTGGCCGGATGGACTGAATTGGCATAATTATAAAAGGTTTAGGACTAAATTGGCCAAAAGAAAAAGTTTAGGACTGAATTGGCACAATTGCAATAGGTTTAGGACTTTTTTGGTAATTCTCCCCATAAATGCACCAACCAGAACAGACAATACATTATCAAACACTCATAAATTATGAAGATATTAACTCATCACAAACCAAACCAACCAGACAATATACATGAAACATGGCATCAACATGCTGGTCTATCCTATGAAATATGTCCAAAGATGCCACCATCAATGTGGTATACATAATACAAACTGACATGAATCTTGTGAAGGATATAAAGTCATTGTATATATCTGTAAGTACTTCATGATCAAATTAGCTAACTGAGCTCAAAGGAGTAACAAAAACTCTTACTGTACGTAGGCTATGAAATGCCATGTCAACTATGGTTAAAACCATTCAAAAATACCTAGACTTTTCCATAGGTAGAGAGAGTTGTCTAAATATCTATTTATGGAGAGTACACCAGAAGCTATCTTCAAGCTTACGAACAAGGAATGCATTCACAAATGGGAAGTCAGTAATTCATGAGAGATGAACCACTAGAACACACATCAGAAGTGCCTGAAATCCTTTGCCCCGGAGAAGAGACAGTAGCAGCAGCAGCATCAACTTACGGGTTTATGATGCTTTTCCTTTCCTGAGTATTAAGCTTGTTCTTTCTTTAGGAACCTTGGCAACAGGACTCAGTAACTCTGCTTCTTTCTGGTTAAGTGACACCATGGCTTAAGCTTTTGCTACAACCGATGCATCATCATCTCCTGCAGGAAATATCCCCTTTATTGCTCCCACAATCTGCCAAAGAAGTTAATAAGTAATCAACATTTAGACAGCAACAGAGATGAACAAAACAAGTATGCCAGAAACAAAGGGCAAGAATGCCTGGGACAAATGCTTGATAGAAACATTATAGAGAGCCATTCTATTTCAGGATAGTAGCCCAAGATCTCAATATCTCCGAACTTTTCAAAGTAGATACCCCTCTCTTTCTCAAGACTATCCACTGACAGCTTCAACTCTGTTATATAATTTTTGTTATCATTGCCAGAAATTACCCAACTTGCTCAACTACTTCTAACTTGAAGCCCATCTTCAGCACATGCCGAACCTGTGCCAGGAACTATTCTTAGAGGTCTTGTCTGGTTGATTAGTCAAGCTTGCAGGAGGATCGACATGATATCAAGCCTCCTTACCCCCTTAGAAGTCCTATCTCCAACATCAAAAGATATATGCATCTGAAAAAACCAAAACAACATCGATTTCAACTTTTATCCATAAAGAAGAATGAATAAGCAATGCACAAGACACACTACTCTCGTTTCTAAGCGAGACAACCACATAGGAAGGCCCCTCTCTATCCTTGATCATGGAATAAATCCAGCAACCTACCATTCGCTGTTTAGCATATTACAAAAGCTGTAAAAACCGGAATGCTCCGTGGTTGAGACATTTGATCAAACAGTTCAACTGCAAGCCCTTGGTTCAGGGCATTGTTTCAGACCCATCAACTTGTTTCCTCATCCCTTTCGTTTCCAACCAACTCCCAAACAACATGAATAAAACACGAGATACTTCAAAAGACCGACCGATTTTCTGCTTCAAAAGGGCATAACATTCCTCACGAAAACACCACGAAAGAAAACCCATTAAGAAAAAAGGAAGTCACCCGAGCGCAGTGGCATTGCCAATACCAATGAAGAAGAAATAACAGAGAACCAATTGCTTCGCATCTCTCTCTGTGAAGTTAACCTGCGTGCGTGTGTGCGTATGTGATGAAGTGAAAGAGGGGAGAGATTCAAGCCGAAGCGGGAAGGCAGGATGTGCGAGCGAGACCTCCATGTTTGGAAGTCTTTTGGAGGTAAATTCGGGCTTGTCGATGTGCGCACTCTTCTGTCTTCTCCAGCTTTTCTTCACACGCTCCTGATGACCGGGAACGGTGGGCCCGATGGAATGGAAATCTTTTCTTCGTGTTTTCCTCCCCCATGCTTTCTCTAATTCTTTCAGAAGGAGGATTTTGACAATCTCTACCGATTTGCTTTATCCCCCAACACTTCGCATATTGGGTTAACGGGAGCCCAAAAGAAGTGAGACCACAACGCACGTGTCAAAATAAAATAAAATAAAAATAACAAGAAAGTCCGATTTTTCATTAAATTGCTGGTTTTCACTAAAAGCCAATTTTTTTTTTTCACTAAATAACCTATAGGCCATCAATACCTACTTAAAATTGCTGGGTAGATTCTTCCCCCCCAAAAAAACAACAAATTTGCTATGAAAGTTGATTAAAATTTAGAACAAATTATGAAATACTTTATGGACTTTGAGTATAATACGCATCTATTCTTGAACTTTCAACTATTATATCATATTCTCAAACTTCCATTTGCTACGGTGGTTAACTCTCCATTATTTTTTCTGTTAACATATAAAACGCCCATGACTTTTAAGAGGTAAAAAAAAATATTTTTATTTAAGTTTTTGGTGGAAATCTTTCTTTTACTCTATGTGAGAAAATGAAAAAAATAAAACAAAAGGGAGAAAAGTAGGTCAACTAAAGTACTAATAATAGGAAAGATAAATAGAAATTTGTTAACATCTGATAAATATCGCCACTTTAGTAAAACTAAGCAAGATATTTATAGAAAAAGAATGAACACAAATTAAATAAAGAGGGAAAAGGCCTAATCGTCAAAAACAAAGAAATTCAATGGACAACAATTGTTAGCTCACCTTGTATATTTAAAGGGCCGATTTGATTTATGAAAAATTGATTCATAAAAATACATCAAAAAATAATAATAAAAGGGAATTATGTCCTCAACTCATAAAAGGAGATAATTAACCGAAACCCAACGAGACATTTTTAAATATTTTTATTGGGTGCATCATTTTTGTATTAATTAACTATTTAAAACACGCAATGAGTATCCAGATTTCATACTTAACCGCATTTCTTTTTCTGAAAATCGTTTATTAGTTCTATTTGTTTATTCATCAAATATTGACATATTTTATTTAGTGAGATTTGCGTTTTCTGAAACATATATTTTAATTTATTTATTTTTCTCCATCTTCCATTTTTTTCATTTCCATGGAAATCTTGGGTAAAAAATATATTTCCTTTTTTCCATTGCATATGCTAATGAAAAATATAACCAAGTATTAATGGCAGTTACAAACTTGAAGTTTAGATACGTATCGTGTAATGGTTAGAAGTTTAGTGCAAAAGTCGTACTACTCCTAAAGTTTGGGGGCTTCAACATGTTAAATAACAGAAATGTTCAATTTTCCACTGAAATGAAAAAGAAAAAAAATCACTAAATAACATCTAGAATTCAATACTCTACGTATAGATAACAAATGTTACGATAAATTATTTTGATCATCATGAACTTTTAATTGGTTAAAGCAAAAAAGGTTTAGAAAAAACAGACCATATAAGGATAAAGTTTGCTAACGGATTTGCAATAACAAATTAAATATATATATATATATGGGATCACATATGGCTTGTTATGACTTTTAAGAAAATATTTTTTTACAATTTATAGACACGAGTGCAGAGTTTGACGAGTGTAAGTTTACAGAAGACCTTGCAATTCTCATAAACCAATTAAATTTAAGCGCTTGACCCGTGCAAGAAATGAAACCTAGAGCAATCAACATGCAAGTGATGGGATTGAATGGGTGATCTCCGGTTTCTAAATTGGAAATACCTCTGGCCCCAATTGACCTTACCAACCTTTTCAAAGAGTTAAACCAACGATATTGTGTGAAGATTAGCTTTGGGGGATATCACAATAGGATATAACTTAGGAACTGAACTAATATATTGGCCCAAAAGAAATATGAGAGGATTAGATGATTGTATCTAAATCCAATATTAGATTATGACAAAAGTTAAATTTATTGAGAATTGTTTTAACTAGCTAGCCACCATTGCAACAACGTCACCACAACCATGATTAGATAAGCTCGACATGAATTAATAAAATGATAACATTAAATAATTTCATATAGTTTGGGAACTCACTTAAACATGTATCAAAAATCTAGGGATCACATTGGATAAATTGATAGTTCAAGGACCATATAGAACAAATAAAAAGTTTAAGGATTACATTATATATTTGGTCAAAATTCAAGGACCATTTGCATCATTTTCCTTAAAACAAATCCAGCAACATTCGTAGATCTAAAATGAACAAATCGCAAAGAAGAATGCCCCAGCTTTGACCACAAGAGAAACTATAGGCAAACCCTCATATCCCATACTTCAAAAGACGTCGTGGAATGATGAGGCGAAACCGGGAAGAGACGACCTTAATTAGCAATGATGGGAACTTTCAAATATTGATGTGCACTGAGAAAAATGTAATGTGCGAGGAAAATAAATGTAAATAGATATCAAGATTCACATCTTGTATTCATAGATTGGTCTATATGGGTTAGCATGACCGAAAACATTTATAATTTTCATGTCCATCAATAATTAAATCAGAAGAAAAAATTCCGCTGCTCTCATTTTTCAATAGGAATGATAATTCCACCAAAATATATTGGTGTTTTATTTTTATTTTTTTCTTTAGAAGCCAAAAATACATATGACCAGATTGAGAAAATAATTTTGCAAAAGTAACATTTGGGCAAAACAGTCTTTCTCAGCGAACTTTCTGTAAAGGCAATGGGCTTCGTCGTTTGAGAATCTCACGGAAACCTCTTGAAGTTCTCTTTCTTCTCCTAAAATCCGAGAAGGAGAAGGCAAATTCGAATTAAATTCCACCTCTGATTTCATTTTTACCCCCCCATATCTTCGCAATTTGGTTTTACGGGAATCACCTTGGAGAGCTCAATTAGTATTTGGAAGGGACGAAGGTTATGATCGCAAGCAAATCAACGGTAGTTCTTTGGCAGAGTTGAGCATCAAACGGGGATCCCGCTTGCTCTAATGCACTTTGTAGTTCGTGCCCACCAAAGTGTTTGAAAAATTGCCGATGACAGGTCGGGTGGATTTTGCGCTCATTACGTGGAACACCCTACTGTTGATGAATCGATCTGTAGCCTTTTTTTCTTATTGGGGCATGCTTTTTGGACAAGTTTTCAGCTTGAGGACCTTGACTCCCATGGAAGTTAGTCTTTGATGGTTCCTTGTACGATAAAAACGCCGCATAGTTGATCAGGTGCTTTCTGTGTCTGCAGCCAAAAGAATAATTAATCTTCAATGGACAAGAATGTGGGGTCCTCTTTGCCAGAAGATATCCTTGACCGGTTGTTTGCATTCTAAAACCACAAGTCTAGCGGATGCCTTAGAAGTTCTTGTGAAAATATCAAGAAATGCAGATGGGCGTGCGGATCTTGCTTCAAGGAGTGTCCTTGCTTTGATACTTGATCTAATTCAAGAACACTTGGAATATTTGAGTTCTGAACTTCTAGTACCATCACTGAAGCTTATGAGGAACCTATGTGCTTGGAGAGGTTGTAAATCGGGATACTTTCATCAAGAAGAATGAAGTTGTGATCACTTTGACCATCTTGAGGGCTCCGATGCATAATCCTGCCTTAGATTGTGGAGCTACCACAATAGCCCTGCAGGCTCTAGCAAATGTCTCATTGGCTGGAAAAAGACACCAGCAAACTATTCGGGTTCAATTCTTTCCAAATGAATTTCTCATGTCTGCAAGAATTTGGAGCAAAGACATAATTAATCCTCTGTGTATGATACTGTATAATGGTCAAGATGGGAACCCTGTACGCCTGCCAGAGCTGTGTCGAGATCCTGGTTTGTCTTTGGTGTCAAAAATTGCTCAGATTGCTTCAATAGGTACGTTCCATTTTCGCTTGCTTCTCTTTAGGCCACTTTCTCAAGTTCTTTTCCTCCCACTTTGATTGAACCTAATTGTGTTTTTGTCTTCGTCACATAATGTCATGTGCTCTTGTTTGACAGTTGGATTTCGAGAAGAATGCTTTAAATTGCTTCTCTCAGTCATCTGCTTAGAAGAAGCAGATTTACCTATTTTATTTGCCAAACTAGCAGTTGCTCCTGCTGATGACAGCAAAGATGCACAATTGGGCTGTGAAGAGTTTTCACCAGAGCAGGCATTTCTCATTAGCATAGCGTGGGGGATCCAAAATGAGTGAATAAATGATGTCACTGTCTCTAAAGAGTTTGCATTATACATTCTTAGATTATTCAGAAAAGCTAGCGGTCCGCTTGTTGATTTTTCCTCTGTCAAGGTCCTCTGTGGTTGATGTCCTTGTTACACGCTCACCATGCTGAGAGACATTTGCGCACAGGATGGTGCGCGAGGACCCACGGGAAATACACGAGACACAACAGGCACAATTCTCTCGTCGGATCTTTTGGATTTGCTCTGAATTGGCTCTGTGAACTTGAGCCTTCCGCAATTATCAGAAAAGCCATTAATCAGGCTCAGCACCAAGGGAGTGCAGATTCTAAACAACCAAAACAGTGCCTTACAAAGGGTTTCGGAGAGACATCAGTGCAGTCATTGGCAACTGTTTGTACTGGAGGAGGAGCGTGCAACATGAGTTCAGGTGCAAGGATGGGGCTATTCTGCTTATGCAGCAGTGCGTTGTGGATGAAGATAACCCGTCCTTGAGAGAATGGGGTAATTGGACAGTCAGAAACATGTTCAAGGGAAATTCCGAAAGCCAACGAGCCGTTGCTGAATTGGAGTTCCGGGGAACTGTTAATACACTGGAGATTGCAGAGCTTGGTCTTCGAGTGGAGTTGGATCAGAAGACTGGAAGACCAAAGCCGTAAATTTTGCATGAAAATTGTCAAATGTCTATTAATCCACATGATAAGCATACCCTTTTCGATAGTTTCTTAAATTTTTCCATCATGTGTTTTTTTCTAATGTCTTAATCAACGGAAATTTTGTCCATGGCATCCTAGTGGCAATTTTGGCCCCTAGACATTGAGGAAAAAGCGAGAATAAAGAAATTATGATGAATTAGTATGTTCTTATGATGTTTGTTTTAATTTTCGAGACTACAAGCGGTGACAATATCGAGTTCTTCTTGTTTTCCTTGTCTGTGATAAAAATTTACTCTTATGGAAATAAAGGACCAGTGTTTTGAAGAAAAAAAGGGTACGCCTAAGGAAGTATCGGAAAAGTGTACACCAACTAATTCAAACTTCCCGGCCAGAAACAGGGCAGAAAAGAGGAGTTTTGGCGCCGTGGTGGGAGCGGTGGAGATCGGCAGCCACGGCAGATTTCTGGCGATTGAGAACGACGGAGAAGACCTGTGACTGAGAGAAATCAGTAATAATGTTTTATCAGCTCTCGGCTCCCCGCAAAATCATGCTCTGTTTTCAGGTACACGTGTAATTAAAATCCAGAGAATCGTAACACACGTGTAATTCAAATCGAAGTACAATTTTTTTTTTTTTGGTGAAAAATTCGGGGGCAGACAACAATTCGTGGTTAATTCGGAGATTGACAACATTATTTTTCAGAATCACTCGTCCGACTAAGCACTCAACGGTCACAACGGTCACAAAGCCCTAATATTTCCTATTCTGAAACTCCCGCATCTCACTTATGATCCGCTCAGAATTCTCATCTTCTTCAAGTATTTCCTAATATTTTCCTAATTTGGATTCGCACTAGCTTTCTTCTTCCCCTCCCTCTCACCCCTTCTTCGTCGCTCTCTCTCTCTCTCTCTCTCTCTCTCTCACTCTGTGAAAACCCACGATCATCATCTCTTCCTCTGTTCATCTCTTCATCACTTGGCGATAATGGGGTATCAAAGTTTTCCGGCAGCGACGGTCTATTTTCGGTCTGCAAACCGTCTTTCAAAGGGGGAGAGAAAGATGAAGCTCGATTTCTCATCTCTCAATCTCTTGGCAGACGTAGCTTCTTTCATCTCCAAGGGAAAGCTAAGTCTCGGGCCTTCCATCTTTGATCGTGATGGTGAGAAGAAGGTCGCCCTCGTGACCACCACCACTTTTGGGCCAATCGGTGTCGGATGGATCGTTCGGAAGAAGAGATCCCCGCGAGCGCGAAGGCCGACATTCCACGCCCAGACGTCAAGTTCTGACTCATTTGTCGTTGTCCAAAACAACAAGCAAGAACCTTCGAGAGCTGTCGCTGAGAACCACAAGAAGAGGTCGCGTACATTTGATTCCTCCGAAACCCAAGAATGGGGAAGAGTTTCCAAGAAACCCAAGAAAACTCCCAAGACGGGTCTCGCGGCTCTAATCGGACCAAGCAAATTGCCGACGAAGTACATGGACAAAATTCAGGAGATGCAAGGTCGGGATATGACGCTCGTGGTGGAGAAGACTCTTACTGCCACGGACATGAGCCGAGGCCAAAGTAGGCTCTCTATACCCAACAAGCAGATAAGGCAAGGTTTCCTGAGCGAAGAAGAGATCCGAATCCTAGATAGGAAGGAGGGCATTAAGGTTTCCCTCATTGAGCCGTGCCTCGAAGTTTCTCACGGGTTGCAACTGAAGAGGTGGAATTACAAGAGCAGAAATTTTTCTTACGTGTTGACGGAGAGGTGGAATGGAGTCGCACATCCTTATGCGCGGAATGAACTCATGAAGGATGTTGTCATTCAGCTTTGGTCCTTCAGGGTGGATGGCAGCCTTTGGTTTTGCCTCGAGAAAGTTGAAGACCATCAAGGCAATGGATACAATGGCTGTGATAATTCCTGATATTTCTCTACATTCACCCCAGTACATAACTAGTTAGCTTCACTTTTCTTATACTTTTTTTTAAAATTTCAATGTCTAGGTAATTTCATTCTTTCCTATTATTTCGAGACGACTATTGGCGTCTTGATGAAGTTAGAAGTGATAGGAGCTGGGGTAGTCCTCATAGATCAGCTATGGTCAACCATGATTTTTTTATGAAGTTTTTTGTTGTTCTCGAGTTTTTCTTTTTTTGTATTTTTGGTTGCAATTGGCATTTTCTACATTCAAATGAGAAGTGTATATAGTGCTATGGAATCACTGAGCATTGGAATGGATATAGACACTAAAGTGTCCATTTTTCCATATTGAGATCCTTATAAAATTTTAACTAATTTTCATATGTTAGTGGATGTCATCACTAAAGAAATGTGCACGGTAAAGAACTCAAAGTCATAAAGATGATATTACCATAATAAAGTTGCCCCTTAATTGAACGAAATAGTGTGTCAATAGGTAAAAAGGGTATTTTTAGACAATCACTAGTTCGATTGACACCCATCAATAATATGCGCAACAAGAAGATTGACATTGAACAAACCAATTTTCAAAACTTTAGACCGGCTTATTGAAAGAAATCCATTTGGAATAATACATCCACTCATCAATGGACCCATAAAAATGCACCAACCAGAACAGACTATATTATCAAAACACTCATAAATTATGGAAGTATTAACCTGTCACAAACCAAATCACCCAGACAACATACATGAAACATGGCATCAACACGCCAGTCTTTCCTATGAAATATGTCAATACATGCCATCATCAATGTGGTACTACATAACACAAACTCCCATGAAGCTTGTGAAGGATGTCAAAGTCATTGGATATATCTGTAAGTACTTCATGATCAAATTAGCTAACTGAGCTCAAAGGAGTAACAAAAACTCCGACTATACATAGGCTACGAAATGCTATGTCAACTATGGTTAGAACCCTTTTCAAATTACAGGCTTTTCCACAGGTAGAGAGTTGTCTAAATATCTGATTATGGAGAGTACACCAGAAGCTGCTTTCAAGCTTAGGAACAAGGAATGCATTCAAAAATGGGAAATCAGTAATTCATGAGAGATGAACCACTAGAACACACATCGGACGTGTCTAAAATCCTTTGCCTTAGAGAAGACAAAGTACTAGCAGCAGCATCAACTTACAAGTTTATGATGCTTTTCCTTTTCTGAGCATTTAAGCTTGTTCTTTCTTTGGGAACCCCGGCAATGATGGGACTCAGTAACTCTGCTTCTTTCTGGCGTAGCGACACCACAGCTTGAGCTTTTGCTACAACCGATGCATCATCATCTCCTGTGGGAAATACTACACCTTTATTGCTACCACAATCTGCCAAAGAAGAAGTTAATAAGTAATCAACATTTAGACAGCAATCAAGAAGAACAAAACAAGTATGCCGGAAACAAAGGGTAAATATGCTTGTAACAAATGCTTGATAGAAACATTATAGGTAGGCATTCTATTTCAGGGTAGGAGCCCAAGATCTCAGTATGTCCGAATTTTTCAAGGTAGATATACCTCTTTTTCTCAAGACTATCCGCTGACGGCTTCAACTCTATTATGTAAATTTTGTTGTCATTGCCAGAAATCACCCAACTTGCTCAACTACTTCTAACATGAACCTCTGCAGCATATGCTGAACCTGCGCTAGGAACCATTCTAGAGGTCTTGGCTGGTTGGTTAGTCAAGCTTGCAGAGGGTTCGACATGACGTGGAGCCTCTTTACCTTACCTCCCCGGAAGCCCTGTCTCCAGCGTCAAAAGATATGCATCTAACAAAACCAAAACAATATCAAATTTTAATTTTTATCCATTAAGACAAATGAATAAGCATTGCAGAAGACACACTACTCTCGTTGCTTAGTGACTAACCACGTAGGAAGGCCCCTCTATATTCTTGATCGTGGAATAAATCTAGCAATCTAGCATTCGCTGTTTACCATACATCTAGAAGCAGCACTCATAGCCAAGACATCAACATGCACTGAACATGTATCTACAGCACTTATGACCAAGAAATTACCATATGGCGAACACGTACTGCAGGTATAGCCCTTAATCCAGCATGTTCAGTAGGCAATGGAAATGATACCGGAAGCATGTGCCATTGTTCCAGGCCTCTAGGTGAAATACTATGGTACCCACTAAAAAGAAGCCAATCGAGAATGTAGCCCCACTTACATGGGCCTTGCTCCTTAAAAATAAACTTTGTCAAGTTGCACAGACTTAAAGACACCCTTCCGTATACTCAACCAGAATGTCACAATTTCTTAAACATGCACAGATTACTTATGAACTTCATTTAGATGAGAGGCAAGAACCTGGAAGATGAGGGAGCTTTGGTGGTCATTACTATTTGATCTGATCTTATCGAAAATCGACCACATCTAACTCAAGGTAATTGATAAGGAGTTGCGGCATTCAATAACAAAGAAGAGCAACTCTGTTTCACTCAACTTGACAAACAACTCCAGGCTACTGATTGAAACAAGAAAGGTCTCTGTGGCAATGAAGTAAAAGGCAGGAGCAACGAGGTACTCTGAACAGGAAACATTAACAGATGGGAATATGTGTACGAAAACAGAACATGAAGCGAAATCGCACATGATCATATGTAAAAGGAGATGTTTGACTTGGCTTATTTGTTGGAATCCGAATCCTCTAACTGAGATAAGCGCATTCCTACAGTTCCTGGCTAAGCATAATTGAATTCCGCAAGGCAACATTACTGATCCTTGTCTTGGATAATTTCACCGAATACCTTCTGTGCGTCGTCTAACACATGGCACCTCCCATACCTTGACACCACCGCATTGAACTCAAACCAGTACTCTCGAACCAATTAGCACCAGCAACCTTATGGACCGAAGAAACAGTGAATGTTGTTTGCGGCTATGAAAAATGAATTCGAAATTCGACACACGAGTTTAATCGGGAAAGAAACGATTTGATGAGTGTGATAATTGATGGACAAATTCCATCATCGTTGGAACGTCCTAAGGAACTGGCCGTCTACGAAGATTTCTCGACTCTTCTCTCTCTCTCCCCGTATAACACGAAGTGCATACCACGGCGATTGAAATGGAGCCGAAGTTGATTGTCGAACTCAGCGACGTGAGCCTCTTCGCAGTTCGACGCCAACGGCCGACGGAACACTCAGTGACTCAGTCGTAGGCCTCGAGCTTCTGTAGCATATGCACCGATGAATCCATCGGCCTGCTCGACAACTCTCGATGTTGCTTTCTACACAGCAACCGGAGGTGATTCAGTTCGAGGTAAGGTCTGACCGTCGGAGAACCTGACGGCGGGTTGGGGGAGACATATGAATACTTAGAATCGACGGAAATGTACCTCAGACGAGAGAGGAAATCGAGAGGATCTAGGTTCGAGCTCCTTGCGTCTTCCGTGATCGGAGATGGAAGACCGGTAGTGGCCACCGACGGAGCTGGCGGCCGGCGGCGAAGCTAGAGAGGACGTGAAAGGCTTGCGGCGCCCAGAAGAATCCAGAAATTCGTCATTTTTCGGGTTTCTTTTTTGGGCGGGAGATCCGTGGAATGACGGAAGGCAAAGGAATCCTTTTATATTCCTCTTATGAAATGACCAAAATGACCAAGGCAAAGGATTCGTCGTGTGTTGAACCTTTGTTAGCAACTGCTCTGTAGATCTTGGCCGACTGGTTAGTAGGCTTAACTACCCGACACCTGTTTTTCTCAAAACTATTTTTGTCTTCCTCTTTTATTTTTTTTCCGTTGATTTTTATGTATATTTTTAATAATTATTTCCTTTTTTTCCCTTTCTGTCCATCGTCGTCTCTAATGCAACGACTCGGTTCCCGACTTTCATTACGATATTGGTGTTGTCTGGTTGCGGTTCCAAACGTATAATCTGTGTGATGTTCTATATCGCGAGGCGCTACTTTGATTTCTCCTCTCGCGTTCCTCCTCGACTAGCAACTTCTTTCTCTTGGTAGCTTCAACTTGCTCGGCTCCTCCACCAAGATCTGCTTGTCTCTTTCTCTCAGTTGATTTAAAAATTGACATCTGCGAATGTTTGTTGAATGTTTCCTCTTAATACTGCGAGACTATTATATTGACTGCACTTACGAAATGTTCATTGGTTTGTCCAAATAGCATATATATCGGCGATAAAAATTCACTTGATTCATTGTATTAATTGAAGCCGAATGTTTGCTATGAAGTTGTTGATGTCTATGCACACCAAATGTTCCATGTTTTGTACATCTGAAATATGCTTTAGTGATCTTAGACTCACTTATGCTCAATCCCTGGTCACTATGGGATGTTCGGACGCCATTTTAAGGAGTGAAATTTGGATTGTGGTCATTGGTGTTAAAATATGTCTCGAGTTTAAACTCATCAAACATACTCGGATCTCAAATTAGTTAACTTGTGGATAAGGAAATATTCCTATCATTCAAGCGGAGATTGGCAAGGGAAAATCAAAAGGGAAAGTCATAACTTTGACTTAGATTTTGGATGCACACGTCAACTTCCTCGGCCAAGAGAGGAAATAAATAAATAAAATGGAAATGGAAAAATAAGAAAATCAAACTCTACTGGAAGTCGGCAAACGTGAAAACCAAATTCCACTTGATTCAATTTGTTAATCCCAGTAGGCGTTGACTACTCCTTTGACCAATCCAAATTTGGGACTTTCTTTGGCGAGGGCATATATAAACGTATTCGAGGGTCTCTCTTAGGCGTGCCTTGCTTGCATGAATATTGTGGTTAGCACCATTGTTGATACGAGCATTGAAGTGCCGTTATTCTAGCGAGTGCTTGGCGGGTTTTCGTTCGTGCAATTACATCCGAGAAGAATTAGTGTTTGTAGCTGATTAAATCTTGAGCTAAGATTTGCGTGTAATTCCTTCGTGAGATTGAGAGATTATTTCTTGAGGAATTTCGGGGCTAAATGCTGTGTGCGTTATTAAGTGTAATTGGGGTTTGGGAAACACTGAGAGATTATTTGAGTGACTCGAGTGCGTAATTTCCGTGTATCGCTTGATCTATAGTGAAATTTGTTGTTGCTCTCCCCATGGAAGTAAGTCTTTACGACCAAACCACGTAAATCCGATTTCCGATTTATTTTCTTCTTCTGTCTATTTTATTGTTCGATCGCTTGCTTTCCACAACAATTGGTATCAAAGCCGGACTTAACTGAGTTGAAGCGAATCGATTGCGATAAAAGAAGGGAAAGTGAAAACCGACAGATTTATTGGGAAGGATTTTAGTTTTCGGAAGATGCAGATTGAAGATTATCTTTACCAAATGAAACTGCACTTACCCCTGTCTAGGGAGAAACCAGAGTCGATGAAGTAAGCTGATTGAGATATACTGGATAGACAAGCTATGGGTGTTATTCAGCTAATGTTGGCTCGTAATGTCGCGTTTAATATCGTGAAGGAGAAGACCACTACTAATTTGGTACATGCCCTATCGGATATGTACGAGAAGCGCTCTGCGATCAACAAGGTCTATTTGATGCGACGTCTGTTTGATTTGAAGATAAGCGAAGGTGCGTCAGTTGCATATCATATCAATGAATTTAATGTGATTGTTAGTCAATTAAGTTCAATTGAGATTGACTTTGAAGATGAGATATGTGATTTGATTCTATTATTCTCATTGCCTGATAGTTGGAATTCTACCGTTACTACTATTAATAATTCATCTAGGTCAACAAGTTTGACGTTTGATGGAGTTTGAGATTTGATTTTAAGCAAGAACATCCGTAAAAGCAAATCTGGCGAACCTGTATCTGTTGCTTTAGTAGGTGAAAATAGAGGAAGATTTAGAACGCGTGTGGGTAAGAGTAGTACTAATATGAACATGCATAGTCAGTCTAGGATTGGTGATGTTGTCTGTTGGAGTTGTGGCAAGAGGGGGTATCTTAGAAGGAATTGCCTTAAGCTGAAGAATGAGAGGAGTAAGGGAATTATAGTTGATTCTACAAATGATGTTGCAACTATAGCTGATAGTACCAATTATGTCTTGTCTGTCACTAATGATTCATCGTTTGATGGATGAATTATGGATTTTTGTTGTTTTTTTTTTCATGTTACACCAAATAGAAACTGGTTTATTACTTATTAGTGCACAGATAGTAGTAAAGTACAGTTAGGGAACAACACTGAATGCAATGTCATCGGTGTTGGCAATGTTAAAATCAGAATGCATGATGATATCATGAGGACATTGACTAAAGTGAGGCGCGTTCCAGAGTTGAAAAAGAACTTAATTTCCTTAAGTGCCTTGGATTCAGCTGGGTATCGATATATTTCAAAATGTGGAATTCTGAAAATTATTCGAGATGCTTCGATAATAATGAAATGAATCAAGCACAATGGCCTATATGAGCTTCAAGGTGAGACAGTGACAAATTTCACTGCGGAGATGTTGGATGTATTTGTTCGAGAGTCTGAATTGTGGCATATGCGTTTATGGCACATTGGAGAGAGAAGCCTGAAGGTTTTAAGTGAAAGAAATCTGCTATATGGTTATGTTCCTAACGAACTGAAGATATGCAGGTGCTATGATTTAGATCAATGGCAGAAAGTGTAGTTCAGTACGATTATCAAAGAAACCACGAAAATTGCAGAGTTAATTCACTTGAATGTTCGCAGGTTGTCGTGGTTTCCTTCAAGGAAGAGTGCTAGATATATGCTAACAGTTGTTGATGAATACTCGATGAAGACGTGGGTGTTTGTGCTTATGCACAAATTTGATGCTGTTGTCAAGATCAAGTAGTTAATAGTTTTGATTAAAAAAAAAAAGGAGACTAGTAAGACGACTAAGCAGGTGTGGACTGACAATAGTATGGAGTTTTGCTCGAAGTTGTCAAACGAATTCTGCATGAAGAAAGGCATAGTGAAACACCGCACTAATGTTGATGAACCACAACACGTTGCGAAATTGATGAGCAAAATGTTACTAGAGACGGCCCATAAAATGCTCTTTAGTGCTGATATGGCTAGGAGATTTCTGGCGGATGCACTAAGTACAACATGTTACCTGATGAATAGATCCCCATTGACTATGATTAGATATCGAACTCCCAAAGAAGTGTGGTCAGGTAACGTTGCTGATTATTCTATTCTTAGAATATTTGGTTGCTCATGTTATATTCGAGCGAGTGATGGTAACCTCGACGGAAGGGTAAGAAAGTGCATATTCCTAGGCTATGCACGAGGTGAGAGGGGTTATCGATTGTGGTGCCCGTAGTTCAATTCACCTATTACCAACAGAGAAATTACGTTTGACGAGTCTCCAATACTTCTAGCTAGGAGTGTTTATAGCAGTGTTCAAACGGATCTGAATGGTGTTTAGCTTAAGGTAGAGTTGCAACCAGAAACTCCTGAGATAGCGGGTATGTGTACTAATAAAATAAATCACACGGATGTTGCTTATAGCAAGGTGGAGCTTATAGAACCAACAGTTGTTGTAACTGTTGATATTGACAAGGTACGTATTCAATCTCTTGGTAGATATGGATGCAACAATGGCTTTACTTTATCTGCAATTAAGGAGGTTGCGTCGAAAAATCCTTGCAGAGCAATTGAAGATGCATGTGGACTTGGTATTCCAATGAAGTCCTCGGTTATGGCAAAGTTCAAGTGAGGCTTGGACTTGGATAAAATCTGTGGCGATTGAGCCCATTATGGGCAATGAGAAAGTAGCAACGGAGTTTGAATTTTTGCGAAGTGATTGAGACTTGGCTCAAACGTCAAGTCAAGGTGGAGATTGTTAAAATATGTCTCGAGTTTAAGCTCATTAAACAGATTGGGACCTCAAATTAGTTAACTTGCAGTTAAAGAAATATTCCTATCATTCAAGTGGAGATTGGCAAGGGAAAATCAAAAGGGAAAGTCAGAACTTTGACTTGGATTTTGGATGCACACATCAACTTCCTCGGCCAAGAGATGAAATAAATAAAGGAAAAGGAAAAATAAGAAAATCAAACTCTATTGGAAGTCGTCAAACGTGAAAACTGAATTCCACTTGATTCGATTTCTTAATCCCAGTAGGCGTTGACTACTCCTTTGACCAATCCAATTTTGGGACTTTCTCTGGCGGGGCATATATAAACGTATTCGAGGGTTTCTCTTAGGCGTGCCTTGCTTGCATGAATATTGCAGTCAACACCGTTGTTGATATGAGCATTGAAGCGTTGTTATTCTAACGAGTGCTTGGCGGGTTTTTGTTTGTGCAATTACATCTGAGAAGAATTAGTGTTTGTAGCCGATTAAATTTTGAGGTAAGATTTGCATGTAATTCCTTCGTGAAATTGAGATATTATTTCTTGAGGAATTTCGAAGCTAAATACTATGTGCGTTGTTGTGTGTAATTGGGATTTGGGAAATACCGAGAGAATGTTTGAGTGACTCAAGTGTGTAATCTCCGTATATCGCTTGATCTATAGTGAAATTTGTCGTTGCTCTCCTTGTGGACGTAAGTCTTTACGACCAAACCACATAAATCCAATGTCCGATTTATTTTCTTTTTCTATCTATTTTATTGTTCGATTGCTCGCTTTCCGCAATAATTGGAATGCTTGCTAGCCGACACCTATCAAGCATGACTTTGATGTATTTCAGTGTCATGGGAGGAAGACGTTGGTTGTCCATGATAAAACATTAATATATTGCTCTTTGGAGGAAAAAGAATGTGGGGACATCATCAGAAGCTTTTGGGGAGGGAACTAGCACTACAACATATCCTTTTCAAAGAAAATTCAAGAGGTTACGAGGGAATTGGCTTTATGGAGCAAAAGAAAGTTTTCTAATATTTCACACCAAATTAGGAATCTTAAGAAGTAACTAATTGAGATCACTAATGGCGATTCCAAATCTTCCAGCAAAGCGGATATCCAAGAAGTTAAAGAGAATATCGAACGGCTTTGGTGACAAGAAGAGATGTATTGAAGTTTGAGATCTCGGATTAATTGACTTCAATGGGGTGACAGAAATACAAATATTTCCATGCTACGACGGTACAATGGAGACAGAGGAATAGAATTACATCACTAAAACTAAATGAAGACAACTAGTGTAGGGACCTCAAGGTCCTAAAGCAACGCAAAGATGATTACTATCGTTCTCTATATGAATTGGTTGGTCCAAGAGAATTTCAACCAATCTAAGATATACCCAAGCCCAATTACCGCGGAAATGAGTGAAGGCCCGATAGCCTCCATCTCAATGGAAGAAGTAAAAGAAGTGATCTTCCAGCTAGGCTCTATAAAAGCTCCAAGTCCGGATGGACTCAATGGATAATTTTATCAGCATTACTGGAAGATATCAAGCTGGACGTGTTATAATTGGTTCAGAACTTCTTTGAATCAGGTAGACTTGACCCCCTTCTCAACAAGACGCATATCTCTCTCATCCTAAAAGTCAAAAACCCAAAAAGTATAAGTCAATTTAGACCAATCAGCTTATGCAATTTCAGCTACAAAATCATCTCCAAAGTGCTAGCCAACAGAATGAAACCGTGGCTCTCTGAGGTTATAGCTACTGAATAAAGTGCATTTGTTAAAGGACGACAAATCCAAGACAACATACTGATTGTTCAAGAGGTGTTGCACCAGTTGAGCTACCGCACTTCGCAAGTATCACATATAAGGTAGACACCATCAGACACAGAGATAATTCTGTTGCGAAGATACCTCATGTTTACAGGGTGATGGAAAAATTTGATGTTGAGATCACCTTCTTTAAGCCATTGCACCCTGGATTTTTGTTTGTAGAAAGATTCTTCTTAAAGTCGCAAGTTGGAAAAGATCTTGAGGTGTTCCTTCTCGTCATCAGCAAGTCGCTGGTTAAATGGATTCCGTTGAAGGGCATCCTGGGTGGCCAGTAGGGCAATCCTAGCATCAGTAGTCCTCGCAGACAAATTTGAGAAAGATTCCCTGTTTAATTGTTTTAGCCTGCACTTGAGAAGACGGAGCTTGCAGCAAAGAACATACATTGGTGTACCAATGAAATTTGTATCCCAAACCTGAGTAACCAAATTAAGGAAATCCGGATGAGACATCCAGAAGAAAAAAAATTTAAAGGGCTTGCCGGTCCTAGGAGTAGACCAGATTTAATGGTCGGAAATTCCAGGAGCCAGATATGAAGCTTCCGAAAAGGAATATTCAGCATTCCAAATAGAATTCACCAACACCCTATCAATTTTCCTTTGCTTACAATTGACCTTGGAGGAAGTCGACCGGTTGAATCTGTGGCCAATATATCTGAGATCTTCCAATCCAGCTTGATTTAGACAATCATGAAATTCATCAAAAGCCGGGATCCAAGAGTTTGAGCTCCCTATTCTGTCAGACACATCTTGGATCGCATTAAAATCACCGGCAATGATCCAAGGGACATCTTAATAAGCCAAACTGGAATGATATAAATCCGTCCACAAAAAGTGTCTCAGCACAAAGGTGTGCTCAGCATAAACTACAGTAAGATAAAACTCCTTGCCAGAAGAGATGCAAGCTTAGTTTTTTGTTTTTGTTTTTTTTTTTTTTGGTTTTTTATGGTAAAAAAATTAGTTTGAATTAATTTGTCACAAATATACCGGTTTAGAGATTTTAATGATCAAAAAATTAGTTTAAAGTAAATTTATCACAAGTATATCAATTTTAGATTTTTTTGTGGTATTAACCATGATTATAAGTAGTATTATTTAACGGAACGGCATTATGCACATGCGATATGTACAGAAGGAGGTGGAGAGAAGTCTCTGTCCATGCGTTGCTCATAAAGCTGAAAGTGTCACGATTAACATGCCCCACGTTACCCATACAAGCTGTAATTATTGGCTATCGTACGTTCAATTACGTAAATGAAAATGACGGGATTATTAAATATTAGGTGAGCTTAGGGTCATGAGAGGGCTCAATTTTGATTTTTAAACGTAACGCTTGCTATTTTCGCAATATCTTCAATCTATTAAATTATTATTTACCACGAAAAGGGAAGGCTGAGACTTTTTTATGAAAAGAAAAGTTGAGGTTGGTGTAATTATTGTATTTCCTTCTTAATTTTGGGTCAGAGGTTTGGATCTCTTATGGCACACCGGTTGATCATCAATCTCATCTTTGAGGGAAATTATTGGTTAAAACAATACATTTTATTTTCAGATAAATCCAATCCACCATTATTGCACTAATGTGAGCTAGAAGAAATGCCCCTTTTAAATCCATTTTAGGTAGGTAAGCTTCGACTCTAATTAATTATACTTTTTTTTTATAAAGGCTAATTAGAAACAAGTCTTAGAGAATCAATAAGAGTAGCTCACAGGTTTGAGGTATAGTGGTGAAGCGTATGTAGGATCCAAGGCACATCAAAATTAATTGTATTTGACTTTATAGGAAAATATTTCTTTTAAATCACGATCGTTAATCTTGTGAGATCCACATATAAAACCCGCATGAAATTTATAAAATTAATAATCGTGATTCAACTTGTCCAATGAACCAGAACGAGGAAGTAATTGGAGGAACTAATTGGAGAAGGAGAGGAGGGAGTCCTCCAAATTCCTAAGCCCATTACCTTTTTTCAATTGTTTGAACTTCGTCTCAAAATGGAAGCGGCTGAGAATTCGCATAGGTGACCGCCAAAAAAGAGGAGGTTTAGAGGTTCTTTTTGGCCCAGTAAATAGGCAAACATATCTTTTCTTTTTTTGATAAGTTGTCCTTTTCTTTTTCCATAGCCTTATTTTCACCTTGTAAAGAACGTTTAAGATCTTCCGCTTAATATCATTGAGAAAAACTTAGATTCGCTATGTAGCTTAAATAATTAATAGAACTAAAAATTTTTTTGAAAGATTCGTGTGTATTGCCATATTGAACTCGAAAGTTATACCTCATGCGATCTGAGCTTGACCACCATCACAAATTCTTTTCACCAGAATTTTATCACTCCTAAAGTGCTCATCAGATAATTTCCACTATATCAGAAGTCAAGAACGCGGCTTGTAGTAGCCATAGACTGCATAGAGGCCCTGGAGGAAAGTAAGCATAAGCAAAGCGACAGCAGCAATGAAGGAAATGATTGACCAGGGATTGTCGAAGTACTTGTTCTCGAGAATGGCTATCCAGGCATTCCACTTTTGCGCCATAATAGCTCTCCAGGATTCAAGAGAAAACTGTTTCCATTTGCAGTATAAGTCCACGTTGTAAGAAACATCAAGGAGATAACTGTCTCTGATGTCGAAGGCCACCTCTTGGCAAAGCAGGTTGAAGAGGTCAGTGACCTCGGCGTCACTCCCAAGGGAGTGGTTGATGATCCCGTGGTCGCAGAGGCACTGAACATCCTCAGAGGAGTGGATCAAGTTGTGCATGAAGATTACGTACGAGGTGATGTGGTTCCTACAATCGAAGTGAGACTGCTCGAAGGCTATCAAGTTGAAAAAGAGCGACCTCGTCCCTTGATGGATCTCAATGGAGGGGATCTCGAGAATCCCGTACTCGAGCTGGAACTGGATGTCTCCCAAAATTTCCATATTTCCACACCTGAACTTGATCCCGGCTTCCACGAGCTTGGTCAGGCAGGGAATGAGCTCGTCCTGGTTTTGCCGCCACCCCTTGGTCCTCGCTCGCTTCGGGCCAGCTCGCTTCAAGCCCGAGGGCAGGAAGCCCTGCCAGAGCACTTCGAGGCAATGGAGCCCACACTGGTCGCGTGATGGGTCAAATTCCGCCCGTTCGCTGCCAATAGGGTTGAAGAACTTGAGCACCAGCTTGCCCACACGTCCCTCCTGATCGGGGTTGCCCAGCTGGAGACTAAGTAGCCGGGCGAGTATGAAGAGCGGGATCTGATTCTCGAGCAAAATCATGTCGCGTTGGATCTGGATCTTGAGCATCGATCCCCACTTTGAGAAGATAGGGTCATTGCTTGGGTAGCCTAGTTTCTCGAACCCCTTGGCGAATCCCTGTAATAGCTCGATCACAAAGCACCCATCCAGAACCATCATCTGCACAAAGCTGTCGCTGCTCATGGATATCTTTCCATCATAGCAGGAGCGAGCTCTCTGCTCAACCTTCTTCATGGAGTCTATATAGAGGCCTATCTCGTGATGGGAGCGCTCGAGGATGCAGCAGAGGCAACGCCACTTGTGCTGGTCCATATGGCGGAGGTGGTCCTTGCCGTGGTGGTACGGCCCGAGGGAGACGATCTGGGGAACATAGGCCTTCTTGTCGCCGTCCTTGAGATAGTTTGGGATCCGGTAAATGGAGAGCTTTGCCCATGAGCCCTCCGCATCGTCCTGGTGATGTTGCTTGAGCTGCTCTTTCATAGAGACTGCACACTCGGACGAGGACACTCTCGGCTCATCTTTGGGTACGTTTTCGGCCCCATTGTTGTCGGCCACGATCCGGAGAGCCTCGGATGGTTCTTGCTGTACCTTCGGGAGTCCAGATGCCACAGCAGCAGCCATTTCTTGTGAAGAATTGGGTCTATGTTTCTTGGCCTCTGCCGTCCTTGGGTTTTGATCTTTGAATTGATGCTTTCCAAGCCCCCGAATAAAACATAAAAAAAAATAAAAAATAAAAAGAAGTAGAATTGGTACTTTAATGTCTAGCGATATTGGAACAAAGGAGAGTATCTTTCCAAAATGGCCGATTCAAAACGAGCTTATAATATTCTAGCCCTTATGACGTCACGTCATCATATTGATGATGTAAAAGCATGATAAACAACATTGCCCCACCTTACCCATACAAGGTACAATTATTGGACTGGCTTTTCATATGTCCAATCTCACCGTGAAGCACATGTACATATAGTCCACCCCGTTTACGTCACACGGAATGGTTGGGCTTGTATTTTGCCCCGCTTGTCCTTTTAATTAGATTTTCATAAATCAGAATACTTTAATTACTTACTGATGTGAAAAATAGATAGTCAAATATAGTATCATTTTGCATGTAGGAATCGGTGATAATGCCTCACTCCCCTTAAAAATAGCGTTAAAAGGATAGCATAGTATTAGATATCACTATGCCCATCTATCCTCTTTTTTACAAGCTATCAAGTGAGTTTCAATTTCTTTGGATTCTTTCTCTTTTCACCAAAATATTGTATGTACTCAATGCGGTGCCTTTCAAGTATATAGAGAACCGGTTGAACTGAACAGAAGATAAAGGTGCATAATGCAACTAATATGCTATGAACCGGAAAGACGTGTGGTCCTTCGTAGACTTTGAATGGCAGGCCTCACGTGGGTGAGACTTGAAGATGGGGCTGAAAAAAATACCTGACCTTCTGGGCACTGTAGTTCCAGATGTTCCTCCTCAATTGACTAATTACATTACGAACGAAGTAAGCGCCCACCACTACCGCTCTGGGACCAAATTAAACACCGACAAATAAGATATTTGATTGCACGGATGCAGTATTTCCCCTCCTATACTTGCATATTTTTCTTTGCTCCAAAATAAGAGAGAATATTAACTTCTTTCCTCCTTGAAGTAGCTTTTGCTCAACTAATTAATTAACCGCTTCGCCTTTTATGATTTTGCCTTGTGCATAGAAGCCTTCTCTTTAACACTTGGAGCTACACTAGATAATTCCCGTTATTTTATCTTTGAATGCATAACCCTGCACTAAATCGATCCGAGTTCGGTGCGTTGGACTTTCGACTAAGGAATGATAGAGAGAAAGTGGGTCCTGCGGGGTTGCAATTAGCACAGCAAGCACAAACTATTCGGACACGGACATGGTGGAGGAACGCAGGACGAAGCGTCCCTTGTCAACGTTATAGGCCCAGCCAAAGCAAAGACAAGAGGAATTGGGTCCCACTTCCGGATGATGTTTTCGCGCACGTGTCCACTCGTTCGCCAATCGCGCTTCTTAGGTTTTTCAATTTCCTTCTCTCTATGCCGAGAATGCGCATGTGAGGCAAGTAAAGAGGATGCCAGTTCAATTGATAAGATGCGAGCGTAAAATCGATTGAGACGGCCCAACAACCAAATGATTTGGACCTGTGTTTTTTTTTTTTTAAATTGTTTGTACTTGATCCGGGGGGATTGAATCTTTATTAACTGCTTTTTCGTAGCACAAATCAAGAATTAAATTCGAAAAGTTTTTCTTTACATTTTCATATAATTCATGCATAACATACTTTTTTCCTTACCTTGTCGAGAAGTTATTTTACATAATATTTATATCCTATGATCATAATACATAAAACAGTTGGTCAATAAATAAAGAAAATTTCTCAATTCATGTATCGAGGTGATCGTAATTAACGGAGAAATCCTCTATTAATTGAGTTTGCCATAAATTTTGTGGACTAATTCTCATAAATTTTGTGGATTAACATTGCTCGAATGCGACAATATCATGTGGGTTGCATAACAAATCAAAATATGTCATCTTGATTGTGTATCAATGCATGTTATGGGTGACAAATATTATAGTTGATTAGTTTATGTGTTGATTATGATTATAATTTGCAATCTAATAAGACATGGCAAGGACGAAGGACACTATGGCCCTTTTCTTGAAGTAATGATTGAAGGACCGTGGGGAGCTTACGTCCTTTTGTGAGCACCTTTTTCCCTGGAGTTGGGGCCCACATCTTTTGGCTCAAATTTCCTAGGTAGAATCGCTTGAGTCGTCGTAGGTGGGGGCCCTTGATTTTGAATCGTGACGCATTGACTTTCTTTCTCTCTTTAGTCATGGAGTAGATCCACGGTTCCACGGGCCAACTTATTGCGCATTTGCCACTGCATAATCTCTTACCTCCTTCTCCCTAATCAAATTCCGATACAACCACACTCTTTTTTAAGTGCTCACGCAAGATGTTTTCAATCCACGGGGAAAAAACTTGTTAATTAATACTTTTTTTTACGAATGATTTGGGATACATTCGTTTTGCGCAAAATGAAATATTTGAAAAATATTTTTAAAAAAATAATTTCATATATTATTTAGAAAAACTAGTCAATATAAAAAATTTTCAGTAACGATTTCTAATTATTTTGTAGGCAACGGAAAAAATTTTAATTTAATTATTTTTTTAAGCAATATAAGTAATTATTTTTCGAGTCATATTTTACGAAACGACCACACTCTTAAATACCTCTACGTATAGGCAGCTCCAAGCACCACTATTAGCTCCCTGTCATCATACCTTACTCACCATCATCACAACTTCACTAATTGTTCTCTTGATAAACCCTCACCCGTTCGACTATGTAAATTAAAACGATAAAATAATATGAGATATTAGGTTTGAAGATCATGAGAGAATTGAGTCCAAAATATCACAAACTTAATTGCACTTTTATCAATTCAATCCTAAGCCTTATAATCGTGCAAATTGAATTATAAACTTTTTCACGTTTTGCTACTTGAGTTTATCCAGTCAATTTTGGCAAAAAATCACTAATGCGGACGCCGATTGTCCTACGTGACACGACCACTAACATTAACAATTTTTAATAATATTTTAACTTTTTCAAAATTTTAATAATTTTTCTTTCTTGTCTTTTTCATTCTTTACTTTTTTCTTCTTCTTTTTTTTCTTATTTAGATCAACCATAAACATGTCATCATTTACTTCTACTTCGAATATGGAAGCTTTGGAATGCAAAACCTAGACTTCATTTATTCCTCCTCAATCTTCAATTTGATTCTTGGACAAATCTCATCTCTTGAACTCACCACTAATTGGCTTTTCTCATACATTTTAGCCATAAGTAATTTTTTTATGCCCTCTAACATATCAACAGAAGGTCGGACCAAAAAAAAAAAAAAACATATCAACAAAAGGGACATTCCCTTTCTTTGCATATATGTGTGTGTATGTGTGTTAAATGTCTCGCTCAAATTATTGTCAAGAGCATCGTAGTTTTGTCCACATTTGATAAATGCTTTGCAAAAGTGTTCATGACCTATCTTATGGAGTCTTCATATGCACGAACAAACCCTTCCTTCATTTATTTTGGGGAAAATTACAAATAAAGACCCGAAGTGGGGCCATTTTCTAAAAAAAAAGGCACGAAGTGGATCTTGTGTTAAATAAGGACCTGAAGTGGCCACATCTGTCTCAAATAAGGACCTCACCTCGCCAACTGGCCAAACGTTATTTTTCCGGCCATTGGAACATGGGTATTTTTGTAAAAAAAAATGTATGAATAGAGAAATATAAGCCCTAAAATTCAGAAAAAACAACAAATTACTTTGTTTTCTTCTTTTCTTCCCATCTTCTTCATTACCTTCAGAGAACACCCATGATCCATGATCTCCGATGCCATTCGCGCGACCTAGTTCACCATCACCGCCGTATCTCTTCGGATACTTTTTGATCGGTATTAGATTCACCGCTAGATAGTGCGACTAGCTCCTTCAACCTCCTCAACACCTTTGCGCACGAGACCCTCACCGCCCTCACCGGCCTTTCCCAGTCTTCGTATGTTCTCATCTTCTTCCTTTCTTTACAATTGCTGCGTTCTCTCACCCACTCTCTTTCTTCATAATTACTCTTACGTCATACTATTTCGATTATGATTTACGTGAAATTCTCTTATATTGTTGTAGACCCTCAGGAGTGGTTTTAAATATGGTTTCCAGTTAAACTGCTTTTGAATTTTTTCTGCTTGGCACAATTAATGATACCAATGAGTTTTGTGAAACGTGTGCCTTTTGTTGGCATGCAACTCTGTTTTTACCTATGTTAATTGAATTGTTTTAGAGGTGGTTGCTGTCAACTTATGAGATAGATGCTGAGATTGGCAGTAGAGCGCACCCTTGCAATGATCAACCCAACATTATCGTGTAATTTGATTAGGGAGATGTAAAAAGAGATCAATTAGTCCTTGCCAATGGTGGATCGCTAGTCGCTTGCACACCCGTGGCCAGCAAACCAAAAGCGTCCATTATGGGGTTATAAGATTGTCGGGACATTCTATCATTTAGTTGTGGGGAGTAGCCCATCATGGTCTTGGTCTATTTATAGTTACATATGGGGTTATCCTTGTATGTATGTTACCAGAAGGAATAATATGGGATTATATAGTTGCCTAGATAGACAGTATATAGGCTGGAGTTCCCAACTGAGTTTTCACTGATTCAAATAGGAGCTCAATGTCGGTTTGTACAATTTTAAGTTTCTTTGTATCGAAGTTTGCTTTCTCTGGCAATAACATATTTGATTGTTGCCATTGCCACTGCTCATACACAAACTGTCTTGCTCTACTCTGCTCGTTTCTGGGCATTCTCGCTTTGGTCCAAGTTATTAATATTGAAGAATTCAAGCAAGGTATAGAGACAAAGAAAAAAGCTAGCTTCGGGCAATGTCAACAAATGAACAACCCATAATTGGTTCACCTTATCGTTTGTGTTAATGTGATTCTTTGCCAAATTAGCCAAAATATGAAAAATTACAAATGGAGAATCGACGCTACAGATGTGATGAAAAACAATTATTAAGGTCCTCAGGTAAATAGACATAGGGAACTTCAGTAATTGCACCACTAATTCACAACGTGGAAGATATGTGAACATCAATAGATAGAGCTTGGCATAATTATCACTTCTCCCAATCCAAAAGATACATCTTGATTTATAAAATTTTTAGTGAATATTCTCTTCCTCGACTTGTCATTCTTATCGGCCTCAGGTATCTTCCTCAACTCCTCCATGATTACATTGTCAAGATTAATTTCCATAGTCTTCTTGCTCGACATGTAGGAGCCCATGTAGGTTGCACATATGGCGTCGGAGGCCATGGGTGCCTCCAAAGGTAATGAAGATGGGAAGGAAAGAAGACAACAAAGAAATTTGTTGTTTTTCTGAATTTTAGGGCTTATGTTTTTCTATTCTTATATTTTTTTATGACAAAAATACCCACGTTCCGATAGCCAGAAAATTCACATTTGGTTGGCGACGAGGTGAGGTCCTTATTTGAGACAGATGTGGCCATTCCAGGTCTTTATTTGATACAAGGTTCACTTTAGGCACTCTTTTGAGAAAATTGGCCCACTTCAGGCCCTTCTTTAAAATTTTCCCTTTATTTTGTGGTAATGTTAAAAATTGACCTCATATGTCAACTATGCAGCTCTCCAACAAAAATTCCTAATTCCTAAATATTTCTCCCTTGTCTAGTGAGTACAATTCCTTTGCTTTGCTCACCAGGAGAGTTTAAGAACTGCATTAAGAAGACCTTGCAACATGTTGGACATGCAAATAAGTCAGTCTTTTAACAACAAAATATTGATATTAGTAAAGCTTGTGCACAATCTTACCTTCTATCAGTTACTCATGAAAGTTCAGCCAAGACCTTATTGCACTTTCAAGTCTTTCAGTAATAGCTCGAGGAACCAAGTCCAAGATTTTTTAGGCTCAGCTTCAACCATAACCCATGCAATTGGAAACATTTGGTTGTTTACAACTTTGCTAATAGCACAAAGCACATCCCTTTGATTAAAGTCTTAATAAAGCATCCATCCAATCCAATTACTCATCTACAGCCCACCAAAACACCTTCTTTCAATTCTCTTGAATGTATTATGACATCCAACTTCTAGGTCAAATGTGCTATTTCGACTACATCAAATCAATTCAGCCTTATAAGAACGTAGCAACTTGTATTCCTTGATAAATGGACATCTAATTATCTCAATAGCTCTAGCAATGGCTCTGTAACAAGTCCTCTTATTCAGTGTCAATGTCCACATCTCCATTGCATATGCTTGCATTTGTGATGTTGTATACCTCAAGTTAGCTTTAATTTTAGGTAAGAACTACTCCACTAGCCATACATTAATTGCATTCTTATTTCTCATCCTCTTAGGGCAAGTATGTTCATGTCCATCTGTATTGATGATTAAAGTCTTCTTACTATGCATTCAACTGCCAAAAACTCTCCATTCACAGTTACTCATAAACCTACTTCCATATTTTTCGATTCACTCTTCTTCCATCCAATGTTGAATCCGTTTATGATTGTGTAAAGTTGTAAAGCTTTCTTGAATTAGGCATGTGAGGGAAATTGCATCCTTACTTTAAATTGTGTTTCTTTATAATCACATTTGCGGTCATATATGATGGTTTTGGGTCTTCTTTGGTCATTGACTTTTTCACATCCATCAAAATTAGGACGGCTCGAAGTTTCATCTCCTTCTTTAGATCAGTGTCTCCATCAATTTCACGCTCATCCTCATTTTTTTAGGAATGTAAACGTCAACTATATCAGAAGACATCAGTCTCTCTTCTTATTCACCTTGCAAGAAAGAAATCCTCGCTACCACCACCGAGAATGTAGTCATCATCACTTGATAATGTACCATGATCTTGCTTTGATTCACTATTACTAGCGCTATCATCACTCTCGCTATCATCCTCATCAATATTACTACCACTAGTATAACTATCACTACCATCATCAAGAGTAGCTCCTTCAATATATACTTCAATAACACCAAAAAGTTGATCCTAGATCCACCAATTCTAGCACTTGATCATCACCAAAAATTTGCACAACACCATCTCCCAAGGAATACCCAAGAATTCGATACCATAACTTTTGAACTGTGTATCCTAGACCAATAACATCCTTAACAATTGCATTATAGTTCACTACCTTTGACTTACAACCAGGGGAGATATTCTACACGTGGCCTATGTACTTTATTATGTCACCAAACTCCATAACTCCGCTCAGGTTAAGTGCAATTGTAAAAACCTCTCACAGATAACTAGCAAAGATAGGAAGATCAAGTTTGATAAATGAGTTGAGAAGATCAAGTTTGATGGACAAGCTGCTTGGGATTATTCGAGTTTGACATTACAAGCCAAAAAAAATGGACTCTCATAGACAATTGCTTGGGATCTTTCACACCCAGCCGAACGAGTTTGACAAACAAACAAGGGAAAAAAAGTCATAGACGAGAAGAATACTAGAGAGTGTGCAAGGAAAAAAAAAATCATAGATGAGAGGATTACCAACGTTAAAAGAGCGTGCTCGATCAAGAATAGTGGAGGAAGACGAAGGAGAATTAGAGAGAGAGAGAGAGAGAGAGAGAGAGAGAGAGAGAGAGAGAGAGAGAGAGAGAGCTGTAAGTGTTTTAAAATTAGGGCTTATTGATAAAACAAAGATAGAGTAATGAATTTCCATATGAACTTGCCATGTCAATTGAGTTATTGCCATATACCATCTAACTTAGTAATTTCAAGGTAAAATTTGACAGAAGCTAACGAGGGTAAATGTGTCACGAGTGTACTGATTTAGAGTTTTTGGTGATAAAAAAAAAAAATTTGTGGTAAATGTCTCATAAGTGCACTTACTTTTTTTGCTAGGTTTTCAAATCTATTAAGTCATTTGACCACAAAAGGGAAAGTTGAAGTCTTTTTATAAGAAAGTTAAAAAAAAAAAGCTAAGGTTGGTGTAATCATTAATTTTCCTTCTAAATTTTGGATCAAGGTTTGACACCTCTTAAGGCACACCACTTGGTCACCAATCTCATCTTTAAGAGAAATTATTAGTTTAGTCAAGACATTTTATTCACATAAACCTCAATTCCACCATCATTCTAGTAAAGTCAGCGTAATTTGGAGGAAAAAAGAACTAGAAGGAATGATTATAGATGAGGATGATAAACTGCCCTCACCTTACTAAAATATGCCCCCTTCTAAATCCATTTGCCGTAGATAAGCTTTGAACTCAAATTGATTGTCCTTTTATTCTTATAAATGATAAATCAAATAAATCTTAGAGAATCGATGAGAGTAGCTCATAGTTTGAGGCACAGAAGTGAAGTGCATGTAAAGGTCTAAGGCACGCCAAAACTAATTGCACTTGATAACGGTGGAAAAAGCGTCTTTTGACTAGGAGAGAGAGAATTTATCATCCCTGGTTTTAGGTCCAAACTACATGAATCATAGCTGTTGATCTTGGTAGACTCACACATAGAATCCACATGATAGTCATAAAATCAATAGTCACACTTCACCCTATCCAATAAAAGAAACTGGTGAAGGACAGAGGAGGGAGTCGTGCAAACTCCTAAAACCATCACAATTGTTTGAACTTCATCACAAGGAGGCTGGTCAGAATTCACACAGGTTTCTGCCAAAAAAGGAGACGTGCAGGGATTCTTTTTAGCCCAGCAAAAAGGTTAATGTTCATAGAAGGGTTTATAGTAGAGAGACGAAGAGTGTGTTACCATTAGATAAGCCCCCTGTTATAACTTAAACCTGTCTTTAACCAAATTTGCTCTTACATCATTCAGGGAAAGACATTCTCATTATTGAAACTGATTAATCAAATCTATTGTAACACATGTTACATTAAGCTTTTTGAGCAAAACCTACAAAACATTAGTGCCTTATAAGCGAGTTGGCGACATGAGTATGATATGAGATGCAATATTAATGCTCTCCAAGACTCTTTTAAACCCAAAACACAAGTTATAACACACCCAATTAGAAACATTGATACACATTGAAGTTCATGAATCAATTGACAACTGAAAAGAAAATAAGATTTAACCTGAGCCCTTGCTCCTGAAAGGACAAAATTTGGTTTTCATCTTCCTGGTCGGTAAAGCACGGAATCAGGGCGCTTCGTCGTTTGTCAAAACCACAATGAACAGAAGTTTTGTGTCAAATTACTTCGCAAATTTCGAAGAAGCTTATTTAACCCGGAAGGTTTCAAATGAAGCTTTGAAGGAAGAATCTCTGTGTGAGGCTAACCACTTAAGATTGTCTTCATTCTTTTGAGGGGAATTTAGTCTCTTCATGAACAATGTTGTGACCCTTGCCCTCGTATAATCCAATATTATATGCTTAACTTATAATTGTATTTACAAATAAATTATTGAAGAATAAACAATATCTTACTTATATCATAAAAAACATATAACATGAATTGGGATTAACTGTTAAAGTGGTGATTCTTATGTTCTCTCATCTTTTTTTAGGGATATTTTGAGAACTTTGATGCTATTCGCATAAATCATAACCTAATTCCACCAAAGAGGCTGCAAATGTAGGAATTCACCTTGTTATATACACAATATGCATAATTTGGAATCAGAGCCAGACATGATTAATGGATGGGCTGGCTCGCAATCAGTGGGCAAATCTGGACAAAAATTTAAACCCAATTAGTGGGCCGGCTAGACCTGGGCAAGGATCTTGAGGCCCGGCCACCTACATGTTTACTTAAAATGAGATTATAAATGTAATTAATTGCTTGTATATTTATAAAAACTATTAGAAAAAAAAATTCTAATTCTGTAGAGAAAAGCAGTATAAAACTCACAGTTAAACTGATAAAACAAAATGACACAAAGTCCTAACATATATATATATTGTTTTCCATTTACATTAATCTTTATTGAACAAAAATAGAAAAAGAAAGGTGGCTCGATGGGCTGGACAGGCCTACCCATGTTTTTCCCTTGGGCTGGCCCAGGCACTTGCCCAAACCAGCGAGTTCGGACCTTGGCAAGAGCTCAAGGGTTTTGGCCCAAAAAAAAGAGCTCAAGGGTTCTGGCCAAAAAAAAAGAGCTCAAGGGTTCAAGCCCAAGGCCGGCTAGAGCGCGCCTAGGCCTGCCTAGTGAGCATGTCTAGTAAGAGCATTCAAAGGGATAATTATTGTTTATATGTTGTATGGAGGACCTTCGATCTTGCGGTCACAATAGAGACTCAAGCTGTCTCCTCGGAGACTAGCTAAATTATGTTAATTCATGTTAACTCTCACTTAATTACCGATATACCTTGGCAGTTTCAAGGTTTTTTTTTTTAAATTATTATTATCGAGATTGTAACATTATAGTATAAAAGAAACTGATTTGTAAATGAATTTTGATCAATTTATAGGATTGATTATCGGACAATAAAAGATATTTTTACATTTCTTCTCACTAGAAAGATAAATTAGTAATTCTTTATCGATAGGACGTTTGGGACTCTTTGAGCGCCTAAGAAGGAAAAAATAGTAATAGCATGTTTTTTTTTTTTTGTTAGTCTATAAGGAACAAATAAAACACTGTTACATAAAGTGTCATAGATATACCCTAATCAAGTGTACTTTAGGCACATGATCATTGAGAAATGCATTCAGCAGGCAAGGAATAAATCTTATTTACTAAGTGACGTGATGTGTGACTATTGATGGATTAATTACATGAGCTCATCCATATCTTAGGGCACCATCTTTCAATGATCATGTCTTCATTCATGAAAGAACCCAGCACAAGTAATTAAAAATGAGCCATCTCCATCCACCGGCAATAGACGCTCCTCAAGAATTAAACCGTCCAAAAGAATCCCTGTGAATATTATTGATGAAAGACGAACTAATTAAATATGATCATCTTATTTTAACTTTCTCTAAGTTCAGTGCAGTATATATCTAGTTAGCTTCACTTTTCTTGTACTTTTTTAAAAATTCTGATGTTCAGGTAATTTCATCTTTTCCTGTAATTCCGGGACCGCCATAGGCATCTTGATGAAGTTAGGAAGTGATAGGAGTTGGGGTAGTCATCATAGATCAACTGTGGTTGATCGTGATTTTTTTATGGAGTTTTTTTGTTGTACTCGAGTTTTTCTTTGTTTATAGTTTCAGTTGGATTTTGCATTTGATATTTTCAAATAGAAAGTGTAAATAGTGCTATGGAATCGACATTCATTGGATTGGCTATAGACACTAAAGTGTCGATTTTTCCATATTGAGATCTTTTGAAAATTTTAACTATTTTTCATATGCTAGCGGATGCCGTCACTAAAGAAACGTGCACGGTAAAAAGAAGTTAAAGTCGTAAAGATGACGGCGTAGTGAATCAATAGGTAAAAAGGGTATTTTTAGGCAAATACAAGTTCAATTGACACCCACCAATAATATGCGCAAGAAGAAATCGAACAAACCCAGTTTCAAAATTCTTGACTAGCAAATTGAAAATATCCATTTGAAAAAATAAATCCGCCCATCAATGGATTCATAAAAATGCACCAACTAGAGCAGACAATACATTATCAGACATTCCTAAATTATGAAGGTATTAACTTGTCACAAACCAAACCAACCAGACGATATACATGAAACATGGCATCATGCTAGTCTTTCCTATGAGATATGTCCAAAGATGCCACCATCAATGTGGTAATACAAAACACAAGCTACCATGAACCTTGTGAAGCATATAAAGTCATTGTATATATCTGTAAGTACTTCATGATCGAATTACCTAACTGAGCTCAAAGGAGTAACAAAAACTCCAATTGTATATAGGCTGCGAAATGTCATGTCGACTATGGTTAAAACCCTTTAAAAATACTTAGGCTTTTCCATAGGTGGAGTTGTCTAAATATCTATTTATGGAGAGTACACCAGAAGCTGTCTTCAAGCTTACGAACAAGGAATGTATCCAGAAATGGAAAGTCAGTAATTCATGAGAGATAAACCACTAGAACACCCATCAGAAGTGTCTAAAATCCTCTGCCTAGGAGAAGACAAAGGAGTATCAGCAGCATCAACTTACGGGTTTATGATGCTTTTTCTTTCCTGAGTATTTAAGCTTGTTCTTTCTTTGGGAACCTCGGCAATGGGTCTCAGTAACTCTGCTTCTTTCCAATGTCACTACAGCACGGCTTGGGCTTTTGCAACAACCAATGCATCATCATCTCCTGCAGGAAATATCACCTTTACTGCTCCCACAATCTGCCAAAGAAGAAGTTAATAAGTAATCAACATTTAGATAGCGACAGAGATGAACAAAACAATTATGACTGAAACAAAGGGCAAGAATTCCTGGAACAAATGTTTGATTGAAACATTATGATGAGGCATTCTATTTCAGGCTAGTAGCTCGAGATATCAATATCTCCAAATTTTCAAAGTAGATATCCCTCTCCTTCTCAAGACTATCCGCTGACAGCTTCGACTCTGTTATATAATATTTGTTATCATTGCCAGAAATTACCCAACTTGCTCAACAACCTCTAACCTTAAGTAGCTCTCCAGCTTATGCCGAACCTGCGCTAGGAACTACTCTTAGAGGTCTTGGCTGGTTGATTAGTCAAGCTTGCAGGAGGATCGACATGACGTACAGCCTCTTTACCCCCTTTGAAGCCCTATGCACCAAAAGATACATGCATCTGAAAAAACTAAAACAACATGGATTTCAACTTTTATCCATAAAGAAAAATGAATACGCAATACGGAAGACACACTTCTCTCGTCTCTAAGTGAGACAACCACATAAGAAGGCCCCTCTGTATTCTTGATCGTGGAATAAATCTAGCAACCTAGCATTCTTGGGGTTGATTGTGTTACAGTCCTGATTGACCATTTAAAGCTGTTCTTGGGGTGTGCAAAATTTCTTTCACTAAATAACCTATAGGCCATCAATACCTACCGCAGGGTTGATTGTGTTACAGTCCTGATTGACCAGATTTTGTGATTGTGAAGCATACCTGATCAAGATTTCTCAAGTGTTAACTTTTTGGGTTTCGCTGTTCTTCCTTCTGATTTCTTTTTCTCTCCGGCAACGGGTTTTACCTTTTGAAGATGCATTGACATCATCGGGATCGCCTGAAGAGGAGGCTGCTTGTAGAAACTGTTTCTCTGTCAATATATGCTTGGCAGGCCAATTTGTTTTTGAAGCGGGGGATTTTGGAGCGACCTCTTTTGACATTGTAGGCATATTCAATATCTTCAGCTCACTCACAAAAACATGAATGTAAATAAATTTCGTCCAATATATTACATTTACATCCAATATCTCTCTGTCCGTGGAAAATAAATTTCGTTGATATTCTCTGTTTTTTTTTTTATTATTATTATAAACTTGTTATTCTTAGGGTGCGTTTGGTTCAACTTTTGGGGAAAATCATTGGGAAAATGCAAAGGCCTTTAGCCTAAAGGAGTTTACTGAAATGTAAAGACTGTTTGGTAAACTGTAATTGAAAAGTTATTTGGGAAGTAACTTTGGGAAAATGCTGTTTGGTAAATATATATTTGGAAAGTCCTTTAATATGATCAATTTAAGTTTTTTCTATTTTAATTTATTTAAAATAGAAAAAATAACACAATGATAGTAATTTTTATATTTTCGCCTTAAGAAAAATGTAAAAGCGACATGATAGCAAATTTATAAATAAAAAAATCACATGAGAAGTGTCGAAAATAATAATAGGGCCCCTAAATTTACAAATGGTAAAGAAAGTATAATGACCAATTGGCAAAGTTAATGAGAATATGAAAATAAAATTTGTTGTTTACGATATCATATGGAAAGTTCTATCTAATATTGGCATGTGATAAGAAATATGTCTCTTATTTTGCAACAAAAAAATTAGTCATGTCTTAGCTGCAACATGATAGCACTAAATGACATATCTTGTTCATTCGGAATGGACAACTGAGCAGCTCTTTGCTTTAAATTACTCCATCAAATTACCCATCCAATCTTAGAGCTCAAAAATCACTAAGAATGGACCGAACAACATAACACTTCTTGGAGATTGATTGTAGAGCGAGCACCCCCTGAACACATTCGTGATGGCAATAATAATGAGCTTCTGCTCATGTTCAAAGCCTTGTCATGCCAAAAAATTAAAGAGCTCCGACTCTCGAGGAGCAATGGACTTCTTTTGTGAACCTTAGATTGCTAACAAAGTTGAGGATTAGCCTTAGAAAAACTGCTCCTTCCTTAAACAAAAGTACCATCACAATGTCTCAATTCACAAGCCAATGCACATATCGATATACAAGTCATGAATATTCCAAAGAACTTAGAAGAGAAGACAACTCCTAATAACTGTTGGATACAATGAAAATGAACATTCAAAGCCCAAGATTCATCCTGGGAAAAATGGAAAAGTGTGGAGCAACAGACTTTGATTACATCACATCAAGTAAGAATGACATAACAAATGAATTAAAGCATTGTCCCGTAGTATTCTATTAGCACTGGCAGCTTCTATTGATTCCAGTCCTTCCATGACTTCAGTCCCCGAAGGCCACTAGTTAGGAGTCCTTTGGAAGCATTTTAAAGCACGCTGTGCCATCTGGAATGCAGAATCTATACATGTGAGGTACAGGGACAGTATAAATTTGGTTCCCATTTTCCTGCAGGTTGCAACATCATGAGCAACCAACTTCTTCTAAAATAACGAGTGTTTCTTTTTCGGTTTCTGAGGAATTGCATACATGCAGAAAATGAAAAGTTCTTAAGGCAATGCAACTGTAAATTCCATGCCAAAGGATTTAAGTAGCCAAAAGGAAAATGCAACTCATAGTTCATAGAGTGGATTATAGTGAACCTTACTAGAAACTCAATCAATACTCTGCATCAATTGAAAGTAAGGTTAATGAAAGGAAAATCTAAAAAATATGAAGTTTCAAAACACCAATTACACATTGAACAAAAGCAACAATAGATCGATTGCAAATGTTCACTAGGTTCTAAATGAATCAAATATATATTGAACCGTACCCAATTAGCTGTTCTTAGTAAGCAAAAGATCAAATATTTAATTTCCCAGATGAACAACAAGCAAAGCATCACAAAGGAGGATCTATGCATATATGTATGCGAGCAACACACTTTTTTCCAAGAAAAACAAGATTAATATATACCATTCAGACTTTTAACAAACCAAACCCAAGAACTTCACATTCATCACATTGCACCTACTAACGATTTCACCCAACAAAACAACTATGATGAAGAAGACAAGCAAGCAATACCCTAAACAGAGGGAACCTATAAATCCAATTACCCAACAATAATCAGGCTGTGAATATAAGTATCATCTTCAGGCTTCTCCAACATCAACCAAATAAGCATTGAACATCAGTGACTCACCAAAACAAATAACTTCATCATTCTTCAAAATCCTGCTTTCTAATAGCTGCCTGCTGCCATCATACACCATTAATCACAACATGGACTAATCTCCTGAAAACAAGCTCAATCACTGAGAGTATTACAACCAGAAACACAGAATGGAACAATTCATGATGATAGACATAACAAAATATCAAGCAGCATTGAGCGGCTGCCATTTAATTCAATCGAGCAAGCTAAATTTGGGGGAAAATGGTAACAAATCTATTGTCACTGCACTCTTGACATAGATTAGCCAATCAAACCGAATCATGTCCTAACCCAATGAAAGGCAACTAAATTGCCGTTCGGGCTGAGCTAGACATCAGTGGCGGAGATTAGTAGTGAAAGCAAAGGTACCTTGCTGGTGGAGGTGCGAAGAGAGAGGAAGCCATTGCGATAAACCTTGTGCTTCAACTTCTGCTTCAGGTGCTTCGTCAAGATGACATTCCATTACTTTGGAACTTCCATGGTCGTTTCAGTTGGGATTAATAAAGATTTCTAGGGTTGTGTTCGGAGCCCAGGTGAAGGCTCCGAGGTTGCCAAACTCCAGGCGCAGTGACGCCTGGTCGCACGACCTCCGCGAGCCTCGTGAGACTCCCGACTAGTCCAATACGATTTCTCTTCGTGCATTTCTCAGAAACTAAGCGGCAATCGACAAAATCCATAAAAAAAATCATAACAAATCGAAATACCACATGTAACTACCCTCACTCATCCCTAGTCAAACCATACTACAATCGACTGAATAGAAAAATTTGGGAAGAAAAGAAGGAAGTGGATGCAAACCTACTTGCAAAGAGCAGAAGCCATCTTGTTGGTGAGCATGCCGGCGACGATCATGCAATCGGACTGGCGAGGGTTGGGCCTGAAGATGATGCCAAAGCGATTGAGATAGTCCCGGGCAGCGCCGGTGTGCATCATCTCGACGGCGCAACAAGCGAGGCTGAAGGTCATGGGTCAGATGGAGCCGCGGTGGGCCTAGTTCATGAGGTCATCGACCTTGGAGATCATGTACTCCGCCGCCTTGGAGAGGCTCGGGGCGAGGAGGAGGAGGGAGGAGGCGCGCGGGCGTAGGGGCCGGGAGGGACAGCGGCCCCCCGCCGGCGGCGGCGGCGGCAGAGAGGGAAGGGGCGGTGGTGTGGAGGGAGAGGAGGCGGAGGTGTGGCGAGAGGCGCGATGCGGCGGTGGTCTTCGCGAGGAGAGCAAGGGTCGCACGTAGAGAGAAGATACGATTTAAGAAGGGGCAAATGTGGAATAATGATTAGTGAGTGAGGGTACTATTGAAAATTTAAAAAATTCATTAACCAGGTCACTTACATGCCATGCCGAGAAAGCTAGAAAGCCAAAGCAGGTGGGAGGGAGCCTTGGGCTAATGACCTTTAGAAGGCCTTGGAAATGCTAGCATTTGGGAAATGGGCTACCAAAAATAGATGCCAAACACATTAGTATTTGCTCAAGGGCCTTTAGAGGTCCAAAGAGCTTTGCAAATGGGTTCCCAAACGCATTTGTGTTAAATTATGCACTGCATGAAGTACAAAGGTTGCACTGCCAAAGAGAAAAGTACAGAGGGTGAAAGAAACGCCCAAAGTGAAAGGGCACATTGTGGCATTCGAAGAGTCGTAATCACTTGCAGATAACATTGTCGTGCGATCAAGAGGCCTAAAGGCAAGCAATTGTAGCTTCATTTGTAATCGCATATTGAACATTAACTGCTTGGAAGTAGATAAGATGTGCAGAATATGAAAGTTAATGTGTGAATGAGGGAACCGTGTCATAAACTCAAATCTATGTATTTTCTCACTTCCAGTTTATCAATATATTTTCGTTTTCGGTACTTGCATTTCTTTTCCCTTTAGATTCAATTGGTCTTGATCCTTGTTACGCACTTCAATGTACCATCCGAAATAATCACCGAACCAGATTCACAAACACCCAAAGGTTAACCATTGGCGAAAGGTACTCTACTAATATGGTCCTTCGTTAGATGGGAAATTGATGGTGTACGATGCAATAGATTCGATCCAATTAACTCATGTGAGTGACCAAGATTTTTTTTTTTTGTCGGTTGTGAGTGACCGAGATGAAAACGCATTCTTTTGATTACTGACCGCATCCGTCGTCGGCGACAGGATTCTTAGCGAGGAAGTAGAGTAAGGAATGTGAACAGGACGATGCTCGTTTCTATTTTCTGATACCACCCGAAGTACGAGGTTTCCCGTCGGTATCAAAATTCACTGTTAGATTACCAAGAAGAGTTGAGAAATGTGAAAAGGACGATGCTCTGCCCTGCTTCCGTTGTCTGCGGCTGTTCCCACCTCTATTAGGTTTCACTCTCAGCTCAGTTCGATCGCGCAACACCGACTGTGAGTAATCACGCTTGCTGCTTTTCTGTTAATCCTCGGCCCACTGGATTCATTCCGCAGGACCCTGTAATGTGTCTGTGACCAAAGCCAGTTCCAATTCTGTCTGATTGTATCGAAATTGGAACGTACTTCTGGATTCATCTGTCGTATAGAGATGGAGCTCTTGTGTGATTTTGATGAGGAATGTCGAAACAGTAGGAGGAACAAGGCAAAGGGTGTTGCGAAAAGTGAGCAAAAAGTGGACCGGATCAAGGCTTTGCCGGATTCCTTTTTGATTCACATCCCCTCACTTTTACCCGCCAGGGATGCTGTGAGGACCCTGATCATCCCTAGCTTCGGTCGCCTCTGGACTTCGATTTACAATCTGGACTTCGATCAGTGCCTGTACCACGATTGCTCAAACAATTTGAGCTACGGTCACAAAGAGAGAAGTCTGTTAAGGTTTTCAGAGCTTGTTCGCTGTGTGCTCGCACTTCACCAAGGTCCCAGGATAGGTAAATTCCGCCTTCATTTCGAGTTTTCGATGTCCCGCCAATTGGATGAACTGATGTTTCTTCAGCCTGAGGAGCAGGACAGCATGACTAAGACTGGGGTATATGCAGGAGAGGTCAATCATTGGATCGAATTTGCGTTGAATAGGAATGCCGAGATCCTTGATTTGGATTTACGGCATGTGGTGGCTTTCTCAACGTGGATATTATGGCATGCGGTTCTCTTGATTCGACTTGCGTTAGATATTAATTGCCTGGTTTTGTTCTCCAGAGCAGCTTCTTAATTGAATTGAAGTTGGTGAGCTGCCAAGTGAATTTTCTCTACAAAAATTGACATGAGGGCGCTTAAAGTGCTGTATCTTAAGGAAATCCTGTTGAACGATGTTCTAATCAAGAATTTTATAGATGGGAGTCCAATGCTCCAGAGCTTGACTGTTCGGGATTGTGATGGCCTGCGTGAACTAAATTGTGCTTCCCGGAAACTTAGGAAGGTGACGGTTGCTCCCCTTTTTATTGCATGAAGAGTCGAAGTTGCCTGTTCAAATATCAAGTCACTGAGCATCTGTGGATGGATTGAGCTTCTGGAACTAAAGAACGTATCATCTCTACGAGAGGCATCCGTTGATTGCTGTGATTGTTTCAGGGGTGTATGTTATGAATATCGTGAGGTCCAAAAGGTTCTGGAGAAGCTCCATCAGGTGAAAGTAGTTACAATGCATCACCAACCGATTCTTGTGAGTTGACCGTCCACTCCTCATTTGTATAGAAGTGGATCTGTTTGTAAATCGAACTTTTGTTCTCCTCTGGAAATCGCACTAGCTGTCACCGTTGTTGTCTCTCTCTTCCACTTTTTACTAGGAGCGGTGGAGGCGGTATGGTTCCCCTCAGCAATGCCAAGAACTATGGCTTCGCTTTTCGTGTTCTATCATCGTCTCATCCATCGTGTGGCCTCTCTCTTTTGCTGAATCAATGTAGCTATGGCTTGTCGATGGCTGTCAACCTTATTCAAACTGTGCCAGTACATTTACGAGCATTTCCTCAAATTTGGGTTTGTGCTAATTCTTTTGAAGTTAAAAGTATGAACTAAAAAGCATCGCTTGAACGATACATGCAGCAGCTATTGGCTGCTCTATTCTTCTTTGGTGTGAAAGAAAGAAAACTTGCCGTTGCTGATGTTGTGACTGAAATCCATTCCTTGTGGTTGTTAGAACACTGGATAACGCCACTTTTAACATGAATTCTTGATGTAATCATGTAGGAAGCTATGGTTCTTAAATTGGTGGAGAGTCAAAACATGCTGGTGTCCTGGCCAATTTCTTAGCAGTTCCGCAGCATTTTCTTCCCTTGCTGAAGTATGTGATAAGCTTCAGAGTATCATCTCAGTAATCGCTTGTCATTTCTGCAGGAGAGTTTTTACGGACTAATTTGGATAATTTTTACCTCTTTTATGTCATCATTACTGTGTCGTGAATGTTCATTTTGTTATCTAGGTACTGACTTGTGATTTTGGATAAAACCAGTTTCTCATGGTATGCGAGTCAAGGAACTTGCCTTGGCCATCCTAAACAGTTGGCAGCGCTTGATTCTTAGGACAATGCTAACAAAGTGGCACCTCCCAGGAATTTGTCAATGTTTTGAGTAGCTCTCCTAGCTCGGAAGTGCTGGATATACACATCATCCCGGGTGAAGTGCCTTCCACTGATGTAAGTACACTAATCCCCATTTGAAGCTATTCTAGGTATGTGTGAAATTTCGTTAACTGTCTGCTCTGATTTTGTAGACACAAGAAGCATGGCTGCGTTTGTACAAGATTCCTGAAGGTAACTACTGGGATTTACGAGATCACTCTTTTGGACGTCTTACCAACTGCCTCAGAATTGTCAGAATGTCCGGTGACGTCAGGAAGGATCATGCGGTCCAGCTAGTGCAGTTCTTACTCCGTAAGATTTTGGTTTTACAGAAGCTCGTCATCCCTGCAGGGCCGAACAATCATTCCATTTCGGTCAAGGAACTAAAGGAATTTTCCAACAAGTTGTTGAGTTTTCCGAGAGGTTCTCCTCGTGCAGTAGTTTTGTTTTCCAATGAGTGACGTTCTTTCCCTGAGTGCTAAGATCTAATGCGGGGTTACTAAGAGGCGACGCCTACAGCAAAGGTTGATCGTTACAGTCCCGGTCACCCAGATTTTGTGGTTATCAAGCATATTTGATCAAGCTTTCTTTGGTGTCAGTTTTTTCGGTTTACCATTCTTCCTTCCGATCTCCTTTCCTTTCGGGCGACGGGTTTTACCTTTTGAAGATGCCTTGACATCGGGACCACCTGTATGCTATGCGCATCGCAGTGCTGATGAGTGCACTATTTACCAGCAGATGATCAGGTGTATGAATCCTACATATATAGTTGCAGCCTGTGCCTCACGAAGACAGTTTGTATATATCTCTGGAGAAGTGACCTAATGCAATTGTTACGCGCGTTGCGACATGTTTAAACTGAGAGCGAGAATGCCTCAAAAATCCAAAATTTAGTCATTATACATGAACATCATCAGTGAATTTTATGTGAAAGCACCATTTGGGCTTTTTACCAAGACAGAGACGTGCGCATCTACAAAAGCCGGACGGGGGAATCCTGAAGGACAGTCGGTCGGACCCAAGTCCTGCGCCGCCATCTCCCGCCCTCAGCTGGGCGCTTCCATCCATGCCCACGTCGTCAAATCGGCCATTTTGTCGAACCACTTCGTGGCGTGCTGTCTCGTCAACGCGTACGGGAAATGCGTTTCTGTCTCGGCCGCCCGCCACCTGTTCGACGAAATTACCCACAGAAATGCTTTTGTGTGGAATACTATGATTTCGCTTTACTCCCACGCTAATCGAGTTGATGATGCCTTGCGGTTATTTGAGGTCATGGATGTTGCGCCTGATGTTTCCACGTTTAATTCGATCATCGCAGGATTATCGTCATCTGATGAAGGTTCTTCCGAGGCAATTATGTTTTATTGGCGAATGCGGGAATTGGGTTTGAAGCCGGATCTTATAACATTGCTTGCGCTATTGCCTGCATGTGAGGGCATGGCAGCTCTGAGTTTGATTAAGAAATCCAAGGTTATGGGATAAGAAACCACATTGATCCTCACCATCAGTTGAGAAGCAGCCTCGTGGAGGCTTACGGGCGATGCGGGTGTCTCGGTTATGCCGGTGCCGTTTTCGATGGTACAAAGGAGAGAGATGTGGTGGCATGGAGCAGCTTAATATCGGCCTATGCACTTAACGGGGAGGCAAGAGCTGCACTGGAGATTTTCGGGCAGATGGAGCAGGCAAGTGTGCAACCTGATGGTATCACATTTCTTGGAGTGCTGAAAGCTTGTAGCCACGCAGGGTTGGCCGACGAAGCATTGGGCTACTTTGCTAGAATGCAGAAATTCTATGGGTTGGAAGCAAGTAGTGATCACTATTCATGTTTAGTGGATGTCTTAAGCAGAAGCGGGAGGTTACATGATGCTTATGAGATTTTAAAGGACATGCCAGTTAAGGTGACCGCAAAGGCATGGGGAGCTCTTCTAGGGGCGTGCCGGACTTACGGGGAAGTGGAGCTTGGAGAGATTGCTGGGAAAGCATTATCTGAGGTAGAGCCTAGTAATTGTGCTAATTATGTTTTGTTGGCCAGAATCTACTCTAGCATGGGGAGATACGAGGAGGCCCAGAGAATTAGAAGGGAAATGAAGGAGAAGGGAGTGAAGGCTGATTCTGGTAGTAGCTGGGTGGTGTGACAGGATTGATGGCATTAATTTCGAGCATTTGCCAATATGAAATTCACCTGAAGAAGGTATATGACCCAGACACATATTTGTGGTGGCAAGCAGCCTCTATCTGGTTTTAACAAGGTGGTTTTAAATGGCTGAGAGCTGGATGGAAGCTTTCCTGGAGGAAATCTCTTGAGCAAAAAGAAGGGAAAGTGAAGGAAAAAGATGCTCTCGGCTCGAGAGATCAAGGGACGGAGAACCTGAGTTGGCGAGGGCAGTAGCATCTCTTACATGCCCACTGGTGCGGTGTTCCATGGACTTGGAAGATTGCTTAAATGGCCTTTCGTTGCTGTGCTACGCTCATCCTACCTCGACTGCCTATAGGGATAAGGAAAGATGGCGTGTTTATCAAGAACAGAGGAATTTTTTATCTGAGTGTCGATATGCTTGTATACAAAGAGGCATGTTAGCTGTTGAAGCACACATTACACATGTTACCTGCTGAAGCACACTTTGTAATGTACCTTCCGACCGTTCTTGTTCCTTCATTTGTAACATTCTTATATGAAAAATGATGAAATCCCCGTCTGCTGCACTGCAGTCAGCTCATCTTCTGATTACACAAAATCGTGGAAAGTGTCCTGTCCTTCACTTTCAACTGAAAGTGAATACCTCTAGAGATGCACTCTGCAACTGTAAAATGGTGCTTTCGCCATGCCCAACTAAGAAAGGCGAGTGCTTTGTAAATGGCTCAGAGCACCTCTAGTATACTTCTTAAGATCCTGTCATTTCATGGCGTATGAAGATAGTATAAAAAAGATGTCGTGTCGTATTGAGACTCTCTCGGGAATTGCAGGTGCGCTCCAGCAAATTCTTGTATCTTGTGTCTTGTGTCGAGACGTCAAGAGGAGGCAGGTGTGTTGCCATCGGCGAGATAGGGATGATTGATTCCGATTGATCCTAAGACTAAGAATTAGACTGGACCATCAGTCCGTCCAATGTAAGAGGTCACTTTATTTTTTTTCCAAAACTTGATGCCTCTTATTATGGAGAAAAAAAAGCTTGTCACTTTTATTTTTTTGAATTTCTTAAAAAAATAATATATGTAGTTAGTTCAGTCCAGTTCCTACTTGGAATGGAAACCGAGAACCAAACTGATACTCTTGGGAACCAGACCCAACCGGTCGGTTTGGTCTGGTCCAGGCGGTTTCCGGTTCCGGCCGTCTGTTTCGTACACCCCTTCAGCCAGACATGGCGTTTGCCCAGAAAATTGGACAAGAGGAAGCTGGACCCGACGAGAGAGCCCGGCCCGAAACGAAGAGGGCCGGGGCTTTCGCAAGGGACAGAGCCCAAGGGATAATGCAGGGCAGCCGAGCTGCTGCCTTTTTGCCTTTATAAGCTCCTGTCGGCGATCCGACTAGGGTTCATTGGAGACGCTGGCTTTCAGAAGATGGAACCATATCTCTCTCTTCCCCACATCAGCGTCGGTGGGTTCGGTTCATCCATGGCATCTGCATGTTCAAATTTCTCTCCTTTTTGTTTTGCTTCTTTTTTGGTCTTTTTGCCTCGCCACACCTTTAGCTTGTTTTCGATGGGCGTACTGCGCCGTGAAAACGAGGCTAGTCATGGAGGCATAGAGTAATCGCGGTGTTCACGTGGGGGCACAAACTTTTGATCCCTCGTTGTGCCTCTAAAAACATCCTCTACAATCAGTCTTCTCGTTCCTTTTCCTTTTGCCTTTTTCCAAAACAACTTGTCGGATCCTAATTGTTCAGCTGCAAATGTTCGGGGAGGTTGATGATGATGTATCCATGTATTGAGGTGTAGATAGCCCCATGCCCCTGCTTGCAAGGAGAACCTACTTGGGAATTATGTCCTCGACTCATAAAAGGAAATAATTAACCGAAATCCAACGTGATATTTTTAAATATTTTTACGAGGGGTTCCGCAGAGACATTATTGCAGTCATCGGCAATTGTTTGTACTGGGGGAGGAGCAAGCAATATGAGTTCAGATGCAAGGATGGGATTACTCTGCTTATGCAGCAGTGCGTTGCAGATGAAGATAACCCGTTCTTGAGAGTAGGGGGTATTTGGACAACCAGAAACTTGTTCGAGGGAAACACCGGAAACCAACAAGCAGTTGCTGAATTGGAGCTCTGGGGAACTGTTAATACACCGGAGATTGCAGAGCTTGGTCTTCGAGTGGAGTTGGATCAGAAGACTGGAAGACCAAAGCTTCAGTCACAACCTCTTTTCTCACGAACATCAAATAGAGCTCAAGGCCTCTGTGTCATTCGTAGGCGACAGAAACAGGGCGACAGAAACAGAGCGAATGGATTTCACCTTGGTGACTTGGATTTCTAGCCTCGGCCCGTGTGCAGATCAGAGAATTGAGGTCCTAGACGTTCTGGCAATGAAGATCGGCGCCGGCAAAGGAGTTCCGAATGAGAACCAACTACTTCAGACTTCCCGGCCAGAAAACAGGGCAGAAAAGAGGAGTTTTGGCGCCGTGGTGGGAGCAATGGAGATCGACAGCCACGGCAGATTTCTGGCGATTGAGAACGACGAAGAAGACCTGTGACTGAGAGAAATCAGTGATAATGTTTTATTAGCTCTTGGCTCCTCGCAAAATCATGCTCTGTTTTCAGGTACAAGTGTAATTAAAATCCAGAGAATTGTATTACACGTGCAATTAAATTCAAAGTACAATTTTTTGGTCAAAAATTCTGGGCAGACAACAATTCGTGGCTAATCCGGAGATCGACAACAAATTACTTTTCAGAATCACTCGTCCGAGTAAGCACTCAACGGTCACAATGTTCACAAAGCCCTAATATTTCCTATTTTGAAACTCCCGCATCTCACTTATGATCCGCTCAGAATTCTCATCTTCTTCAAGTATTTCCTAATATTTCCTAATTTGGATTCGCACTAGCTTTCTTCTTCCCCTCCCTCTCACCCCTTCTTCGTCGCGCTCTCTCTCTCTCTCTCTTTCTCTCTCTCTCTCTCTCTCTGTGGCAAAACCCACGATCATCGTCTCTTCGTCTCTTCGTCTCTTCAGCACTTGGCGATAATGGGGTATCAAAGTTTTCCGGCAGCGACGGTCTATTTTCGGTCTGCAAACCGTCTTTCAAAGGGGGAGAGAAAGATGAAGCTCGATTTCTCATCTCTCAATCTCTTGGCAGACGTAGCTTCTTTCATCTCCGAGGGAAAGCTAAGTCTCGGGCCTTCCATCTTTGATCGTGATGGTGAGAAGAAGGTCGCCCTCGTGACCACCACCACTTTTGGGCCAATCGGTGTCGGATGGATCGTTCGGAAGAAGAGATCCCCGCGAGCGCGAAGGCCGACATTCCACGCCCAGACGTCAACTTCTGACCCATTTGTCGTTGTCCAAAACAACAAGCAAGAGCCTTCGAGAGCTGTCGCTGAGAACCACAAGAAGAGGTCGCATACATTTGATTCCTCCGAAACCCAAGAATGGGGAAGAGTTTCCAAGAAACCCAAGAAAACTCCCAAGACGGGTCTGGCGGCTCTAATCGGACCAAGCAAATTGCCGACGAAGTACATGGACAAAATTCAGGAGATGCAAGGTCGGGATATGACGCTCGTGGTGGAGAAGACTCTTACTGCCACGGACATGAGCCGAGGCCAAAGTAGGCTCTCTATACCCAACAAGCAGATAAGGCAAGGTTTCCTGAGCGAAGAAGAGATCCGAATCCTAGATAGGAAGGAGGGCACTAAGGTTTCCCTCATCGAGCCGTGCCTCGAAGTTTCTCACGGGTTGCGGCTCAAGAGGTGGAATTACAAGAGCAAAAATTTTTCTTACATGTTGACGGAGAGGTGGAATGGGGTCGCACATCCTTACGCGCGGAATGAACTCATGAAGGATGTTATCATTCAGCTTTGGTCCTTCAGGGTGGATGGCAGCCTTTGGTTTTGCCTCAAGAAAGTTGAAGACCAACAAGGCAATGGAAAGGATGGCTGTGATCTTCCTCCTATTTCGTGAAGAAGTAATTCATGATATTTCTCTACGTTCACCCCGGTACATAACTAGTTAGCTTCACTTTTCTTATACTTTTTTTAAAAATTTCAATGTCTAGGTAATTTCATTCTTTCCTATTATTTCGGGAATTATTGGCGTCTCGATGAAGTTAGAAGTGATAGGAGCTGGGGTAGTCCTCATAGATCAGCTATGGTCGACCATGATTTTTTGATGAAGTTTTTTGTTGTTCTCGAGTTTTTCTTTTTTTGTATTTTTGGTTGTAGTTGGCATTTTATACATTCAAATGAGAAGTGTATATAGTGCTATGGAATCACTGAGCATTGGAATGGATATAGACACTAAAGTGTCCATTTTTCCATATTGAGATCCTTATAAAATTTTAACTATTTTTCATATGTTAGTGGATGTCATCACTAAAGAAATGTGCATGGTAAAGAACTCAAAGTCGTAAAGATGATATTACCATAATAAAGTTGCCCCTTAATTGAACGAAATAGTGATTCAATAGGTAAAAAGGGTATTTTTAGGCAATCACTAGTTCGATTGACACCCACCAATAATATGCGCAACAAGAAGATTGACATTGAACAAACCAAGTTTCAAAACTCTGGACCGGCTTATTGAAAGAAATCCATTTGGAATAATACATCCACTCATCAATGGACCCGTAAAAATGCACCAACCAGAACAGACAATATATTATAAAACACTCATAAATTATGGAAGTATTAACCTGTCACAAATCAAACCACCCAGACAACATACATGAAACATGGCATCAACACGCATGGCCAGCATATTGAAGCCAGCATATACAAACCAAACGCAGTCAATTTAACATCTAGAAGCAGCACTCATAGCCAAGAAATCAACATGCATTAAACATGTATCTACAGCACTTATGACCAAGAAATTACCATATGGCGAGCACGTACTGCAGGCATAGCCCTTAATCCAGCATGTTCAGTAGGCAATGGAAATGATACCGGAAGCATGTGCCATTGTTCCAGGCCTCTAGGTGAAATACTATGGTACCCACTAAAAAGAAGCCAATCGAGAATGTAGCCCCACTTACATGGGCCTTGCTCCTGAAAAATAAACTTTGTCAAGTTGCACAGACTTAAAGACACCCTTCCGTATACTCAACCAGAATGTCACAATTTCTTAAACATGCACAGATTACTTATGAACTTCATTTAGATGAGAAGCAAGAACCCGGAAGATGAGGGAGCTTTGGTGGTCATTACTATTTGATCTGAATTTTATCGAAAATCGACCACATGTAACTCAAGGTAATTGATAATGAGTCGCGGCATTCAATAACAAAGAAGAGCAACTCTGTTTCGCTCAACTTGACAAACAACTCCAGGCTACCGATTGAAACAAGAAAGTGTAAGAATTTTCCTGTATGTGGGCTACATTAATTGAGATTGTAATTGACCGTTTTTACGGAGTTGATCTAATAAAGTAGGATATAAAGTTTCTTAACAGTCGAATATGGGCCTGGCTTGTGTGGGCCGAGTTGGGCCCGGCCCGTGATGAGAGGGCCTGTTCAAAAAACTCTATAAATAGCGCTAAGGTCCTCCTCTCTAGCCCTCACTTCTTCCAAAATTCTCTCTCAACTCACATAAGGAAAACAGTGGCGGTCTCATTGAGCCGAGGAACCGAGGGTGATAGAGGAGAAGATCTTCAGCATTGAAGCTTGGATTGCTGTTATTTAGCTCCAAGAACAATGAACTCAAAATCAGGTACACAAATCCTCGTCCTCGATCTTCTGATGTTCGAGTTTTCTAGCTATGTTGATCTTGGGAAGCCGTTCAGTCGGCCTACATCTGGTATCAGAGCCTGCATAAACTAGAACTCAAACATATTTATTCGTTGAAATCAGCTGCCTGTACCCAATTCGGACTTGGCTCAAGCTCGGACCCTTTTGCTTGATTTTCATGAATTTTCGTCCGATGAAAGTGATTTTTTATTGCATATTTGGCTTCTCCTCTTCAATACGAGCATTTTGGTGGGTAGAACGCCTCAAGACGATGCCGGAAATGGCCGCACGCGCCTCCACGCGCCGAGACGGAGCTCGGAGGCGGCGCCACGCGCCGCCGAGCCGCCTCGCGCGTGCTGACGCGTGGCTCACGCACCCGCACGCGCGCACATGCGCGCCGACGCGTGGACCGACATGGGTTGCCGCGCGCGCGGACCGCCTCAGCGGTTTCGCCACCGCCGACACGTGTCGGTGATGACGTCATGATGACGTCACATAAGCCGCCTTACGTGCGGCCGACACGTGGCATGTGACGTCATCAATGACGTCAGACCCGACCTGAGGTTGACCGAGTTAACCCGACCCGGGTTGATCGGGTTGACCCGACCCGACCCGGGGTTGACCGGGTTGACCTGACCCAGTTGATCGACCCAACCCGGGTTGACCGGGTTGACCCGACCCGGTTGACCGACCCAACCTGGGTCAACCGTTGACCGGTTCGACCCGTTGACCGGTCGGACTAGTAAACCGGTTTTCGGACCGGTTCGGTACACCGGCGCGTGCCGCTCACGCGCCGTACACTCCAGCGGCGCGTGAAGGCGCGTTTGACGTCCGTTTGGCGCGTGGTTGATATCGTCATGCTCGTATGTGAATTTCCTATCTTGTGGTGTGCTTATTTGCATTTTTTTTTATACCTTTAAGGATGTGAAAATGCATGTGAAACCCTAAGGTACGTGATTTTGGGGTAATTTTGGCGTATTTTCATGTATTTCTCTATATGGTTTTGGAAATACAATTGCATGCTTATGATTATATCATCACTTGAGGAATCTATGTAGTGTTGATTTATTAATGGTGAGTATTAGTGGATGGAGCAATACAATTAGCATGGCTTGTGGTTTTAGTGACAAACAGCCCCTGTCATCAAGTCTAAAATCACACATAAAAGGTGAATGTGAGTCATAAAGATATATCCCTTATATGAGAGAGTTTCGATAATTCAGTTGGGTTGTGACTGCCAAAGTGGCACACTTGATTGGATTTGAGAGACATCGTTCTCATATTGTAATGGGATGTCTCCTGATCTGATGCATGATTATACTCCCAAAGAAGGTGATTGTGTATTAGTTTATGGAGGGATACATGTACATCATATGGTTGAAAATTGACTAACCCTAGTGGTTCATACACTCAAAGGTGGTGAATTCGCGAAATGTTAGAATAAATTTTCATGGACTGCTGTCGTGAGAAGAGTATACAATTGCATGTCATGTATTCTGCCCAAAGGTGTTTATATGATGATGTGTGTAGCTCTTGAGATGTGTGTTTAGCACTCACATGATGCTAATTATATGTATTGCTTGTATAAACAGTCACCTTCTCTGTAAATGACAATTCCATTGTGATTGAGGTTCTTACTGGATCAAACTTCAAGAAATGGAAAGAGGATTTTCTGTTTGGGATGGAGTTGGCAGATGTTCATATTGCTCTTACTGAGGATAGGCCGGTAGACCTTACTGATGCTAGTACAGAAGTCCAGAAAGTACGTTTTGCTGCCTGGGAAAAGAGTAATAGAATTTGCTTGCTCATTATGAAACAGTCAATTCAGGAACATTTGATGAGTGGCTTGCCAACTAACTGTACTGTTAAAGAAATGATGGAAGCTTTGGAGGCTAGGTATCGTGTTTCTTCCAACTGAGATAGGTACACTTATGCAGTCACTTTTCAATATGAGGTATGATGGTTCGACTGGAGTTAGAGATTATGTACTTAGGATGGTAGATCTTCAGACAAAACTCCGAATTCTTCAGGTTGATATCCCTGAAGCTTGCATTGTGCATCAAGCATTAAATACTCTTCCTCCTGACTTTGGAATTATCAAGACGAACTATAGTTCACAAAATGAAGCTTGGTCAATCAATGATCTTATAGTTAGAGTGGTGGTAGAGGAAGAGAAACTGAAGAAAGAAATAGGGCATCTTGCTATGTATGCCTCTAGTTCTGCCAGTAGAAAGGGTAAATGGATTGCACATCGTAGAGGAAATCCTAAAGCTATAGGGACTTCTAATATAGCTCCTAAGAGGGGAAATCCTGAAGCTGCTGGCCCCTCCACCACTATGGCTCCTAGAAAGGCATCTTTTAAGAGGGAGGGTGTCTTTTGCTACTTTTGTAGGAAAATGGGACACATAAAGAAATACTGCGATAGCTATAAAGCTTAGTTGTCTAAAAATGAGCATAAAAGTAATGATTCTTTGGCACTTGTCTGTGAATCCAACCTATCTGAAGCCCCATCCAGTTCTTGGTGGCTAGATAGTGGTGCAATTAATCATGTTGCATTTACCATACAGGGATTCATAAACAGAAGGACGCCAAATCAGGATGAATCAAAGCTCACTATGGGAAATAACGACAAGATCGACGTTGAGTACGTGGGAGATGTCATTTTGATTTTGGATAATGGTTTTAATATGATATTAAGAAACACTTTCTATGTACATTCCTTTAGACGGAACTTAGTTTTCGTATCATGTTTGGACATGTGTGGTTACTCTTTTGAAATAAAGAACAATACAGTATCTATGTTCTTTGGTTCAAATAAGGTTGGATGCTGCAACATGTTCAATGGATTGTACATATTGTGTTTATCTCCCAATGATATATACGTCGCTAATACAGTTGAAAGTGTCGTTCCCAAAAGACCTCTACCTAAGGAACAGTCTTATGCGTTATGGCATAAACGACTAGGTCATATATCCAAAGAAATAGTAGAAAGGCTGATAAAGACAAACATCCCGCCTACTCTTAAAAGTGACCTAGAGACTTGCATAGACTGTTGTAGAGGAAAGATGACTAAGATTAAGAAGAAAACAACAGTTCGAAGTTCTGACTTACTAGAAGTTATTCACACCGATATCAGTGGACCCTATACTGCAACTTTGTGTAGAAACTTTTATTTTATCACGTTTATCGATGATTATTCTCGGTATGGTTACCTATTCTGATAAAGGAAAAGTCTGAATCTCTTGAAAAATTCAGGATTTTTCGGACTGAAGTTGAGAAACGGTTAGGAAAGGTAATAAAGGTGGTAAGATCTAATCGAGGTGAAGAATATTATGGTAGACATGGCAGTGTTGGGCAAATTAAAGGGCCATTTGCTAAATATTTAGAGGATTCTGGGATAGTAGCTCAATTCACTATGCCTGGAAGTCCTGAACAGAATGGTGTGGCTGAAAGGCGCAATCGTACTCTCATGGATATGGTAAGATGTATGATGAGTAGGACTAATTTGCCTGATTTTTTATGGGGTGAGGCTTTAAAAACAGCCCTTTATATATTGAATCGTGTTCCTACCAAAGCTGTTGCATGGACTCCTTTTGAGTTATGGACTAGACGCAAACCAAGTTTGAATCATTTCAAGGTCTGGGGATGTCCTGCAGAAGTAAGATTGTATAATCCAACATTAGGAAAGTTGGGAGACAAAACCATTCGATGTTATTTTGTATCTTACTCAGAATATTCGAAGGGATATCGGTTTTATAATCCAAGTGGAGGAACAAGGATTGTGGAATCACAAACGGCCAAGTTTACGGAATTCGATATAGCGAAGAGCATGATTGCTCACAAATTAGTGAACATGACAACATGATGAGACTCGCTATGTCTTTACGCTTACCAAATCAGACAATTATGGAACCTACAGTGCCACAAACTGAACCTGTTATCCCTGAGGATCCTATTGATGAAACGGCCACAGATGAAGTCCTTCAAGTTCCTCAGACTCAAAATGAGGTTACAGTGGCTCCATTAAGGAGGTCTACTAGGGAAAGACGTTCAGCTATACCACCGGACAATATAGTCTATTTAGGAGAACATGATTACGATATAGGCTGCATTATAGATCCAGTGACTTATATAGACGCCGTTTCCTGTCCTCAATCAAATTTGTGGTTGGATGCAATGAGAGATGAGATGCAATCTATGAAATATAATGGTGTTTGGGAGCTTGTTGAATTACCGGAAGGTTGTAAGCCCATAGGTTGCAAATGGGTTTATAAGACTAAAAGAGATTCAAAAGGAAAGATTGAGAAATTTAAAGCCAGACTTGTGGCCAAGGGCTTCACTCAAAGAGAAGGAATAGACTATGAAGCGACAATTTCTCCAGTTTCTTCTAAAGACTCCTTTAGAGTGATCATGGCGTTAGTAGCTCATTTTGACATGGAATTACATCAGATGGACGTTAAAACTGCCTTTTTAAATGGAGACCTCGATGAGGAAGTTTATATGATACAACCTGAAGGTTTTGCAGCAAATGATCCAGGCAAGTTTGTATGTAAACTGAAGAAGGCTATTTATGGTCTCAAACAAGCTTCCAGACAATGGTACTTGAAGTTTCACAATGTTGTTACTTCTTTTGGTTTTGGTGAGAACAAAGTAGATCAGTGCATATACTGCAAGGTCAGTGGGAGGAAATTTATTTTTCTAATACTTTATGTGGATGATATTCTGCTTGCAAGTAGCGATATTGGGTTACTGTGTGAAACAAAACAAATGTTGTCGAGGAATTTTGACATGAAAGACCTGGGCGAGGCATCCTTCGTTCTTGGTATTGAAATTCATAGGGATCGTTCTCGTCGTATGTTAGGTTTATCTCAAAAGGCATATATTGATCGTGTTTTGGAGAGATTCAACATGCAGGATTGCAAACTAGGAACTGTTCCTGTAGTTAAGGGTGACAAGCTGAGTCTCTCACAGTGTCCTCAATCAGATTTTGAGAAAAACCAAATGAAGGATGTGCCTTATGCTAATGCACTTGGAAGTATCATGTATGCTCAAGTTTGCACCAGACTAGACATCGCCTTTGTAACAAGGCTTTTAGGTAGATATCAGTCAAATCCAGGACACGATCACTGGGTTGCTGCCAAAAAGGTCTTGAGATACTTGAAAAGAACAAGAGACTATATGCTGATTTATAGATATGTCCATGATTTGCGATTGTTGGCATATTCAGATGCAGATTTTGCTAGTTGTGAGGATGATAGGAAGTCGACAATAGGATATATATTCATGTTAACAGGAGGTGCAGTATCGTGGAAAAGTGAGAAATAGAAATCTATATCTTCGTCTACCATGCAAGCAGAGTTTATAGCATGTTTTTCAGCTACTACTCAAGCAATTTGGCTTCGGAACCTCATTAAGGAATTGACCGTATTTGATTTTGTGGATAGACCCATACAGTTATATTGTGATAACAATTCTGCTGTGTTATTTGACAATAACAACAGAAGTCTCAAAGGGTCTAAGCATATGGAGTTCAAGTTTTTGACCATAAAGGAAATGGTACAGAATGGTGACATTATAGTAGAGTATGTTCCCACAGACGATATGTTGGCAGATCCACTGACTAAAGGCCTACGTCCTTGTATATTTGAGCAACATGTCATGAACATGGGCTTAGGAGAATCGGTGGATATTGTCGTTTAGTGGGAGTTATTTTAGATTTGCTCTAATAAAGTTTATGTCTGCACTTTGTTACTTTATGTAACATTTAGATATATGTCAACTCCTTTTGTATAAACTGTTATTGAGTTGCGTACATATTTCTAAGGAAAATCTCAAGGTATTGTGTAAATCTTGAGCAAAAGCTAGGGGCATTCAGTTATTAGCCTTGTACATATGTCTCAATTACACATAAAGAAAGGTTAACCATAAAGATAAGACATATGTGGGTTCATTAGAACCATAAAGATATTCTCTAGTGCCACATCCGGTTTTCTGTGCACTTAAGGTAAGAGAATGGTGACCAACAAATGGAATAACACATAAGGTAAAACTCTTTATGAGGTGTTATCGATTTGCCACACAACCATATTGAATCCATGTCAGTAAAGTTGATAGCACTTGTGACCATGGAAGGCTCTGTGTATGTATATGCAGTTACCGCCATGATCCGGTGTTGGAAATTTTATGGGATCGGATTGACTGTTGAGAATTATCTCTAAATCAACATAAAGGTGCGCACATACAGTACGGTCTCAATTAATATAGCCCAAGTGGGAGAATGTAAGAATTTTCCTGTATGTGGGCTACATTAATTGAGATTGTAATTGACCGTTTTTACGGAGTTGATCTAATAAAGTAGGATATAAAGTTTCTTAATAGTCGAATATGGGCCTGACTTGTGTGGGCCGAGTTGGGCCCGGCCTGTGATGAGAGGGCCCGTCCAAAACTCTATAAATAGCGCTAAAGTCCCTCCTCTAGCACTCACTTCTTCCAAAATTCTCTCTCAACTCACATAAGGAAAACAGAGAGTAGCGGTCTCATCGAGCTAGGAATCGAGGGTGATAGAGGAGAAGATCTTCAGTATTGAAGCTTGGATTGCTGTTATTTAGCTCCAAGAACAATGAACTCAAAATCAGGTACACAAATCCTCGTCCTCGATCTTCTGATGTTCGAGTTTTCTAGCTATGTTGATTTTGGGAAGCTGTTCAGTCGGCCTACAGAAAGGTCTCTGTGGCAATGAAGTAAAAGGTGGGAGCAACGAGGTACTCTGAACAGGAAACATTAACAGATGGGAATATGAGTACGAAAACATAACATGAAGCGAAATCGCACATGATTATATGTAAAAGGAGATGTTTGACTTGGCTTATTTGTTGGAATCCGAATCCTCTAACTGAGATAAGCGCATTCCTACAGTTCCTGGCTAAGCATAATTGAATTCCGCAAGGCAACATTACTGATCCTTGTCTTGGATAATTTCACCGAATACCTTCTGTGCGTCGTCTAACACATGGCACCTCCCATACCTTGACACCACCGCATTGAACTCAAACCAGTACTCTCGAGCCAATTAGCACCAGCAACCTTATGGACCGAAGAAACAGTGAATCTCGTTTGCGGCTATGAAAAATGAATTCGAAATTCGACACACGAGTTTAATCAAGAAAGAAACGATTTGATGAGTGTGATAATTGATGGACAAATTCCATCATCGTTGGAACGTCCTAAGGAGCTGGCCATTTACGAAGATTTCTCGATTCTTCTCTCTCCCCGAATAGCACGAAGTGCATACCACGGCGATTGAAATGGAGCCGAAGTTGATTGTCGAACTCAGCGACGCGAGCCTCTTCACAATTCGACGCCAACGGCCGACGGAACACTCAGTCGTGGGCCTCCAGCTTCTGCCTCCGATCTCGAAGAAGCATTTGCACTGATGAATCCACCGGCCTGCTCGCACAACTCTCGATGTTGCTTTCCACGCAGCAACCGGAGGCGATTCAGTTCGAGGTAAGGTCTGACCATAGGAGAACGTGACGGCGGGTAGGGGGAGACATATGAATACTTAGAATCGACGGAAATGTACCTCAGACGAGAGAGGAAATCGAGAGGATCTAGGTTCGAGCTCCTTGTGTCTTCCGTGATCGGAGATGGAAGACCGGCTGTGGCCACCGACGGAGCTGGCGGCCGGCGGCGAAGCTAGAGAGGACGTGAAAGGCTCGCGGCGCCTAGAAGAATCCAGAACTTCGTCATTTTTCGAGTTTCTTTTTTTGGCGGGAGATTCGTGGAATGACGGAAGGCAAAGGATTCCTTTTATATTTCTCTTATGAAATGACCAAAATGCCCTGCCTTAGAATGACCAAAATCACCGGGGCAAAGGATCGTCGTGTGTTGAACTGGTGTTGGCAACTGCTCTGAAGATTTTGGTCAACTGGTTAGTAGACTTAGGGCGCATTTGATAACGATTCTGTTCCTATGAACAAATTCTGATCAGAAATGATTATTTTTTATTCTGTTCCAGTGAACTGATTCTGAGTAAAAGAACGCGTTTGGTAACTGTACAAAATTTCTAATTCTGGAATAGAATTGCGTTTAGTACCGTGTTCATTGATTACTTTCCAAATCAATTTATTTTAATTTTTAAATAGTTTTTATAATTTTTTCCTTTTTCTTTTCTTTTTTTCCTTTTTTCCTTTTTTTCCTTTTTTTCTCTTTTGTTTTCTTTTTATTTATTTATTTATTTATTTATTATTATTATTATTATTATTATTATTATTTTCTTTTATTTATTTTCCTTTTTTCTTTTCTTTTTTTCTTTTTTTCCTTTTTCCTTTTTTTAATTTTTTTTCTTTTTTATCCTATTCTTCTTTTTTCTTTTTACTCTTCTTCTCCTATTCTTCTTCTTCTTTTTTTCTTTTTTCTTTTTTTTTTTTTTTTTTTTTTCAGGCGAGACGAGAGCCTCCCGGCAAGCTCGTCGAACCGGTTCTGCCGGAATCATCGGCAACCGATGGCGGCGGACGACAATGGCGGCGGCGGACGGCGCGGGCGGCGGTCGCGGGATGGTGGTCGATGAAGAAGAAGAAAAGAGAAGAAGAAGAGTTTTGATTCTCAATTTTGTTCCCGAAACAAAAATCAACTTTTTTTTTATTCTTGATTCTCTTCCCAATCTGATTTTGGGAACAAATTTGGTCCCGGGAACAAAAATTTTACCAAACACGATTCTCGTCCCAAATTGATTCTGGGAACAAAAAATCATAATCAAGCACTGTTTGGATGGTTACCAAACAGGCCCTTAACTACCCGACACCTGTATTTTCCAAACTATTTTTATTTTTTACTTTTATTTTTTTCTCCTTAATATATATATATATATATATATATATATATATCTTTTATAGTTATTTTCTTTTTTTTTTTGTTAGTAGCTTTCATCTGCGCAGTTCATCCGATAAACTCCACTTCTCTCTCTCTCAGTTAATTTCATGATTGACATTTGCATATGAAGAATTATCTTACCGACCGCCCTTACGAAATGTTCATTGGTTTGTTGGCAGTTTAAAATTCACTTGATTCACTGTAATAATTAAAACCAAATGTTCGCTATGAAGTCGTTGATGTTTGCACACACCAAATGTTCAATGTTTTGTACGGATGAAATATGTTTTGGTGATATTAGACTCGCTTATGCTCAATCCCTGGTCACTTTGGCATGTTCGAACTCCATTTTAAGAAGTGAAATTTGGATTGTGGTCATTGGAATGCGTGCTGGCCAGCACCTGTTAAGCACGACTTTGGTGCGTTTCAATCTCATGGGAGGAAGACATTGGTTGTGTTCGTGATGATGCATTAATATATTGCTCTTTGCTCATCGTTTTTAGCGTGTTTCAGTCTCATGTCCATACTAAATAGCTTAGAATTTACATCGATCTATTATTAAGTCATTGCATTTTCACGGCTTTAGTATTGGAACATAATCCAAGACCTTGCTTCTCATGACTGTTTCTTCATTGAATGATGAGTGCTTCATCCTTTTTGTGAGCGAGGCTTGAGATACTTAATCATAAATAAGCATCAAACTTGAATCTTGGCAAGTTCTTGTAAAATTGATGCACTTGTTAAGTTGTGCATGCTGTATACTTACTGAAATTGAATGCTTACCTTGTTAAGCATGATTTTACAATGGTGGTTGAATCTCATTTTGCTGTTATTTTGACCCATCATACATATACATTCATTTAACAGAACATTACATGGAACTTGTGTTTTTATTCAAATCATGACATTTTGAAGCTTGAAACACATTGGAGATGATAGATATACTTGCTGTCCAGATTTGCAATGAGTTAAATTGAGTTTCCTATGGTGCCATACACATGCCATTGGGGTCACCCAGGCAAGTTTGTTCATGTGGGGAAGTGGTATTTTGAAGTGTTTCGATGTTCCATCAAGTTGTTTAATTAGAGTATTCCTTTTAGTTTGACTACTGCATGGATGTCTAAGAAAGTGGGGGTCCAAAATGGAGATTCAGAAGATGCGCTTGCAGCTTCTTATTCTAATGTGCTTCTGATAATCAAGAGAGAGAGAGCGTGGGCTTTCATAAGAACACTGCCTTTTTCATGGGCATTAGGGTCAATTAAAACTTGAAAGAATGTGTATGAAGCTATTTAAGTTATGGAATCAAAGCCACCCTTTACAATTTTATTTTATAAAAAGTCAGTGTAAGTGCATGTGAGGGAGCGAAAAGTTATAGGACACTCTTGAAACCTAATGTGACCTAACTATAAAATTTCAGTTATAGAAATTTTTTCCTTTGAATGTAAAATTGTGTGAATATTTATGGAAGAGGAAGGACAACAAATGCAGTTTTCAAGCTTATGGAATTTAAGCCAATCCTCAGGATTATCACTCTCAGGCTCAAATTTTTTGAAAGGCTGAATTTAGTCCCTGATATATGCTCATTGTGTTTGGTGGAATATTTGAATTTCTTCATATGATGTTAATCCCGTAAGATTAAAGAATTCCTGCTTCCCCCCATGTTGTATTTTCATGTCCGCTAATTCGTGCGGACATGAAAAGGAGCAGATGATAATCAGGAGCAGTTCTTCAAAGAGTCAAGTGAAGGCCATACATGATGAATTAATTGCGAAGGAAGAGGACTTTGAGAGGGAACAAAAGGAGAAGAGGGAGCGATTAAGGCAATCAAATGCTAATAATTCAAGTGCCGACGATAAGGAGAGGGGTACTGTAAAGCTTTACCGTGCCGTTTCCATTTTGTTTTATCCCTCAATAATTCGGTTTTGGTTCAGGGTGGAGAAAATTGCTGAGTTCCTACAGGTTCGGAAAAAGGAAATGGAGGAATTTGTGGCTAAAAGAGATATGCTGGAGAAAGAGCATGAAGACAAGCTGGTGGCGATGACGAAGAAGCATTGGGATGAGGAAGTGGAGTTGGAGAAGGAGTTGAAGACCTAACTCACTCAACCGATGGAGTCGTACTCCCAACATTGACTTGGACGAGATGTGGGCGTCGCCTCTCTTACATGAGAGGAGAGTGGAGGAGGCCTTCGACTTTTTAATGTGTTAAATGGGCTAGACTTGCAGCTATTCTGAACTTGTGCACTGTTTATTAGGTTCATGTTTTTGAGACCAATGACTTTGGGCATAAGAACAGTAGCAGTGTTAAAACTTTCGTATAGCGCTCACTTGAGTGCCAAAAATTTTTTTTTTTCGCTCACTTGAATGTCATATTGGAGAAAAATCGATCACTTGAGTACCAATTCTGGTCAAATATCCTACGTGGAACTTTTTTTTACTTTTTAATTTTTTTGAATTTTTTTATTTCCATATGCATTTTGCTTTCTTTTTGTTTTTTTTTTTTTTTGTAGGGTCGACGAGGGTCACTAGCAACCCTCGCCGACTGCATCCTTACTTTTCTTTCATAGTCATCGATATGACTAGTGGCCGCCTCACCCTCAACTGCAAAGGCCCTAGGCGATGCCCCGAGGGCCCTCGTCGGCTGCTGGGCAGCCACAGGTGACATCGCCTAGAGCAAGCAAGGGTTGTCATGGCCTCGCCATTGGTCGATGAGGTCCCCATGGCCTCGCCAAAGCCTTCACAGCAAGGGCAGCCAAATCTAGGTGAGGGTCGCCTCGCCCTCAACCGCAAAGGCCTTGGGCAAGGTCGCAAGGGCCCTCACCGACGTCGGCCAGAGCAGGCGAGGGTCATCCCAACCTCTCCAGCTGTTTGCAAGGCCCTGACGGCCTCACCTAGGGCCTTCGCGACGAGGGTGACCAAGTCTAGGCAAGGCCACAAGGGCCTTCATCAACATTGCCCAGAGCAGGCGAGGGTTGTTGCGGCCTCACCAGTGATTGGCGAGGCCTCGACGGCCTCGCCTAAGGCCTTCGCAATGAGGGCAACCAAATCTGGGCGAGGGTCGCCTTATCCTCACCGCGAAGGCCCTAGGCGAGGTCATCAGGGCCTTGCCAACCGCTAACGAGCCCACGACCTCGCTTGCGGCCACCTAGAGCTAGATGCTGCCCAAAGCGACCCCAACGACCTCGCGTAAGCCCTTCATTACCAAGGGTGGGACAGTCGCAGTCAGCAAGGGTCGCCAATGACCCTCGCTGACCCTAAAGAAAAAAAGGAAAAAGAAAAGTAAAAAATAAAAAATAAAAGATTCAAAAAAATAATAATATTATTAAAATAGTATTTTCCACCAACCACGTCAGACAACCGGCGGCCATGTCAGCTTTTCTGGTGGGGCAAATCGAAAGTGACATTCAAATGATCTATTTTTCAAATTTGTGGTACTCAAGTGAGCGAAAAAAAATCTTGACACTCAAGTGAGTGTCATACGAAAGTATTGGTACTTATACTGTACTTACCCCAATGATTTTGTATGTTGCATGTCACCAAAAAAAAAAAAGGATGGAGTTAACTTATAAAGTCATCTGTTTTATACTAATAGTAATGTGTTCGTCAAATTCTAAACGTCAATGAGTGTGTCGAACAAGTAATATAATTATAAGAAAGAATATCGTCCCACAGAGATTGATGATTAATAAATTAATTAAATACTAAAAATAAATTAATTCTAAAATTTATCTAACAAATCATAGTAGAATTGAGAATAAATTAGAATCAAGAATAAATTAAAATTAAAAATCTTAAAAGCAAAATTTGGAAACTAAATGCAATAAATTAATTAGATAAATATGTTAGAGCATCCGATTTCACCATAACTACTATATATAAATTTCAGATTGTTACGCGTATAAGAACGATATCAAACATGTGATACCGGAATTTCCTAATATATTTACTAGTATATCTTTAGGTATAGCAAACCTACTCAGTTTATTTATCTACCATATTTTTATGTGAATTTAAATAAACATAAGTGCGTTAAAATCTATGAATGTTCCCCGCTTACAATGAGTTTTATGAATCACCTTATCACCGAAAGTTACACAAATAACGCGGTATATCTCTATTCATATTTAATTCATGGTTATATATTATAAAGAGCAATTGTATGTTATCACTTCTCAGTATTAAATATGCGCATTAGATCATTCAAGTGATGGCCAATCACTTAAAAGCATTAAGCACAATAATATATAACTCACATGAATAACATCATTTGCACGCATAAAAATCATGAAATTTATATTATCATCGTCAGGCTACATCGTAACTTAACAAAAGAAAATTAGAACATAATAGAAGAAGAAGCGAAAATATAAATTATACCTAACATCTTGAATCAAAAAATAAGAATTTTGTCATTACTTTTATCTTCTTTTCAAAATATTTGAAAAAACTCCAGAACAATAAAAATCGATCTAAAAATAAAAACTTGTCCTCCAGGCTCTCAATGTTCTCCTATTTTTAGGACAAATCCAAGACCCTTATCCCACGCAATTACTTATTTTTTTGCATAAAATTATGGAGCAAATTAGAGAATCTTTGATTTGATATCCATCTTCCAACACTTGCAAATAAAATTAGGGAACAAAATTAAGGATTCCTTAATTTTATATCCATCTTCCAATACTTTCTTATTTGAATTCCTAATTTTTGCCATTTTTTCCTGGTCTTTTCTATATCTCATTATGCTACATAAATAAGGAAAATTCAAATAATTAGAAGAAAATTTAAATATTTTCTCACAGATATTACATTATTTGTTGCTCAAAATAAGTAAAATAACTCTATTTGAATAGAGTTATCACAATGTTTGTCAACAATTTATGGAATGCTTTAAAACTTTTCAAAATCAACCGAAAGGCAATGTATGTAAATGTTTAAGGCTAATAGAGACCAGAATCGCCTCGTCTGCAAAAATCATCAAAGAATCGTCAATTAGGAAATGCAAGAGAGATATGACATGTTTTAAGCTCTGTTAATGTAAGAGGACTTGTGCCTTGTACCGCAAATTTAAAATTCTCAGGAACAATTAGAATTTTAGACGCAGTGATCAATCGTTTTAATTTTTGCAAGCGATAACCAATCTATCTCTAGCTTAATCCTAGCGGGCGTGATTGGACAAAGTGAAATAAATTAGTTTTGTTGCAAGAGATTAGGAAACATATGCATGACTGCACATGGTTTTAGATGTTGGAGTAAGAAACGAAAGTCGAATTTGAAATATTAAACAAACATAATACACAAACACCTCGTATCTTTCTGGGCACGCTAGGAAACGTCTCGTCGGAATTGTGTCTATTCGGGAGGTTTTTGTGATGGCGCTCTTTCCACAAGGGCAGAAATCTTATTGATTCATCTCAATTCCATTCGTCAAACCCTAGCCGATTGATTTTGAAAGGAATAATCTGTTGGGGTGGCCCAAGTTTTTGAGTAAAATTCCCCAATCGCCCTTCATTTGGAACTAGGAATGGCACGTGAAGCATTCATGCTCGTCGGAGATCTAGGGCGAATGAGACAATTTCTGTGCAATTTAAGGGATAATTTAAAACAAAACGACGTTCCGGGTGTACCTTGAGAATCTTCTTCTTCTACTTCTACCCCAACCATGTGCGATTCCGACCTCGGAATCCTCCGAGAGTATGAGCTCCGCCTCCTCCGCTGCACCCTTCGTCCTCCCGCTCCTCCTCCTCAAAATCCATCTCCACCTTCCGTTTCAAACCACCATCTCCACGCCCTCATCCCCGGCCTTCTCCTTTCCATTGAGGCCAGCAAGTATCACATAGCTCTGCTGAACTCCGATGCCTTCCACCTTATGGTGCGTTTGGTTCGGCTTTACAAATGAGCCTTAGAAAAATGCAAATGCCTTAGATATAAAACTTATTGAGGAAATGCAAATTGCGTTTGGTAAAAAAAATCATTTACAACTTTGTCCTAAATAGTGTTTAGCAAATTTATTTTTTTTGCAAAAAGCTTTTTGGTCTAATTTTCTAAAAAAATAAAAAATAAAAACCCTCTGACAAAGGACTAAAGCTGCTGGCGAGATATGGCTGGCACTAGCAGCTGTTGCCTAGGTCGTGCAACCTTAACCCTCATCGTCGTGGTCACACAACCCAAGCGGCCCTCCCAAGACTTCACTGGCACCTCACCAGCCTCTCGCCAACCCTTTGCCTGCTCGATCAACCCTCGTCGGCCGCCCTTGCTCAAGAAAAGATGAACAGTAACGGATATAAAACTGGAAAATTAAAAAAAAATTGGTGATGGTAATTTTGGAAGAAAGAAATTTAATTTCAGGATTTGGTCAAATGCTAAAAACTCAATGTTAGTCATTTCCCAAGGCTAGCATTTGGCTAAAAGTCCCTTGAGATGGGTTGGCAAAACACCCAAGCATTTCTCTAGGAGACTTTCGAGAGAACTCTGAACCAAATGCACCTTTAGACTTCAACCTCTCCGCAAGTACCCTCCTCGAGGTCTCCGACTTCGCCAAATTAGTTGAGGCTGTCTACTCCGAGTTGATTGACTCAACCAAGTCATTTCTTGTGAATGTATAGGACAATGAGGTGGAGATTGGTTTGAGAGTTGTTCTCGTCTTGTGCGTAGCTATGGCGGCGCTCTTGATATTCTTCACTTAATGTAACATCACCGGTGAGTCCCAGCGGTTTCTCCTTGCTAATCTAATATGGAGGAGTGCAAACTTATCACTAGGTAAATTGTGCTAAAGGTTCCTAAATTATGGGTAACCTGCATGTAAAGAATTTGATTTTTCAGTTCCAGGATTGATAAATGTTTGATGCACCAGTGAAGGGATTTCCGAGTTACACTTAGGGGTGATCGGTTCCTGAAAATAGGAATCAGGGACCAGAATGGTTGATCCTAGGACTGTGAACCAATCGCACCATCGGTCTAGTCTAGTCCAATGAAATTGGTCACTAGATGATTCATGGTTCAGGCGGTTCATTTTGTACACCCTTAATTGTACCTTAGGCAAGCCCAATCAGTTCCACATCGCAGTCTGCGAAAGTAGATGATGTCTCACAGTTATTGAACTCAAAGGTGCAATCCATGACGGTAGTAGGAGGTCGGCCTGTGTTTCTGTTAAGGTTTCATTGTGATTTTTAACAGCTATCGATTGTGAAATCGATTTTTTTTTTTTTTAACAAACAAATTTAAAAACGAAGAAAATTGAAAATTTGAACAAAGAGGAAAATAGAAGCTGATTGTAACGCTTCACGTCGCCACTTTTCCAAGTCACGGTTCAAGGAGGTCTACAGGCGACAAGATAGCATTTAAGCTTTATAAATAAGGGAGGTGCGATAGCTTCTTCCGATTCTCCCACATCTGTCAGGGGTGGCAATATGGATTTTATAGTGAATTATCTAAAAATTGCCACTAGACTTAATTATGAGGCTCACGGCCCATGGGCTCGCCCAAGCCCAAGCTCAAGCTAAGCCACTTGTACTCGAAAGGCACTTCTGGATTAATTGGACAAAGGCTAATTAGCTAATGAAGGCCCGACCCGAGTATTCTGCACACAAAACTTATTCCTATATATTGGGCAAGCGTGGGCAAAAATTTAGGGCCGATCTCTAAGGGCCCGGCCCGAGCCCATCAAATAATCATTCCAGTCGCCACTGACGCCGACCGCCACCTCTGCCGCCTCGCGGTGGACGTCCGCCGTCTCGCAGCAGTACCAGCACCTGCTGGATATGTCGGTGCCGCACGTGTTGCGACGCTGGCGGTGGCGTGCGCGTACCTCGTCCGGGGCTTCCTTCGTGAAGGCGTTCTACATCGTGACGTCCGCGCTGGGCATCTACATGCTGAACCCGCTCATCGGCTTCCTCTCCCCTCAGGTCGACCCGGAGCTCCAGGGACTCGACGGCGGCGGCGGCGGCGGCGGCCTGTCCCTCCCCACCTGAGGCTCCGACGAGTTCAGGCCCTTCGTCCGCCGCCTCCCCAAGTTCAGGTGTCGGTAGGTTTACGGTTGGGATCGGTTTGCATTATTATTTGCATTTGGCTATCAATTGGATTTGGTGGATTTGATCTGCGTCATTTCTGGGGTGAAAGATCGAATTGGTGTTCCCGGTATTCTGAGTTAGAGGCATTTTGAGAGTGGAAAGACTCGTGGGAGTTGACGATTTGTGCCTTCAAGTTTGGATAAATTGGGAGGCAGACGGTATAGATCGAATTTGTGAGAGATTGGTAAAATTTGTGTTTTTAACGTTTAGGTAGTGTTTTGTCATGCTTTTCAATTGAAGACTGATCCTAGTTTTTCTCAGTGGGAGTTGATTTAGGGGGCACTTTGGCATTGGTCATTCCGATTTCCTATCGATTGGATTTGGTGGAATTGATCTGCTTCATTTTGGAGGAGAAAGATGAATCCTGTGTTCTGGGTATTCTGACTTCAAGCGGAAGGATTCGATTGGCGTGATGATTTTTGTCTTCAACTTGGATTTCTTGTAGGACGTGGAATAGTTTGGAATTTGTGAGAGATCGGTGAAATTGGTTTTTAATAAGTTTTAAGAATGTGATGATTTTAGCTGGGCTTGGGGTGAAAAAGAGGCGCCAAGGTCTCATTACTAGATTCTATATCTAGCGACTGAAGAAGTTGAATGATGTGGAAGCATCATGTTGTCTTGGTTTCGTATTTGCATTTTGTTATCAAAAACAGTCGCTTGTTATTGACTTGAGACTAATTTTACGTGATGTAAAAATGCCTTTTTGATACGATTTTACCGTAACAACGTTCTTGATCTGCTTCTATATATGATCTTCCTTTCCATTTACACATATACGCGTGAGTTTATTCATGCGGGGTGATTGAAACTGACAAGGTAAAGTTAACAGGAGTGAATTGAGAAGCTCAGACTCTTCCTGTGATGATATGTTTACTTCTTTTATGTCCTTTCAGATGTATAGCCTTTTTTTTTAACAATCTTTGACCGACAATGTTCATATCATTTAATTGAATGAAAACCAACTGATGTTTATGTTGGGGTTTCATGAATCATGTATAGGTATAATTAACAAAAAGAATGCAGCGGAAACGAAGATGTATTTTATACATGATTCTCCTAAGGCGTTGTTCGTGCGTTTTAATCAAAAATCTGAACATCAAAGGGGGTTAAACAAATTACCTCTCGAGGCGTGCTTTAAAACGAATCGGTTCGGATGTTCTTCGGTTCGAGTCCCACAAGCGTCGGACCTCTAGTTCAGACACACCAACAACGAACGTCGAACGGAAGAGAGAATTTTTCGAATATACACCACTTTGATCGTGCTAGCAACCTTGTGGAGATAATCCGCAGTATTCTTGATATTTTAGTCACAGCCCGGATGAGAGAAACCTTTTCTTTCTTGCGTCTCAAAGACAACACAAGAAAGAACACGCACACGAACACACACTGTTTTTCTCTTTTTCCAGCAACCCCTTTCGTATGTCTCTAAAAACACAAAACGCACCCCCACAGAAAACTCTCTGCGTTGCAACCTTTTTCGGCCTTTCTTTTTAAAATTTATACACGAATCAGCAACGGTTGCCGATCGTGGGATCAGCAACCGTTGCTGATCCTCCTTCTCATGCACGATCGAGCACGATCGTGCATGAACGGAACAGTCAGCAACCGCTGACCGTTTATGCACGATTTCGTGCGTGATGGTCAGCGGTTGCTGACCATCCATGCACGAACAATATGCGTGTATGATGGTCAGCGGTTGCTGACCATCATGCACGAATTCGTGCGTGCATGTGCACGTATTCGTGTGAAATGGTCAGCAAAAATTGCTGACCATTTCCACTTTAATTAATCAATTAGTTAAATAATTAATTAATAAATAATCAATTCCTTTAAAAATAAAAAGAACATGATCTTTATATGTGCATTTGGAATACATTAATATGTATTCACTATGGGCATGCGTGTGCATCATATGCACATAGGCTCGTGACTATAATACAAATTAAATTAAATCTCATTTAATTTAATTTTGAATCGACTCAATTCAATTGCAGTAATTGCAAACACATTTGCAATTATATCTCTCTCTTGTTCCACGTTATCCTAATTGTTTATGGTGTGTGACATCCCTAGGTTCATCACTAAGCTGGTAGTAAGACTTGTACTAACACATTAGTACTCCCAAAAGAATTAATTGTCCCGATTAATCTTTGGGTCTTACAAGCCATGATTGACATCTAGCAATATGTCATGACTACCCAGATAGTGTGAATATTTTAATAACATAATGAACCTGCCAGCTTTGGCTACAGTGTAATTCAATCCCTCTGTCTTACTATGTCCCGATCAAACAAAGACCATGGAATATTAGTCAAGTCATTAATTCGATCATATGCACAAATCTAACTGACATGCATTTTTATTTGAGACATAAACAATTTATTCTCAATTACAACCCCGGCCGAGGATTTCAATGTAGTGTCATAATTAGATCGCATAGAACATCATTAATATACCTTACATTTAGCAAGGAGACAGATTCCATATTGCGCACACGTGCAACTTCGTATATGAACATACTACAACCATCAGGTACAAAGACGGATCAATGACCCAGCATTACGTGCACCTGTGAACCATAGTTGTTCGACACACAAGTTAATACTGTGCCTCAGGTCTAAGGATTATTTACACAAGACCAAAGCATGAACAATTAGACATTGACCACGCTAAAAGCTTCCATGTCGCTAATCGTTCGTTATATGTCACGTTCAGTGAATTTGTCTAATACAAACACTTGTGTTCTTAACTCAGGCATCATAATACCCAATGACTTGTGACTCATCATTCCCTTAAGTATCCAATACTTAATGGTGAAGTTATGAACACACCGGTCTCAACAGGATTATTAATATCCACTCAATAATCCATTGACCGGGAACGATTTAAAGATTCAGTCTAACTATGAACCCGTCACATATATATTCTTGACATCTCAAGAATAGGTCTAGTTGCAACTGATCTTATGGAATCATTCATACAAAAATTGGACAAATGAATGAATACATGATTGCCATTAAATAAATAATAATAATGAAAGTACAACTGAAATCCCTAATATGTAACTATTACACAGTAGCTTTAGGGCATACATCCAACAATCTCCCATTTGCACTAAAGCCAACTTGTCTGGTACCTCAAACCCATCTTGTCAATATGTCTTTCAAAAGAAGACTGAGGTAAGGCCTTAGTGAAGGGATCTGCCACGTTTTCTGCTGAGGCAATTTTCTGCAAGGCGATATCACCTCTCCCAACAATTTCTCTGATGAGATGGAAGCGTCTCTCAATATGCTTGGACCTTTGGTGAGACCTTGGTTCCTTAGCTTGAGCTATCGCCCCATTGTTGTCACAAAACAATGTAATTGGTTGCTCAATTGAAGGAACGACTCCAAGTTCAGAAATAAACTTCTTCATCCAAGCTGCTTCCTTTGCTGCTTCAGAAGCGGCTACATACTCTGCCTCAGTGGTGGAATCGGCAGTTATGCTTTGTTTGGAACTTTTCCAACTAACTGCACCACCATTGAATGTAAAGACAAACCCAGACGTAGACTTATAATCATTAGGATCCGATTGAAAATCAGAATCAGTATAAGCTACAACATTAAATTCTGCTTCTCCATATATCAAGAATAGATCCTTAGTCCTTCGCAAGTACTTAAGAATATTCTTGATTGCTATCCAAAGGTGCTCTTCTCCTGGATCGACCGATATCTCGCTAGTAATACTTACAGCATGTGCAATATCGGTCTAGTACATAGCATAGCATACATTATGCTTCCAATAGCGGATGCATATGGTATTTTTGCCATCCGCTCTCTTTCTTCGGGAGTGTTGGGACACATCTCCTTAGAAAGACGGATCCCTTGCCTAAAAGGCAATAATCCTCTCTTGGAACATTGCATGTTAAACCGTGTTAACACTTTGTCTATGTACGTAGACCGTGAGAGGCCAATCAATCGTCTTGATCTATCTCTATAGATCTTGATACCTAAAATGTAGGTTGCCTCTCCTAAATCTTTCATGGAGAATTTCTGTGACAAGAATAATTTTATCGATGATATCATTGGTACATCATTTCCAATCAAAAGTATATCATCGACATACAAAACTAGAAATGCAATTGCACTCCCACTGATCTTCTTGTATACACAAGGTTCATCCGGATTTTTGATGAAGCCAAACGATTTGACTACCTCATCAAAACGGATATTCCAACTTCGGAGGCTTGTTTGAGTCCATAAATGGATCTCTTAAGCTTACACACCTTCCGTTTTTCACTATTGGATTCAAAACCCCGTGGCTGTTCCATATAGATGTCCTCATCAAGAAAACCATTTAGAAAAGCCGTTTTGACATCCATCTGAAATATCTCATAATCAAGGTGTGCAGCTATAGCCAACATAATCCGAATGGATTTTAGCATGGCCACGGTGAGAAAGTTTCGTCATAATCAATTCCTTCTTTACGACGATATCCTTTCGCCACCAGCCGTGCTTTGTAAGTTCCAATTTGACCTTCAGCATTCATCTTCCTCTTGAAGATCCATTTACAGCCAATTGGTATAATACCATCAGGCAGGTCAATTAAGGACCAAACTTCATTGGAATACATTGAATCCATTTCGGATTTCATGGCTTCTAGCCATTTACCGAATCGATGTCCGACATCGCCTCCTCATATGTTTTAGGATCACCAGATTGATCACTATCATTCACAATGAATAAAGGTTCAATATGATCAACCGAGTGTCTATAACGAGCAGGTGGACGAGACGTTCTCGCACTTCTCCTAAGAGGTTGTGTATCAGAAGCTCCCACTGAATCAGAGATTGGTATCTGAACTCGGTTGTTTGGTACTTCATTATTTTCTTCTTGTAAGACTATTTTCCGCCCAGCACCACCTTCTTGGACGAACTGGTTCTCCGGAAAGAAGCGTGCTTGCTAACCAAAATTTTTTGGTCTGAATGAAAATAGAAATAATATCCAAGAGTTTCCTTTGGATATCCAATGAAGCGACCTTGTTCAGATCTTGCCTCCAATTTGTCCATTTTCAGCTTTTTCACGAAAGCTGGACAACCCCAAATCTTAATATGATTAAGACTAGGTTTCCTACTATGCCATATCTCATAGGCGTAGTTGGAACAGATTTGGATGGCACTCTGTTCGGTATATATACAGCTGTCTCAAGGGCATATCCCCAAAGGGATATTGGCAAATCGGTGTAACTCATCATAGATCGCACCATATCTAATAAAGTACGATTTCTTCGTTCGTATACACCATTATGTTCGGAGTTCCGGGAGGTGTCCATTGTGATAAAATGCCATTCTCTTTAAGATAGTCTAGGAATTCGGTACTAAGGTATTCACCTCCTCGATCCGATCGAAGAGCCTTAATACATTTTCCTGTTTGTTTCTCAACTTCAGCCTTGAATTCCTTGAACTTTTCAAAGGATTCAGATTTATACTTTATGAGGTATAAATAACCATACCGTGACGATCATCGGTGAAGTTAATGAAGTAATTATAACCACCTCTAGCAGTTTCATTAATTGGTCCACATACATCTGTATGTATTAATTCTAATATGTCAGCAGCCCGCGCACTTTGTCCCACAAAAGGCGCTTTGGTCATTTTTCCTAGAAGACATGCCTCACAAGTCGAGTATGACTCAAAATTTGAAGGATCGATGTATCCATCATTACTCAACTTGTTAATTCTGTCTTCTCCAATATGACCTAATCGGAGATGCCAAACATACTTTTTATTTGGACCGTCTCTAGGGCGTTTATTAGTTATGGCATTTATATCAATTCTATTTTGCTTATTGACATCGGTAATCGCATTACCGGACATTGTAATGGTATAAAGATTATTGGTTAATAAGCTAGAACCAACACATCTCCTATTATGATAAATAGAACATACATCATCACCAAAAGAAAATTCATAATTCTCTTTACCCAAACGAGGTATAGAGATGATGTTCCTAACAGCATTCTTATAATGCAAACAGTTCTTTAAAACCATTACATGTCCAAAAGGCAAACATAAACGAAAAGTCCCTATAGCTAACGCAGCAACTCTTGCTCCATTGGCAAACGTCAGGACAATCTCATTTCGCCCTAGCATCCCGCTTACTTCCAGATTCTGCAAAGACATACAAATATGTGAAGTTGCAGCGAGTCTAGAACCCATGAGCTGGATTCAGCACTAACCATAAGATTAGTTTCAATAAGCATAGACACCATACCTTCATAAGGTTGGTCCTTGGGCTTGACCTTCAAGCTCGCGAGGTACTTCCTACGGTTCCTCTTCCAAAGCCCCTTGACACCACAAGTAATGACATTTCCCTTTATCAATCTTGGGTTTTGGTTGCACAACAGTTTGGCAGGCCTCTTCCATTTATTTTTCTTTAAAACAGTCTTACCCTTTGAAGAAGAAGCCTTAGCCATAGCCACTACATTTGGTCTCGTGTTATGCATTTCCTTCTCATAAACTACCAGCATGCTATGTAACTCAGCGAGAGTTTTCTCCATCTTGTGCATGTGGAAGTTTTGGACAAAACCAGAGAAGGAATCGGGTAAAGATTGGAGGATCAAATCCACAGCTAACTCGTTGTCCATAACGAGATTCAGCCTAGCCAATTCTTCAATGTGCCAGATCATTTTCAAAGCATGATCATTAACTGATGATACTTCAGCCATCCTCATACGGTACAATGCTTTAGATATCTCATATCTAGAGGTTCGACCATTCTCATCAAAGTATTCCTTTAAATGCAAAATGATCGACCTAGCATCTTCCATAGATTCATACTTCTTTTGTAATTCATTATTCATAGAAGCAAGCATATATGACCTAACTCTTAAGTCATCGTCACGCCACTTATCATAAGTGACACGCTCCTCTTGGGTCCCACCCTCAGGAAAGGAGGTTGGCATCTTTTCATCAAGCACATACCCAATTTTTTCTGAATTGAGAACAATTCTCAAATTCCTCACCCAGTCAGTGAAATTGGGTCCAGTCAAACAATTCTTGTCAAGTATAGAAGCGAGTGGGTTTGTGGTCACCATTTTCAGAGTAATAATATATCTGTTGCAGAAAATAAATTGTTAGCCGTTGTGTCTTTCATAGTAACTATTTCATTTTGGCCTTTAAATGAAATAGATCCTCCCACTAAATTTATATTCGAATCCCATACTCCTTAAGATGGGAAGCGGTAATCTTTGTTGGGTAAAGATTACTAGTGGGGATTGGAGTCCCACTAGTCCAAAGTCCACCTCACCTAGCAGTTATTGGTGTTCTATGAACTTAATGAGTGAACCAACTTGTTCAAACGCATCATATGCGAGTCCCAATCATAACTTTGGCCTCTAGACCATGAAAGCCTCACCTAACAGTTATTGGCATCATGATCATAGTTAAGTCTAGCCCATCGTCTCATGTAAGTATTGAAAACACAAACGATTTCCTCACCTGACAGTTATTAGAAATCATTTAGCTCCAACCCCACAGCATCATATGCATAATGGAGTGGTCCAATATTATAAATGGTAATTAACCCCTATGTATCCATAACCGGTTAGTTAACCACTATAATATTGGATCAAACCACGACGATGGAAGGCCACGAGTCCGAAACCCGTTTCGACTTAATATTATTAATAAGGAGGTTTGAGTCGTTATTAATGGTCTCACTTTGCACATTAACCAGTTTAACATGCATGATAACATAACACAATAAATAAATAGATATCACATAAACATCTATCCTACGTGGTGATCATGGAATTATGGTTCAATGGGTCTCGAGCCAAAGAGACCCATTTCGCCATTTTAATGTTTTAATTATATGGACCTGTTCTTCACTTTTTCTTCAATCTTTGAACTCTTCAAAGACCGGGCCCATAGAGCTCACCGGCTTAATGGCTCCTCCAATGGCTCCTCCTTTCTTGTAGCATTTACATCAACAATTGAAATACTAAACTACACTAAAATTACATTTCATGAAAAATTAAAATAAAATAAAAGGAAGGGCGCAGCCTCCATTTAATAATTACAACCCCAAAAATGAATACCTGTAATCATCATACATTCATCCATACAACAATCACAACAATTAGGGATTTTTCCATGATCACCACCCTTCCTTATGAGCCATAAATTCAAAATTTAAAGCTCTGGAAGGCATGCATAAAATTCTGCATATCATTTGCAGAATATAAACACAAAGTATAATAAGTTAAAGATTTTTGATTCAAAATTGATTTAGTTCTAATTTTTGCTTAGTTGATTAAATTTATCACATAAATTAATCAACTTTCAAGGCCACATAAGAACAAGAGAACCAATTCTCTTAACAAAAATAAATTGGCCATTAGAACGCAAAAATATATTTGAACTATAAATCAATTAAACGCATGAAAAACGCCTAAGGTTGGCTCTGATACCACTGTTGGATGAGAGAAACCTTTTCTTTCTTGCGTCTCAAAGACAACACAAGAAAGAACACGCACACGAACACACACTGTTTTTCTCTTTTTCCAGCAACCCCTTTCGTATGTCTCTAAAAACACAAAACGCACCCCCACAGAAAACTCTCTGCTTGCTGACCATCCATGCACGAATTCGTGCGTGCATGTGCACGTATTCGTGTGAAATGGTCAGCAAAAATTGCTGACCATTTCCACTTTAATTAATCAATTAGTTAAATAATTAATTAATAAATAATCAATTCCTTTAAAAATAAAAAAGAACATGATCTTTATATGTGCATTTGGAATACATTAATATGTATTCACTATGGGCATGCGTGTGCATCATATGCACATAGGCTCGTGACTATAATACAAATTAAATTAAATCTCATTTAATTTAATTTTGAATCGACTCAATTCAATTGCAGTAATTGCAAACACATTTGCAATTATATCTCTCTCTTGTTCCACGTTATCCTAATTGTTTATGGTGTGTGACATCCCTAGGTTCATCACTAAGCTGGTAGTAAGACTTGTACTAACACATTAGTACTCCCAAAAGAATTAATTGTCCCGATTAATCTTTGGGTCTTACAAGCCATGATTGACATCTAGCAATATGTCATGACTACCCGTGATAGTGTGAATATTTTAATAACATAATGAACCTGCCAGCTTTGGCTACAGTGTAATTCAATCCCTCTGTCTTACTATGTCCCGATCAAACAAAGACCATGGAATATTAGTCAAGTCATTAATTCGATCATATGCACAAATCTAACTGACATGCATTTTTATTTGAGACATAAACAATTTATTCTCAATTACAACCCCGGCCGAGGATTTCAATGTAGTGTCATAATTAGATCGCATAGAACATCATTAATATACCTTACATTTAGCAAGGAGACAGATTCCATATTGCGCACACGTGCAACTTCGTATATGAACATACTACAACCATCGGTACAAAGACGGATCAATGACCCAAAGCATTACGTGCACTGTGAACCATAGTTGTTCGACACACAAGTTAATACTGTGCCTCAGGTCTAAGGATTATTTACACAAGACCAAAGCATGAACAATTAGACATTGACCACGCTAAAAGCTTCCATGTCGCTAATCGTTCGTTATATGTCACGTTCAGTGAATTTGTCTAATACAAACACTTGTGTTCTTAACTCGTGCATCATAATACCCAATGACTTGTGACTCATCATTCCCTTAAGTATCCAATACTTAATGGTGAAGTTATGAACACACCGGTCTCAACAGGATTATTAATATCCACTCAATAATCCATTGACCGGGAACGATTTAAAGATTCAGTCTAACTATGAACCCGTCACATATATATTCTTGACATCTCAAGAATAGGTCTAGTTGCAACTGATCTTATGGAATCATTCATACAAAAATTGGACAAATGAATGAATACATGATTGCCATTAAATAAATAATAATAATGAAAGTACAACTGAAATCCCTAATATGTAACTATTACACAGTAGCTTTAGGGCATACATCCAACAGTTTAGCACTAAATCGAGAATGTCATATAATGCCTATGCTTTTGAAGATTCGAATTTTGATCCACTGATTACATTGGTTCTCTTTGAGAGAGCTTTTGGATATAAAATTTCACTTTCTGCTTAGATCGGATGGTTACTTATTGAACATATTCTTCTTGTCTCTCAATGGAAGGTTACAAATCACATGGCATTTGAGATTGCTTTCGTAATGATGTTCTTCAGTGTGGTTGATGTACCTGTCTTCGGGCCAGTACTCCTTTCTACTGGGTCATGTTGTCTACGCTTACAATGAGGAGACAGATAATGCTTATGGTCAAGTACAAATATGTCCCAATTTCTTTCGGCAGATGGGTATGCTGAACCTTTTTTTCTTTTTTTTCTTTTTTCTGCATGTCTTCTTCTCCAATTTTTTTCTTTGTATTCTTTTTTTGCCTTTTGACTCTACTTCTTTTTCATCAGCACTATGATGGAAAGAGAGCATCTTTAACTGAGAGTGCGAGCCTTCTGAGGGATTAAATATTTCAAGTATGATCTTTCTATAGTTCTCGAGTATGCTTGTCTTATCCCTGGTGTCATGCCAGCTGATGGAACTTTCCCACAGCAAAAGATTGGCTCAAAAACTATTTTGGCATGTTGCCTGACACTGTACCTATCTTAAAGAGATCTTTTAGAAAGCCTCCAAAAACCATCATGGAAACTTCTCAGGAGGAGTGTATTAATTGTAATTTTTCTGTCTTAGCTTTAGTAAGGGGTAGTCCCAATTTGTTCTTTAGACATGGCATTTTTTATTTTTTTTTTCTACTGCTGTCATTTTAATATAGCTGAAGTTCTGAGTTCCCTTTCTATTACCTATTTTGTGTTTATCTCCTCTTGTCCTTTATTAACTCTCCCTTGCCCATTCAAATGAACAAATTCAAACTTGAAAAGGATCTTTCTAATTCTCGAAGAATGAGGGGCAAGGAGATTGATCGAGCTATCCAAGGGATGGAAGGGCAGAGGCCTTTGGTGTCCCCTCCAGTCAAGAATTGGGGCCCAAACCATAATGAATGAGACATTCCTCTGTTGTCATTCGGAAAAAAAAGGATCGACCCTTCGAGTATTCCAAATTGCACGAGAAAAATGAGAGTAAAAGAGGCATAGATATGTTATATGATATAGATCATATCCATCTATATTGAATTATGGGATACAGAAATAATAGAATTATTTCTGATTGGATAAAATTGAGGTCTCTGATAGAGATTAAAGAAGATAGGGAAGAAATTTAAAGAACAAGAAACTCTTTTTTCTCTAGTTTATATAGAAAAAGAAAAAATCGGTATCTAATTCGAATAAATGCAGGATTTCAGCATAAAAAAAAGGGGGATATGGCGAAATTGGTAGACGCTACGGACTTAATTGGATTGAGCCTTGGTATGGAAACCTACTAAGTGACAACTTTCAAATTCAGAGAAACCCTGGAATTAAAGATGGGCAATCCTGAGCCAAATCCTGTTTTTTTTCTTTGGTGACATAATATTTAATTGTAAATTGTAGAAAGAATCGTGCGGATAATTCTTTTTTTTTTTCTACCGATATTCCTGATTATTAATTAGGAAACCTCTAGCAACAAGATAAAAAAAAAAAAGGGTTCCTTCTTCAAAATTCAAAGTGGGCAAGGCAAATAAAATAAACCGAAGATCATCTTTCCTTCTTGCTTTGTATGTATAGTATATATAATTCAAATCTAGAAAAGATAGATATAGAGTATCTTTTCAGCTTCTTTTTGGCTACCCTTTAACTGACTCAACCTATTGCGGCTAATAGATATCTGCTTGCTTCTTGCTTACTTGCAACCTTCTGTCATTTTAATATAGCTGAAGTTCTGAGTTCCCTTTCTATTACCTGTTTTGTGTTTATCTCCTCTTGTCCTTTATTAACTCTCCCTTGCCCATTCAATTTACGAGAGGATGTACTGTTATAACATGAATTAGCTTCGAAATCCTCATGATTTCTGTATTCAAACACTGTTATAGGATTTCTCTTGGTGCTCGAAGGAGGATGCTTATCAGTAATAAATGTCTTTACTTGCACGTTCATTGAGCAAGGATTCCATAGCATTAATTGGTAATGGTGTTGTTTTAGATGACGACCTTCTGCTGGAAGCTAAGATTGTTTTTGCTCTCGGGTAGACAATTAGAGTGTCAGCCTTGGCCAGCTCAGAGTCCCTCTCTTGCTTGCCTTTCATGGGTTTGCAGTACATATACTGTCAGCCGTGATTTGTTCTTATTTAAGATGGGAGGGGTTACCAGGAAGCTGCTTTAAAGATGCTTGTGGAGTTGTTAGGAGGCTTTGAGGTTTGTTCTAATGGCACAAGGCTTTTAGGAATTGGTAGAACAAATCTATTTGATCAACGTCCTTGGAGAAGTTGATCAAGTTGTCCATGAAGATGACATATGAGGTGATGTCGTTGCTGCAATTGAAGTGAGACTGTTCGGAGGCTATCAAGTTGAGGCAGAGTGACCTCGTCCCATCGTAGATCAAAAGCCTTGGGATCTGGAGGATCTCGTCCTTGAGCTGAATGTCCCAGAACCTGTCCATCTTCCTCTTTCTGAATTTGATCACAGCATACCGAAGCTCTGTCACATAGTAAATGAGCTGCTGCTGCCTCTTGTTGGTGACTCAATTGGAGTTCAACCATCGCTTTGATCCACGGCCTTGGCTCTGGCTTCGGGCCCAAGCGGAGGAGACTCTGCTGTAACACTTAAGAGGCAATGGAGCTTGCCCTGGCCTGACAACGGATCAAAGGGGCTGGCGAAGCTGAGAGAATCCAGTCTGTTGCGGCTAAGCTTGGTCAAAGGCTCGTCCATAGGCATTAGAGGATTGAAGAACCAGAGCGCCAGCTTGGCCACGAGCCTCTTCTTGTTGGGGTCGCCGAGCTGGAGGCTGAGCAGCTGGTCGAGTATGAAAAGCGGGATTTGATTCTCGAGCATGATCATGTCCCGCTCGATCGTGTGCATATGGATTCCTGCATTGAGAAGATTAGGTCAATGTGAGGGTAGCCAAGTTCCTTGAACCCCTCGGCGACCCCTTGGAAACGCGCAATCACAAAGTGCCCGTCAAGAATCATAATCTCCAACAACTCGTTGCTGCTCAAGGGATAGCAAGCGCAAGCTCTTTCCTCCACTCCTTCACTGAGTCTATACAGAGGCTTATCTCACGACTAGTGCGCCTGAGGATATGGTGGGGGCAGCACCACGTGTGCCGGTCCATCTGGTAGAGGCACTTCTTACTGTGGTGGTACCGCCCGAGGGAGACGATCGAGTTGATGTAGGCCTTGTCCAGTTGTCCTCACCATCTTGAGATACTGCGGGATCGAATGGAGATGACCCATTCGGACTCAGGCGGCCTCAGCTCAGCTTTCGAGACAGTTTCACCACAGTGGTTCTTGACCACGATCCAGAGAGCCTCAAATGGTTTTCGCTATAGATTGTGAACCGCGTGGTCCTGAGGCTGTTGGTGGTGGTGGTGGTGGTGGTGGTGGTAGTGGTGGTGGTGATCGTGATCTATTATTTCTGTGGATGCGTTGGAGGTTGATTTCTTGGGGAGTCCAAATTCCATAGTTTCTCTGAGCTTGAGAGTGATTAAATACCAACTCAAGAGCTCTTTGTTGCAAACAGCAACTATTTTTGGCAAGGAATTTGTCTTTCTCCGCCTTTGCCGTTCTTGCGTTTTAATCACTGAATTGCGGCTTTATAAGGAAATTGGACAAAAGGAGAGATTTTTCCAACTAGGCTCTGCTTTCATGAAAAATGTTTTCCGGATTTTCCGAAAATAAACCAATCAAGAAAAATATTTTTCATCAACGGAAAATGGTCTTTCACTTTTCAAGTAGGAGAAAATATTTTCCTCACTATTTTTTTTCTTATCTCATACCTTTGTTAGCTGCCATTTCTTTCTTTTTTACTTTTCTAAAAAATTTCAAATTTTTTTTTTTGGTAAGGAATTTTTTATTCTTTTTTTCCTTTCTTTCTTTTTTATTTTCCTTCTTTCTCAGCTATTGCCGTGACAACCAGCCACAAGTGAGCCTCAAGGTTGTTGGCCTTGGGCAAGCTCAATCGTTTGGCTTATCGATCTAGCGAGGCTTAAGGCCTTGAGCTTGCTGCTGGCGAAATCAACAAGCTTGACGAGCGCGAGCCTCTGGCAAGCGGTGAACTCGAGCTTGAGCTTGTCTTTGGCCGGTTACCAGGTATCGCCATGGCTAGCAAAAGAAGAAGAAGGCGGACAAGAAAAAATAAAAGGAATAAATGAAAAAATAGAAAGAAAAATAAAAAATAAAAAAATAAAATAAAAACTCAATTTTAAAAAGAGAAAAAAATAATTTATTAAAAGGACTATACGGAGAAAAAGTCAAATCAATTTTTTCATATTGAGCGGAAAAAAATAACTTATAGTTTATTTTCAAATTTTAGCCAAACACCGAAAAATATTATTATTTTCCTAGAAAAAACTTCTAGAAATGCCACATTTTTCTAGATTCAAAAGGAGATGTATCATTTATCTTTATTGATTAATTTTAAGTCAATATCATCAATTGGGTAGAGTAGCTCATATGGACCACCCCTACAAATTAAAGAATAATCATTTGTGCAGAATCTGTTAGCTGTTGTTATTAACTCTTTTTAAAATAATTCCGCCATCTATATTCCTTGAATCGCCAATCACTCGTCAGCATCAATTGAGATATAAATTGAGTATAAAATCAATAGTAAGTTTACCCGAATGAAGGAACTTAGTTTTTCAACTGATCCAGTAGTCAATTTCTTAATTATTTTTTACCACAAAAGGGGAAAATTGAGGCTTTTTTTCATGAGAAGGAAAAAGAGAAGAAAAGTTGAGGTTGGTGTTACTATTGTTTCTTCTCAATTTTGGGTCAAAGGTATGAATCCCTTAAGGCACACCACTTGGTCATCAAGCTCATTTTTTAGGGAAAATTATTGGTCCAGGCAATACATTTCATTTTCAGATAAATCCAAATTCACCATTATTGCACTAATGTTGTCTGTTGTTATGAACATTTGGGTCCCTCGCACTTTAAGATAACTATGTTCCCATGCTTTTGACTTTAATTATGATCCATTACTTTTTTGTTATGGAAGGTGCAGAACATACCATCAACTCTGCCGTCGGGATGACAACAAAAGAGCAAAAAAAAAAAGTCAAAGAATTGACAAATTTTAACTATTGGACTACAATAGTTTACATAGACTATCTATCTTAAAAAGTTCCCACATAATCAAAGCACAACTCGAGATCAGATCCCAAGCGGTAATGGAACTGCACAAAGTCATTCCAAACTCTAAAGGCACAATCTAAGATTTATTAATTGCAAGAGGGGGAAATTATAGTCCTTTATCCAGGTTTGACCTGAGGATTGGGAGTAGCCAAAAGGTTAATATTCATAGAAGGGTTTATAGTAGAGAGACGAAGAGTGTGTTACTATTAGATAAGTCTCCTGTTATAACTTAAACCCGTCTTTAACCAAATTCGCTCTTATATCATTCAGGGAAAGACATTCTCGTTATCGAAACTGATTAATCAAATCTATTGTAGCACATCTTACATTAAGCTTTTTGAGCAAAACCTACAAAGCATTAGTGCGTTATAAGCGAGTTGGCGACATGAGTATGATATGGGATGCAATATTAATGCTCTCCAAGACTCTTTTAAACCCAAAACACAAGTTATAACACACCCAGTTAGAAACATTGATACACATTGAAAGTTCATGAATCGATTGACGACTGAAAAGAAAATAAGATTTAACCTGAGCCCTTACTCCTGAAAGGACAAAATTTGGTATTCATCTTTCTGGTCCGTAAAGCACGGAATCAGGGTGCTTTGTCGTTTGTCAAAACCACAATGAACAAAAGTTTTGTGTCAAATTACTTCGCAAATTTCGAAGAAGCTTATCTAACCCGGAAGGTTTCAAATGAAGCTTTGAAGGAAGAATCTCTGTGTGGGGCTGACCACTTAAGACTGTCTTCAGTCTTTTGAGGGGAATTTAGTCTCTTCATGAACAATGTCGTGACCCTTGCCCTTGTATAATCCAATATTATATGCTTAACTTATAATTGTATTTAAAAATAAATTATTGAAGAATAAACAATATCTTACTTATATCATAAATAACATATACTAAGTATTAAAAATCATGAATTGGGATTAACTGTTAAAGTGGTGATTCTTATGTTCTCTCATCTTTTTTTAGGTATATTTTGAGAACTTCGATGCTATTCGCATATATCATAACCTTATTCCACCAAAGAGGCTGCAAATGTAGGAAGTCACCGTGTTGTATACACAATATGCGTAATTTGGAATCAGAGCCAGACATGATTAATGGATGGGCTGGCTCGCAATCAGTGGGCAAAACTGGACAAAAATTTAAACCCAATTAGTGGGCGGGCTGGGCCTAGGCAAGGACCTTGAGGCCTGGCCACCCACATATTTACTAAAAAAATGAGATTATATATGTAATTAATTGCTTCAATATTTATGAAAACTATTAGAAAAAAAATTTCTAATACGGTAGAGAAAAGCAGTATAAAACTCACAGGTAAACTAATAAAACAAAATAACACAAAGTCCTAACATATTTTTATTTGTTTTCCATTTACATTAATCTTTATTGAACAAAAATAGAAAAAGAAAGGTGGCTCGATGGGCTGGACAGGCCCGCCCATGTTTTTCCCTTGGGCTGGTCCAGGCACTTGCCCAAACCTGCAAGTTCGGACTTTGGCAAGAGCTCAAGGGTTCAAGCCCAAGGCCGGCTAGAGCCCGCCTAGGCCTGCCTAGCGAGCATGTCTAGGAAGAGCATACAAAGGGAGCATTATTGTTTATGTGTTGTATAGAGGATCTTCGATCTTGCGGTCACAATAGAGACTCCTGCTGTCTCCTCGGAGACTAGCTAAATTGTGTTAATTCATGTTAACTCTCACTTAATTATCGACATACCTTGGCAGTTTCAAGTTTTTTTCTTTTTTATTGAGATTGCGACATCATAGTATAAAAGACACTGATTTGTAGATGAATTTTGGTCAATTTATGGGATCGATTACTGTACAATAAAAGATATTTTTACATTTCTTCTTCTTACTAGAAAGATAAATTAGTAATTCTTTATTGGTAGGACGTCCCCGACTCTTTGAGCGCCTAAGAAGGAAAAAATAGTAATTGGATGTTTTTTATTTTATTTTTTTGTTAGTATATTACAAACAAATAAAACACTGTTACATAAAGTGTCATAGATGGACGTGTAATCAAGTGTACTTTAGGCACATGATCATTGAGAAATGCATTCAGCATGCATGTACTAAATCTTATTTACTAAGTGACATGACGTGTAACTATCGATGGATTGATTACTTGAGCTCATCCACGTCTTAGGGCACCGTCTTTCAATGATCATGTCTTCATTCACGAAAGAACCCAACATATGAGTAATTGAATATGAGCCATCTTCAACCATCGACACTAGACGCTCCTCAAAAATTAAACCACTCACATGAATCCCTGTGAATATTATTGATGAAAAATGAACTAATTAAATATGATCATCTCATTTAAACTTTGTTCGGGAGATGAAAAATGGCATGTGAGTGCGGAAAATTGGAGAAGAATTTAAAATTTGTTTGAGAAGGAAAATGGGTTTCCTTCCCTTTCAAAATTTGCCCCTCTTCCAAGGTCCTGTTAGAAAATGTGAGTAGTACGCCTCAGTAAATCTAAATAAGAAGCTTCCAAAATGTTACCAAGCATAAGGTAAATAGTATTTGTGTGCTAACATAATAGATACTTTTCTAGTCATGGCTCTTCTGCTCTATCAAAACTTTATACATGGTGACAATCTAGTTTAAGATGATGCAAAACTTATCTACCAGAGTAACGATCTACATATGGGTGATTTGAAATCTCTTACGGTCACTTAAATTTTACCCCAAAATTTTTGGAGCACCATAGAAATTGCCTAGATGGATCTGTCCTTGCTTGGGATGCCTTTCATTGAGCTGCTATGCCATGCAATCACAAACGGGAAAAACCAGGCAATGCCTTGTTGATCTACAGAAGAGACTCAAACTTAAGAGTTCACTGTGGACGTTTAAGAGCATGATATGCATATGTGTTTAGAGATTAACTTATCTATCAATTAGTCCTTCATTGCTCCATGCATATATTGTAGAAAATCCGAACATCATGTAATCACTTGCATTCACCACCCAAAGTGTCGGAGACGAGGAGTCAACAAAAGTCACTTATAGGATGCATAATACTTTATGTAGATGTGTTTGGAATCCTCTACATAAATTTAAATCTTACATTTTTTTGCTGTAAAAGAACACTTCAGTGCTAATTCTCTTCTTTTCCTTTTTTTCCCTCTCTTTTCCACTATTCTTCCTTCTCCCCCATAAACCTTGACCTCAATCTTTTTTTCGGATAACCTAGGTTTATAACTGTAATTAATCGGCTATCTAGAGATGAACTAGCAAACACCCCATCCTCATGACCTCTTCTCTACATAAATCTAAATTCTCTAGGACAAGAATCGAACACGCAAACACCGATATTGGAGGTGAAAGCACAACAAAGCCTTTGCCACTAGGTCAATCTCGGGGAGAAACCTATTTCGTTTGATGTTGCCCTTTTTCTCTCTCCATTGTTCTGGGAGGGAGAGAGGAAGAGATTTGCGGATCAAGTTTGGCGGTGTAGGTGATTTTTATAAAGTATGGTGGCATTTAAGGAAATTACAGTCAGATTAAATGGGGTAAGTGGTTAAATTTTGACCCTTTAATTGATTGCAGATGTATGAACTATTTACATGGAAAATTTTAATATGTATAGTAACTTCTTAAATAAATGCGAGTATATCGGATGAATTAAACTTCAGCGGCTAAGTTGAAGTCAAAGCTCAAGTAACTTTTCGAATGAGAATCAAATATAGATATGTGAATAGAGATGAAATTGAAATTAAATTAACCAACAACTCCAAAATAGTTCTATAATGAAAATACAAAATGCTAAGATTTAAGCTCAAATTCAGAATAAGTCAAATTTCATAAGAGAAATTAAAAGTTTGATATATGTAATTTTAAGAAAAAATTAATTTAAATTCCAAGATATATGTTATTGGCGCAAATCGCGTATGCTCAACGGAAGAGGTTAATTTAAAGCATACAAGCACAATTCTTGTCATTGGCCCAACACCTTCAGACCTACTCTTTTTCAGCAGACCAATCAGTTTGTGGTCTTCTGTACAATGAACTTCTGTATTTATAGTTTCTTTTTTTTTTCTTTTCTTTTTTTTTTTTTTTTTTTTTGGGGGGGGGGGGGGGGGGGTGGTTCTCGTGGAGTCTAAGGGTATACATGTTCGAGGGAACACGTCATGGATAGTGCAAGTCTAGTAATTCACTTTGCTTCACAGAACTGCCGCATGATTGTTATTGTCTTGACAATTTTGTTACAGAAACTGAAACAGGTATTGTTTGATCATTCGTTTGCTCTAGATGGTATCTATTGCCCATTGCCAGTTTTGCTTTCCACGTCTTTTTTTTCGTCCTGTCGATGCTCGATGGAAGCCTAGTCCTCATTGAAAACCCATTTAAATTTTGATGAGTAACGATCTTCCACGGACTAATTTATGAATGCCTCGAAAATCGAGTTTCTGATTTCTCTTCTGTGTCCCTTTATTGATTACTTTTCTCTTTGGCTGAGAGATAAGTGGGGCCAATGATACCCATTTACAGTAACCTCAGGATTTTCAATTTCATTAGAAGCACTAATGTAATGGCTAAAGACCTGAATTGGGAACCTAGAATACTCATCAGGTTTGCCCATACTGAATGGTAATGATAGTATTCATCAGGTTTGGTCTGACAAACAAATATGAATCAACATTTGATGCATGATGAGAAACAAAGTATCCACATGAAGATTCTAAAAGACCCCTTTTGTATCTCCAAGCGTGATTCGTGCGATTTGTTCTTCAAATATCAGTCTTTTGGAAATTGCTTCGTTGGGAGACGTTGCATGGGGGCAATCATGAGCTTTATAGGAAGTCTGCGGCGCGGAAGATCTAATTAGTGCATTAAATAGTACCTGAACTTTCATGATTAAGATATGTAACATCTGATATTAGTAGTAGTTGGTCATTTGTTGTGTCTTTGAGGTACTGGTTGAAAATTTATCTTTCCTCCTTTCACTTGTCCTATCAGTTGCTGGAATCAAGAAGCCTAAGCCCGGAGGCGAAGCGAAAAACAAGGGAGAGGAAGTCGAGAGTGGAAATGACACGGCCCAGAATTTCACTTTCCACGAGGTAGCCAGGGCCACGAAGAATTTGTGACGGGAGTGCTTGTTGTGGCGAAGGTGGATTTCGTCGAGCATACAAAGGAACTCTCCAGGGGACTGGGCAGGTGATAGAGGGGCTTCTACTCGCTCCCTCTTCTTTATCTTGGAAAGATGTGAGGCCTATGAAATCACGCTTTCCTTTTACGTCAGGTGGTTGCCGTCAAGCAACTCGACAGACATGGACTACAACGAAATAAGGAGTTCCTCGTCCATGTCCTCATGTTGAGTATTTTGTCAGACTTGTGTCTTGGCATCCTACATTTGTCTCACTAATTGGCAATCAACATATTATCACATCATATATATGCTTGTGCAGTTAGGACTCCAGTAAAGATGATTCGATCATCCATTCTGAAAAAAGTATTGTTCCATCCTGAAAAGAACATTGGAGCCTGAGAAGATTTACAGCAGCAATTACTGAAAACAAAATGGAGAACCGACTTGTACAGATCTCTGTGTCTGGCCTAGTCATGAGAAGCCTAATTTAGGAGAACTTCCGTGATCTCTCCTAAAGAGAAGGGGTTCCGTTGAAATAACTTTGTACATGTAATATCATCATGGTTCATTTTCTCGTGATGATTTTAGCAGCATGCATACAGCTTTCTTTATTACAACCCAATTTAAGTCGAAAAGGAATAACATTTAAATTGTACTTGGTTGTGTCTGACTATCTGCTTATAACTTTTCTTGTGTAAAACGATTGAAAATTCGTTTTATCCCGAAAATCATGAATGTAACTTCCTAAAGTATAAGATCACAGACTAAATGAAATTCAAATAAATTTATTCTTGAGACTTAACAACCTATCCGACAATTGTATTTTCCAAATATTTTTATCTTTCATCTTTTATTTTTTTTCCGTTTATTTTTATTTATTTTTTAATAATTATTTATTTTTCTTTCCCTTTCTCAGTCCATCTTCTCTGATGCAACAGCCTCTCAACTCTCTTTCTGCTTTCCGTTAGTCTTCTTCTATTTCTAATCATTCAGCACTCATTGGTCGATCACACGTTGAACTTCATCCACACAGGTTCTACCCCTTAATCAATAGACCATACCTGAACTATGCCAGAGAACAACGCGCCCCGGTATTGCGATAAGAACAGCGCAACACAAACATGCTTTCCTCCAATATCATAGACCTCTGGCCACCACCGAACTCCCACCACAATTGCAGACGATCACGCAAACACACCCTGGTATATGGAACTCAAAGACAGAAAAAGAAACAACACAGCGAGAGAGAATATGGGGACCAAGCACAGCGACCAAGAGAAACATACCGAAGATGAGAATCATAACACCAATTCAATGACAAATGAATATATATTCCAACAAAAGACGACCCATAAATGAGGCTTTAATGAGTCAAGAACAGGTTGGATTGAGGTAGCGTGACTTTCGATTCAAGGATTGAATAGAAGCACATCCTGATTTATTTAGTTCAAGCATTTCATCAAACATGTGATATGCATTTTGATCAATGAACCTGTACCCATATGAAGCGATGATTCAATTTCAGATCATCACAACAACATCAGCACAAACACATTAAAAGAGCTTCAGTCACAACCTCTTTTCTCACAAACATCAAATAGAGCTCAAGGCCTCTGTTTCATTCATACGCGACAGAAACAGAGCGAACGGATTTTACATTGGTTAATTGGATTTCTAGCCTCGGCTGGTGTGCAGATCGGAGAATGGAGGTCCTAGACGTGTTGGCAATGAAGATGAAACTTCCCGGCCAGAGAACAGGGCAGAAAAGAGGAGTTTTGGCGCCGTGGTGGGAGCGGTGGAGATCGGCAGCCACGGCAGATTTCTGGCGATTGAGAACGACGGAGAAGACCTGTGACAGAGAGAAATCAGTAATAATGTTTTATCAGCTCTCGTCTCCCCGCAAAATCATGCTCTGTTTTCAGGTACACGTGTAATTAAAATCCAGTGAATCGTAACACGCGTGTAATTCAAATCAAAGTACAATTTTTTGGTGAAAAATTCGGGGCAGACAACAATTCGTGGTTAATTCGGAGATTGACAACATTATTTTTCAGAATCGCTCGTCCAACTAAGCACTCAACGGTCACAACGGTCACAAAGCCCTAATATTTCCTATTCTGAAACTCCCGCATCTCACTTATGATCCGCTCAGAATTCTCATCTTCTTCAAGTATTTCCTAATATTTCCTAATTTGCAATCGCACTAGCTTTCTTCTTCCCCTCCCTCTCACCCCTTCTTCGTCGCTCTCTCTCTCTGTCTCACTCTCTCACTCTGTGAAAACCCACGATCATCATCCCTTCCTCTGTTCATCTCTTCATCACTTGGCGATAATGGGGTATCAAAGTTTTCCGGCAGCGACGGTCTACTTTCGGTCTGCAAACCGTCTTTCAAAGGGGGAGAGAAAGATGAAGCTCGATTTCTCATCTCTCAATCTCTTGGCAGACGTAGCTTCTTTCATCTCCGAGGGAAAGCTAAGTCTCGGGCCTTCCATCTTTGATCGTGATGGTGAGAAGAAGGTCACCCTCGTGACCACCACCACTTTTGGGCCAATCGGTGTCGGATGGATCGTTCGGAATAAGAGATCCCCGCGAGCGCGAAGGCCGACATTCCACGCCCAGACGTCAAGTTCTCACCCATTTGTCGTTGTCCAAAACAACAAGCAAGAGCCTTCGAGAGCTGTCGCTGAGAACCACAAGAAGAGGTCGCCTACATTTGATTCCTCCGAAACCCAAGAATGGGGAAGAGTTTCCAAGAAACCCAAGAAAACTTCCAAGACGGGTCTCGCGGCTCTAATCGGACCAAGCAAATTGCCGACGAAGTACATGGACAAAATTCAGGAGATGCGAGGTCGGGATATAACGCTCGTGGTGGAGAAGACTCTTACTGCCACGGACATGAGCCGAGGCCAAAGTAGGCTCTCTATACCCAACAAGCAGATAAGGCAAGGTTTCCTGAGCGAAGAAGAGATCCGAATCCTAGATAGGAAGGAGGGCATTAAGGTTTCCCTCATTGAGCCGTGCCTCGAAGTTTCTCACGGGTTGCAACTCAAGAGGTGGAATTACCAGAGCAAAAATTTTTCTTACGTGTGGACGGAGAGGTGGAATGGGGTCGCGCATCCTTACGCGCGGAATGAACTCATGAAGGACGTCGTCATTCAGCTTTGGTCCTTCAGGGTGGATGGCAGCCTTTGGTTTTGCCTCAAGAAAGTTGAAGACCAACAAGGCAATGGAAAGGATGGCTGTGATCTTCCTCCTATTTCGTGAAGAAGTAATTCATGATATTTCTCTACGTTCACCCCGGTACATAACTAGTTAGCTTCACTTTTCTTATACTTTTTTTTTAAAATTTCAATGTCTAGGTAATTTCATTCTTTCCTTTTATTTCGGGACCACTATTGGCGTCTCGATGAAGTTAGAAGTGATAGGAGCTGGGGTAGTCCTCATAGATCAGCTGTGGTCGACCATGATTTTTTGATGAAGTTTTTTGTTGTTCTCGAGTTTTTCTTTTTTTGTATTTTTGGTTGCAGTTGGCATTTTATACATTCAAATGAGAAGTGTATATAGTGCTATGGAATCACTGAGCATTGGAATGGATATAGACACTATAGTGTCCATTTTTCCATATTGAGATCCTTATAAAATTTTAACTATTTTTCATATGTTAGTGGATGTCATCACTAAAGAAATGTGCACGGTAAAGAACTCAAAGTCATAAAGATGATATTACCATAATAAAGTTGCCCCTTAATTGAACGAAATAGTGAGTCAATAGGTAAAAAGGGTATTTTTAGGCAATCACTAGTTCGATTGACACCCACCAATAATATGCGCAACAAGAAGATTGACATTGAACAAACCAAGTTTCAAAACTTTGGACCAGCTTATTGAAAGAAATCCATTTGGAATAATACATCCACTCATCAATGGACCCGTAAAATGCACCAACCAAAACAGACTATATAATCAAAACACTCATAAATTATGGAAGTATTAACCTGTCACAAACCAAACCACCCAGACAACATACATGAAACATGGCATCAACACGCCAGTCTTTCCTATGAAATATGTCAATACATGCCATCATCAATGTGGTACTACATAACACAAACTCTCATGAAGCTTGTGAAGGATGTCAAAGTCATTGGATATATCTGTAAGTACTTCATGATCAAATTAGCTAACTGAGCTCAAAGGAGTAACAAAAACTCCGACTATATATAGGCTACAAAATGCTATGTCAACTATGGTTAGAACCCTTTTCAAATTACAGGCTTTTCCACAGGTAGGGAGTTGTCTAAATATCTAATTATGGAGAGTACACCAGAAGCTGCTTTCAAGCTTAGGAACAAGGAATGCATCCAAAAATGGGAAATCAGCAATTCATGAGAGATGAACCACTAGAACACACATCATACGTATCTAAAATCCTTTGCCTTGGAGAAGACAGAGTACTAGCAGCAGCATCAACTTACAAGTTTATGATGCTTTTCCTTTTCTGAGCATTTAAGCTTGTTCTTTCTTTGGGAACCCCGGCAATGGGACTCAGTAACTCTGCTTCTTTCTGGTGTAGCGACACCACAGCTTGAGCTTTTGCTACAACCGATGGATCATCATGTCCTGCAGGAAATACTACACCTTTATTGCTACCACAATCTGCCAAAGAAGAAGTTAATAAGTAATCAACATTTAGACAGCAATCAAGAAGAACAAAACAAGTATGCCGGAAACAAAGGGTAAATATGCTTGGACCACATGCTTGATAGAAACATTATGGGTAGGCATTCTATTTCAGGGTAGGAGCCCAAGATCTCAGTATGTCCGAATTTTTCAAGGTAGATATACCTCTTTTTCTCAAGACTATCCGCTGACGGCTTCAACTCTATTATGTAAATTTTGTTGTCATTGCCAGAAATTACCCAACTTGCTCAACTACTTCTAACATGAACCTCTTCAGCATATGCTGAACCTGCGCTAGGAACTATTCTAGAGGTCTTGGCTGGTTGGTTAGTCAAGCTTGCAGAGGGTTCGACATGACGTGGAGCCTCTTTACCTTACCTCCCCGGAAGCCCTGTCTCCAACGTCAAAAGATATGCATCTAACAAAACCAAAACAATATCAAATTTTGATTTTTATCCATTAAGACAAATGAATAAGCATTGCAGAAGACACACTACTCTCGTTGCTTAGTGACTAACCACGTAGGAAGGCCCCTCTATATTCTTGATCGTGGAATAAATCTAGCAACCTAGCATTCGCTGTTTACCAAACATCTAGAAGCAGCACTCATAGCCAAGACATCAACATGCATTGAACATGTATCTACAGCACTTATGACCAAGAAATTACCATACGGCGAACACGTACTGCAGGTATAGCCCTTAATCCAGCATGTTCAGTAGGCAATGGAAATGATACCGGAAGCATGTGCCATTGTTCCAGGCCTCTAGGTGAAATACTATGGTACCCACTAAAAAGAAGCCAATCGAGAATGTAGCCCCACTTACATGGGCCTTGCTCCTTAAAAATAAACTTTGTTAAGTTGCACAGACTTAAAGACACCCTTCCATATACGCAACCAGAATGTCACAATATCTTAAACATGCACAGATTACTTATGAACTTCATTTAGATGAGAAGCAAGAACCTGGAAGATGAGGGAGCTTTGGTGGTCTTTACTATTTGATCTGAATCTTATCAAAAATCGACCACATCTAACTCAAGGTAATTGATAAGGAGTCGCGGCATTCAATAACAAAGAAGAGCAACTCTGTTTCACTCAACTTGACAAACAACTCCAGGCTACTGATTGAAACAAGAAAGGTCTCTGTGGCAATGAAGTAAAAGGCGGGAGCAACGAGGTACTCTGAACTGGAAACATTAACAGATGGGAATATGAGTACGAAAACAGAACATGAAGCGAAATCGCACATGATCATATGTAAAAGGAGATGTTTGACTTGGCTTATTTGTTGGAATCCGAATCCTCTAACTGAGATTAGCGCATTCCTACAGTTCCTGGCTAAGCATAATTGAATTCCGCTAGGCAACATTACTGATCCTTGTCTTGGATAATTTCACCGAATACCTTCTGTGCGTCGTCGAACACACGGCACCTCCCATACCTTGACACCACCGCATTGAACTCAAACCACTACTCTCGAACCAATTAGCACCAGCAACCTTATGGACCAAAGAAACAGTGAATCTCGTTTGCGGCTAAGAAAAATGAATTCGAAATTCGACACGCTAGTTTAATCGGGAAAGAAACGATTTGATGAGTGTGATAATTGATGGACAAATTCCATCATCGTTGGAACGTCCTAAGGAACTGGCCGTCTACGAAGATTTCTCGATTCTTCTCTCTCCCCCGTATAACACGAAGTGCATACCACGGCGATTGAAATGGAGCCGAAGTTGATTGTCGAACTCAGCGACGTGAGCCTCTTCGCAATTCGACGCCAACGGCCGACGGAACACTCAGTCGTAGGCCTCGAGCTTCTGTCTCCGATCTCGAAGAAGCATTTTCACCGATGAATCCACCGGCCTGCTCGCACAACTCTCGATGTTGCTTTCCACGCAGCAACCGGAGGTGATTCAGTTCGAGGTAAGGTCTGACCGTCGGAGAACGTGACGGCGGGTAGGCGGAGACATATGAATACTTAGAATCGATGGAAATGTACCTCAGACGAGAGAGGAAATCGAGAGGATCTAGGTTCGAGCTCCTTGCGTCTTCCGTGATCGGAGATGGAAGACCGGCTGTGGCCACCGACGGAGCTGGCGGCCGGCGGCGAAGCTAGAGAGGACGTGAAAGGCTCGCGGCGCCCAGAAGATTCCAGGACTTCGTCATTTTTCGGGTTTCTTTTTTGGGCGGGAGATCCGTGGAATGACGGAAGGCAGAGGATTCCTTTTATATTTCTCATATGAAATGACCAAAATGCCCTGCGTTAGAATGACCAAAATCACCAGGGCAAAGGATTGGTCGTGTGTTGAACTGTTGTTGGCAACTGCTCTGAAGATTTTGGCCAACTGGTTAGTAGACTTAGGGCGTGCATGGTTGTGTTCTTTTTTTCTGTTTATGAACAAAAATTCTGTTTTTTTGTTCCCGGAAACAAAAAAAGAACAGAAACGCGTTTGTTTGCGTTTTTGTTCAAAAATCGAGTTTTTTTGTTAACAAAAATTAGAAAGAAATAAGAAACAAAAAAAAGTTGTTTTTTTGTCCCAGAAACACTTTTTTAAGGCCCGAAAAGAACAAAAACACAAAAAACTTGTTTCTTGCTTTCGTGCCCTCTGTCGTTCACCTGCGCCCTCTCTGTCTCAAGTCCCTCCCTTTTCCGGCGTCTCTCACAAGTTCTCCACCGTCACCCTCTCCGGCGCCTCCCAACTCGTCATTCTCTCCGGTGCCAACAGCTGCTGCTCCTTCACCGGCTGAAGCTTCTGATTCGAGGTAAGTTTCATACTTCACCGGCTACTGCTCCTCCTTCACCGTTTGACGAGGGCTTCGGCGAGAGCCACCCCTCGCAGATCTGGGCAACGACTGCTTGGGACTCGAGCGCGACGGCTCGCTCGAGCCAGCGCTTGCCCAAATCTGCGAGACGCTCGCTCGAGCGAGCGTTGCTCGCCCAGATCTGCGGCAGCATCTGCTCGCTTGAGCGAGCGTGGCTGCTTTGCTCGCTTGAGCGAGCGTCGCTGATTTTTGTGTAGGTTTGCATTTCGTCGTCTTGATTTTTGTGCGAGGTTCTGCAATGTGATTGTGGCTGGTCCGCCTTAAGCTTGATGTTTGGTTTTGAATTTTATGGTCAGTTTCGTGATTGTAGACGGTGTGCGGTCGAATGGGAGTGGAAGAACTTTCGGGGAGGAGCTTCCTCGGCTCGCGAAAGAAGTGTAGCGCATCGCGAACATTCGCAGATACGTCGGTGAGCTTTGATCCCTTCTTCGAGCCGTTGTGTTCAGTTGTTCATTATCTAGCGGCGGGATGCAGTTTCTGTTGATCTCGGAGTCATGACTTTGTTGCCAATCTGCCTTTCGAGACTCATTCAATTTTCGGTTCTGCGACTGATTGGCATCAATGAGATTAGACTCGAGATTTTTTTTTATGGGTTGTAGAACTTCTTAAGGTTTAGTCGTCTCTAATCGTTACTTTACTAGCAAATGGTGTATGTCTGCTCTCTATGAAAAGCCATGACTAATTTATGGTGATAAATATTCAAGGGACTGCATTACAACTTGAAGTGCTGGTTGGAGATCTGGAAGATTCAGTTATCTTCATACATCAGCAAGCGAGAAATGTCTTGTCCAAAAAAATTTATGCTTCATCTGTTCTGATGGTAATGACCGTAGTCTTTGCCCTTCCTTTTCATGGTAGTTCTTTAGATGTTAATTTTCCTGCAGGTTATGAACCCGATCTGATTCCTCCTTTTCAATTCAGGAAACCGGACAGAGTAGAGAGAAGTTGCTTCGAGCGATAAAAACCATGAACGATATCAAGGACCTAGTTGTGAAATTACGGAAATGGGTCAGAGATGCGGATTCATCTGCTCGCTCGAGCGAACGTCGCGAGCAGAGCAGCAACGCTCTCCTCACTCGAGCTCTGATTCTGATAACTCACACCATCGCCCCATCCCTGATCGAAGCCCTAAGGTTAGAGACTATTGTTCTCCACGAGGTGCCCAATCTGATTCAGTTAATCAAAAGAAACTAGGAACTCGCATTGCGGATCTGGAATCTTAGCTTGGCCAAGCTCAAGAAGAGCTGAAGAATCTGAAAGAGCAATTGGTCTCAGCTGAGGCTGCAAAGAAAGTAGCTCAAGAAAAGCTTGAGAAGAAAACCAAGACAAAGTTTGTACCAGACTCGGTTGATGTCCCTGAAAAGCATCATGCAAAAGAAGTTCAAGAATCGAACAACCCAAAGAGCAACCCTTTAAATGATGTTCCTGATGAGAACCAGCAGGAGACTGATGTATTTGAAGTACCAGTCGAGAAGGTTGCTTTGGAGACTCAAATAGAGGTCAGCCAACTGAACGATGAGATAGAGAAGGAAACAAAAGCAATTGACTTACCAGCAGAGCCACCTGTATTTGTGGAGCCACCCCCGCACTTGCTTCAGTTGGCTGAGAAGGAGGATGAGATAAATTTGCTTAAAGGTAAGTTACTAGAAAAGGAGAAGGAACTTGAAGTAGCTGGCCAGCAAACTGAAAACCTGAGAAAGCAACTAGATGAGGCAACAATGACGATATCTTCTGCTCGGAGCAAAGAAGAAGAAATGACCTCAAAGCTGAGTCAGCTAGAAGAGGAACTTAAAGCGAGCAAAGAAAACAACATCCAATTGAAGGAGAAATTAGAAGCTGTGGAAGGAGGTAAAGAATAACTAGAAGCGGAGATGAAGAAGTTGAGGGTGCAGACCGAGCAGTGGAGGAAAGCAGCAGATGCAGCAGTTGCTGTTCTTGCTGGTGGTGTTGAAATGAATGGGAGAATTCCTGGAAGATGCGGTTCCATGGATAAGCATTTCGGAGGAGTTTTTGAGGTGCCTCATGCAGGTTATGCTGATTTTGTGGGTTCACCAGGAAATATTGATGATCTAGACGATGGCTTTGGAGGCGGGAAGCGAAAGAACTCTTGGATCAGAATGTTCGGAGATTTGTGGAAGAGGAAGGGCCAGAAGTGATCCATCATCTCTGTGCTCCATTACCCTATATGGTTCTGGTGTCATTAATGGTTGAAAACGAGGAAAATTGGCGCCTGTTATTAGTCTTTTGGGTTTCGAAGTGCTAGTGCTTTTTGTTCTCTTTTGCTAGGATGAGTGGCACACTTTATGCATGTATATGTCCAGTAGCAAAACTAAATCTAAACCACTATGGCACTGCTCAATTTGTTTGAGAGTTCTGATATCCGTCTTGATCGTTTGTTTTGTTTCTAAGGTGCAGCTTTGATCCACAGGCAGATATTGCTATCTGCAAGTTTAGATCCTGCTGACTTGAGAAAATAAATTGAGACTATACAGGGTGTGGGAAAGAACGTATGCGAGAAAGTTGAACATCAAGACTTTGATATCTTGGCTATCGACATGAGCAGCTGGTTGTAGATGAAAATTGCATATTCCATGTTTTAATATTCTTCAATCCTCAGTGCACAAGCTCGTGTTCGCAGAATCCCCATCTAAGTATACTCTTGATGGAATGCTGTTCTAACGATTCGTCGGTTTGATTCCAAGAAACCAATCTCTCGTTATGAATGAATGTGATTCCCACTGAATAAGGCGGCAAATATCACTACCATACATACAGTTATTCGATGGGAATCACCCAGAGAAATGGGGGACGATTACTTGGGGCAAGTATGAATTGTCGATGGGCAATTGTTTTCTTTCAAGTATGCACATATGACCATGTTCAAAATGTTTTCTTCACTCACCATGATCAAAATTAAATTGATGAGCATTTCATGAGAATGAGAATTCAATACCAAGTATATAGTTTATTAAAAAAAAAAAAAGAAGCACTTGAGAAAAATTTGGTACAAACTTTACTTACTAAATTTTCTACCAAGTATGCACATATGATCATGTTCGAATGTTTGTCTTCACTCACCATGAACAAAATTAAATTGATGAGCATTTCATGAGAACGAGAATTCAATACCAAGTTTACAATTTATTAATAAATAAATAAATAAAAAGCATTTGAGAAAAATTTGGAACATAAATTTTTTACAAGTTACCAAACGTGTTTTGTTTTTTTCTATTTCGAAAAGAAAATTGTGTGCGATTCTAAACACGTTTACGTTCTTTTTTTCTATTCCGTAAAACAGAAATTTTGTGCGATTCTAAACGCGTTCTTTTGTTGAAAAGCCCCTAACAGAAATAGTTTTTCTATTTCTGCTAACAATTTTTAAACAGAAACACAAACAAACGCACCCTTAACTACCCGACACCTGTATTTTCCAAACTATTTTTATCTTCTACTTTTATTTTCTTCTCATTTATTTACATATAATCTTTTATAGTTATTTCCTTTTCTTTTTGTTAGTAGCTTTCACTTGCTCAGTTCATCTGATAAACTCCACTTCTCTCTCTCAGTTAATTTCATGATTGACATCCACATATGAAGAATTATCTTACTGACCACCCTTACGAAATGTTCATTGGTTTGTCTATATAGTATATATCTTGGCAGTTTAAAATTCACTTAATTCACTGTAATAATTGAAGCCAAATGTTCGCTATGAAGTCGTTGATGTTTGCGCACACCAAATGTTCAATGTTTTGTACGAATGAAATATGTTTTGGTGATATTAGACTCGCTTATGTTCAATCCCTAATCACTTTGGCATGTTCGAACGCCATTTTAAGGAGTGAAATTTGGATTGGGGTCGTTGGAATGCGCGCTGGCCAGCACCTGTAAAGCACGACTTTGGTGTGTTTCAGTCTCATGGGAGGAAGACATTGGTTGTGTTCATGATGACGCATTAACATATTGCTCTTTGCTCGTTGTTTTTAGCGTGTTTTAGTCTCATGTCCATACTAAATAGCTCAGAATTTATATCGATCTATTATTAAGTCATTGCATTTTCACGACATTAGTATGTGGAACATAATCCAAGACCTTGCTTCTCGTGACTGTTTCTTCATTGAATGATGAGTGCTTCGTCCTTTTTGTGAGCGAGGCTTAAGATACTTAATCATAAATAAGCATACTTGAATCTTGGCAAGTTCTTGTAAAATTGATGCACTAGTTAAGTTGTGCATGCTGTATACTTATTGAAATTGAATGCCTACCCTGTTGAGTGTGATTTTACAATGGTGGTTGAATCTCATTTTGATGTTATTTTGATCCATCATACATCTACATTCCTATAACAGAATGTTACATGGAACTTGTGTTTTTATTCAAATCATGACATTTTGAAGCTTGAAACACATTGGAAATGATAGATATACTTGCTGTCCAGATTTGCAATGAGTTAAATTGAGTTTCCTATGGTGCCATACACATACCATTGGGGTCACCCAGGCATGTTCATGTGGGGAAGTGGTATTTGGAAGTGTTTCGATGTTCTATCAAGTTGTTTAATTAGAGTATTCCTTTTAGTTTGACTACTCCATGGATGTCTGAGAAAGTGAGTGTCCAAAATGGAGATTCAGAAGATGCGCTTGCAGATTCTTATTCTAATGTGCTTCTGATAATCAAGAGAGTGGGTTTTCAGAAGAACAGTGTCTTTTTCATGGGCATTATGGTCAATTAAAACTTGAAAGAATGTGTATGAAGCTATTTAAGTTATGGAATCAAAGCCACCCTTTACAATTTTATTTTATAAAAAGTCAGTGTGAGTACATGTGAGGGAGCAAAAAGTTATAGGACACCCTTGAAACCTAATGTGACCTAACCATAAAATTTCAGCGTTATAGAATTTTTTTCCTTTGAATGTAAAACTGTGTGAATATTTATGGAAGAGGAAGGACAACAAATGCAGTTTTCAAGCTTATGGAGTTTAAGCCAATCCTCAGGATTATCACTCTCAGGCTCAAATTTTTTGAAAGGCTGAATTTGGTCCCTGATATATGCTCATTGTGCTTGGTGGAATATTTGAATTTCTTCATATGATGTTAATCCCGTAAGATTAAAGAATTCCTGCTTCCCCCCATGTTGTATTTTCATGTCCGCTAATTCGTGCGATGTGCTTACAACAGATGATAATCAGGAGCAGTTCTTCAAAGAGTCAAGTGAAGGCCATACATGATGAATTAAATGTGAAGGAAGAGGACTTTGAGAGGGAACAAAAGGAGAAGAGGGAGCGATTAATGCAATCAAATGCTAATGCTTCAAGTGCCGAAGATGAGGAGAGGGGTACTGAAAAGCTTTACCGTGCCGTTTCCATTTTGTTTTATCCCTCAATAATTCGGTTTTGGTTCAGGGTGAAGAAAATTGCTGAGTTCCTACAGGTTCGGGAAAAGGAAATGGAGGAATTTGTGGCTAAAAGAGAGATGCTGGAGAAAGAGCATGAAGACAAGCTGGTGGCGATGACGAAGAAGCATTGGGATGAGGAAGTGGAGTTGGAGAAGGAGTTGAAGACCTAACTCACTCAACTGATGGAGTCGTACTCCCAACATTGACTTGGACGAGATGTGGACTTCGCCTCTCTTACATGAGAGGAGAGTGGAGGAGGCCTTCAACTTTTTAATGTGTTATATGGGCTAGACTTGCAGCTATTCTAAACTTGTGCACTGTTTATTAGGTTCATGTTTTTGAGACCAATGACTTTGGGCGTAAGAACAGTAGCAGTATCAAAACTTTCATAAGGCGCTCACTTGAGTGCCAAATTTTTTTTTTTTTTTGCTCACTTGAATGTCATATCGGAGAAAAATCAATCATTTGAATACCAATTCCAGCCAAATATCCCACGTGGAACTTTTTTTTACTTTTAAATTTTTTTGAATTTTTTTTATTTCCATCTGTATTTTGCCTTTTTTGTTTTTTTTTCTTTAGGGCCGACGAGGGTCACTAGCGATCCTCGCTGACCATGTCCTTACTTTTCTTTCATAGTTGTCGATATGACTAGTGGCCGCCTCGCCCTCAGCTGCAAAGGCCCTAAGCAATGCCCCAAGGGCCCTTGCTAGGTGCTGGGTAGCCATAGGTGACATCGTTTAGAGCAAGCAAGGGTTGTCATGGCCTTGCCATTGGTCGATGAGGTCCCCATGGCCTTGTCAAAGCCTTCGCGGCGAGGGCGGCCAGATCTAGGTGAGGGTTGCCTCACCCTCAACCACAAAGGCCTTGGGCAAGGCTGCGAGGGCCCTCATCGACGTTGGCCAGAGTAGGTGAGGGTCATCCCGGCCTCTCCAGCTATATGCAAGGCCCTGACGGCCTCACCTAGGGCCTTCGCAACGAGGGCAACCGGGTCTAGGCAAGGCCACGAGGGTCTTCGTCAACATTGCCCAGAGTAGGCGAGGGTCGTCACGGCCTCACCAACGATTGGCAAGGTCTCGACGGCCTTGCCTAAGGCCTTCACAATGAGGGCGGCCAAATCTGGGCGAGGGTTGCCTTATCCTCACCACGAAGGCCCTAGGTGAGGTCATCAAGGCCTTGCCAACTACTAACGAGCCCACGACATTGCTTGCGGCCACCTAGAACTAGATGTTGCCCAAAGCGACACCAATGACCTCGCGTAAGGCCTTCATTACCAAGGGTGGGACAGCCGCAGTCGGCAAGGGTCGCCAGTGACCCTCATTGACCCTAAAGAAAAAAAAAAAAAAAAAAAAAAAAAAAATAAAAGATTCAAAAAAATAATAATATTATTAAAATAATATTTTCCACCAACCACGTCGAACGATTGGCGGCCATGTCAGCTTTTCTGGTGGGGCAAATCGAAAGTGACATTTTTTTAATTCTTTTAATTCAAGTGACATTCAAATGATCTATTTTTCAAATTTGTGGTACTCAAGTGAGGGAAAAAAAAATCTTGGCACTCAAGTGAGTGCCGTACGAAAGTATTGGCACTTATACTGTACTTACCCCAATGATTTTGTATGTTGCATGTCACCAAAAAAAAAAAGATGGAGTTAACTTATATAAAGTCATCTGCTTTATACTAATAGTAATGTGTTCGTCAAATTCTTAACGTTAGTGAGCGTGTCGAACAAGTAATATAATTATAAGAAAGAATATCGTCCCACGGAGATTAATAATTAATAAATTAATTAAATACTAAAAATAAATTAATCCTAAAATTTATCTAACAGATCATAGTAGAATTGAGAATAAATTAGAATCGAGAATAAATTGAAATTAAAAATCTTAAAAGCAAAATTTGGAAACTAAATGCAATAAATTAATTAGATAAATATGTTAGAGCATTCGATTTCACCATAACTACTATATATAAATTTCAAAATGTTACGAGTATAAGAACGATATCAAACATGTGATAGCGGAATTTCCTAATATATTTACTATCATATCTTTAGGTATAGCAAACCTACTCAATTTATTAATCTACCATATTTCTATGTGAATTTAAATAAATATAAGTGCGTTAAAATCTATGAATATTCCCCGCTTTACAATGAGTCTTATGAATCAACTTATCATCGAAAGTTACATAAATAACGCAATATATCTATATCCATATTTAATTCATGGTTATATATTATAAAGAGCAATTGTATGTTATCACTTCTCAGTCTTAAATATGCGCATTAGATCATTTAAGTGATGGCCAATCACTTAAAAGCATTACGCATAATTATATATAACTCACATGAATAAAATCATTTGCACACATAAAAATCATGAAATTTATATTATCATGGTTAGGCTACATCGTAACTTAACAAAAGAAAATTAGAACATAATAGAAGAAGAAGCGAAAACATAAATTATACCTAACATCTTGAATAAAAAAACAAGAATTTTGTCACCACTTTTTGTATTCTCTTCAAAATATTTGAAAAAACTCTAGAATAATGAAAATCAATCTAAAAATAAAAACCTGTCCTCCAGTCTCTCAATGTTCTCATATTTTTAGGACAAATCCAAGACCCTTATCCCCAGGCAATTGCTTATTTTTTGCATAAAATTATGGAGTAAATCAAAGAATCTTTGATTTAATATCCATCTTCCAACACTTGCAAATAACATTAGGAAACAAAATTGAGGATTCCCTGATTTGATATCCATCTTCCAATACTTTCTAATTTGAATTCTTGATTTTTGCTATTTTTTTCTTTATCTTTTCTATATCTCATTATGCTACATAAATAAGGAAAATTCGAATAATCAGAAGAAAAATTAAATATTTTCTCACAGATATTGCATTATTTGTTGCTCAAAATAAGTAAAATAACTCTATTTTTATAGAGTTATCACAATGTTTGTCAACAATTTATGGAATGCTTTAAAACTTTTCAAAATCAACCGAAAGGCAATGTATGTAAATGTTTAAGGCTAATAGAGACCAGAATCACCTCGTCTGCAAAAACCATCATAGAATCATCAATTAGGAAATGCAAGAGATATGACATGTTTTAAGCTTTATTAATGTAAGGGGACTTGTGCCTTGTACCGCAAATTTAAAATTCTCAGGAACAATTAGAATTTTAGAGGCAGTGATCGATCGTTTTAATTTCTGCAAATGATAACAAATCCATCTCTAGCTTAATCCTAGTAGGCGTGATTGGACAAAGTGAAATAAATTACTTTTGTTGCAAGAGATTAGGAAACATATGCATGACTGCACATGGCTTTAGATATTGGAGTAAGAATTGAAAGTCAAATTTGAAATTTAAAAAAACATAATACACAAACACCTCGTATCTTTCTGCACGCTAGGAGACGTCTCATCGGAATTGTGTCAATTCGGGAGGTTTTTGTGATGGTGCTCTTTCCACAAGGGTAGAAATCTTATTGATTCATCTCAATTTCGTTAGTCAAACCCTAGCCGATTGATTTTGAAAGGAATAATCTGTCGGGTGGGGCCCAAGTTTTTGAGTAAAATTCCCCAATTGCCCTTCATTTGGAACTAGGAAAGGCACGTGAAGCATTCATGCTCGTCGGAGATCTAGGGCAAAGGAGACAATTTCCGCGCAATTTAAGGGATAATTTAAAACAAAACGACGTCCCGGGTGTACTTGAGAATCTTCTTCTTCTACTTCTACCCCAACCATGTGCGATTCCGACCTCGGAATCCTCCGAGAGTATGAGCTTCGCTTCCTCAGCTGCACCCTTCGTCCTCCCGCTCCTCCTCCTCAAAATTCATCTCCGCCTTATGTTCCAAACCACCGTCTCCACGCCCTCATCCCCAACCTTCTCCTTTCCATTGAGGCCAGTGAGTATCACGTAGATCTGTTGAACTCTGATGCCTTCCATCTTAGGGCACATTTGGTTCAGTTTTGCAAATGAGCATTGGGAAAATGCAAATGCCTTTGATCTAAAGCCTACTGAGGAAATGCAAATTGCGTTTGGTAAAAAAAATTCTAAAGCTACTTTATCATAAATAGTGTTTAGCAAATATTTTTTTGCAAAGGGCTTTTGGGTCTATTTTTTAAAAAAAAAAAAACCCTTCAGCAAAGGACTAAGGCCGCTGGCAAGATCTGACTAGCGTCAGCAACCGTTGCCTAGGTCGTGCGACCTCAGGCCTCGTCGCCATGGTCGCGCAACCCAGGCGGCCCTCCCACGACTTCACCAACACCTTGCTAGCCTCTCGCTAACCCTTTGCTTGCTTGATCAACCCTCGTCGGTCGCCCTCGTTGGCTGCCCTTCTTAAGAAAAGATGAACAATAATGGGCATAAAACTGAAAAAATAAAAAATTGGTGATAGTAATTTTGGAAGAAATAAATTTAATTTCAGCATTTGGCAAAATGCTGAAAGCCCGATGATTTAGTAATGTCCCAATGCTAGCATTTGGCCAAAAGCCCATTGAGATAGGTTGGCAAAACACCTAAACATTTCTCTAAGAGGCTTTCGAGGGAACATTGAACCAGACATACCTTTAGACTTCAACCTCTCCACAAGTACCCTCCTCGAGGTCTCCGACTCCACCGAATTAGTTGAGGCTGTCTACTCCGAGTTGATTGATTGAGCCGAGTCTTTTCTCGTGAATGTGTCGGACAATGACGCGGAGATTGGTTTGAGAGTTTGTCTCGCCTTGTGTGTAGCTGTGGTAGCGCTCTTGATCTTCACTTAATGAACATCACCGGGTGAGTCCCAGCGGTTTCTCCTTGCTAATCTAATATGGAGGAGTGCGAACTTATCAGTAGGTAAATTGTGCTAAAGGTTCCTTAATTATGGGTAACTTGCATTTAAAGAATTTGATTTTTCAATTCTAGGATTGATAAACGTTTGATGTACCGTTGAAGGGATTTCCAAGTTATACTTAAGGGTGATCGGTTCCCAAAAATAGGAATCAGGGACTCAAATGGTTAATCCTAGGATTGTGAACCAGATTGCACCATCGGTCTAGTCTGGTCCAATGAAACTAGTCACTAGACGGTTCATGGTTCAAGCTGTTCGTTTTGTACACCCTTAATTGTACCTTAGGCGAGCCCAATTCGCTCCACATCGCAATCTGCAAAAGTAGATGACGTCTCACAGTTATTGAACCCAGCGATGCAATCCACGACGGTAGCAGGAGGTCGGCCTGCGTTTCTGTTAGGCGATAGACGCCAGAGGAGACGACGACAACGCCGAACGGACATAAAGAAACGGTTGATTGACGAGCTTTGGAGGACGAGTGCGGGCGCTGAAGAAGCAGGAATGGATTCAATTCAAACAGTGATGCAACCCATTTTTTGGCACCACTGCTGGAGCAGAAAGGGAACCCCCTCCGACTTTTCTTGTTTTTTTTCCCCTCCCCTTTTCAATTTTTTTTTTCCTTTTTTTTTCTTCTCGGTGTATTTTACAAACTTATCCTCCAAATAAGATAAAATTTTCATATTTCAGTTTGCAATTATCACTCCTTGGGAAGATCAAGGCGAGCCATGATTTTTGAAGATCAACTCCTTAAGGTTTCATCGTGATTTTTAAATTACCATAATTAATTATAATGGCTAACGATTGTGAAATCGATTTTTTTTTTTTTTACAAACAAATTAAAAAACGAAGAAAATTGAAAATTTGAACAAAGAGGAAAATAGAAGCTGATTGTAACGCTTCATGTCGCAACTCTTCCAAGTCACGGTTCAAGAAGGTCTACAGGCGACAAGATAGCATTTAAGCTTTATAAATAAGGGAGCGAGGTGCGATAGCTCCTTCCGATTCTCCCAAATCTGTCAGGGGTGGCAATATGGATTTTATAGTGAATTATCTAAAAATTTCCACTAGACTTAATTATGAGGCTCGTGGCCCATGGGCTCGCCCAAGCCCAAGCCCAAGCTAAGCTACTTGTACTCGAAAGGCACTTCTGGATTAATTGGACAAGGCTAATTAGTTATGAAGCCCGACCCGAGTATTCTGTACACAAAACTTATTCCTATGTATTGGGCAAGCGTGGGCAAAAAATTAGGCCCGATCTCTAAGGGCCCGGCCCGAGCCCATCAATTAATCACTCCAGTCGCCACTAACACCGACCACCGCCTCCGCCGCGTCGCGGTGGACGTCCGCCATCTCGCAGCGGTACCAGCACCTACTGGACGTGTCGGTGCCGCATGTATCGCGACGCTAGCGATGGCCTGCGAGTACCTCGTCCGGGGCTTCCTTCATGAAGGCGTTCTACATCGTGACGTCCGCGCTGGGCATCTACATGCTGAACCTGCTCATCGGCTTCCTCTCCCCTCAGGTCGACCCGGAGCTCCAGGAACTCGCCGACGGCGGCGGCGGCCTGTCCCTCCCCACCTGAGGCTCCGACGAGTTCGGGCCCTTCGTCCGCCGCCTCCCCGAGTTCAAGTGTTGGTAGGTTTACGGTTGGGATCGGTTCGCATTATTATTTTCGATTGGTAATTGCAATTAGCTATCAATTGGATTTGGTAGATTTGATCTGCGTCATTTCTGGGGTGAAAAATCGAATTTGTGTTTCCGGTATTCTGAGTTAGAGGTATTTTGAGGGTGGAAAGACTCGTTGGAGTTGACGATTTGTGCGTTCAAGTTTGGATAACTTGGGAGGCAGACGGTATAGATTGATTTTGTGAGAGATTGGTAAAATTTGTGTTTTTAACGTTTAGGTAGTGTTTTGACACGCTTTTCAATTGAAGACTGATCCTAGTTTTTCTCAGTGGGAGTTGATTTAGGGGGCACTTTGGTTTTGGTCATTCCGATTTACTATTGATTGGATTTGGTGGAATTGATCTGCTTCATTTTGGAGGAGAAAGATGAATCGTGTGTTCTGGGTATTCTGACTTCAAGTGGAAGGATTCGATTGGCGTGATGATTTTTGCCTTCAACTTGGATTTCTTGGAGGCCGTGGAATAATTTGGAATTTGTGAGACCGGTGAAGTTGGTGTTAACTAAGTTTTAAGAATGTGATGCTTTTAGCTGGGCTTGGGGTGAAAAAGAGGCACCCGATGTCTCTTTACTAGATTCAAAATCTAGCGACTGAAGAAGTTGAGTGGTGTGGAGCATCATGTTGTCTCGGTTTCATGTTTGCATTTTGCTATCATAAAGCGGTCACTTGTTCTTGACTTGAGACTGATTTTGCATGACGTAAAAATGCCTTGATATTACTGTTTCAGCATTCTTGATCTGCTTCTGTATGTGATATTTCTTTCCATTTACACGCAGATGCTTGAGTTTCTTCATGCAGGGCAATTGAAATTGATAATGTAAAGTTAACTGGAGTGAATTGAGAAGCTCAGACTCTCCCTGTGATGATATGCTTACTTCTTTTATGTCCTTTCAGATGTATAGCCTTTTTTTTTTTTTTTAAATCTTTGACCGACAAGATTCGTGTCATTTAATTGATTCAAAACCAACCAATTTTTTGCACTAAATCGAGAATGTCATATAGAAGTGTCAAATGCTTTTTAATATTCGAATTTTGATCCACTGATTACATTGGTTCCTTTGAGAGAGCTTTTGGATATAAAAATTCACTTTCTGCTTAGATTGGATGGTTACCTATTGAGCATATTCTTCTTATCTCTCAATGGAAGGTTACAAATCACATGGGCATTTGAGATTGCTTTCGCAATGATGTTCTTCAGTGTGGTTGATGTACCTGTCATCTGGCCAGTACTGCTTTCTACTGGGTCATGTTGTTTACGCTTACAATGAGGAGACAGATAATGCTTATGGTCAAGTACAAATATGTCCCAATTTCTTTTGGCAAATGGGTATGCTGAACCTTTTTTTCTTTCTTTTTGTGCATATCTGCTTCTCCAATTTTTTGCTTTGGATAGTTATTTTGCCTTTTGACTCTACTTCTTTTTTCATCAGCGCTATGATGGAAAGAGAGCATCTTCAACTGAGAGTGCGAGCTTTCCGAGGGATTAAATATTTCAAGTATGATCTATCTCTAGTTTTCGAGTAGGCTTGTCTTATCCCTGGTGTCATCCCAGCCGATGGAGCTTTCTCACAGCAAAAGATTGGCTCAAAAACTATTTTGGCATGTTGCCTAATAATACTCCACCTATCTTAAGGAGATCTTTTAGAAAGCCTACAAAAACCATCATGGAAACTTCTCGAGAGGAGTGTATTAATTGTAATTTTTCTGTCTTAGCTTTAATAAGGGGTAGTCCCAATTTGTTCTTTAGACATGTCTTTCTTTTTTTAATTGCTGCTGTCATTTTAATATAGCTGAAGTTCTTAGTTCCCTTTTTATTACCTATTTTGTGTTAATCTCCTCTTGTCCTTTATTAACTCTCCCTTGCCCATTCAATTTACGAGAGGATGTACTGTTGTAACATGAATTAGATTCGAAATCCTCATGATTTCTGTATCCAAACACTATTATAGGATTTCTCTTGGTGCTCGAAGGAGGATGATTATCAGTGATGGATGTCTTCACTTGCACGTTCATTGAGCGAGGACTCCATAGCATTAATTGGTAATGGTGTTGTTTTAGATGACGACCTTCTGCTGGAAGCTAAGATTGTTTTTGCTCTCAGACAATGAAAATGTCAGCCTTGTCCAGCTCAGAGTCCCTCTCTTGCTTGCCTTTCATGGGTTCGCAGTACATATGCCATCAGCCATGATTTGTTCTTATTTAAGATGGGAGCGGTCACCAGAAAGCTGCTTTAAAGATGCTTGTGGAGTTGTTAGGAGGCTTTGAGGTTTGTTTAAATGGCACAAGGCTTTTAGGAGTTGGTAGAACAAATCTGTTTGATCAACGTCCTCGCAGAAGTTGATCAAGTCGTCCATGAAGATTACATATGAGGTGATGTCGTTGCTGCAATCGAAGTGAGACTGCTCGAGGGCTATCAAGTGGAGGCAGAGTGACCTTGTCCCATCTTTCTCTTTCTGAATTTAAACACAGCATACCGAAGCTCTGTCGCACAGTAAATGAGCTGCTGCCGCCTCTTGTTGGTGACCCGGTTGAGTGTGACCGTCGCTTTGATCCATGCCCTTGGCTGTGGCTTCAGGCCCAAGCGAAGGAGGCTCTGCGGGAACTCTTTGGGGCAATGGAGCTCGCCCTGGTCTGATAACAGGTCAAAGGGGCTGCCGTAGCTGAGAGACTCCAGCTTGTTGCGGCTAAAGCTTGGTCAAAGGTTCATCCATCAGCATTAGAGGATCGAAGAACCAGAGTGCCAGCTTGGCCACGAGCTACTTATGGTTGGGGTTGTTGAGCTGGAGGTTGAGCAGCTGGTCAAGTATGAAAAGCAGGATCTGATTCTCGAGCATGATCATGTCCCGCTCGATCGTGTGCATATAAATTCTTGCATTAAGGAGACAGTCAATGCAAGGGTAGCCAAGTTCCTTGAACCCCTTGGCAACACCTTGCAACCGCTTGATCACGAAGTGCCCATCAAGAATCATCATCTCCACGAACTCGCTGCTGCTCAATGGATGTCATCCCCCTCGTAGCAGGCGCATATAGAGGCTTATCTCGTGACCGGTGCGCCTGAGGATGTGGTGGGGGCAGCGCCACTTGTGCCGGTCCATCTGGCAAGGGCACTTCTTACTGTGGTGGTACCGCCCGAGGGAGACAATTGGGGTGATGTAGGCCTTGTCCTCAACATCCTTGAGATAGTGCAGGATCCGATGGAGATGACCCATTCAGACTCAGGTGGCCTCAGCTTATCTTTGGAGACGTTTTCGCCCCAGATGTTCTCGACCACAATCTGAAGAGCCTCAAATGGTTTTTGCTGTAGATTGTGAACCGGGTGGTCCTGAGGCTGTTGGTGGTGGTGGTGGTGATCTATTAATTCTGTGGATGCATTGGAGGTTGATTTCTTGGGGAGTCCAGATTCCACAGTTTCTCTGAGCTAGAGAATGATTAAATACCAACTCGAGAGCTCTTTGTTGCAAACAGCAACAATTTTTGGTGAAGAATTTGTCTCTGTTTCTCTTCCTTTGCCATTCTTGCGTTTTAATCATTGAATTGCTGCTTTATAAGGAAATTGGACAAAGGGAGAGATTTTCCAACATCTACGCTCTGTTCGTTTTACGAAAAATATTTTTTGGATTTTTTTACGCTCGTTTCACGGTGATCAAGGAAAATATTTTCCATCAACGAAAAAAAGTCTTTAAAATAGGGAAAAATGTTTTTCAAGCAAGGGAAAACATTTTCCTCACTCATTTTTTCTTACTTTATACCTTTGCGAGCCGCTATTTCTTTTTTTTTTCTTTTTTAAAATATTAGAATTTTTTATTCTTATTCTTATTCCTTTTTTTCTCTTTTTTACTTTCTTTCTCTTTTTATTTTTTTCTTCTTTCTCAACCGCCGCTGGTGGCAACTGGCCACAAGCGAGCCTCAAGGCTGTCGGCCTCGAGCAAGCTCGAGCCTTTGGCTCATCGATCTAGCAAGGCTTAAGGCTTTGACCTTGCCACTTACAAAATCAGTGAGCTCAACGAGCTTGGTGAGCACACGCCTTTGGCTTGCCGATCGGTGAGCGCAAGCCTCTGGCAAGCGATGAGCTTGATCTCCAGCTCGTCTTTGGCTGGTCGCCAGCTGTCGCCATGGCTAGCAATTGACCAAAGAAGAAGTAGGTGGAAAAGAAAAAATAAAAGGAATAAATGAAAAAGTAGAAAGAAAAATAAAAATAAAATAAATAAAAATTTGATTTTAAAAAAGAAGAAAGAAAATAAATAATTTATTAAAAGGACTATATGGAGAAAAGTCAAATGGAATTTTTCATACCGAATAGCAGAAAATAACATCTAGTTCATTTTCAAGTTTCCACCAAATACTAAAAAATATTATCATTTTCCTCGAAAATGACTTCCAAAACACTACTTTTTCCTAGATTCAAAAGGAGCTTCATATGTATCATTTATCTTTATTGATTACTTTTAAGTTAATATTATCAATTGGGTAGAGTAGCTCGTATGGACCACTCATACGAAATAAAGAATAAACATTTGTGCAGAATCCGTTAGGTGTTGTTATTAACTTTTTTTAAAATAATTCTGCCATTTGTATTCCTTGAATCGCCAATCACTCATCAGCATCAATTGAGATAAATTGAGTATAATAAAATCAATAGTGAGTTCGCACAAATGAAGGAACAACTGACCCAATAGTCAATTTCTTAATTATTATTTACCACAAACGGGGAAAGTTGAGGCCTTTTTCATAAGAAGAAAAAAGAAAAGAAAAGTTGAGGTTGGTGTTACTATTGTTTCTTCTCAATTTTGGGTCAGAAGTTTGAATCTCTTAAGGCACACCACTTGGTCATTGAGGTCATTTTTTTAGGGAAAATTATCGGTTGAGGCAATACATTTCATTTTCAGATAAATCCAATTTCACCATTATTGCACTAATGTCGTCAGTTGTTACTTGTTATAAACATTTAGGTCCATTGCACATGTGATAACTATGTTCCTATGCTTTTGACTTTAATTATGATCCATTACTTTTTTTGTGATGAAAGGTTCAGAGCATACCATCTACTCTGCCGGGGGATGACACCGACAGACAAAAAAACATAAATGAATACACAAATTTTATCCGTTGGACTACAATAGTTTAAGGTGGACTATCTACCTTAGAAAGTTCCCACACAATCAAGGCACAACCCGAGATTAGATCTCAAGCAGTAGTGGCACTGCAGAAAATCATCCCAAGCTCCAAAGGCAAAATCTAAGATTTATTAATTGCAGGAGGGGGAAATTATAGTCCTTTATCCAAAGGTTGACCTGAGGATTGGGAGTAGCCAAAAATATAAAAATAAGAATAAAAAAAAAACAAAGAAATTGCACCACATAATTTGATTAATCAAGTTCGATATTTACATATCAGATAATTAACACTGCATGAAAAATTAAGAACGTGGCCTATAATAGGCATAGACTGCATAGAAGGATTGTATACAAGTAAGCACAAGTAAAACGAAAGCAGCAATTAAAGAAATGATTGACCAGGGATTGTCGAAGTACTTGTTCTTGAGAATAGCTACCCAGGCGTTCCACTTGCGGGTGAGCGAGGCTCTCAAGATACTCCACAAGAACGCGAGACAGAGCCATATCCCAGCATAGCATGCATCCGAAGTGGGACCATAGGAATTTAAGGAAATAAATCCATAGTAGTATGCCCTCAGTTCAATAGATATGTCCCAGAGATAACTGTCTTTTTGGTCGAAGGCCACCTCCTGGCAAAGCTGGCGGAAGAGGTCAGCCATCTCGGTGTCACTCCCAAGGCAGTGCTCAATGATCCCGCAGTCACGGAGGTACCGGACATCCTCGGGGGAGTTGATCAAGTTGTGCATGAAGATTACATATGAGGTGATGTAATTGCTGCAATCGAAGTGAGACTGTTCAAAAGCTATCAAGTTGAGGAAGAGCGACCTCGTCCCTTCGTGGATCTTAAGGGCCGGGATCCTAAGGATCCCGTTCTTGAACTGGATGTCACCCCAGCTGCTGCTCTCATCTCTCAACCTGATCTCGATCCCGGCTTCCCGGAGCTCAGTCAAGCAGAAGATGTGCTGTTGCCGGCTCTGTGACCATTGCTTGGTATTGGACCGCTTCGGTCCCAGGTGCAGGAGGCTCCACCGGAGCACTTCGAGGCAATGGACCTTGCCATGGTCGCATAACGGGTCGAACTTCAATCTTTCGCTGTCGTCCCTCAGTATTTCGTTGTCATCCTTCAATATTTCGCCATTGTCCTTGCCAAAGAGGCTGAGCATCAGCATCAGAGTGTCACAGAACCTCGGAGGGTCGAAGAACTGGATCGCCAACTTGGCCACGCGCCCCTTCTGTTTGGGGTCCCCGAGCTGGAGACTGAGCAGCCGATCAAGTATGAAGAGTGGGATCTGATTCTCAAGCATGATCATGTCCCGCTGGATCTGGAGTATCGATCCCCGCATTGAGAAGACAGGGTCATTGGGAGGGTAGCCGAGTTTCTCAAACCCCTCGGTGAATCCACAGAGCAGCTCGATCACAAAGCAACCGTCGAGAACCAACATCTCCACGAACTTGTCGTGGCTCACGATATCCTTTCCTCATAGCAGCGCGAGCTCTCCGCTCGACCTTCTTCACCGAGTCTAGATAGAGGCCTATCCCCTGACCGGAGCGCTCGAGGATGCGGTGGAGGCAGCGCCACTTGTGCCTCTCCATATGGCGGAGGTGCTCGTCACCATGGTGGTATGGCCCAAGGGAGACGATCTGGGGGACCCAGGCCTTGTCCTCCCCATGCTTGAGATGGCGTGGGATCCGGTAAATGGAGAGATTTGCCCACGAGCCTGGCACGTTGTCTTGGCGACCTCGCGTGAGCTTCTCTTCGATGGAGAGCTTCTCATCGATGGAGATGACCCACTCGGACTTGGGAGGCCTCGGCTCATAGTCAGGGACGATCTCACCCTCATAAGATGATTTCTTGAGGTGTCGAGATTCCACAGTTTCTCGGAGCTTGAGAGTGAGCAAATACCAACCCAAGAGGAGCTCCTTGTTGTAAACAGCAGCCATTTCTTGTGAAGAATTGGTATGTGTTTCTCTGCGTTTGCCTTAAATGGGTTTACCGCCTTTCAATTGATGCTTTCTAAGCTCGTTCTGTGAGTTGCTACTTTAATGACTAAAGGGTTGTGGACGCATTTCTCCCCCGAAACGAGCTTTATAGTATTGTAGGCCTTCGGAAGTCAGGTTGATTTCGTCATCGTACTGATAATGTGAAAGCATGACTAATAACACGCCCCACCTTACCCATACATGGTACAATCGGACACCTCATGCGAACGGTCGGGTTTTATTTTTGCCCCGCTTAGCCTTTTAGTTAGATTTAATAATTTAATTATTAATGGGAGAAATAGGTTAGTCACATATAGCAGCATTTTGCGTGCAGGAATCTAATCTCTTCGGATCCTTTCTCTTTCACAAAAAATGTGCACGTACACATCTCGGTGCCAATTGTTGGAACTTTATCACAATGAATGGACAATTTGCTGCAGTCACACCGTGGGCAAGTCAATTGCGTCTTTTGAAGCAAAGAATAATTATTCATGTAAAATAAATAAGACTTCTTACTTTTCATGAATTATTTTGTAAAAAATTCCATCAATGGGTATTCTTACAAAGATATCGTGATATTTTTCTCTTTCCATACATATGTGTGTAATTGCTTCAGATACATTGAAAAGTTTGTTCTATTAACTAATGATTCAAATATTTTGTGCAAAGAAGATTTTGTGAAATCTTTTAGATGTTAACTTTTTACAAACACACCTTGTGTGTGCACGCTTTTGCTAGTAATAATAGTAATAAAAGATATCATCTCTTAATTGTCCTTGAACCTTAAACAAAATTTTCAGGAAATAGTTTCTCCATGTGATGGTTCACGTAAGCTTGGTACCGCGATCATAAATTTTTCTAGATCAACAGTCATAACTTGGAATAAATAAAGACCAGAATGTCTTTTTCTAGATCAACGGGACATTTGTCAGGACTTGAAATCTTAGAATAAATAAAGACCAAAATGTCTTTTATTGAATCAACAAGATAGCGGTCCGAACTTAAAATCTTGGAGTAAACAATGACCAGGAAGTCTTTTTTAATATCAATTTATATGGTGGTCCCCGAAGGCCTAATAATGGGATAATCGTTAAAAGTCAAAATCTTGGAACAAACAAAGACTAGAAAGTCTTTTTCTAGATCAATTCATACTAGAAAGTCTTTCTTTTTCTAGATCAATTCATACTAGAAAGTCTTTTTCTAGATCAATTCATACTCTATAGATAAAGAATAAACTATTAATCAATCTCATTTATATTTTTATTTTTCTTGATGCTAAAAGACAAATAGCTTAGCTGTTCGTTATTAAATGTTCGTCCATCATACTAATTAGCAACTTGGATTTATTTAATATGTGAGCACTCTCTTAGGTGTGATAGCAGCCGAGTGTGGAAATTAGTCACAAATGAAAAATAAATAAAGAGTTTGTAGAAATTTGGACATTATAAGATCTAATGGCTTAAGATGTTTAAACAAACCACTACCCTCTTTAATTTCCTTTTCCCAATATCATCTCTCTTAAGATAAACATGTTTGGCAAAATAAATTAGTTAAAAATGTGAGAAGCATTAACCTTTTTATACTTCAACTCTTGTCGACACCTAAATTTTGGCAATCTAGTCATTTATTTATTGCATAAAAATTAGGGATTAATTTTAACCCCTACAAAAAATTAATTAGTTACATAGCATATAATTTTAAGTGCATTTATTTTTAATTTGCATTTACATTGGACCGATGACAGATGGGTTTGATTTGGTGGTTCTGAGCTTTAAATTGACAGGCTGGACTAAGTCCACGAATGGAGCGAATTGGCCCAAGCCCGTTTTTTTTTAATGATAAAAAATTACCTTGTGGGAAAATAGAGATTTGAAATTTTTCAGGATATGATGGGGATTTTTCAATATCATCGGATAGGGCAGGTGTGACAAAAATATGGCGAGCTTATCTTTGCAGGATTCGGAATTTGGGAAAAATCTTGGATTCTTATCAATGTGTGATACAATCGGTGAAATATTGCGTTAGGAAGAAATCTTCGTGGATGTTGATTTAAAACTCTAGTCCATTCGCCTATAAATAGGATGATATACCACAGAAGAGAGGGGGCCACACATTGAATATACGGCCACACAAAGGGGTTCTATTTTTCGGGGCTTTTCTCTCGGTTTTCTAAGTCATAAATTCAACACAAAAAAGAGAAAAAATATTTGTATTTTTCATTTTTTTCTTGATGCTAAATGACAAATGGCTTTGCTGTTCGTTAATAATTGTTCACCCATCACACAAACTAGCAACCATAGATTTATTTAATATGCGAGCACTCTTTTAGGCATAATAGCGGCTGACCATGAAAATTAGTCACAAATGAAAAAAAATGAAGAGTTCATAAAAATTTGAACATTACAAGATCTAACAGCTTAAAATGTTAGAACAAACCGTTACCCTCTTTAATTTTTTATCCCCGATATTATCTCTCATAAGATCAACATGTTTGGCAAAAGAAATTAGTCAAAAATACGAGAAGTCTTTATCTTTTTATAATTCAACTCTATTATTACTCGTCCGAAAATTCAATTAGAGCATTTAGCTTAATTTTCCCATAAGAATTGTTTGAAAAATTAGAGCATTTAGCTTAATTTTCCCATAAGAATTGTTTGAAATTAATTTTCTTCAGATCTCACACAGAAATTTCAACATATGCATGAAGCGGTTCATTAAAATAGCTTGTACTTGTGGTGGTTCAAGTGAGTTTAGTAATGTGACCATAAAGTTTTTCTAGATCAACGGTCAAAACTTAGAATATTGCAATAAACGATAACCAAAAAGTTCTTTTTTCTAGGTCAATTCATACGGTGATTCACAAAAGCCTAATAATGGAACCACTGTCAGAACTGAAACCCTGCAATAAACAAAGACTCTGTGTAGATCAATTCATATTCCGTTTATAAAGAATTCCAATTAATCAGTCCTTGATATCTTGGGATAAACAAAGAACAAAAGGTACCTTTTTTTATATCAATTCATACTATATCCATAAAGAACGACCAATTAATCAGTCTCATTTATATTTTCTTTTTCTTTTTCCTTGATGCTAAAAGACAAATTGCAGCAGTGATGATGCATATGCTTTAATCTTCACCAAAAAAAAAAAAGACAAATTGCTTTGCTGCTCGTAATAATTGTCGCCCATCATACAAACTAGCAACCATAGATTTAGTCAATGTGTGAGCACTCTCTTAGGTGTAAAAGTGGCTAAGCATGAAAATTAGTCACAATTGAAAAAAAAAATTGAAGAATTCATAAAAATTTGAATATTATAAAGTCTAACGGCTTAAAATGTTAGAACAAACTGTTACCCTCTTTAATTTTGTATCCCCGATATTATCTCTCTTAACATAAATATGTTTGACAAAAGAAATTAATAAAAAATGCGAGAAGTCTTTGTCTTTTTATACTTCAACTCTATTATTACGTGTCTGAAAATTCAATTAGAGCATTTAGCTTAATTTTCCCATAAGATTTGGTTGAAGTTAATAATCTTCGGATCTCACATAGAAATTTCAACATATGCATGAAGTGGTACAATAAATAGTTTGTACTCGTAGTGGTTCAAGTGAGCTTAGTAATACGACTTTAAAGTTTTTCTAGATCAACGGTCAAAACTTAGAATTTTGGAATAAACAAAGACCAAAAAGTTCTTTTTTCTAGGTCACTTCATACGGTGATTCACAAAAGCCTAATAATGGGACTGCCATTAGAATTGAAACCTTGAAATAAACAAAGACTAGAAAGCCTTTGTGTAGATCAATTCATATTCCTTTTATAAAGAATTACAATTAATCAGTCTTGGAATCTTCCAATAAACAAAGAACAAAAAGTATTTTTTTTAGATCAATTCATACTTTGTCCATAAAGAATGACCAATTAATCAGTCTCGTTTATATTTTTCTTTTTTCTTGATGCTAAAAGACAAATTACTTTGCTATTCGTCATTATTTGTTCACCCATCATACAAACTGGCAACCATAGATTTATTTAATATGCGAGCACTCTCTCAAGCACACTAACGGCCGAGTGCGGAAATTAGTCACAAATGAAATATGAATCAAGAGTTCATAAAAATTTGAACATTACAAGATCTACCGGCTTAAAATGTTAGAACAAACCATTACCCTCTTTAATTTTTTCTCCCGGATAACATCTCTCTTAAGATAAACATGTTTTGCAAGAGAAATTAGTTAAAAATGTGAGAAGTCTTAACCTTTTTATCCTTCAACTCTATTATTACTCCCCCGAAAATTCAATTAGAGCATTTAGTTTAATGTTCCCATAAAGTCGGTTGAGATTTATTGTCTACGAATCTCACACAGAAATTTCAATATATGTTTGAGGTGGCTTAACATATACTTTGTCCACGTGGTGGTTCACGTGAGCTTAGTAACGTGACCAGAAAGTTTTTCGAGATCTGTGGTCAAAACTTGGAATCTTTGACAAAACAATGACCATAAAGTTTTTTTTAGATCAGTTCATATGGGGGTTCACGAAAGTCTAATTGGACTACCGTGAAAACTAGAAATCTTGAATTAAACGTGGACCATGAAGTCTTTTCTAAATCAATTCATATTCTTTACATAAAGAATTCCAATTAATCAATCCTAAAAATCTTGGAATACACAAAGGCTAGAAAGTATTTTTATAGGTCAACTCCTGCTCTATTCATAAAGAATAACCAATTATCAATCTCATTTATATTTTTCTTTTTTCTTGATGCTAAAAGACAAGTTGCTTAGCTGTTCGTTATAATTGTTAATCCATTATACAAATACAAACTAGCAACCTTAAGTTTATTTAATATGCGAGCACTTTTTTAGGCGTAATAGCAGCCGAATGTGGAAACCAGTCACAAATGAAATTTAAATAAAGAGTTCATAAAAATTTAAACGTTAAGATCTAACGGATTAATATGTTTAGAATGTATATTAGATTGGAAGCACCCCAATTCCTTTACCTCGGAGAAGACAAGGTACTGGTAGCAGCATCATTTTTTGGGTTTATAATACTTTTCCTATTCCCAGTATTAGAGCTTGTTCTTTGTTCCGGAAACTCAGCACCGGGACATAGTGACTCTGTTTCTTTTTGGAAGCAGCGACGCCTTGGCTAGAGCTTCTCCTTCAACCAATGCATCATCATCAGCTGCATACTCCCACAATCTGGCCAATTTAAAAGTAATGGAAATGATAGACAAAATGACACCACAAAAAACAAGAACCAGCCAAAAATTATCCATGTAAAAACTGGCCCAATACGATTAATCTCTCTGTATAAGCTTCTGCAGAGTAAAAATGGACTAAGACAAGAAGATGCATAATATGAGCTTTTATGCACCACATTTCTTGGAGGACGAGATTGACCCAGAACTGTTGCTGGAAGCCTTACGCATGTAGAAGGACGTGTTGAGTTTCTAACATAAGGCTCACTACTGCTCATGGGCCTGGAAGTATCAAGCACATATATTTCACACATAATCAATTGACCTGACTTACAAACTTTTTCAGGACTCCTTCCGGGGAGAGGCCCCTAGAACTAGCAACATATCTTTCTAGAATTCTTTATCCACTACCAACTGTTTTGAAAGTTTAAACTGTTAGATAAAGGTGAATAAATGGTTTAATATTTAAATATTATAATGCTTCCTTGCAGATTTAGTCTAATTTTTTAACTAGTACTAAGTGTGAAAATTTAGTTGGGGTGACAAAGTGAGGCATGGAAAAATTCGAACTTAAGACCTTCAATTTTGATACCATTTAAGATTTTGTGAAATTATACCAACTATTCTAAAAGCTTAAGTTATTGGATGAAGGTGAATGTGTGGTTTCTTATTTAAATATTCTAACAAGGCTTAATCTGAGGTAAATCATTTTGCTACTCGATGAAGGAATTTGTCAAGAAACTATTGTCATTCCTTTCATACATCCGCTGCCTTGAATCAAGTGAAGCTGCTGGGGTGTAAACTGTTTTACACAACTTCTCGCGGAGGTCCACAACATCGCCTTCGTCATCACTCAGAGTTTTTTCAAGATGAATTTCTTTCGCAAGAATTTGAAATGATGGTACACTTTATTAATTCGCATGTCTTGGTAATCCGACAGCAAACGATTATAGTTAGATATCAATTAATGAAGATAACAAAAGTTTTACTATCTCCAGAAAGAGAAGATAAATTATGATTTACTCCATTACTATCTCTACCTGACAAGGAAATATCTCCTCGATGTTTGCAAGATGCCGACATATCAGCATACAACTCTACTAGACACAAACCGACGGTGAAAAATCATCGTCTTTGGAATTGGAAAGGTTGCAGAACAGTAGCATATATGATGATAACCAGCACCAAAAGATATATGGATGAATGACACATCGAACAAAACAAAACGGGAAAGAAAGTCTCATGAGAATACACGGACCTTTTATTCTAAGGTTGTCTCCACGCAAAGGGTACGATCAGTATTACAACCAAATCTATTTCTTACTGAGCACTTTCTCTCAACTGACACCTAATCAACTTTCAATTTATTCAATGTTATTTCTAAACTTGAATTAATTGAAAGATAATATTGAATATTTTCATATAATTCAAGAATTAAGTTAAATATGTACCAAAAATTTATAAACTACATTGAACAACTTTCACCACATTGAATAAATTAAAAATTCAAGAACTACATTACATATTGAGTCAAAGTGCATGAACCATTTGAGTTATTTTTCCTAAAAAAGTCCAATAACATTCATGGATCTAAAATCAGCAAATCTCAAAGAAAAATGCCATAGCTCGACCACAAAAGAAACTACAGGCAAACCCTCACTTCCAAACTTCAAGAGATTTTGCGGAATGATGAGGCAAAACCTGGAAGACACGACCTTAAACAGTAATGAGGGAGAATTTCCAAATATCGATGTACAACGAGAAAAATGTAAAATGCAAAGAAATAAATTTAATTAAATATCAAGTTTCACACCTTGAATCCATATGGCAGTTTGGATGGGCTAGTATGACTTAAAACATTTTCAATTTTCATGTTCATCAATAATGAAAACAGAAGAAAAATTTCACTGCTCTTATTGAATGAAAATTGCACCAAATTATATTGGTGTTTTATTTTTTTTTTCTTGTCAAAAATATATATGACGAGATTAAGAAAATAATGTTGTACAAGTAACGACTTGGTAAAACGGTCTTTCTGAGCAAACTTCTATAAAGGCGGTGGGGCTTCATTGTTTGAGAAGCTCACAGAAACCTCTCGAAGCTCTCTTTCTCCTCCTAAAATCCGAGAAGGTGAAGGCAAATTTGAATTAAATTCCACCTCTGGTTTTAGCTTTACCCGCCGTTCTATCTTTATAATTTGGTTTTACAGGAATCACCTTTGAGAGCTCAGTTAGCATTTGAGAAGGAAGACGGCTATGATCGCAAGCACATCTGCGGTAGTTCTGTAGCAGAGTTGAGCATCAAACAGGTATCCCGCTTGCCCTTATGCACTCTGGGGTTCGTGCCCACCAATTGCTTGAAAGAATGCCAATTACAGGTCGGATGGATTTTGCGCTCATTACGTGGAATCCCTTATCCGTTGATGAATCGATATGTTGCCCTTTTCTCATCGGGCCATGCTTTGTGGATAGGTTTTCAGCTTGAGGACCTTGACTTACGATGGAAGTTAGTCTTTGATAGTTCCTTGTACAACTAAAATGTTGCATAGTTGATTAGGTGCTTCCTCAGTGTGTACGGCCAAAAGAATAATTAATCTTAAATGGACGAGAATGTGGGGTCCTCTTTGCCAGAAGATATTCTCGATCAGTTGTTTGCTTATGCTAAAACCACAAGTCTAGCGGACGCCTTATAAGTTCTTGTGAAAATATCAAGAAATGCAGACGGGCGAGCGGATCTAGCTTCAAGGAGTGTCTTTGCTTTGGTACTTGATCTAATTCAAGGACACTCGCAATATTTGACTGAACTTCTGGTACCATCACTGCAGCTTCTGAGGAACCTATGTGCTTGGAGAAGTTGTAAATCAGAATACTTTCATTGAGAAGAATGGAGTTGGGATCAATTTGACTGTCTTGAGGGCTCTGATGCACACTCCTGCCTTAGATTGAGGAGCCATCAGGATAGCCTTGCACACTCTAGCAAATGTCTCATTGGCTGGAGAGAGACACCAGCAAACGATTTGGGTTCAATTCTTTCCGAATGAATTTCTCATGCCAGCAAGAATTTGGAGCCAAGACAAAATTGATCCTTTGTGTATGATACTATATACTTGTCAAGATGGGAACCCTATATGCTAGGCAGAGTTGTGTGGAGATCCTGGTTTGTCTTTGGTGTTAGAAATTGCTCGGACTGCTTCAATAAGTACGTTCCATTTTCGCTTGCTTCTCTTTAGGCCACTTTCTCAAGTTCTTTTCTTCACACTCTGATTGAAACTAATTGTGTTCTTGTCTTTTGTCACATGATGTCATATTCTCTCATTTGACGGTTGGATTTCAAGAAGAATGGTTTAAATTGCTTTTCTCAGTCATCTGCTTAGAAGAAGCACATTTACCTACCTTATTTATCAAACTAGTTGTTGCTTCTGCTGATGACAGTAAAAAAGTACAGTTGCTGTGATGAGTTTTTACTAGATCAAGTGTTTCTCATTAGCATCCCGTGGGAGAATAAATGTTGTCACCATCTCTTTACATTCTTTGATTATTTCAGAAAAGGAAGTGGGTAGCGGGCTTATTGATTTTTCCAGGGGAGGGCATGTTAGGTGTTCCAACAGGGTCCTCTCCTAGTGATGTCCTTGGTCACACACCATGTTGAGAGAGATTTGCGCACAGGACGGTGCACAAGGACCCATGGGAAATAAATAAGACACAACAGGCGCACTTCTCTCCCAGGGTCTTTTGGATTCGATTCTGAATTTGCTTCGTGAACTTGAGCCTCCTGCAATTATCAGAAAAACCATTAATCAGGGTCAGCACCAAGGGAATGCAGCAACTGAAACAATGCCCTTACAAAAGGTTTTGGAGAGACATTGTTGCAGTCACTGTACTGGATTATCATGAAAAGCAATTAGATGAGATCATTATGTCGTTTTAGGAAATCTAAATTGGTGTCTACATATGATTTAGATGATGCCTATCTAAAAAATCGAGCCAAGAGAAGAGAAAAAAGTACAGTATTAAGCACTATTATATCTTATAAACAAACCTTGTAACAGCGTATTATATTTTTATGTAGAGCGTCTTTTACATTTTAAATTATTATTCCTATAATCAAGTGTTGCAACTATTATAACTATTTTATAAAAAATACTGACTCATTAAGGAAATTACAATTTAGCTTGTCATATATTTATTAACAGATATTTTCATTTTCAAATTTCTGAAGAGATTAAAAAAAAGATTTAAAAAATACATGTAGACAAACAGAAATAATCGTAGCCAAAAAAATTATAATTTATCTTAAGCTAACTTCGATTATATACTTTAAAGAGATTTCTTTACTCATGTTATTTAATTTTTACGAAGGAATGGATTGAAGAAATCACCGCTCGCAGATAATTAAAGTGTTCAATTGATAGAAATAAAAAGTTTGAGGGCTTAATTGCACAATTTACATAAAAATAGGGGAAATTAGAATATTACCAAAAATTTCGAAATGCAAAAAACGTGCATAAGTTGATATTTCCCTCCTGCTCGTCCGCCCTCCGTCCGCAACTCCAAACCTCCTCTCTCTTCAAAAAACCTACAAACCTGCGACCTCGTTCAACCCTCTCTCTCTCTCTCCCCAAGAAAACCCACAACCTGCGACAGGTACTTGCGATCGTTGGTGGGTAAGCGCCAGCGAAAAAAAATATCGAAAATCGCGGACCCGGCAGCCCGGCTTGTGACGTACGCGAAGAGGCGCGAGGGCCTCTTCAACAAGGCCTCCGAGCGCCATGGTCCTTGTCTTCTCCCCCGATGGCAAGCCCTGCTCTTTCGGCAACCCATCGGCCGAAGAGATAATCGCCCGCTACCTCCGGACCGGCGACGCGATGCCGCCAATGGCTCTAACGGAGTGCGCGGAATGGGCCGAAACAGGGTTGGACGACTGCGCGGGAAAAGCTAAAGGCGTTGGAGGATGATTCACAATTCAAGTTCGGTGTGGGCTATTCTCATGTTCTGACCGATGAGGAGATGAATTCGACATTCGAGAGTCTCGAAGGTCAAGGCCCCGCGTTGTCGGCTCTTTCGACGGACGACGGCGGTTTCTTGTCTTCGCTGGAGAACTCGGCAGGTGGCGGCGGAAATTTGGCAGTGGAGCCCGCTCTCGCGCCCTTCGATCTTGGGGATTCTGGGTTTGGTCCGGACGACTTTCTGAATCTCTTGGATGACGGCGAGCGTTTCTTGGCTTCGCCGGAGAACTCAGCCGTCGGCAGCGGAAATTTGTCGGTGGAGCCCACTCCCGCACCCTCCGATCTTGGGGATTCTGGGTTTGATCCGGATGACTATCTCAATCTCTTGGAGGACGGCGTGGTTTTTAGACTTCACTGGAGTACTCGGTCGTCGGTGGGAAGCTCGGGCGCCGACGGAGATTTCGCGAGACCCGAGGAATTGGGTGTCCGGATGTGAATATGAATACACAAGTCTTTCTTCCCGTTATTGGAGGTTTGTTTGTAAAAACAAAAGTGATTTTTCCTTGTCCCACATAGAAAAAGTGAGAGAAAGTGGGCCAATTAATAAGTGTGAAATTTTTTTGTGGAGTTAAAAGGAATAATTGGGTGATTATTTGGTGTAATTAGCATTTTAATCGATTCAAAGGTTGCCTTTTGTTTATGAGAATTTTCGAAAATAAAATATAAAATGAAAATTCGAAATTTTATTTATTTAAAAAAATTTATTACTCTGAATTTTGTTTGTGTCTTTTCAAGACAACCTTTGGAAAAATTACTTAATCAGCTTGCAACTTTTTCCAAAGGATTGCAATTAGGGATGCATTTGTTAATCCGAACAATTTTCAAAAGGACGTGTTTGTTCAATTTTTTGGAAATTTTTTACGAAAAGTTGCATGTAAGACTGTTTTATTTATATACTTGTCGTTTTCAGAAGAAACGGTGTGCTCATTTTCCAAACCTTCATTAAAAAAAAACAGCAACCAAATTTTCGATTGTTTCCTAAAGAGACCCTGGATAAATACTAGAATTGCTATCTAGTATTCCCATTTGAGACTTTGTTGTATCTTGGAGGATTTTTTCCGATGACCATTAGCAACTTTGTGGGGCAAATAAATTCTTAAAGAAAGTGATATGACGCCTCAAAGTCCAACTTGAGTACTCTGAATATCCGTCTTCATTATTCTACCCAGTTCGAAGCCATATTTTTCCAACACTTCCTCATATATGTACAATATGCCGAGGGTTACATGTGTCGTGGACATTCCCTATCTTCATTAGGGTTTTTGTACATACGAAGAGCAGAGACGATGAACATAAATAAAAATTAGGGTATTCTTCAATTCTTGAGTCCGGAGCGGATCAATAAAAATTCGGTGTTTTTTTTGGTTCTATTCTTGCATCTTCTTCTTGCTGGTGATGATGATGTCTGCGTGTGGGTTTCATTTATTGTTCTTTCGCTGTTAAGTTGATGAAGAAGAATAAAAAAAAAAAAAGAGGAGGAGGAGATGGAGGCCATAAAAATCGGTTAGGCCCAATCCATGAGATGGGCCCACTCCTCGATGGGCCCATTTTCACAGCTGAATTGCATCTACATCTCACTCGTTGGGCTTCATTTCGGCTTCAGTTTCATCGTTTAATGTGTAGTTTGTTTCCCTTCTTCTTCGATCCGAAATGGTGTGGCTGAGAGCGTTTCGGCCGAGCGGCGACGAGATTGTCAAAGTTTCAATTTCATCAGACGCATCCCTGGCTTGTCTCCGCGGATGCGTGGGGTCCAACGTTGCTGTCTGGAATTGAGAGCATCGTCAGCTAGTTCATTGTGCATTTTCAGGTTTTACCATGTGCGTGATGATGGTGGTGGTGGGTTGTTGTGGTTTTAGGTAATTTATGAACTGAAAATTGGCGGCGTCAAATGAAGTTGGAGAAGCTTGCCAAAGGAGAATCAGGTGCATACAATTTGATTAGATTCTGATAATTAAAAAAGAAGAAGAAGAAGAAGAAGAAGAAGAAGAAGATAGGAAGTGAGTCATGATGAAAGCTCGTTCTAGTTGCAGCAGATGGCATTGGTTGTATAGGCATTTGTTTGGATGCTACTTGGATATTAGTCGCAGCTTAGTAGCAGCCAGAGTTGAGTAAATCCGTGTCAATGTCTAACCGCATCGACCGAAATGTTGGAGCATTGAACACTGATTCCGATAACGAAACAGATATATGTTACTGGCCCAAAGCTCATATGCTCAATGAAGAGGTTAATTTGAAGCATACAAGCACAATTCTTTTCATGGGCCAAACACTTTCAAAGCGATTCTTTTTCTGCAGACCTATCGGTCGGTGGTCTTGTACAATGAACTTCTGCATTAATGATTTCTTTTGTTTGGGTTCTTGTAGAGTCTAAGGGTAAACATGTTTTAGGGAACAAGTCATGGACAGAGGAAGTCCAGCTATTGACTTTACTTCACGAAACTGCCGCATGAATGTTATTGTCCTGACAATTTCTTTTCGCAAAAAACTAAAACTGATATTGCTTGATCATTCCTTTGCTCTTCCGTTGCTCTCAATGGTATCTATTGCCTATTGCCAGCTTTGCTTTCCACGTCTTTTCTTTTTTTGTCCTGTCGATGCTCGATGGAAGCCTAGTCCTCATTGAAAACCCATTTAAATTTTGATGAGTAATGACTTTCCATGGATTAATTTATAAATGCCCCGAAAATCGAGTTTCTTATTTCTCTCCTATGTGTTCCTCTATTGATGTTTACTTTTCTCTTTGGCCGACGGATAAGTGGGGCCAGTGATACCCATTTACAGTAACCTCAGGATTTTTAATTTCTTCAGAAGCATTGATGTAATGGCTGAAGATATGAATTGGGAACGTAGAATATATATCATGTTTGCCCATACTGAATGGTAATGATAGTATTCATTAGGTTTTGTCTCACAAATAAATATGAATCAACATTTGATGAATGACGAGAAACAAAGTATCCACATGAAGATTCTGAAAGACCCCTTTTGTATCTCCAAGAGTTTTTTTTTTTTTTTTTTTGGTCGAAAGAGATTTCTTTCATTACTTCGTAGGAACAAAACGAGGACATTTACCCAAGTCCAAACATAAAAGAGACGTAAGACAGTGAGAAGGATGAGACAGCCAGTTCGTTGCAAGGGAATCGTCGCGGCAAGCCTTCGCGATCCAGTCCGCGATTTGGGCAATTTGTTACTCAAATATTAGTCTTTTGGAAATTGTTTCACTGGGAGATGCTGCGCAGAGCAATCATGAGCCTTATAGCTCCTAAGTCTGCGGCGCTGAAGATCTAACTAATGCATTAAATAGTACCTGAACTTTCATGATTAAGATATGTAACATCTGATATTGGAAGTAGTTGGTCATTTGTTGTGTCTTTGAGGTACTGCTTGAAAATTTATATTTCCTCCTTTCACTTGTCGTATCGGTTGCTAGAATCAAGAAGCCTAAGGCAGGAGGCGAAGCCAAAAACAAGGAGCGTGGAAATGTCACGGCCCAGAATTTCACTTTCCGTGAGTTAGCTTGGGCCACGAAGAGTTTCTAACGGGAGTGCTTGTTGTGGCGAAGGTGGATTTCGTCGAGCATACAAAAAACCCTCCAGGGGACTGGGCAGGAGACAGAGGGGCTTCTACTCGCTCTCCCTCTTCTTAATCTTCGAAAAATGTGAGGCCTATGAAATCACGCTTTCCTTTTTCCGTCAGGTGGTTGCCGTCGAGCAACTCGACAGACATGGACTACAACGAAATAAGGAGTTCCCCGTCGATGTCCTCATGTTGAGTATTTTGTCAGACTTAAATTTGGTATTTGGCATCCCACATTGGTCTCACTAATTGGCGGTTGACATATTTTCACATCATATATCTGCTTGTGCAGTTAGGACTCCAGTAAAGATGGTTCGACCATCCCTTCCTAAAAAAAGGTTGTTTCATCCTGGAAAGAACATGAGTCTGAGAAGATTTACAACAGCAGTTACTGAAAGCGAGATGGGGAACTCACTTGTTGTATAGATCTCTAGGTCTGGCCCGGAGGACTTCGGTGATCTCTCCTGAAGAGAAGGGGTTTTGTTGCTGTAACTTTGTACATGTAATCTCATCATGGTTCATTTTCTTGCAATGATTTTAGCAGCATGTATACGGCTTTTTTTATTACACCCCAATTTAAGTTGAAAAGAAATAACATTTAAATTGCACCCAGTTAGGTCTGACTATCCGCTTATGGCTTTTCTTGTATTAAACGATTGAAAATTCATTCTATCCTGAAAATCATGAATGTAACTTCCTAAAGTATAAGATCACAGACTAAATGGAATTCAAATAAAATTTTCTTGAGACTTAACAACCTATCTGACAACCGTATTTTCCAACCATTTTTATCTTTCATCTTTTATTTTTTTCCGTTTATTTCTATTAATTTTTTTAATAGTTATTTCTTTTTGTTTCCCTTTCTCAGTCCATCTTCTCTGATGCAACAGCCTCTCAACTCCCTTTCTGCTTTCCTTTAGTCTTCTTCTATGTCTAAACATTCAGCACTCACTGACCAATCACAGGTGGAACTTCATCGACACAGGTTCTACACCTTAATCAATAGACCATACATGAACTACGTCAGAGAACAACGCGCCCCGGTATTGCGATAAGAACAGTGCAACACAAACATGCTTTCCTCCATTATCATAGACCTCCGGCCACCACAAAACTCCCACCACAATTGCAGATGACCACGCAAACACACTCTAGTATAGGGAACTCAGACAGAAAAAGAAACAACACAGCGAGAGAGAATATCAGGACCAGGCATGGCGACCAAGAGAAACATACCGATAGTGAGAATCATAACACCAATTCAATGACAAATGAATATCATATTCCAACGGAAGACGACCCATAAATGAGGCCTTAATGAGTCAAGAACAGGTTGGATTGAGGTAACGTGACTTTCGGTTCAAGGGTTGAATAGAAGCATATCCTAATTTATTTAGTTCAAGCATTTCGTCAAACAAGTGAGATGCATTTCGATAAATGAACTTGTACTCATAGAAAGCGACGATTCAATTTCAGATCATCACAATACACCTTCAAGACATTAAAAGAGCTTCAGGCACAACCCATTTTCTCTTAAACATCGAAGTTTCGAAGTACTTCAAACTTCCCACCAGAGAACAGGGCAGAAAGAGGAGCGGCGGAAATTGACGGCCCCAGCGGATTTCTGGCAATTGAGAACGACGAGGAAGATAGAAATCGGCTCTCCTCCCAAAATCATGCTCTGTTTTCGTGTGCGTGTAATTAAAATCCGGAGAATTGTGTACACGTGTAATTAAAATCAAAGTACAATTTTTTGGTGAAAAATTCGGGGGCAGACAACAATTCGTGGTTAATTCGGTGATTGACAACAAATTTTTTTTCAGAATCACTCGTCCGAGTAAGCACTCAACAGTCACAACGGTCACATTGGCCACGCGCCTTTGTTCTTGCCCCAAAATATTTCCTAATTTGAAACTCTCGTATCTCACTTGATGATCCACTCAGAATTCTTATCTTCGAACTCGGAGATACTTCAAAAGACCGACCAATTTTCTGCTTCAAAAGGGCATAACATTCCTCACGAAAACACCAAGAAAGAAAACCCATTAAGAAAAAAGGAAGTCACCCGAGCGCAGTGGCATTGCCAATACAAATGAAGAAGAAATAACAGAGAGCCAACTGCTTCGCCTCTCTCTCTCTCTCTCTGTGAGGTTAACCTGCGTGCGTGTGTGCGTATGTGATGAAGTGAAAGAGGGGAGAGATTCAAGAGGAAGCGGGAAGGCGGGATGTGCGGGCGAGGCTTACCATGTTTGGAAGAGTCTTTTGGAGGTAAATTCGGGCTTGTCGACGTGCCCACTCTTCTCTACCTTTTCTTCGCACGCTCCTGGTGACCGGGAACGGTGGCCCGATGGAATGGAAATCTTTTCTTCATGTTTTCCTCCCCTATGCTTTCTCTAATTCTTTCAGAAGGAGGATTTTGACAATCTCTGCCAATCTGCTTTATTCCCCAGCACATCGTATATTGGTTAATGGAGGCCCAAAAGAAGTGAGACAACAACGAACATGTCAAAATAAAAAATAATAATAATAACAAGAAAGTTCGATTTTTCTTTGAATTGCTCCTTTTACTAAAAGCCAAAATTTCTTTCACTAAATAACCTATAGGCCATCAATACCTACTTAATTTGCTGGGTCGATTCCACCCCCCAAAAAAAATGGTTAGGGCCGATATTATTGTCTTAATAACAAAAATGTTATGAAAAAAAGTTTTAATTAAAATTTAGAACAAATTATGTCCATCAGTATCCCATCCACTAGGTAATGACTTGTGATTGTGGAATAAAATCAGGTTCTCACGGTATGGGAGTTGATGAACTTGCCTTGCCCATCCAACAGTTGGCAGCGCTTGATTCTTAGGACGATGCTGACCAAATGGCACCTCCCTGGAATTGCCAATGTATTGAGAAGCTCCCTTAGCTTGGAAGTGCTAGATATATACATCATCCCAGGCGAAGTGCCTTCCATTGATGTAAGTATATTTATCCCCATCTAAAGCTGTCCTCTACATGCTATTCTTGGGGTGTGCAAAATTTTGTGTAACTGTCTGTTCTGATTTTCTAGGCCCAAGAAGCATGGCTGCATTTGTACAAGATTTGCGAGGGGAACTACTGGGATTTACAAGATCGCTCTTTTGGATGTCTTGCAATTTGCCTCAGAATTGTCAAAGTGTCCGGTGACATAAAGAAAGATCATGTGATTCAATTAGTGCAGTTTTTACTTCGTGAGGCATTAGTTTTGCAGAAGCTTGTCGTCTCTACAGGGCCGAACGATTCTTCCTTTTCAGTCAAGGAGTCGAAGGAATTTTCTGACAAGTTGTTGAGTTTTCCCAGAGGTTCTCCTCAAGCTGTAGTTGTGTTTTCTAATGCATGACGTTCTTTCCCTGAATCCTAAGTTTTAATCCGGGGTTAATAAGAAGTGGCACCTACGGCAGGGTTGATTGTGTTACAGTCCTGATTGACCAGATTTTGTGATTGTGAAGCATACCTGATCAAGATTTCTCAAGTGTTAACTTTTTGGGTTTCGCTGTTCTTCCTTCTGATTTCTTTTTCTCTCCGGCAACGGGTTTTACCTTTTGAAAATGCATTGACATCATCGGGATCGCCTGAAGAGGAGGCTGCTTGTAGAAACTGTTTCTCTGTCAATATATGCTTGGCAGCCCAATTTGTTTTTGAAGCGGGGGATTTTGGAGCGACCTCTTTTGACATTGTAGCTATATTCATTATCTTCAGCTCACTCACAAAAACATGAATGTAAATAAATTTCGTCCAATATATTACATTTACATCCATTATCTCTCTGTCCGTGGAAAATAAATTTCATTGATGTTCTCCGTTTTTTGTTTTGTTTTAATCTTATTATTCTTTGTGTTAAATTATGCATTTCATGAAGTACAAAGGTTGCACTGCCAAAGAGAAAAGTACAGAGGGTGAAAGAAACGCCCAAAGTGAAAATGCGCATCGTGGCATTCGAAGAGTCGTAATCACTTGCAGATAACATTGTCGTGCGATCACGAGGCCTAAAGTCAAGCAATTGTAGCTTCATTTGTAATCGCATATTGAACATTAACTGCTTGGAAGTAGATAAGATGTGCAGAATATAAAAGTTAATGTGTGAATAAGGGAACCATGTCATAAACTCAAATCTATGTATTTTCTCACTTCCAGTTTATCAATATATTTTCGTTTTCAGCACCTGCATTTCCTTTCCCTTTAGATTCAATTGCTCTTGACCCTTGTTACGCAATTCAATGTACCATCCAAAATAATCACTAAACCAGATTCACAAACACCCGAAGGTTAACCATTGGCGAAAGGTATTCTACTAATATGGTCGTTCGTTAGATGGGAAATTGATGGTGTACGATGCAATAGATTCGATCCAATTAACTCATGTGAGTGACCGAGATTTTTTTTTTTTTTTGTCGGTTGTGAGTGACCGAGATGAAAACGCATTCTTTTGATTACTGACCGCATCTGTCGTCGGCGACAGGATTCTTAGCGAGGAAGTAGAGTAAGGATTGTGAACAGGACGATGTTCGTTTCTATTTTCCGATACCACCCGAAGTACGAGGTTTCCCGTCGGTATCAAAATTCACTGTTAGATTACCAAGAAGAGTTGAGAAATGTGAAAAGGACGATGCTCTGCCCTGCTTCCGTTGTCTGCGGCTGTTCCCACCTCTATTAGGTTTCACTCTCAGCTCAGTTCGATCGCGCAACACCGACTGAGTAATCACGCTTGCTGCTTTTCTGTTAATCCTCGGCCCACTGGATTCATTCCGCAGGACCCTGTAATGCATCTGTGACTAAAGCCAGTTCCAATTCTGTCTGATTGTATCAAAATTGGAACGTACTTCTCGATTCATCTGTCGTATAGAGATGGAGCGCTTGTGTGATTTTGATGAGGAATGTTGAAACAGTAGGAGGAACAAGGCAAAGGGTGTTGCGAAAAGTGAGCAAAAAGTGGACCGGAGCAAGGTTTTGCCGGATTCCTTTTTGATTCACATCCCCTCACTTTTACCCGCCAGGGATGCTGTGAGGACCCTGATCATCCCTAGCTTCGGTCGCCTCTGGACTTCGATCAGTGCCTGTACCACGATTGCTGAAACAATTTGAGCTACGGTCACAAAGAGAGAAGTCTGTTAAGGTTTTCAGAGCTTGTTCGCTGTGTGCTCGCACTTCACCAAGGTCCCAGGATACGTAAATTCTGCCTTCATTTCAAGTTTTCGATGTCCCGCCAGTTGGATGAACTGATGTTTCTTGAGCCTGAGGAGCAGGACAGCATGACTAAGACTGGGGTATATGCAGGTGAGGTCAATCATTGGGTCGAATTTGCGTTGAATAGGAATGCTGAGATTCTTGATTTTGATTTATGGCATGTGGCGGCTTTCTCAACGTGGATATTATGGCAAGCGGTTCTCTTGATTCGACTTGCGTTAGATATTAATTGCCTGGTTTTGTTCTCCAGAGCAGCTTCTTAATTGAATTGAAGTTGGTGAGCTGCCAAGTGAATTTTCTCTACAAAAATTGCCATGAGGACGCTTAAAGTGCTGTATCTTAAGGAAATCCTGTTGAACGATGTTCTAATCAAGAATTTTATAGGTGGGAGTCCAACGCTCCAGAGCTTGACTGTTCGGGATTGTGATGGCCTGCGTGAACTAAATTGTGCTTCCCGGAAAATTAGGAAGGTGACGGTTGCTCCCCTTTTTATTGCATGAAGAGTCGAAGTTGCCTGTTCAAATATCAAGTCACTGAGCATCTGTGGATGGATTGAGCTTCTGGAACTTAAGAACCTATCATCTCTACGAGAAGCATCCGTTGATTGCTGTGATTGTTTCAGGGGTGTATGTTATGAATATCGTGAGGTCCAAAAGGTTCTGGAGAAGCTCCATCAGGTGAAAGTAGTTACAATGCATCACCAACCGATTCTTGTGAGTTGACCGTCCTCTCCTCATTTGTATAGAAGTGGATCTGTTTGTAAATCGAACTTTTGTTCTCCTCTGGAAATCGCACTAGCTGTCACCGTTGTTGTCTCTCTCTTCCACTTTTTACTAGGAGGGGTGGAGGCGGTATGGTTCCCCTAAGCAATGCCAAGAACTATGGTGTGGCCTTTCTCTCTTTTGCCGAATCAATGTAGCTATGGCTTGTCGATGGCCTTTCGGGCGACGGGTTTTACCTTTTGAAGATGCCTTGACATGGGGACCACCCGTATGCTATGCGCATCGCAGTGCTGATGAGTGCACTATTTACCAGCAGATGATCAGGTGTATGAATCCTATATATATAGTTGCAGCCTGTGCCTCACCAAGACAGTTTGTATATATCTCTGAAGAGGTGACCTAATGCAATTGTTACGCGCGTTGCGACATGTTTAAATTGAGAGCGAGAATGCCTCAAAAATCCAAAATTTAGTCATTATACATGAACATCATCAGTGAATTTTATGTGAAAGCACCATTTGGGCTTTTTACCAAGACAGAGACGTGCGCATCTACAAAAGCCGGACGGGGGAATCCCGAAGGACAGTCGGTCGTCCTGCGCTGCCATCTCCCGCCCTCAGCTGGGCGCTTCCATCCATGCCCACGTCGTCAAATCAGCCATTTTGTCGAACCACTTCGTGGCGTGCTGTCTCGTCAACGCGTACGGGGAATGCGTTTCTGTCTCGGCGGCCCGCCACCTGTTCCACGAATTTACCCACAGAAATGCTTTTGTGTGGAATACTATGATTTCGCTTTATTCCCACGCTAATCGAGTTGATGATGCCTTGCGGTTATTTGAGGTCATGGATGTTGCGCCTGATGTTTCCACGTTTAATTCGATCATCGCAGGATTATCGTCATCTGATGAAGGTTCTTCCAAGGCAATTATGTTTTATTGGCGAATGCGGGAATTGGGTTTGAAGCCGGATCTTATAACATTGCTTGCGCTATTGCCTGCATGTGAGGGCATGGCAGCTCTGAGTTTGATTAAGGAAATCCAAGGTTATGGGATAAGAAACCACATTGATCCTCACCATCAGTTGAGAAGCGGCCTCGTGGAGGCTTACGGGCGATGCGGGTGTCTCGGTTATGCCGGTGCCGTTTTCGATGGTACAAAGGAGAGAGATGTGGTGGCATGGAGCAGCTTAATATCGGCCTATGCACTTAACGGGGAGGCAAGAGCTGCACTGGAGATTTTCGGGCAGATGGAGCAGGCAAGTGTGCAACCTGATGGTATCACATTTCTTGGAGTGCTGAAAGCTTGTAGCCATGCATTGGCCAACGAAGCATTGGGCTACTTTGCTAGAATGCAGAAATTCTATGGGTTGGAAGCAAGTAGTGATCACTATTCATGTTTAGTGGATGTCTTCAGCAGAAGCGGGAGGTTACATGATGCTTCTGAGATTTTAAAGGAAATGCCAGTTAAGGTGACCGCAAAGGCATGGGGAGCTCTTCTAGGGGCGTGCCGGACTTACGGGGAAGTGGAGCTTGGAGAGATTGCTGGGAAAGCATTATCTGAGGTAGAGCCTAGTAATTGTGCTAATTATGTTTTGTTGGCCAGAATCTACTCTAGCATGGGGAGATACGAGGAGGCCCAGAGAATTAGAAGGGAAATGAAGGAGAAGGGAGTGAAGGCTGATTCTGGTAGTAGCTGGGTGGTGTGACAGGATTGATGGCATTAATTTCGAGCATTTGCCAATATGAAATTCACCTGAAGAAGGTATATGACCCAGACACATATTTGTGGTGGCAAGCAGCCTCTATCTGGTTTTAACAAGGTGGTTTTAAATGGCTGAGAGCTGGATGGAAGCTTTCCTGGAGGAATCTCTTGAGCAAAAAGAAGGGAAAGTGAAGGAAAAGATGCTCTCGGCTCGAGAGATCAAGGGACGGAGAACCTGAGTTGGCGAGGGCAGTAGCATCTCTTACATGCCCACTGGTGCGGTGTTCCATGGACTTGGAAGATTGCTTAAATGGCCTTTCGTTGCTGTGCTACGCTCATCCTACCTCGACTGCCTATAGGGATAAGGAAAGATGGCGTGTTTATCAAGAACAGAGGCAATTTTTTATCTGAATGTCGATATGCTTGTATACAAAGAGGCATGTTAGCTGTTGAAGCACACATTACACATGTTACCTGCTGAAGCACACTTTGTAATGTACCTTCCGACCATTCTTGTTCCTTCATTTGTAACATTCTTATATGAAAAAGGATGAAATCCCCGTCTGCTGCACTGCAGTCAGCTCATCTTCTGATTACACAAAATCGTGGAAAGTGTCCTGTCCTTCACTTTCAACTGAAAGTGAATACCTCTAGAGATGCACTCTGCAACTGTACAATGGTGCTTTCGCCATGCCCAACTAAGAAAGGCGAGTGCTTTGTAAATGGCTCAGAGCACCTCTAGAATACTTCTTAAGATTCTGTCATTTCATGGCGTATGAAGATAGTATAAAAAAAGATGTCGTGTCGTATTGAGATTCTCTCGGGAATTGCAGGTGCGCTCCAGCAAATTCTTGTATCTTGTGTCTTGTGTCGAGACGTCAAGAGGAGGCAGGCGTGTTGCCATCGGCGAGATAGGGATGATCGATTCCGGTTGATCCTAAGACTAAGAATTAGACTGGACCATCAGTCCATCCAATGTAAGAGGTCACTTTATTTTTTTTCCAAAACTTGATGCCTCATATTATGGAGAAAAAAAAGCTTGTCACTTTTATTTTTTTGAATTTCTTAAAAAAAAATAATATATGTAGTTAGTTCAGTCCAGTTTCTACTTGGAACGGAAACTGAGAACCAAACTGATACTCTTGGGAACCAGACCCAACCGGTCGGTTTGGTCTGGTCCGGGCGGTTTCCGGTTCCGGCCGTCCGTTTTGTACACCCCTTCAGCCAGACATGGCGTTTGCCCAGAAAATTGGACAAGAGGAAGCTGGACCCGACGAGGGAGCCCGGCCCGAAGCGAAGACGATTTAGCCAGCGTCGAAATGATTGGGCCGGGGCTTTCGCAAGGGACAGAGCCCGAGGGATGAAAGCAGGGCAGCCAAGCTGCTGCCTTTTTGCCTTTATAAAGCTCCTGTCGGCGATCCGACTAGGGTTCATTGGAGACGCTGGCTTTCAGAAGATGGAACCATATCTCTCTCTTCCCCACATCAGCGTCGGTGGGTTCGGTTCATCCATGGCATCTGCATGTTCAAATTTCTCTCCTTTTTGTTTTGCTTCTTTTTTGGTCTTTTTGCCTCGCCACACCTTTAGGTTGTTTTCGATGGGCGTACTGCGCCGTGAAAACGAGGCTAGTCATGGAGGCATAGAGTAATCGCGGTGTTCACGTGGGGGCACAAACTTTTGATCCCTTGTTGTGCCTCTAAAAACATCCTCTACAATCAGTCTTCTCGTTCCTTTTCCTTTTGCCTTTTTCCAAAACAACTTGTCGGATCCTAATTGTTCAGCTGCAAATGTTCGGGGAGGTTGATGATGATGTATCCATGTATTGAGGTGTGGATAGCCCCATGCCCCTGCTTGCAAGGAGAACCTACTTGGGAATTATGTCCTCGACTCATAAAAGGAAATAATTAACCGAAATCCAACGTGATATTTTTAAATATTTTTACGAGGGGTTCCGCAGAGACATTATTGCAGTCATCGGCAATTGTTTGTACTGGGGAGGAGCAAGCAATATGAGTTCAGATGCAAGGATGGGATTACTCTGCTTATGCAGCAGTGCGTTGCAGATGAAGATAACCCGTTCTTGAGAGAAGGGGGTATTTGGACAACCAGAAACTTGTTCGAGGGAAACACCGGAAACCAACAAGCAGTTGCTGAATTGGAGCTCTGGGGAACTGTTAATACACCGGAGATTGCAGAGCTTGGTCTTCGAGTGGAGTTGGATCAGAAGACTGGAAGACCAAAGCTTCAGTCACAACCTCTTTTCTCACGAACATCAAATAGAGCTCAAGGCCTCTGTGTCATTCGTAGGCGACAGAAACAGGGCGACAGAAACAGAGCGAAAGGATTTCACCTTGGTGACTTGGATTTCTAGCCTCGCCCGTGTGCAGATCAGAGAATTGAGGTCCTAGACGTTCTGGCAATGAAGATCGGCGCCGGCAAAGGAGTTCCAAATGAGAACCAACTACTTCAGACTTCCCGGCCAGAAAACAGGGCAGAAAAGAGGAGTTTTGGCGCCGTGGTGGGAGCAATGGAGATCGACAGCCACGGCAGATTTCTGGCGATTGAGAACGACGAAGAAGACCTGTGACTGAGAGAAATCAGTGATAATGTTTTATTAGCTCTTGGCTCCTCGCAAAATCATGCTCTGTTTTCAGGTACAAGTGTAATTAAAATCCAGAGAATTGTATTACACGTGCAATTAAAATCAAAGTACAATTTTTTGGTCAAAAATTCTGGGCAGACAACAATTCGTGGCTAATTCGGAGATCGACAACAAATTACTTTTCAGAATCACTCGTCCGAGTAAGCACTCAACGGTCACAATGTTCACAAAGCCCTAATATTTCCTATTTTGAAACTCCCGCATCTCACTTATGATCCGCTCAGAATTCTCATCTTCTTCAAGTATTTCCTAATATTTCCTAATTTGGATTCGCACTAGCTTTCTTCTTCCCCTCCCTCTCACCCCTTCTTCGTCGCGCTCTCTCTCTCTCTCTCTCTCTCTCTCTCTCTCTCTCTGTGGCAAAACCCACGATCGTCGTCTCTTCGTCTGTTCGTCTCTTCAGCACTTGGCGATAATGGGGTATCAAAGTTTTTCGGCAGCGACGGTCTATTTTCGGTCTGCAAACCGTCTTTCAAAGGGGGAGAGAAAGATGAAGCTCGATTTCTCATCTCTCAATCTCTTGGCAGACGTAGCTTCTTTCATCTCCGAGGGAAAGCTAAGTCTCGGGCCTTCCATCTTTGATCGTGATGGTGAGAAGAAGGTCACCCTCGTGACCACCACCACTTTTGGGCCAATCGGTGTCGGATGGATCGTTCGGAAGAAGAGATCCCCGCGAGCGCGAAGGCCGACATTCCACGCCCAGACGTCAAGTTCTGACCCATTTGTCGTTGTCCAAAACAACAAGCAAGAGCCTTCGAGAGCTGTCGCTGAGAACCACAAGAAGAGGTCGCGTACATTTGATTCCTCCGAAACCCGGGAATGGGGAAGAGTTTCCAAGAAACCCAAGAAAACTCCCAAGACGGGTCTCGCGGCTCTAATCGGACCAAGCAAATTGCCTACGAAGTACATGGACAAAATTCAGGAGATGCAAGGTCGGGATATGACGCTCGTGGTGGAGAAGACTCTTACTGCCACGGACATGAGCCGAGGCCAAAGTAGGCTCTCTATACCCAACAACCAGATAAGGCAAGGTTTCCTGAGCGAAGAAGAGATCCGAATCCTAGATAGGAAGGAGGGCATTAAGGTTTCCCTCATTGAGCCGTGCCTCGAAGTTTCTCGCGGGTTGCAACTGAAGAGGTGGAATTACAAGAGCAAAAATTTTTCTTACGTGTTGACGGAGAGGTGGAATGGGGTCGCGCATCCTTACGCGCGAAATGAACTCATGAAGGATGTTGTCATTCAGCTTTGGTCCTTCAGGGTGGATGGCAGCCTTTGGTTTTGCCTCAAGAAAGTTGAAGACCAACAAGGCAATGGAAAGGATGGCTGTGATCTTCCTCCTATTTCGTGAAGAAGTAATTCATGATATTTCTCTACGTTCACCCCGGTACATAACTAGTTAGCTTCACTTTTCTTATACTTTTTTTAAAATTTCAATGTCTAGGTAATTTCATTCTTTCCTATTATTTCGGGACCACTATTGGCGTCTCGATGAAGTTAGAAGTGATAGGAGCTGGGGTAGTCCTCATAGATCAGCTGTGGTCGACCATGATTTTTTGATGAAGTTTTTTGTTGTTCTCGAGTTTTTCTTTTTCTGTATTTTTGGTTGCCGTTGGCATTTTATACATTCAAATGAGAAGTGTATATAGTGCTATGGAATCACTGAGCATTGGAATGGATATAGACACTATAGTGTCCATTTTTCCATATTGAGATCCTTATAAAGTTTTAACTATTTTTCATATGTTAGTGGATGTCATCACTAAAGAAATGTGCACGGTAAAGAACTCAAAAGTCATAAAGATGATATTACCATAATAAAGTTGCCCCTTAATTGAACGAAATAGTGAGTCAATAGGTAAAAAGGGTATTTTTAGGCAATCACTAGTTCGATTGACACCCACCAATAATATGCGCAACAAGAAGATTGACATTGAACAGACCAAGTTTCAAAACTTTGGACCAGCTTATTGAAAGAAATCCATTTGGAATAATACATCCACTCATCAATGTACCCGTAAAAATGCACCAACCAGAACAGACTATATAATCAAAACACTCATAAATTATGGAAGTATTAACCTGTCACAAACCAAACCACCCAGACAACATACATGAAACATGGCATCAACACGCCAGTCTTTCCTATGAAATATGTCAATACATGCCATCATCAATGTGGTACTACATAACACAAACTCTCATGAAGCTTGTGAAGGATGTCAAAGTCATTGGATATATCTGTAAGTACTTCGTGATCAAATTAGCTAACTGAGCTCAAAGGAGTAACAAAAACTCCGACTATATATAGGCTACAAAATGCTATGTCAACTATGGTTAGAACCCTTTCCAAATTACAGGCTTTTCCACAGGTAGGGAGTTGTCTAAATATCTAATTATGGAGAGTACACCAGAAGCTGCTTTCAAGCTTAGGAACAAGGAATGCATCCAAAAATGGGAAATCAGCAATTCATGAGAGATGAACCACTAGAACACACATCATACGTATCTAAAATCCTTTGCCTTGGAGAAGACAGAGTACTAGCAGCAGCATCAACTTACAAGTTTATGATGCTTTTCCTTTTCTGAGCATTTAAGCTTGTTCTTTCTTTGGGAACCCCGGCAATGGGACTCAGTAACTCTGCTTCTTTCTGGTGTAGCGACACCACAGCTTGAGCTTTTGCTACAACCGATGGATCATCATCTCCTGCAGGAAATACTACACCTTTATTGCTACCACAATCTGCCAAAGAAGAAGTTAATAAGTAATCAACATTTAGACAGCAATCAAGAAGAACAAAACAAGTATGCCGGAAACAAAGGGTAAATATGCTTGGAACAAATGCTTGATAGAAACATTATGGGTAGGCATTCTATTTCAGGGTAGGAGCCCAAGATCTCAGTATGTCCGAATTTTTCAAGGTAGATATACCTCTTTTTCTCAAGACTATACGCTGACGGCTTCAACTCTATTATGTAAATTTTGTTGTCATTGCCAGAAATTACCCAACTTGCTCAACTACTTCTAACATGAACCTCTTCAGCATATGCTGAACCTGCGCTAGGAACTATTCTAGAGGTCTTGGCTGGTTGGTTAGTCAAGCTTGCAGAGGGTTCGACATGACGTGGAGCCTCTTTACCTTACCTCCCCGGAAGCCCTGTCTCCAACGTCAAAAGATATGCATCTAACAAAACCAAAACAATATCAAATTTTAATTTTTATCCATTAAGACAAATGAATAAGCATTGCAGAAGACACACTACTCTCGTTGCTTAGTGACTAACCACGTAGGAAGGCCCCTCTATATTCTTGATCGTGGAATAAATCTAGCAACCTAGCATTCGCTGTTTACCATACATCTAGAAGCAGCACTCATAGCCAAGACATCAACATGCATTGAACATGTATCTACAGCACTTATGACCAAGAAATTACCATACGGCGAACACGTACTGCAGGTATAGCCCTTAATCCAGCATGTTCAGTAGGCAATGGAAATGATACCGGAAGCATGTGCCATTGTTCCAGGCCTCTAGGTGAAATACTATGGTACCCACTAAAAAGAAGCCAATCGAGAATGTAGCCCCACTTACATGGGCCTTGCTCCTTAAAAATAAACTTTGTTAAGTTGCGCAGACTTAAAGACACCCTTCCGTATACTCAACCAAAATGTCACAATTTCTTAAACATGCACAGATTACTTATGAACTTCATTTAGATGAGAAGCAAGAACCTGGAAGATGAGGGAGCTTTGGTGGTCATTACTATTTGATCTGAATCTTATCGAAAATCGACCACATCTAACTCAAGGTAATTGATAACGAGTCGCGGCATTCAATAACAAAGAAGAGCAACTCTGTTTCACTCAACTTGACAAACAACTCCAGGCTACTGATTGAAACAAGAAAGGTCTCTGTGGCAATGAAGTAAAAGGCGGGAGCAACGAGGTACTCTGAACTGGAAACATTAACAGATGGGAATATGAGTACGAAAACAGAACATGAAGCGAAATCGCACATGATCATATGTAAAAGGAGATGTTTGACTTGGCTTATTTGTTGGAATCCGAATCCTCTAACTGAGATTAGCGCATTCCTACAGTTCCTGGCTAAGCATAATTGAATTCCGCTAGGCAACATTACTGATCCTTGTCTTGGATAATTTCACCGAATACCTTCTGTGCGTCGTCTAACACACGGCACCTCCCATACCTTGACACCACCGCATTGAACTCAAACCACTACTCTCGAACCAATTAGCACCAGCAACCTTATGGACCAAAGAAACAGTGAATCTCGTTTGCGGCTAAGAAAAATGAATTCGAAATTCGACACGCTAGTTTAATCGGGAGAGAAACGATTTGATGAGTGTGATAATTGATGGACAAATTCCATCATCGTTGGAACGTCCTAAGGAACTGGCCGTCTACGAAGATTTCTCGATTCTTCTCTCTCTCCCCGTATAACACGAAGTGCATACCACGGCGATTGAAATGGAGCCGAAGTTGATTGTCGAACTCAGCGACGTGAGCCTCTTCGCAATTCGACGCCAACGGCCGACGGAACACTCAGTCGTAGGCCTCGAGCTTCTGTCTCCGATCTCGAAGAAGCATTTGCACCGATGAATCCACCGGCCTGCTCGCACAACTCTCGATGTTGCTTTCCACGCAGCAACCGGAGGTGATTCAGTTCGAGGTAAGGTCTGACCGTCGGAGAACGTGACGGCGGGTAGGCGGAGACATATGAATACTTAGAATCGACGGAAATGTACCTCAGACGAGAGAGGAAATCGAGAGGATCTAGGTTCGAGCTCCTTGCGTCTTCCGTGATCGGAGATGGAAGACCGGCTGTGGCCACCGACGGAGCTGGCGGCCGGCGGCGAAGCTAGAGAGGACGTGAAAGGCTCGCGGCGCCCAGAAGATTCCAGGACTTCGTCATTTTTCGGGTTTCTTTTTTGGGCGGGAGATCCGTGGAATGACGGAAGGCAGAGGATTCCTTTTATATTTCTCTTATGAAATGACCAAAATGCCCTGCGTTAGAATGACCAAAATCACCAGGGCAAAGGATTGGTCGTGTGTTGAACTGTTGTTGGCAACTGCTCTGAAGATTTTGGCCAACTGGTTAGTAGACTTAACTACCCGACACCTGTATTTTCCAAACTATTTTTATCTTCTACTTTTATTTTCTTCTCATTTATTTACATATAATCTTTTATATTTATTTCCTTTTCTTTTTGTTAGTAGCTTTCACTTGCTCAGTTCATCCGATAAACTCCACTTCTCTCTCTCAGTTAATTTCATGATTGACATCCACATATGAAGAATTATCTTACTGACCACCCTTATGAAATGTTCATTGGTTTGTCTATATAGTATATATCTTGGCAGTTTAAAATTCACTTAATTCACTGTAATAATTGAAGCCAAATGTTCGCTATGAAGTCGTTGATGTTTGCGCACACCAAATGTTCAATGTTTTGTACAAATGAAATATGTTTTGGTGATATTAGACTCGCTTATGTTCAATCCCTGATCACTTTGGCATGTTCGAACGCCATTTTAAGGAGTGAAATTTGGATTGGGGTCGTTGGAATGCGCGCTGGCCAGCACCTGTTAAGCACGACTTTGGTGTGTTTCAGTCTCATGGGAGGAAGACATTGGTTGTGTTCATGATGACGCATTAATATATTGCTCTTTGCTCGTCGTTTTTAGTGTGTTTCAGTCTCATGTCCATACTAAATAGCTCAGAATTTATATCGATCTATTATTAAGTCATTGCATTTTCACGGCTTTAGTATGTGGAACATAATCCAAGACCTTGCTTCTCGTGACTGTTTCTTCATTGAATGATGAGTGCTTCATCCTTTTTGTGAGAGAGGCTTGAGATACTTAATCATAAATAAGCATACTTAAATCTTGGCAAGTTCTTGTAAAATTGATGCACTTGTTAAGTTGTACATGCTGTATACTTATTGAAATTGATGCCTACCCTGTTCAGTGTGATTTTACGATGGTGGTTGAATCTCATTTTGATGTTATTTTGACCCATCATACATCTACATTCATATAATAGAACGTTACATGGAATTTGTGTTTTTATTCAAATCGTGACATTTTGAAGCTTGAAACATGTTGGAAATGATAGATATACTTGCTGTCCAGATTTGCAATGAGTTAAATTGAGTTTCCTATGGTGCCATACACATGCCATTGGGGTCACCCAGGCATGTTTGTTCATGTGGGGAAGTGGTCTTTTGAAGTGTTTCGATGTTCTATCAAGTTGTTTAATTAGAGTATTCCTTTTAGTTTGACTACTCCATGGATGTCTGAGAAAGTGAGTGTCCAAAATGGAGATTCAGAAGATGCGCTTGCAGCTTCTTATTCTAATGTGCTTCTGATAATCACGAGAGAGTGTGGGTTTTCAGAAGAACACTGCCTTTTTCATGGGCATTATGGTCAATTAAAACTTGAGAGAATGTGTATGCAGCTATTTAAGTTATGGAATCAAAGCCACCCTTCACAATTTTATTTTATAAAAAGTCAGTGTGAGTACATGTGAGGGAGCAAAAAGTTATAGGACACTCTTGAAACCTAATGTGACCTAACCGTAAAATTTCAGTGTTATAGAAATTTTTTCCTTTGAATGTAAAATTGTGTGAATATTTATGGAAGAGGAAGGACAACAAATGCAGTTTTCAAGCTTATGGAGTTTAAGCCAATCCTCGGGATTATCACTCTCAGGCTCAAATTTTTTGAAAGGCTGAATTTGGTCCCTGATATATGCTCATTGTGTTTGGTGGAATATTTGAATTTCTTCATATGATGTTAATCCCGTAAGATTAAAGAATTCCCGCTTCCCCCCGTGTTGTATTTTTATGTCCGCTAATTCGTGCGATGTGCTTACAACAAATGATAATCAGGAGTAGTTCTTCAAAGAGTCAAGAGAAGGCCATACATGATGAATTAAATGCGAAGGAAGAGGACTTTGAGAGGGAACAAAAGGAGAAGAGGGAGCGATTAAGGCAATCAAATGCTAATACTTCAAGTGCCGAAGATAAGGAGAGGGGTACTGAAAAGCTTTACCGTGCTGTTTCCATTTTGTTTCATCCCTCAAAAATTTGGTTTTGGTTCAGGGTGGAGAAAATTGCTGAGTTCCTACAGGTTCAGGAAAAGGAAATGGAGGAATTTGTGGCTAAAAGAGAGATGCTGGAGAAAGAGCATGAAGACAAGCTGGTGGCGATGAAGAAGAAGCACTGGGATGAGGAAGTGGAGTTGGAGAAGGAGTTGAAGACCTAACTCACTCGACTGATGGAGTCGTACTCCCACCATTGACTTGGACGAGAAGTGGACGTCGCCTCTCTTACTTGAGAGGAGAGTGGAGGAGGCCTTCGACTTTTTAATGTGTTTTATGGGCTAGACTTGCAGCTATTCTAAACTTGTGCCCTATTTATTAGGTTCATGTTTTTGAGACCACTGACTTTGGGCATAAAAGTAGTAGTGTCAAAACTTTCGTACGACGCTTACTTGAGTGCCGATTTTTTTTTTTTACTCACTTAAATGCCACATCGGAGAAAAATCGATCACTTGAGTGACAATTCCGGCCAAATATCCTACATGCAACTTTTTTTTACTTTTTAATTTTTTTGAATATTTTTTTTTGTTTTCATATGTATTTTGCTTTTTTTTTTTTTTTTGTATTTTTTACTCTAGGGCCGACGAGGGTCACTAGTGACCCTTGCCGACCGCATCCTTACTTTTCTTTCATAGTCGTCAACATGACTAGTGGCCGCCTTGCCCTCAGCCGCGAAGGCCCTAGCAATGCCCCGAGGGCCCTCGTCGGCTACTAGGCAACCACAGGTGACACCGCCTAGAGCAAGCAAGGGTTCTCACGGCCTCGCCAAAGCCTTCCCGGCAAGGGCGGCTAGATCTAGGTGAGGGTTGCCTTGCCCTCAACCACGAAGGCCTTGGACAAGGCCAAGAGGGCCCTCACCGGCGTCGCCCAGAGCAGGCGATGGTCATCCTGGCCTCTCCAGTGGTTCACAAGGCCCCGATGGCCTCACCTAAGGCCTTCGTGACGAGGGTGGCCAGGTCTAGGCAAAGGCCATGAGGGTCCTCGTCGACATTGCCCAGAGCAAGCGAGGGTCGTTGCCGCCTCACCAATGATCGGCAAGGCCTCAATGACCTCGCCTAGGGCCTTTGCAATGAGGGCAGCCAGATTTGAGTGAGGGTTGCCTTGTCCTCACCGCGAAGGCCTGGGTGAGGCTGTCGGGGCCTCATCAACCACTGATGAGCCCGCGACGTCGCTCGCGGCCACCCAGAGCTAAATGCTGCCCAAAGCGACCCCAACGACCTTGTGAAGGGCCTTCACTACTAAGGGTGGGGCGGTCATGGTCGGCAAGGGTCGCCAGTGATCCTCGCTGACCTTAAAGAAAAAAAGGAAAAAGAAAAGTAAAAAAAATAAACGATTCAAAAAAAGTAATAACAAATAATAATATTATTAAAATAATATTTTCTGGCGACCATGTCAGCTTTTCGGGTGGGGCAAATCGGAAGTGACATTCAAATGATCTATTTTTCAAATTTGTGATACTTAGGTGAGCGAAAAAAAATTGGCACTCAAGTGAGCGCCGTACAAAAGTATTGGCACTTATACTGTACTTATCCCAATGACTTTGTATGTTGCATGTCACCAAAAAAAAAAAAAATGAAGTTTACTTATAAAGTCATCTACTTTATACTAACAGTAATGTGTTCATCAAATTCTAAACGTAAGTCAGCGTGTCGCACAAGGAATATAATTATGCGAAAGAATATCGTCCCACGGAGATTAATGATTAATAAACTAATTAAATACTAAAAATGGAGTAATTCTAAAATTTATCTAACAAATCAAAATAGAATTGAGAATAAATTAAAACTAAAATCTTAAAAGCAAACTTTGGAAACTAAATGCAATAAATTAATTAGATAAATATGTTAGAACATCTGATTTCACTATAACTACTATATATAAATTTCATATTGTTACGCATATAAGAACAATATCAAAAATGTGATAGTGGAATTTCCTAATATATTTACTACCGTATAGCAAACTTACTCAGTTTATTAATCTACCATATTTCTATGTAAATTTAAATAAACAGAAGTACATTAAAATCTATTAATGTTCCCCGCTTACAATGAGTCTTATGAATCGCTTTATCACCAAAAGTTACACAAATAACGCAATATATCTATATCAATATTTAATTCATGGTTATATATTATAAAGAGCAATTGTATATTATCACTTCTCAGTCTTAAACATGCGCATTAGATCATTCAAGTGGTGGCCAGTCGCTTAAAAGTATTAAGCACAATAATATTGAAAGGGCTAGTAATAATACCTAAAAGGGGGTGAATTGGTGTGAATAAGAATTTCTCACAAAATCAATAAAAGCAATTGCCTTTAGAAAAATACAAATGAATTCAGACTTTATCGATTGAATAAAGCTTCAAGCACAATAAAAGAGTTTATACTTAAACAGTTAATTGAAGCTACGATTCAAATAAAGGAGTTAAGGGAAGAGAATTAAGAACACAAGGTTTATGGTGGTTCGGCTTAGATCAAGCTTATGTCCACTCTCGACGCTGACAGCCCACTGGCTGGATTCCACTGAGAATTCATAAGAGATTTTACAGCTTGATGATCTCAACTTCACAGTGAAGAATCTCTACTGATCTCTCACAAAGTCTCACTATAAGTTTCTCTTTTTTGTAAACAACTTTGAGCTTAGTGAATGAAATAGCAAGAAACTAGGAAGCTTCAGATTTTGAAAATTTTCTTTCACGTACTCTATTGAATAACTAGAGAGTCTGCCTTAAATACTCCTTCATGCCATCACGACTGTTGGCACTTTCCAAATGAATTCTTCCAATCTACCCGTTGGACAGAATTAATCAAAGAGATCTCAAAGAGATCTCGAGTCGTTTGAAGATTTGTGATGAAAGCCCGTCAATCATGTTTGTCCATACAATCAGGATCTTGGTTTTCATAAGTAGAATCTTCCAAGTTTGCTTGCCTTCCAAAAGATTTGATTATCGAAATTGTTTCCAATAAAGCTAGTCAATCATATAGGTGCTATATCTAGCCATAAGGTCATCCGTAAGCCATACGAATCGAATCCTTAAAGAAATAAAGATAATTTCACATCTGGTTAAGTCTTCATTCTTCAGTCTGGAAACTGTCAGTGCGAGCAGACTTTGAACCTAAAGTTTGACGGTCTTCAGACTTTGACACTAGAGTCTGAAAGTCTTCAGACTAGACTTTCTGGAAATGTTTTGTCAACTTCAAAACAGCAAATGAGTTTTCTCCAACAAATATATATAACTCACATAAATAAAATCATTTGCACGCATAAGAATCATGAAATTTATATTATCATGGTCAGGCTACATCGTAACCTAACAAAAGAAAATTAGAACATGATAGAAGAAGAAACGAAAATATAAATTAAACCTAACATCTTAAATCAAAGAACATAAAAATTGTCACCACTTTTATCTTCTCTTCAAAATATTTGAAAAAAACTCCATAACAATGAAAATCAATCTAAAAATAAAAACCTCACTATCCTCCAAGCTTTCAGTGTTCTCCTATTTTTAGGACAAATCCAAGTTCTTATCCCCGGGCAATTGCTTATTTTTTGCATAAAATTATGAAGTAAATCAGAGAATTTTTTATTTGATATCCATATTTCAACATAGATAAAATTAGGGAACAAAATTAAAAATACCCTGATTTGATATTCATCTTCCAATGCTTTCGATTTGAATTCCTAATTTTTGCCATTCTTTTTCTTATCTTCTCTATATCTCATTACGCTATATAAATAAGGAAAATTCAAATAATTGGAAGAAAATCTAAATATTTTCTCATAGATATTGCATTATTTGTTGCCTAAAATAAGTAAAATAACTCTATTTTTATAGAGTTATCACAATGTTTGTCAACAATTTATGGAATACTTAAAAAAATTTCAAAATCAACGAAAGGCAATGTATGTAAATGTTTAAGGCTAATAGAGACCAGAATCACCTCGTCTACAAAAACCATCAAAGAATGGTCAATTAGGAAATGCAAGAGAGATATGACATATTTTAAGCTTTATTAATGTAAGAGGACTTGTGCCTTGTACCGCAAATTTAAAATCTCAGGAATAATTAGAATTTTAGACGCGGTGATCAATCGCTTTAATTTCTGCAAACGATGACCAATCTATCTCTTGCTTAATCCTAGCGAGCGTGATTGGACAAAGTGAAATAAATTAGTTTTGTTGCAAGAGATTAGGAAACATATGCATGACTGCACATGGCTTTAGATATTGGAGTAAGAAATGAAAGTCGAATTCGAAATATTAAACAAACATAATACACAAACACCTCATATCTTTTTGGGCACGCTAGGAAACATCTCATCGGAATTGTGTCAATTAGGGAGGTTTTTGTGATGGCGCTTTTTCCACAAGGGCAGAAATCTTATTGATTCCTCTCAATTTCGTTCGTCAAACCCTAGCCGATTGATTTTGAAAGGAATAATCTGTTGGGTGGGGCCCAAGTTTTTGAGTAAAATTCCCCAATTGCCCATCATTTGGAACTAGGAATGGCACTTGAAGCATTCATGCTCGTCGGAGATCTAGGGCAAATGAGACAATTTCTGCGCAATTTAAAGGATAATTTAAAACAAAATGACGTCCCGGGTGTACCTTGAGAATCTTCTTCTTCTACTTCCACCCCAACCATGTGCGATTCTGACCTCGGAATCCTCCGTGTGTATGAGCTCCGCCTCCTCCGCTCCACCCTTCGTCCTTCTGCTCCTCCTCCTCAAAATCCATCTCCGCCTTCCATTCCAAACCACCGTCTCCACGCCCTCATCCCTGACCTTCTCCTTTACATTGAGGCTAGTGAGTATCATGCAGCTCTGCTGAACTCCGATGCCTTCCATCTTAGGGTACGTTTGATTTGACTTTGCAAATGAGCATTGAAAAAATGCAAATACCTTTGATATAAAGCCTACTGAGGAAATTCTGTTGGTGAAATCTTCCTTCGGTATTTTGAAGCTAACAAAACGTTTCCTAGTCTAAAGACTTCCAGACTCATCTATCAAAGTCTGAAGACTTCCAGACTGAAGATCGCCAGACTCAAGATTTAAAGTCTGCCCTCGTTGATAGTTTCTAGATCGTCGAAGAAGTCTTATCCAGATACGAGGTTATCCTTAAGGATTTGATTCGATTGGTCGAAGATTTTCTCACGGTTGGAGAAAGCATATAAAGATCTATTATTCGTATGACAAGTAAATCGAGTAAGACAGATCTATGGATTGACGAAGTATACTTGGAAGGTTCTACTTATGGAAACCTAGATCCTGATTGTATGGGCGAACATGATTGGTGTAGCATCCAAAATTTTAGATAACCCTCAGATAGGTGACAGTCACCAAACTGTGGCTTTGTTTGTTTTTATTTTACAGGCATTGATTTGTATTTGTTCGTTTGGATTAATATTTCAATTTTATCTTTTAAACCAAAAGGATGTGATTCGATTTTTGCTTAAGAATTTTATGTGCAAATATAAACGATATTGAACGGGCCGCAAGATTTTGGAATATATATATATATATTTTTATATATATATATAAAGGGGATTAGGGCCTTATTTTATGGACTCTTGGGCCCAAGAATTCGGGCCCAAGCAAGCCCAAAGACACCTCCATGGGTGTCGATCGGTTCACGAAGGAGGGGGGGAAATTTGCATGCCCTCCACACTTGTCTTCCACCATAATCCCACCTGTCCTTTCTCTTTTGCCATCTGTTCATTTTAAACTTATTGATTAATAAAAAAAAAAAAACAAAGAAAAGAGGGAGGGGGTTTCGTACGAAGGCAGGAGAGAGAGAGAGAGAAACCGAGAGAGCTGAGTGGGAAACCGAGCAAGTGAGAGGGAGAGAGAGTTCGAGCGTGTGTGCGGGCAGCGAGGGAAGAGAAGGAAGGGTCGCCCCCGCCGTGTCCGAGCTGCCACCGCCGTCGCCGGTCCCTGTCGCTGGTCGGCCAAGCTGCGACCCCTGCACCTCCATTTTCGGACAGCCACCGAGAGAGAGGATTTAAGGCAAGCGAAAGTTCACCTATCTATGCCTGTGCATGCTGGAAATTGTTTGTGGGATGCTGATAGATGTGAGGAAGTGGAGAAATTCGAATTTGCATGTTGATTTGGTTCTCTCTAGATGAAGTTAGATCTGGAAATGAAGTAAAACAGGGCATGTAAGGGATTCCGAATTTTCAGAAGGAAAAACCAAGATTTAAAGATCTAATAAGGATGGGCTTTGGGAAGTAAAATAAAGAATATGGTGTGATATTGTGTGCTGGTATGTATACATATTGACTTGTGTAGGTTGAAAGTCGAAATCTATGAAATAGGAACAAATTCTCTTTGGTCAGTATACTGTTTTGCAAGAGACAGAATGATTATCGGTGTTTCTTCGATTTTTCTGTAATTATCTAGCCATAATTCGACTTCTACTTTTTGATGAAAGTTTTAGAGCACATCCTCACGAACAACATATCAAAAATTCAGAATGAAAGAACAAGTAATGACCATCGAAATGATTTTCCTATGAAGATACAAAATCTGGAAATTTTACAGAATGGTAGTTAGGGAAAATCGAGATTTTTACCCTCGGTACATAAGGAGTTTGACTTGGTGTTCTTCATGAGATTTGTCCCTCTAAGTCTCATTGATAACGTGTTAACATTTCGTAATTTTCTGTGCCCGTTTAGTAATTAATTTGGAATTGTTACCAGAGCTGTGCAAATGTAGGAATTAAACTGTTTGCTTGAATTTCTACAAGATTGTCCTATAAGAAGTATGGTTTTCGAATTGCTATGTGACTTGGTGATGCTGATGGTGGGATATTGTGATTGATAAAAGGTTCATGAGATATCTTGTTTGACATATGATTATGCATTTGTGAATTAAAATGCGATTTGTTTGATAAAAGGTTCATGAGATATCTTGTTTGATATATGATGATGCATTTGTGAATTAAAATGCGATTTGTTACCCATTGAACCCTCGGGTTAATGATGCCCCGGGAGTCGGGAGGTCCCAAGGATCGAAAGAGTCGATGCCTTGTGGATGCCCAGTGGCCCTAAGAGGCTAAATGTTGGAGGTATGCCCCGGGAGCTTCGGGATGCCCGGTTGTATGCTTGTCGGTACATAAACCCGGCTGGCCAAGCAACCATCCTCATGGTGAGCTTCGGAGGTTTTCCTCATGATGCCAGGTGGGGTACGAGATGCCTGGAGGCATGTTATGCTCCGGATGCCCGGTGGCCCTAAGTGGCTGAATGCCGGAGGCTTTCGTGATGTCTGGAGGGATGCGAATGCCGGAGAGATGCAAACATTGGTCCTCCGAGGATGAAACCCTTTTGAATGATAAAATGAATAATTCGACTATAAATGTGTGGGGTCTGGATATAAGACTGAGTGTATGGCATGGAACGGAACATGATGTTTCAGTTTGGTCCTATGATTGAAATTTGTCTATCTTGGATATGTTGTCATCACATTGAAGGGTTTCATGATTGTGATCTGATTATGTGGCATATGATTCTTATAGAATTGCAATTGCTTTAATATTGAAGAATTCCATGATATTGATATCCATTTATCCCTTGATTTCCTGCCTTGTCTATCTTGTATGAAATTGGATGCTGATTGTTATGCTCGACATAGCTTGTTGAATCTTTTGCTGCTGAGTGGCTGTACTCACCCCGTTTGGGGACTAACATTTCAGATTGAGATATGTTGTTGCTACCCGTCGCACGCGGTACCTTCTATGGTGTCCCCATTGATGTTGAGTGCTCGTGTTTGGAGCACATTTGTGTTGGTGTGCGGGGGATGGTGTTTGTCCGCATCCGAGTCCTAGTCATGTACGATGTGGGCCTATCTGGAGGCCCTGTGGTGCAGGAGTTCCTATCTGTACACGTTCGCCGTGACGGCATTATGTTGGGGATGCTACCGCCGCCGCCAGCCGATGGACCGGGCTGGGTGTGATCGTCTGAGTGAGATGGGTAACTGGTGGAGCTCTTTTTGGACTGTCGGCACTATGTGATGGACTTATGTTTATGGCTGATGTAGAGTTGGACACTTTTGGTTATAGCCGAGTTTTAGAAAGCCCTGGCCTTTTGTTGTACCAACTCATGTTGTCCATCAAGTTATATAAATAAAAGTGCTTGGCTTATCTTGTGAAATTGTCTAGTAAGTGTGCATCATTTCAAATATGGAGTTGGGGAGATGTGAAATCGCTTCCGCTATATCTCTTAAATTGCGCCGGGACCGTTAAAAGTAAATAACAAACTCTCAGGACTTATAGACCTTCAAGTCAAGGTATTTGAAAGGAAATCGCACTGTGGCGACCCTATTGGATTGGGGTGCCACAATTGGTGGGCTATCTTCATATTCCTTAAATAACGCGAGATCTCCCTAATTGATTTGGTCCAACGGGTAGATTGGACGAACTCCTTTGGAAGGTGCCAACGGTTATGTAGGCATGGGGGAGTATAAAAGGAAGATGCTCTAGTTGTTCGAGTGTGTTCGAGATAGAAAAATTCCAAAGTCTGAAGCTCCTTACTCTTTGCTAATTCATTTGTTGAGCATACAATTGTACTCAAAAGAGAGAATTTTGTGAGACCTCGAGGAAGTGTAGTAGAGTCTCTGCACTATGGATTCGAGGACGTGAGATTTTAACATCTCTTTTGATTCATAGTGAAATCCAGCCGGTGGGCTGTTAGTGTGGGAGAGTGGACGTAGGCTTGGTCTAAGCCGAACCACTATTAACTCTGTGTTTCGATTCTCTTTCCTTATCTCTTTACTTAATTCATAGTATTGTCTATTCATTTATACTATTTCGTATCCTTGTTCTGAATTAAGTCTTTAAGAGAAGAAGAATTTGTTTTTACACCTATTCACCCCTCTCTAGGTGTTCATACTAGCACTTTCAATTGGTATCAGAGCTCGTGTACTCATTCATTTGAATTGTTTTTACTTCGGAGTTAAAGATCCATGGCTAGTATGTTGGCTCCAGGATTGGTTGAAGGTCAAAGCAACACAAGACCACCTTATTTCGATGGAAAGGAATACAACATATGGAAAAATAAGATGAAGGCATTCCTAAGATCGAAAGATCCTCTGGAATGGGATGTGGTAGATAAAGGAATCATTCCTAAAAATACAATCTCAGAAAAAAGGGAAAGAGGTTGCAGAGGCTAGCGACATGACTCAAGAAGAGATAACCAAGAGACAAACTCTTGATGCAAAAGCAATTTACTCCTTATATTGTGCATTATCTCCTACTGAATATAACATAATATCTTCTTGTGAAACAGCTAAAGAAGTCTGGGTTAGACTGCATATTACTTATGAAGGAATAGATCGAGTAAAAGAAATCAGAATCAATATTCTGCTCGGTCAATATGAATCCTTCAAAATGAAGCCAGCAGAATCTATTACTGACATGTTTAGCCGTTTTACAGAAATTGTGAATGGTCTTGAATATCAAGGTCAACCAATCTCAAAACCCATGAAGGTTAACAAATTGCTGCGTGGATTCTCCAAAGAGTGGAATCACATAAAAACTTCAATAAGGGAAACATAAAGGATCATACCACTTTCTATTGATGAATTGGTTGGAACACTTCAATCCTATGAAGTAGAGCAAATCAATGAAGAAGAAGATCCCAAAGGTAAGAAGTCTATTGCTTTAAAATCTAACGAAGATTCTGATGATACGGATTCTGAAGATGATATGGACGATGAAGAACTTGCTCTCATGATAAGAAGATTCAGGAAACTGAATAAAAAGGGAAGAAGATTCAATTGGAAGAAACAAAGCTCTCAAAGATTTCAAAACAAACCAGACGAGGGTGATGATTCAAATAAAGAAGTGATTTGTTTTGAATGCAAGAAAAATGGACACATCAGACCAAACTGTCCCTTGCTGAAGAAAAAGAGAGGAAAAGCTGAGAAATACAGAAAGGCACTGAAAGCAGAAACTTGGAGTGATACTGAATGCGAAGAGAGTGATGATGATTATGCCAATATTTGTTTAATGGCAAAATTAGAATCAGACTCAGACTCTGAAATTGATACAGACTCAGATTCAAACAGTGAAATCGAGGTAAGTAATTCAAAAATCCCTGTTAAAGTCTCAAAGTACATTAATGAACTATGTCTTAGTCTCAAAGTCTCTCTTAAGAGGATTTCCGAACTGAAAAGGGAAAATATTACACTGAAGCAACATGAAACTTTATGGAAAGAAAAGTTTGAATATGGATAGAAGTTTCATTACTCTAAAAGAAAATGCAGATTCTCTTTCAAAAGAAAACACACTTTTGAAAAATGACATTTCAAGCATTTCAAAAATGTTTTCTATGGGATATGAGAAATTGGAAAAGATTCTTTCAGTACAAAGACCTTACTTTAATAAATCAGGATTGGGAATGACCTCTGAAACCATTCCTTTAATTGATTTTCCAAAAGTAAAGGAAAGAATCAAACAGAGACCAACAAAAACCTTTTACAAGAATCATTTTCAAAAGATCTTTGTAAAACCTGTTGGTCGAAGTGCTCTTAGATGTTCTAAGTGTAATAGCTCAGAACACTTTAAAAAAGAATGTCCTATGGTTTGGAAGCCTGTTAAGAAGCATTTGGCAAAGACTGTTTGTAGCACTAACTTTACTGGACCCAGGAAAGTGTGGGTACCAAAGAAAGCTTGAGTTTCATTTTTAATTGCAGGTCACTATCAAGAAAAAGGTAAAATGGTATTTGGATAGTGGCTGCTCAAGACATATGACTGGAGATTCAAATTGTTTTATCAAACTTACACAAGTAACAGGTGGAAAAGTTTCTTTTGGCGGAAACAACAAATGAAGAATTATCGGAAGTGGAACTGTAAAAATTGGAAGTCTCATAATCAACAACGTCTCTTTAGTGGAAGGACTCAACTACAACTTGCTCAGCATCAGCCAATTGTGCGACACTGGATTCAAGATCAATTTTCAAGAAGGAATATATTCTGGCACTAGTAAAGATCTTTCACAATCCTTCACTGGGCGAAGACATGAGAATATCTATCTTTTGGATATCAATCCAAAAAGATTTCAATATCTAATCTCAATCCAAGATGAAGCAAATGTCTGACATCGAAAGCTTGGTCATATCAACATGAAGCAAATTGCCAAGATCTCTTCAAAGAAGCTTATTCCTGGACTTCCTAACCTGAAATATCAGAAATCTGACTTATGCATACCTTGTGTATTGGGAAAACATGTGAGAAATTCCTTTAAACCAATAAATCAAGTTTCCACTAATCGTGTACTGTAGCTCCTGCATATGGATCTATTTGGACTAACGAGAACTCAAAGCATTGGTGGAAAGAAATATTGCCTAGTAATAGTGGATGATTATTCACGATTTACTTGGGTTTATTTCTTGGCAAGTAAGTCTGAAACTTTCTCCTACTTTTTAAAGTTTGCCAAGAAAATTCAGAATGAGAAAAGGGTATGCTATTTCAAGCATTCGGACAGACCATGTTGGTGAGTTTGAAAATCAAGACTTTACCAAATTTTGTGAAGAATCTGGTTTTTAGCATATGTTCTATTCTCCTTACACTCTTGGACAAAATGGAGTTGTGGAAAGGAAGAATAGATCTTTGCAAGGAATGGCTAGAACTCTTTTAATTGAATGCAATATTTCTTCTCGTTTTTGGGCTGAAGCTATTTCTACAGCTTGTTATATTATTAACAGAGTTGTCTTAAGGCTAATTCTGGAGAAAACTCCCTATGAGTTATTCAAAGGAAAAAAACCAATTGTTTCTTACTTTCATGTGTTTAGTTGCAAATGTTTTATCTTGAAAAATGCAAATGATCGAATTGGTAAGTTTGAAGAAAAGTCAGACGAAGGAATCTTCCTTGGATATTCAACTTCCAACAAAGCATACAGAGTATACAACAAGAAGACTCAATCTGTGGAAAAATCAATGAATGTCAAATTTCAAGACTCAACTCGAAGAATCTGAACCTGTTCCAAACTCTACAGAGTCTACTTTCCCTGAAGCAGCTCAGACTATAGAAGGACAACATGATTTGAATGCTGAAGAATCAAATGAAGAGGAAGATCAGCAATCTGTCAAACCAACCAGCAACTGGAAGCACAAGTCCAGTCATCCCAAAGAACTCATTATTGGTAACATTGATGAAGGAATTCGTACAAGATCCAAAAGACATGAAGAGTCTAGCGCTGTGGCTCTTATTTTTGAAATAGAACCCAAAAGCATAGAAGAAGCTTTAACTGATGAAAGCTGGATTGAAGCTATGCAAGAAGAGCTCAGACAGTTCAGTGTTAACGAGGTTTGGGAATTAACTCTTAAACCAAAAGAAAAATCTGTTATTGGAGCAAAATGGGTTTTCAGGAACAAGATGGACGAAAAAGGAAAAGTTGTAAGGAACAAAGCAAGACTCATGGCCAAATGATATACGCAAGAAGAAGGGATATATTATGATGAGACTTACGCACCAGTAGCAAGGTTAGAAGCAATTAGATTATTACTTGTTTTTGCTTGTTATAAGAATTTCAGGTTATTCTAAATGGACGTTAAAAGCGCATTCCTGAATGGATTTATCCAAGAAGAAGTCTATGTGGAACAACCTCCCAGTTTTGAAGACCCAAAGAAGCCAGATTCGGTATTCAGACTGAAAAAGGCTCTATATGGTTTAAAGCAAGCACCTCGAGCTTGGTACGACAGGTTGAGTAATTTCCTAACTCAAAACGGTTTTGCCAAAGGTAAAGTGGATACAACTCTGTTTATCAAAAGATAAGGTAAAATTTTTTTGCTTGCTCAAATTTATGTTGATGATATAATTTTTGGCTCTCCTAACGAAAGTCTTTGCAAGAAATTCTCTAAGACTATGTAGGATGAATTTGAAATGAGCATGATGGGTGAATTATCATTCTTTCTCGGTTTACAAGTAAAGCAATTGAAGGAAGGAATTTTCATTCACCAAGAAAAATATGCTAAAGAACTTGTTAAAAAGTTCGGTTTAGAAAATTGCAAAAAGGTTGAAATTCCAATGTCTAGTTCTTTGAAACTAGATAAAGATGAAGGAGGAAAGAAAGTTGACCAGAAACTTTACAAGAGTATTATTGGTTCACTTCTTTATCTTACTGCTTCTAGACTTGACGTTTTGTTTAGTGTTTGCATGTGTGCCAGATTTCAATCAGATCCAAAAGAATCTCATCTAAGTGCTGCAAAACGCATCATCAAATACGTTGCAACATCTTCAAAGATAGGTCTATGGTATCCCAAAGAAGGAGACTTTACCCTCCTTGGATATTCAGACGCAGATCTAGCAGGTTGCAGAGTTGAAAGGAAGAGTACTTCCGATACTTGTCAATTACTCGGTAATAAGACAGTATCTTGGTTTTCAAGGAAGCAAAATACAGTAGCCCTTTCAACAGCAGAAGCAGAATATGTGGCTCTTGGAAGTTGCTGTTCACAAATCTTATGGATAAAACAACAACTGAGAGACTTTGGAGTCAAAGATTCTTACACCGAAATCAAATGTGACAGCACCAGTGCTATTAATCTTACCAAGAATCCTATTCTTCATTCAAGAGCAAAGCATATAGAGATTCGACATCATTTTATTAGAAATCACGTTCAGAATGGAGAAGTAATGATCCAGTTCATTGACTCTAAGAATCAACTGGCGGACATAATTACAAAGCCACTGGAGAAAAATCTATTCGAGTCTAGTCGTACTAGACTTAATATTATATCTCTTACTCAGCAAAGTCTGGATACTTTCAAGACTCAAAATTAGAAGTCTTTAATTGCTTAGACTCAAAAGACCTCAAGCCTCGACTGTAAGTTGTTTCTAATTTTAATTTGAAAAAGTACGATTATCTATTGGCTATTGGTTGATTGATTTATCTTTCTTAAATTACTCCTTATTTCAAAAAGGCAGTTATCGATTTTTAAGGAATTCAATTAAATTCATAAAGGGAAGTTATTATTTTTTGAAAAGACATCTTTTTTATGATGCTTCGGTTACCCCGCTTCACTTACTTTATATACCATTGTGTTTCATCTTCTTCACTTTTACTTCGAAACCCTAGAATACAAAATTCCTATTTTCTTCACTTTCACTCTCGATTCGTTCAAAAGTTTTCATCTTTTCGAACAAGTTGGTTATTCTCTCTATTGGAGTGTCAATGTCTTCAAGAAAGTCTTCGAGAATTGCAAGCAGGGGACCACGTCGCATGCCTGAGGGTCCTACTCACTTTGACTTAACCGAAGAAGAAGATTCTCCTATGTGTCCAAGTCAGCATCAACCTTGTTAACAGCGTCAACCTTCCTTGAATCAACCAGGCAATGAAGTTATAGAAGAGGTTGAACCTGTAAAAACTCTAACTCCAAAGAATGCTTTCAAACTCTACTCAAATTTGAAGAAAGGAGGAACGCCATTGTCTTTGATTGATGAGTTCTTAAAAGATAGAGGATTCAAGAATGAAACGCTATTTTTGAGAGAGTTGGAGAGGCTAGGAGTAGTGGAGAAAGGATCGGCTGAGAAAGCATTTAAGAATATTCCAAGTGACCCACAATATGGCACTGCAAATCAACCGCAATCTCTGGATGATGATGAAAGGTCATTTTCTCACTTTCAACCTAGATCTGGGGTGGCTGCAACTATCACTGATGGTTCGAACCTTTTTAGATCCAAAAATCATAAAAAGGTTTATGCAAGTCTTTTGAAGAGAGGGGTGATGAACCCTAGAACTGTTGATTTCGATTTCCTAGATTCGATAAAAGTTAATTTGAGGGAAAAGTTTGCTTTATTACAATTGGAACAGTTCTGTTCTGAATCATCTCTTACATTCCTAGAGCTTACTGCTTACTTTTATTCGAATCTATCTTTCATGGATGCACAAAGCTTTATCTTCACTGTGAAGGATAGGGAATTTTTGGTGACCACAGACATTTTGGCCGACATAATCGAGGTGGAAAGAACGAGTTTCCAGCCGATTAGTGTGTCCATTACTCATGCTATTCTGTCTTTGGTGAGAGACAGGGATGTTGAAGGAAAACTTTCTTATTCAAGGATGAGTGCCTCGAATATTCTGCTGCACAAAATTGTGATTAATTGCATTCGTCCTAAATCGACATCCAAGACAGATGTTTCTCGATCTAAAGCCAAATTGATGTATGCAATCAATACTGGTTTTAAGTTCTCTCTGCCTCACACCATTCTGTTCCACATGTATCGAATTGTGATGAAGGATAAGGGACAGCTTTCTTATTCTGCTCTTATCACACGACTCTTTAGGCACTTCAAAATTCATATCTCTGCACCATTGAGTCTGAAAGCCATCACTCCGATGGTAATTGGGTTCAAAATGGTGACAACGATGCGCTTAAAGAAGCTGAACAAAGTGCTGGAGTGGATGAAGGAGAAACCTCCTCTCAAGGCAAAGCAAGACTCTGCTGCGGCTAAAAGAAAAGGCAAGGAGCCCATGGTTGCTCCTGTAAAGAAGAAAAGAGCTCTCATTCTAGAAGATGAAGAAGATAAGGATGAGCTTACTATATCTGCCTTGAAAAATCTAAAGACTTTTGTCAGCTTTCGTGAGAGAGGAGAAGAGTCAGAGGAAAGAAGAGAAGAAGAAGCAGAAGAAGCAGAGGAGAAAGAGGAAGAAGAAGAAGAAGAGGAGGAAGAAGAAGAAGAAGAGGAGGAAGCAGAAGAAGCTGAAGAAGAAGTGGAAGAAAGGGAAGAAGAAGCAGAAGAAGCAGAGAGAGAGGGAGATCAGGGTTCAAAGGACTCCTTCGAGCCAACCTTGGCTATCTCTCTGTCTAGTCATTCTGAGATAAGAGGAGAAGAATTTGCTGGAGCGCATCACTCTGAGGCTGAGAAAGCTTTACCTTCTCCACCTGAGGGCATCAAAACAGGGGGAGCTGATGGACAAAAATGTACTTCTTCACCCCTACTTGTTAGTGATGTAAGTCGTTCTACAGCAGACCCAGAAGATGTGTATGCCTCACATTATCCAGAAAACAGACCTTCCACTGAGAATCCATCATTTCTCAATTTCCTTGAGTTTCATTCTACTAGTCCAAGTGATACAACTGCTCAAATAGCAAACTTTTCAAGACTGCTGGAAATTCTTTTGGATGTGCGGAATCAGCAATATGCTATGAGTTTTGAGATGCTGGATCTCAAGAACATTGTTAAGGCCACTTCAGTGTCTCTTCATGAACAGGTAAATACCCTAAAGAATCAAGTTCAGTCTAGCGTGCAGGGTGAAGATTTTCAGGCGCTGAAACAAAGTTTTGACAAGTTTGAAAAGGCAGTGCACTCAATGGGAGAATACGAGCTTGTTTGCTTACCCAAGCAGCCTTAACTCTTGATCTTTTCAATCTATCTTTTTTTGATCAGTCTCCACTTTTTGCTGTTGACAAAAAGGGGGAGATGTTTATGCAGATTTTGTGTGATTTTTATTTGGTGTTATGTTTGTTTGTTTTGGACTTTATCTTGTTTGGTGTGTTTTTCTGTTTTGGACTGGTTTGGATTACTGAGACTTGCTAAGTAACTTAAGCTATTATTGATTATGCTAAAGATAGTTGTGTTTGGAGGACTAACATGTTTTCTGTGATTGCAGATTCGCTACTATCTTTTTCTAATCTTTAATAATATTTGTACAAGAAAATCTTGGTTTGCTTAAGTGTTGCAGGTCAGAGTGTCTAAATCTGCAGAAAAGTTTTGTCACCATAAAAAATGGAGAGATTGTTGGTGAAATCTTCCTTCGGTATTTTGAAGCTGACAAAACGTTTCCTAGTCTAAAGACTTCCAGACTCATCTATCAAAGTCTGAAGACTTCTAGACTGAAGATTGCCAGACTCAAGATTTAAAGTCTGCCCTCATTAATAGTTTCTAGATCGTCGAAGAAATCTTATCCAAATATGAGGTTATCCTTAAGGATTTGATTCGATTGGTCGAAGATTTTCTCACGGTTGGAGAAAGCATATAAAGATCTATTATTCGTATGACAAGTAAATCGAGTAAGATAGATCTGTGGATTGGCGAAGTATACTTGGAAGGTTCTACTTATGGAAACCTAGATCTTGATTGTATGGGCGAACAGGATTGGTGGGCTATCTTCATATTCCTTAAATAATGCGAGATCTCCCTAATTGATTTGGTCCAACAAGTAGATTGGACGAACTCCTTTGGAAGGTGCCAACGGTTATGTAGGCATGGGGGAGTATAAAAGGAAGACGCTCTAGTTGTTCGAGTGTGTGCGAGATAGAAAAATTCCAAAGTCTAAAGCTCCTTACTCTTTGCTAATTCATTTGTTGAGCATACAATTGTACTCGAAAGAGAGAATTTTGTGAGACCTCGAGGAAGTGTAGTAGAGTCTCTACACTGTGGAATCGAGGACGTGAGATTGTAACATCTCTTTTGATTCATAGTGGAATCCAACCGGTGGGCTGTTAGCATGGGAGAGTGGACGTAGGCTTGGTCTAAGCCGAACCACTATAAACTCTGTGTTTCGATTCTCTTTCCTTATCTCTTTACTTAATTCATAGTATTGTCTATTCATTTATACTATTTCGTATCCTTGTTCTGAATTAAGTCTTTAAGAGAAGAAGAATTTGTTTTTACACCTATTCACCCCATCTAGGTGTTCATACTAGCACTTTCAAATGCAAATTGCATTTGGTAAAAAAAAAATCATTTACAAAGCTACTTTTATCCTAAATAGTGTTTAGCAAATATTTTTTTTGCAAGGGGCTTTTGGGTCTAATTTTTTTAAATAAAAAATAAAAAATAAAAACCCTCCAACGAATGACTAAGGCCACTGGCGAGATCTGGCTGGCGTTAGCAGTCGTTGCCTAGGTCGTGCGACCTCAGGCCTCGTCGCCGTGATAGAGCAACCCAGGCGGCCCTCCCACGACTTCATTGGCACCTTGCCAGCCTCTCGCCGACCCTTTGCCTACTAGATCAACCCTCGTCGGCTGCCCTCATTGACCGCCCTTCCTCAAGAAAAGATGAACAATAATAGGCATAAAATTGGAAAAATAAAAAATTGGTGATGGTAATTTTGGAAGAAATAAATTCAAAGCATTTGGCAAAATGCTAAAAGCCCAATGTTAGTCATGTCCCAATGCTAGCATTTGGCCGAAAGCCCCTTGAGATGGGTTGGCAAAATACCCAAGCATTTCTCTAAGATGCTTTCGAGGGAACATTGAACCAAACGCACGTTTAGACTTCAACCTCTCCGCAAGTACCCTCCTCGAGGTCTTCGATTCCACTGAATTAGTTGAGTCTGTCTACTCTGAGTTGATTGATTGAGCCGAGTCGTTTCTCATGAATGTGTCAGACAATGAGGCGGAGATTGGTTCGAGAGTTTTTCTCGCCTTATGTATAGCTGTGGCGGCGCTCTTAATCTTCACTTAATGTAACATCACCGGGTGAGTCCTAGCGGTTTCTTCTTGCTAACCTAACATGGAGGAGTGCGAACTTATCAGTAGGTAAATTGTGCTAAAGGTTCCTTAATTATGGGTAACCTGCATTAAAAGAATTTGATTTTTCAGTTTCAGGATTGATAAACATTTGATGCACCGTTGAAGGGATTTCCAAGTTACACTTAAGGGTGATTGGTTCCCAAAAATAGGAATCAGGGACCGGAATGGTTAATCCTAGGACCGTGAACCAGATCGCACCATCGATCTGGTCCGGTCCAATGAAACTGGTCACTAGACAGATCATGGTTCAGGCGGTTCATTTTGTACACCCTTAATTGTACCTTAGGCGAGCCCAATCAGCTCCACATCGCAGTCTGCAAAAGTAGATGACGTCTCACCGTTATCGAACCCAGTGATGCAATCCACGACGGTAGCAGGAGGTCGGCCTACGTTTCTGTTAGGCGATAGATGCCAAAGAAGAGACGACGACAACGCCGAATAGACATAAAGAAACGGTTGATTAATGAGCTTTGGAGGACGAGTGCGAGCGCTGAAGAAACAGGAATGGAGTCAATTCAAACAGTGATGCAACCTATTTTTTGGCGCCACTGCTGGAGTAGAAAGGGAACCCCCTCCGACATTTCTTTTTTCTTCCTCCCCTTTTCGATTTTTTTTCCTTTTTTTTCTTTCCGGTGCATTTTACAAACTTATCCTACAAAAAAGAAAAAAATTTCTTATTTCAGTTTGTAATTATCACTCCTTGGGAAGATCAAGGCGAGCCCTGATTTTTGAAGATCAACTCCTTCAGGTTTCATCGTGATTTTTAAAGTTGATTTAAAAATCACCATAATTAATTATAACGGCTATCGATTGTGAAATCATTTTTTTTTTTTTTTACAAACCAATTTAAAAACGAAGAAAATTGAAAATTTGAACAAAGCGGAAAATAGAAGCTGACTGTAACGCTTCATGTCGCAACTCTTCCAAGTCACGATTCAAGGAGGTCTACAGGCGATAAGATAGCATTTAAGCTTTATAAATAAGGGAGGTGCGATAGCTCGTTCCGATTCTCTCAAATTTGGCATGTGTTGCAATATGGATTTTATAGTGAATCATCTAAAAATTGCCACTAGACTTAATTATGAGGCTCGCGGCCCTGGGCTTGCCCAAGCCCAAACTAAGCCACATGTACTCTAAAGGCACTTCTGGATTAATTGGACAAAGGCTAATTAGTTATAAAGCCCGACCCAACTATTCTGTCCACATGACTTATTCCTATATATTGGGCAAGCGTGGGCAAAAAATTAGGCCCGATCTCTAAGGGTACGGCCCGAGCCCATCAATTAATCACTCCGGTCACCACTAACGCCGACCACCGCGTCGCGGTGGACGTCCGCTGTCTCGCAGTGGTACCATCATCTGCTGGATATGTCGGTGCCGCACGTGTTGCGACACTGGCGGTGGCCTGGGCATACGTCATCCGGGGCTTCCTTCGTGAAGGCGTTCTACATCGTGATGTCGACGCTGGGTATTTACATGCTGAACCTGTTCATCAGCTTCCTCTCCCCTCAAGTTGACCCGAAGCTCCAGGAACTCGATGGCGGCGGCGGCAGCGGCGGCCTGTCCCTCCCCACCTGAGGCTCCAACGAGTTCAAGCCCTTTGTCCACCACCTCCCCAAGTTCAGGTGTCGGTAGGTTTACAGTTGGGATCGGTTCGCATTATTATTTTCGATTGGTAATTGCATTTGGCTATCAATTGGATTTGGTGGATTTGATCTGCGTCATTTCTGGGTTGAAAGATCAAATTTGTGTTCCCGGTATTCTGAGTTAGAGGTATTTTGAGAGTGGAAAGACTCGTTGGAGTTGACGATTTGTGCCTTCAAGTTTGGATAACTTGGGAGGCAGACGGTATAGATTGAATTTGTGAGAGATTGGCAAAATTTGTGTTTTTAACGTTTAGGTAGTGTTTTGTCATGCTTTTCAATTGAAGACTGATCCTAGTTTTTCTCAGTGGGAGTTGATTTAGGGGGCACTTTGGCATTGGTCATTCTGATTTGCTATTGATTGGATTTAGTGGAATTGATCTGCTTCATTTTGGAGAAGAAAGATGAATCGTGTGTTCTTGGGTATTCTGACTTCAAGTGGAAGGATTCGATTGGCGTGATGATTTTTGCCTTCAACTTGGATTTCTTGGAGGACGTGGAATAATTTGGAATTTGTGAGAGTCCAGTGAAACTGGTGTTTATTAAGTGTTAAGAATGTGATGCTTTTAGCTGGGCCTGGGGTGAAAAAGAGGCGCCTGAGGTCTCATGACTAGATTCAAAATCTAGCAACTGAAGAAGTTGAATGGTGTGGAAGCATCATGTTGTCTCGGTTTCATGTTTGCATTTTGTTATCACAAAACAGTCGCTTGTTCTTGACTTGAGACTGATTTTACGTGATGTAAAAATGCCTTTTTGATATAATTTTACTGTAAAAGTGTTCTTGATCTACTTCAGTATATAATCTTTCTTTCCATTTACACGTAGACGCGTGAGTTTATTCATTGGGGGGGGGGGGGGCGATTGAAACTAACAATGTAAAGTGAACCGGACTGAATTGAGAAGCTCGGGTGCGCATGACAACCATTCTGTTCTAGAAATAGTTTCTGGAACAGAAATAGATTTTTCTATTTCTATTTCTAGAAGAGTTTCTAAGCAAAAATAACCGTTTAATAACGACATAAAATTTCTACTCTAAAAATAGAAATTCGTTTGATGACGACACAAAATTTCTTCCTTTCGGACGATGGCGGATCGGCGGATCGGTGGTGACGGACTACGGCGACTGTGGTGGCGGCCGGCAGCCGGCGACTGGCGGCGGGCGGTGACCGGCAACCGACGGCGGCGAGGGCCGACAGGTGGGTGGCGACCGATGGACGATGGTCGGCGGCAACGGATGAAGGACTAGTTGACGAACGATGAGAAAAATTTTTATTTCTCATTTCTATTCCAGAAATAGAGAAGTAGAAAATTTCTACTTCTGTTTCTATTCTAAACCTATTTCTATTCTAGAAATAGAAAAACGGAATAAGTTTATCAAACGGATTTCTATTCCAAAAACAGGTCTGAAATAGAAAAATTATTTCTGGAACAGAAATAGGCAGTTGTCATGCACCCCCTCAGACTCTCCATGTGATGATATGTTTACTTCTTTTATTTCCTTTAAGATGTATGGCCTTTTTTTTTTTTAACAATCTTTGACTGACAATATTCTTGTCATTTTAAAAAACAAAAACCAACGTGTTTCGTGAGTTACTGTTCACAGTGCTCTCTAGGTGGGCGATTTGGCTCTGTTCCTGCTTCCTGATGCGCCCCTCTCTCCGGCTGCTGTAGCCGGTGGTTTGGGCTGGTCTTTGGAGGGAAGAACCACTTGTTGGTCGCCTTCAATCCCCCATAGAGCTCGGCCTGGTTCGTTCCTCTTCCTGGGCCGAGAAGAATGCTCACAACTACAGTTTCCTCGTCTCTGGTTCGCTGCAGATCACGGGAGCCTTGTTCGTTGGTGGGGCTGATCTTTGGCAGATAGGACCTCCGTCTGACCCTCTTCAATTCCCCTAAGGTGGTAGCCTGGTATGTGTTCCTTTTGGGCCATCATGGGTTTACTCAGCTAGGGTTTTTTCGTTCTGCTCTGTTGCGAATTCCTGCTGTGTTGTCTTTCATTGGTTATGGTCCAAGCTGGAGAAGGCCCTAGTGGCCGAAGCCCCTCTCCTCCTCTCCTTGGTCGCTTGACTCAAGTGGGAGCCTCTAAGGAGGTCGCTGATGTTGTCCTGCCCATGGCTGCTTCTTCGAAAGACCAGGTGGGTCGGTCCTCCCCTGTTCCTGCTGGGCAGCGAGGGAGAAGTCGTGCCAGGTCCAAATCTAAGCTTCCTCATAAGAGGAATGACTCGACAAACCCAAAGGCTCGCTCTTGGGTTGCTGTGGCGAAAGTCGCTGTTAAAGGCTATGATTTGGAGTTCTCACCTCCTTCATATGAAAACAACAAACCTGTTGTTGAACTTACGGATGATGTGCTTGAAGCGGCTAATCCCAAACTGAATGAATGCCTCATGGGTTACTTCATTGGTCGTAGACTACCTTTCAAAGTTACTGAAACGGCCCTTAAGAATGCCTGGGGGCCGAATCTCGTTGACGTGATGTCTAATGGCAAAGGATTTTTCTTCTTTCATGTGCTTGATAGCGAGTTCCACAGAAAGGTCCTGGAAGGGGGACCTATTACCGTTGCCAGAGTTCCTTTGGTGTTGCAACAATGGAAACCAACTTTGGAGCTCAAGAAGGATAGGCATTTGACGGTGCCAGTGTGGATTAGGCTAACCAATTTGCCGCTTGCTTTCTGGTCCTCTCAGGGGATAGGCAAAGTTGCTAGTGCCGTAAGCAAGCCGCTCTATGTAGATCGGCAAATGAAACAAATGAAGACGCTGGCTTTTGCTCGAGTTTGTGTTGAAATTACAGCTAACCAGCCAAGTTGCGAGGAGGTGGTAGTAAGGCACAATGGGGAATCATGCTCGGTGGGTGTGGAGTATGAATGGCGTCCCATAGCATGTTCTGGGTGCGGCATTTTTGACCATAAGTGTTCCCCTACCCCTGCTCGTCCCTCAGGTGCACCTGGTCCGCAGCAGACCTCGATTGCAGCTCCCGCTTCCCAGGCGGCGACGGTGGAACCAACTCTGGCCCCTACTGATGAAAAGAGGTGGTCAATGAGAGAGAAAGAATGTGCTCCTCTGCCTTGGACCTCCTCCGATGCTGGTACCTCTGCTGCTGTGGACGGCCGGTCTTCTCCCTTGAGCTTAGCTGCAGACCCAGCCGTTGTCCTTCCGCTGCCTCAAAGCGTTATTTGCCCTGCTTCTGGTGATGATTCGGTCCAGACCTCGAAGAAGCTTGCTGCCCCTGTGGTTGTTCCTTCACAAGGGACTGAAACGACTTGGAAGCAGGTTAAAAGTAAAAAGAATAAGCCTCCACTAGGTAAGGTTGACGCCTCATTTAGGCTTTCTTCTTCCACCGATGGTGGGATATCTTTGAAGATTAAAAATGCTGTTCCCTCTGGAGATGAAAGTCAATCTTTGAAGCTTAAAGATCCTATTCCAGCAAAGGCTTCGAATCCTGGGAGGAAGACGTAAGCTCAAGAAGGGCGGTCTTCCACAGGAGTTATTCTTGTTGAACCTTCTTTGGTTCTTCCTTCTAGCTCGGGCGAAGACATAGATGGATATTCGAATGACGATTTGCTCTCTATGCCTTCTTCGAGAGTGCCTCCAACTCTTGGGAATAATGAATCCATGCAAGACAAACTTATCAAGTTGCACCCTAACCCTCCCCCATTGGTTCCACCTACTCCAGCCTCTGGTCGGCGTAGGACCACCAAGAAGAGGTAATCTTCTTCCTTTCAACCATGTATATAGGTTTTTGGAATATAAGGGGCATGGTTAACCCCATTAGGCGTGCTGAAGTGAAGAATTTTGTGTCCTCGAACAATTTATGTTTTGTTGGGCTGCTTGAGACTAAGGTTCCTGAGTCTCTTTTTAACTCTATCTCCTCGACTTTTTTGATGGGGTGGAACTGGATTGCAAATTATGACTGTTCCCTTCGGGGTAGAATCTAGGTAGGTTGGAACCCGGAGTTGGTTCGCTTTGAAGTCTCTTCTGTTAATGATCAGGCTATACATGGCCACTTAGAGCTTCTTCTGTCTGGGATGTCTTCTTATATTTCGGTGGTGTATGGAGAGCATTCCTTTACCCAGCGTCGGCCTCTTTGGGATGACCTTGTACGGATGAACAGCTTTGTGCAGGACTCCATCTGGTTGGTTACTGGTGATTTTAATGCCTTTAAAGATCCGGCGGACCGACTTGGGAGTTCCACTACTTGGATACCTTGTTTTGATGATTTCAGTCAATGTTTAGCACAAACTGATTTGGAGGATTTGAGATATGTGGGTCTTCATTTTACGTGGTCTACTTCTTCTGGTGCTGCCAGGAAAGAAAGATTGACAGGGTGTTGGTGAATGCCAAGTGGAGTACTGTCTTTTCTTATTTTGAAGCTAACTTTCTAAACCAGGGTATCTCTGATCATTCGCCCATGGTTGTCAGGGTTCTTAACCCAGTTTTTAGGAAGAAGCCTTTCAAGTTTTTTGATCTATGGATGAAACACCCGTCCTTTTCCCCTATTTTTCAACAAGTCTGGGAGAGTCCGGTGGAAGGTGTTCCTATGTTTAAACTTGTTCGCAAGTTAAAGCTTTTGAAAGGGCATCTAAAGCAACTTAATAGAGAGGCATTCTCTGACATTTCTGTGAGAACCACTGACGCAAGGAATGCTCTTCGTATCACCCAGGTTGGTCTTCAGCAAGACCCAGGTAGTTCTGCCCTTGCGGATTTGGAGAAATCTCAGTGTCGGGTGTTTGTGGAGTTGCGTTCTCAAGAGGAGTCCTTTTACAGACAGAAATCAAGAATTAGATGGCTCCAGGAAGGTGACAGGAACACCAAGTTTTTTCATCAATCAGTCACTAGAAGACAACTTAGGAATAGGATTCTTTCGATTAAGGATCCTTCAGGGTCATTGATTACGAACCCTAATTTGGTGCCGCCTATCTTTGTCTCCTTTTTTAGTGACCTACTGACACCGCAGACAACCCTCTCGAAGCCTTCTTTGCATGAGCTAAAGGAGTTCGTTCGGTGGCCTCTCTCGGTTGATCAGGTTGGCTTTCTTTCTCGTCCAGTCCTTGAATCTGAGGTTCGAGATACTCTATTCTCCTTGGCCCGAGGCAAAGCCCCTGGGTCGGATGGGTTTACTATTGAATTCTTAAAGTATAATTAGGACTTACTAGGGCCTCTAGTTTTAGAGGCGGTGAAGGATTTTTTCTCTTCGGGCCGGTTGTTGAGAGAGGTGAATAACACGATTTTAGCCTTGGTGCCTAAGGTTCCCAATGCTTATGCTGTTTCTGAATTCAGGCCCATAGCTTGCTGTAACACAATTTACAAAGTTATTACTAAGATTTTGGCTAATCGTCTAGCTGCTGTGTTAAATGATTTGATTAGTCCGTCCCAGAATGCCTTTGTTAAAGGTAGGAGGATAAGGGATGATATTCTTCTAGCCCAGGAGCTGTTTGCAAGATTCCACCTCGAGCCTTATCTGCCTAAGTGTCCAATTAAGGTGGACTTCCAGAAGGCCTATGACACTGTGGATTGGGATTTCCTTGAGCTTACCCTTTCGGCTTTTGATTTCCCTGAGTGGATAATCAGACTCATCATGGTTTGTGTCCGTACCCTTAAGTATTCTATCTCGATCAATGGTGAGCTGCATGGCTTCTTCTCAGGTGGTCGTGGGCTTCAGCAAGGGGATCCCATGTCCCCTACTTATTTACCCTGGTTATGGAGATTTTCTTTAGGATCCTGAGCTCACACATAGCTCATAAGGACTTCAAGTATTTTTGGAGGTGCAAGTCTGTGAAGCTATCTCATCGATTTTTTGCCGATGATGTCTTTCTTTTTAGCTAGGCGGATTGGGCTTCGGTGACTCTCCTCAAGAGAGGCCTTGATATCTTCTCTTCATGGAGCGGAATGTTGCCTAACAAGAACAAAAGTGAGGTCTTTCTTGCAGGGGGTTCCACTTCTTTGCGAAGGAATATTCTCTTGACGTTGGGTTTTCAAGAAGGGAAGCTGCCAGTGCGTTATTTGGGGGTTCCCATTATTATTTCGAGACTTAGCAAAGCGGATTGTACTACTCTTGTTGACCGGATCACAGCTAGAGTTCAGTCGTGGGCTCAGCGGTTTCTTTCTTTTGCCGGAAGGCTACAATTGATCAGGTCAATCCTACATTCCATTCAAGCCTTTTGGGCCAGTGTTTTTACTCTTCCTTACTTAGTTATAGAGCATATTGAACGTATTTTAAGGCAATTCCTTTGGAAGGGCCCTACCCTTGGACGGGGCGGGGCTAAAGTTTCTTGGGAGGATGTCTGTGTTCCCAAGGAGGAAGGTGGTATGGGTATTCGAAGGTTGAAGGACTGCAATAAAGTGTATATGCTTAAGTATATCTGGATCTTGTTCACAGATAAAGAGTCCCTTTGGTGTCGGTGGATCCATTCCAATTTCTTAAAAAGAGAGAATTTTTGGGTCACGGCTATTCCAACAGTATGCTCTTGGGCTTGGAAGAAAATCCTCCACTTTAGAAGGGATTTCAAGTTATCCTTCTTTTGGAAAGTAGGCAATGGTCGTTCAGTCTCTCTATGGCACGACAATTGGCACCAGGAAGGCCCTTGGAGCCTCATCTTTCCAAACTCTCTTATTCTTAGTTCGGGCCTTTCTAGGAAAGCAACGGTGGCAGACAACCTAGCACCGACAGGCGTTCAGATCTCTATTGGAGTGTTGGGGCTTCTCCTTGCCAGTCCTAGCTAAGTCTCCTGATAGGTTCTCTTGGCATGAGTCCTCATCCGAATCCTTTTCAGTGGCCTCAGCCTGGGAGGCGTTAAGACCTAGAAAGAATCGTGTCCCTTGGGCTCACTTTATTTGGAATAATGCCATTGCTCCCAGATACTAGTTCAACCTTTGGTTGATTACCAAGAACCGCCTTCCTACTCAGGCTTTACTCATTTCTCATGGAAGAATTGATTATGAAGTGTGTGCCTTCTGCAATTATGCTCCTGATTCGATTGACCATCTCTTCTTCGAGTGTCATGTTCCTGCGACGCTTGCTTTCTTTTGGGCGAGGAGATGTAATCTTCCCTAGCGTAACAGGTCGTGGGCGAAAAATCTCCTTTGGGCTCTGAAATATTTATCTAGTAAGGACTTTTTCCACTCAATTGCCCGTTTCTCTTTTGGGGCCATGTGCCATCTTATTTGGAAGAAAAGGAATAGCATCATCTTCCGGGGCGAAGTGCTTGAGGTTGCGGCCTTGAAGAATCATCTCATAAAAGTCGTTAAGGACAAAGTACTATAACCTACAGCAAGGTGCCTGACAACCCGAGAAATAGGAGGCTTCAACGAGGGTGGGGATTTGACCCTTTAGTCTTCGTTGCTGGCCCCGCTGAGCTATAATAGGCTGCTGGGTTTGTTCTTCGCTAGCTCGATTGGTGCTGGGGTTTTGCTCCTGTCCTTCGTCTAGATGTTGCTGCGCCTGTTGCACTCTTGCTGTTTTTTATCGTGTTCCTTCAAACTTGGGGCATTTGCTCTTGTTGTTGCCGATTGTCTTGGCTGTTGCTTGTTTCTTTTACACCGGTTCCCTTCCACTCAATTTGCTCATGGGCTTTTTGAGTGAAAGTTTTTGGTGCCGATCTTTTGTATAGTTGGCTTTTACTCTTATATTATTACCTTTACCAAAAAAAACATATTCTTGTCATTTAACTGACTCAAAACCAACCAATGTTTCACACTAAATCGAGAATGTCATATAGAAGTGTCATATGCTTATGCTATTGAAGAGTCAAATTTTGATCCACTGATTACATTGGTTCCTTTCAGAGAGCTTTTGGATATAAAAATTCACTTCCTACTCAGATTGGATGGTTACTTATTGAAGATATTCTTCTTGTCTCTCAATGGAAGGTTACAAATCACAGGGGCATTTGAGATTGCTTTCGTAATGATGTTCTTCAGTGTGGTTGATGTACCTGTCTTCGGGCCAGTACTCCTTTCTACTGGGTCATGTTGTCTACGCTTACAATGAGGAGACAGATAATGCTTATGGTCAAGTACAAATATGTCCCAATTTCTTTCCGCAGATGGGTATGCTGAACCTTTTTTTCTTGCATGTCTGCTTCTCTAATTTTTTGCTTTGTATGCTTATATTGCCTTTTGACTCAACTTCTTTTTCATCAGCGCTATGATGGAAAGAGAGCATCTTCAACTGAGAATGCGAGCCTTCCGAGGGATTAAATATTTCAAGTATGATCTATCTATAGTTCTTGAGTAGGCTTGTCTTATCCCTGGTGTCATGCCAGCTGATGGAGCTTTCTCACAACAAAAGGTTGGCTCAAAAACTGTTTTGGCATGTTGCCTGATACTCCACCTATCTTAAAGAGATCTTTTAGAAAGCCTACAAAAACCATCATGGAAACTTCTCAAGAGGAGTGTATTGATTGTAATTTTTCTGTCTTAGCTTTAATAAGGGGTAGTCCCAATTTGTTCTTTAGTCATGGCATTTTTTTTTTAACTGCTGTCATTTTAATATGGCTGAAGTTCTTAGTTCCTTTTTTATTACCTATTATGTGTTTATCTCCTCTTGTCCTTTATTAACTCTCCCTTGCCCATTCAATTTATGAGAGGATGTACTGTTGTAACATGAATTAGCTTCGAAGTCCTCATGATTTCTGTATTCAAACACTAGTATAGGATTTCTCTTGGTGCTTGAACGAGGATGATTGTCAGTGATGGATGTCTTTACTTGCAAGTTATTTGAGCGAGGATTCCATTGCATTGATTGGTAATGGTGTCGTTTTAGATGACGACCTTCTTCTGGAGCTAAAATTGTTTTTGCTCTCGGGTGGACAATGAAAGTGTCAGCCTTGGCCAGCTCAGAGTCCCTCTCTTGCTTGCCTTTCATGGGTTCGCAGTACATATACTGTCGGCCATGATTTGTTCTTATTTAAGAAGGGAGGGGTTACCAGAAAGCTGCTTTAAAGATGCTTGTGGAGTTGTTAGGAGGCTTTGAGGTCTGCTCTAATGGCACAAGGCTTTTAGGAATTGGTAGAACAAATCTATTTGATCAACGTCCTCGGGGAAGTTGATCAAGCTGTCCATGAAGATTACATATGAGGTGATGCCGTTGCTGCAATCGAAGTGAGACTACTCGAAGGCTATCAAGTTGAGGCAGAGTGACCTCGTCCCATCGTGGATTAGAAGTCGTGGGATCTGGAGGATCCTGTCCTTGAACTGAATGTCCCAGAACCTATCAATCTTCCTCCTTCTGAATTTGATCACAGCATATCGAAGCTCAATTGCACAGTAAATGAGCTACTGCCGCCTCTTGTTGGTGACCTGGTTGGAGTGCGACCGTTGCTTTGATCCACACCCTTGGCTCTGGCTTCGGGCCCAAGCAGAGGAGGCTTTGCCAGAACTCTTCGAGGCAATGGAGCTCATCCTGGTCTGATAACGGGTCAAAGGGGCTGGTGCAGCTGAGAGACTCCAGCTTGTTGCGGCTAAAGCTTGGTCAAAGGCTTGTCCATCGGCAATAGGGGATCGAAGTACCAGAGCACTAGCTCGGCCACGAGCCTCTTCTAGTCGGGATTGTTGAGCTAGAGGGTGAGCAGCTGGTCAAATATGAAAATCGGGATCTGATTCTCGAGCATGATCATGTCCCGCTCAATCGTGTGCATATGAATTCCTGCATTGAGGAGACAGGGTCAATGCAAGGGTAGCCAAGTTCCTTAAACCCCTTGGGACACCTCAAAACCTCTCAATCATAAAGCGCCTGTCAAGAATCATCTCCACGAACTCGTTGTTGCTGTATGGATATAGTCCCCCTCGTAGCAGGCACAAGCTCTTTCCTTGACTCCTTCATGAAGTCTATATTAGAGGTGATTGGTTCGCGGTCTGGTCCATCAATACCTACTTAAAATTGCTGGGCAGATCCCCCCCCAAAAGAAAAAATTTGTTAGGGCCGATATTATTGTCTAGACAACAAAAATATTATGAAAAAAAAGTTAATTATGAAATACCTCATAGACTTTGAGGGTAATACAAATATGTTCTCGAACTTTCAACTATTATATAATATTCTCGAACTTTCATTTGTTGCAGTCATTAACTCTCCATTTTTTTTTCTGTCAACATATAAAACGCCCATGACTTTTAAGAGGTAAAAAATTATTTTCATTTAAGTTTTTGATGGAATTCTTTATTTTACCCTATGTGATAAAATGAATATATATATAATGGGAGAAAACTAGGTCAACTAATGTACAAATAATAGGAAAGATAAATAGAAATTTGTTAACATCTAATAAATATCGCCACTTTAGTAAAACTAAGCAAGATATTCATAGAAAAAGAATGAACACAAATTAAATAAAGATGGAAAAGCCCTAATCATCAAAAAGAAAGAAATTCAATGGACAACAATTGTTAGCTCACCACGTATATTTAAATGGCTGATTTAATTTATGAAAAATTGATTCATAAAAATACATCAAAAAATAATAATAAAACGGAATTATGTCCTCAACTTATGAAAAGGAAATAATTAACCGAAATCCAACGAGACATTTTTAAATATTTTTATTGGGTGCATCATTTTTGTATTAATTAACTATTTAAAACACGTAATGAGTATTTTAATTTCATACTTAACCGCATTTCTTTTTCTTAAAATAGTTTATTAGTTCTATTAGTTTATTCATCAAATATTACAGATTTTATTTAGCGAGATTCGTGCTTTCTGATACATATGTTTTAATTTATTTATTTTTCTCCATCTTCTATTTTTCTCATTTTCATTGAAATCTTGGGTAAAAAAAAGATTTCCTTTTTTTCCATTGCACATGCTAATGATAAATATAACCAAGTATTAATGGCAGTTACAAAATTGAAGTTTAGATACGTATAGTGTAATGGTTAAAAGTTGAGTGCAAAAGTTGTACTACTACTAAAGTTTGGGGGCTTCAACATGTTAAATAACAGGAATGTTCAATTTTCCACTGAAATGAAAAACCTTTTTCACTAAATAACATCAAGAATTCAATACCCTACGTATAGATAACAAATGTGTGGTGTAAATAACAAATGTTACAATAAATTATTTTGATCATCATGAACTTTTAATCGGTTAAAGAAAAAAAGGTTTAGAAAAAACAGACCACATAAAGATAAAGTTTGCTAAATGATTTACGACAACAAATAAACAAAAAAAATATGTGGGATCACATATGGTTTGTTATGACTTTTTAGAAAATATTTTTTTACAATTTATAGACATGAGGGCAGAGGTTGACGAGTGTAACCTTACAGAAGACCTTGCAATTCTCATAAACCAATGAAATTTAAGCATTTGACCCGTGCAAGTCGATGAGACCTAGAGCAATCAACACGCAAGTGTTGGGATTGAATGGGTGATTTCCGGTTTCTAAATTGGTAATACCTTTGGACCTGAGCAGGTCCTTAAAAGGCTCTGACCACAGGGAAAGTCCTGGTAGAGGCAGACAGGGGCCTCGAAAAAGATCCCCTCCCCATTAGTCACCCCGTCCACACCCCCTCTAAGGGGGTTAAGGGGGCCACCTTGGATCCCCGCAATACCTTCCCCGAGTAACCAATCCCGGGCGTGGTACAGGGACATGAAGAGGCCTGGCCAGGATACTGGCCGGGGTCTGTACCTGCCCCGGTTGGTTCCGGGGATCGGCATCGCGGGCTCCAGTGTTGAGCCCTTGCCCCCCGAAAGGGGTGTGGACGGGGTCTCCAATGGGGGGAGGATGTTTTTCGAGCCCTCACCCAGGCTCTACCCAGATTTTCCTGGTGGTCAAATCAGTTTAAGGACTTGATTGGTTGCCCTAAGCAACCCGCCGAGCCTCTCTGGCTTCCCCTCCGCCGCTAAACCTGGGGGGTAGAGCCCTTTCCGGGGCTCGAAAAAGATTCCGGTTGGGGGTAAAATCCTGGCCCCCGGAAAACACATGAGAATCAAGTTGGACCTAATCAAGTCCTTAAACTGATTTGACCTTCAGCCCTAATTTACTTTACCAACCTTTTCAAAGAGTTAAAATCAACGATATTGTGTGAAGATTAGCTTTGGGGGGATATTGCCATAGGATATAACCTAAGATTTGAACTAATATACCGGCCCAAAAGAAAGATGAGAGGATTAGATAATTGTATCTAAATCCAAGATCAGATTATGACAAAAGTTAAATTTATTGAGAATTGTTGTAGCTAGCTAGCCACCATTGCAACAATGTCACCACAACCATGATTTGATAAGCTGAACACGAATTAATGAAATGATAATATTAAATAATTTCATATAGTTTGGAAACTCTCTTGAATATGTATCAAAAGTTTAGGAATTACATTGAATAGTTGAAAGTTTAAAGACTGTATAGAACAAATTAAAAGTTCAAAGATTATATTGTACATTGGGTCAAAATTCAAGTACCATTTGTGTCATTTTCCCTAAAACAAATCCAGCAACATTCATAGATCTAAATGAGCAAATTGTAAAGAAGAATGCCCCAGCTTGACCACAAGGGAAACTATAGGCAAACCCTCATATCCCATAGTTGAAGAGATATTGTGGAATGATGAGGCAAAACCGGGAAGAGACGACCTTAATTAGCAATGATGGGAATTTTCAAATATTGACATGAACCGAGAAAAATGTAATGTGTGAGGAAAATAAATGTAAATTGATAACAAGATTCACATCTTGTATTCATAGACCGGTTTGTATGGGTTAGCATGACCGGAAACATTTTTAATTTTCATGATCATCAATAATGAAATCAGGAGAAAAAAATTCCACTACTCTCATTTTTCAATAGGAATGAAAATTGCACCAAAATATATTGGTGTTTCATTATTATTTTTTTCTTTAGAAGCCAAAAATACATAGGACCAGATTGAGAAAATAATTTTGCACAAAAGTAACATTTGGGCAAAACAATCTTTCTCAGCGAACTTTCTGTAAAGGCGTTGGGCTTCGTCGTTTGACAATCTCACAGAAACCTCTTGAAGTTCTATTTCTTCTCCGAAAATCCGAGAAGGAGGAGGCAAATTCGAATTAGATTCCACCTCTGGTTTCATTTTTACCCCTCATTATATCTTCGTAATTAGGTTTTACAGGAATCACCTTGGAGAGCTCAATTAGCATTTGAAAGGGAAGAAGGTTATGATCGCAAGCATATCAACGGTAGTTCTGTGGCAGAGTTGAGCATCAAACGGGGATCCGGCTTTGCTCTTATGCACTTTGTAGTTCGTGCCCACCAAGTGTTTGAAAAATTGCCGAGGACAGGTCGGGTGGATTTTGCGCTCATTACGTGGAACCCCCTACTGTTGATGATGAATCGATATGTTGCCTTTTTTCTTATTGGGGCATGCTTTGTGGACAAGTTTTCAGCTTGAGGACATTGACTCCCGATGGAAGTTAGTCTTTTGATAGTTCCTTGTACGATAAAAACGCCGCGTAATTGATTAGGTGCTTTCTGTGTGTGCAGCCAAAAGAATAATTAATCTTCAATGGACAAGAATGTGGGGTCCTCTTTGCCGGAAGATATCCTCGACCTGTTGTTTGCTTATCCTAAAACCACAAGTCTAGCGGATGCCTTAAAAGTTTCTTGCGAAAATATAAAGAAATGCAGATGGGCGTGCGGATCCTGCTTCAAGGAGTGTTGTTGCTTTGATACTTGATCTAATTCAAGGACACTTAAAATATTTAAATTCTGAGATTCTAATACCATCACTGAAGCTTCTGAGGAAACTATGTGCTTGGAGAAGTTGTAAATCAGGATCCTTTCATCGAGAAGAATGGAGTTGGAATCACTTTGACCATCTTGAGGGCTCTGATGCACACCCCTACCTTAGATTGCGGAGCCGCCAGGATAGCCCTGCACGCTCTAGCAAAGGTCTCATTTGTTGGAACAAACTATTTGGGTTCAATTCTTTCCAAATGAATTTTTCATGCCTGCAAGAATTTGGAGCCAAGACATAGTCGATCCTTTGTGTATGATACTGTATACTTGTCAAGATGGGAACCCTGTACGTGTGGCAGAGCCTGGTGGAGATCCTGGTTTGTCTTTGGTGTCAGAAATTGCTCGAACTGCTTCAATAGGTACGTTCCATTTTCGCTTGCTTCTCTTTAGGCCACTTTCTCAAGTTCTTTTCCTCCCACTTTGATTGAACTTAATTGTGTTCTTGTCTTCATCACATAATGTCATATCCTCTTGTTTGACAGTTGGATTTTGAGAAAAATGGTTTAAATTGCTTCTCTCAGTCATCTGCTTAGAAGAAGCACATTTACCTACTTTATTTGCCGAACTAGCTTTTGCTCCTGCTGATGACAACAAAGATGTACAGTTGGGCTGTGATGAGTTTTCACCCAATCGAGCATTTCTCATTATACATTCTCGGATTATTCAGAAAAGCTAACGGGCTTGTTGATTTTTCCAGGGGAGGGCAAGTTAAGTCTTCCTACAGGGTCCTCTCGTATCAATGTCCTTGGTTACACACTCACCACGCTGAGAAATAATTTTGTGCACATTATGGTGCATGAGGACCCATGGGAAATACACAAGACACAACAGGCGCACTTCTCTCCTCGAGTCTTTCGGATTCGCTTCTAAATTTGCTCTATGAACTTGAGCCTCCTGCAATTATCAGAAAAGCCATTAATCAGGGTTAGCACCAACGCAATGCAGATTCTAAACAACTGAAACAGTACCCTTACGAGGGGTTTTGCAGAGACATTGTTGCAGTCATCGGCAACTGTTTGTACTAGGGGAGGAGCATGCAAGATGAGTTCAGATGCAAGGATGGGGTTACTCTGCTTATGCAGCAGTGCATTGCGGATGAAGATAACCCGTTTTTGAGAGAATGGGGTATTTGGACAATCAGAAACTTGTTCAAGGGAAATACTGATAACCAACAAGCAATTGCTGATTGGAGCTTTGGGGAACTGTTAATACATCGGAGATTGTAGAGCTTGGTCTTCGAGTGGAGTTGGATCAGAAGACTGGAAGACCAAAGCTTGTAAATTTTGCATGAAAATTGTCAAATGTCTATTAACTTGATAAGCATACCCTTTTCAGTAGTTTCTTAAATTTTTTCATGATGTGTTTCTCTGATGTTTTAATTAACATAAATTTTTTCCATGGCATCCTGGTGGCAATTTTGGCCCCTAGACATTGAGGGAAAAGCGAGATTAAAGAAATTTTGGTGAATTAGCATGTTCTTATGATGTCTGTTTTAATTTTCGAGACTACAAGCAGTGACAATATTGAGTTTTTCTCGTTTTCATTGTCTGTGATAAAAATTTGCTCTTATGGAAATAAAGGACCTTCAAATCCTGGTGAAGGAAGTACGCCAGTGTTTTGAAGAAAAAAAAGGTACGCGTAAGGAAGTATCGGAAAAGTATTTGTATGGTTGTGGGAAGTGGTCAACTAAGAGAGGATTATGGCGATTGCCATTAGGAAGTGTTGACCAATGTCTTTTCTCTGCAGTTGGTAGCTATAAAGAACATTAGTTTTCATAGATATAGAAACTTACTGCCTCGCTTCTTCTTGCTAATTTCTCAAACTTTATACTTGCACTGTTTTGTTGTTTCGGTGTTCCTTAAATGGTGAAATTTGGTTCATCTCGATTTTCTGATGGCGTTGACGCTCTTAACAATGACTTTAACAATGTCAACAAATGTATGGTTGATGAAAAGTCTTTCTTTTTGCTTCTTTTTTTTTTTTTTTTTTTTTGGGGGGGGGGGGGGGGGGGGGGTTGGGGTTGGGTGGGGAGGGTTGGGAAGAGAGGAACTTAGGATGATTCCACTAGAACAAAGTTTATTTTGGCGCATTTTAAGTCTTCCTCTCTTGAGCCGGATTGGGAGGAGGACGAGGATGTTTACTTGAGATTCAGGAAGCATGCAATACGCGTTTTGAGGTACCGATGCCATTCTACTCGAGTCCCCACTCTTTGTACATTTTAATCTACTTACTTTCTTCACTTTGTGCATCTACTTGTACACTCAATTAATCAACTGCTGTCTTCAACTTTGAAGTATTTTGTTAGTCTCAAACTTGAGATTTTGGCATCCAACATTTGTCATGCTAATTGGCATGTAATACTATTGGTGGTCAACGTATTTTCACATCATACATCTGCTTGTGCAATTAGGACTTCAAGAAAGATGGTTCAATCATCCATTCTGGAAAAAATTGTTCCATCCTGGAAAGAACACTAGAGCCCGAGAAGATTTACAACAGCAATTGCTGAAAGCAAAATGGGGATCTAACCTGTACAGAGCTCTGTCTTGCCTAGCAATGAATTGCCTAATTTAGGAAGACTTCTGGGATTTCTCCTAAAGAGAAGGGGTTCTGTTGCAATAACTTTTTACATGTAATCTCATCATGATTCATTTTCTTGTGATGATTTTAGCAACATTTATATAGCTTTATTTATTACAACCCAATTTAAGTTGAAAAGGAATAACATATAAATTGCACCCCGTCGTGTTTGACTACCTGCTTATAGTTTTTTTTTATCTCGTTATGTATTTCATCTAAAGTTAAACGATTGAAAATTCACTTTATCCCGAAAATCATGAATGTAACTTCCTAAATTGTAAAATCATAGACTAAATGAAATTCAATTAAAATTATTGTTGAGAATAAACAACCTATCCAACAATCGTATTTTCCAACCATTTTTATCTCTCATCTTTTATTTCTTTCTGTTTATATTTGTTTATTTTTTAATAGTTTTTTCTTTTTCTTTCCCTTTCTCAGTCCATCGTCTCTGATGTAACAGCTTCTCAACTCTCTTTTTGCTTTCCTTTAGTCTTCTTCTTTGTCTAAACATTCAACACTCACTTACCAATCACACGAGGAACATCATCGACACAGGTTCTACACCTTAATTAATAGACCATACCTGAACTATGCCAGAGAACAACACGCCCCAGTACCGTGACAAGAACAGCACAACACAAACATGCTTTCCTCCATTATCATAGACCTCCGTGTTGGACGCAAATTGCACAATCCTAAGATCTCCATAACCAGAACAAAAACATGCATAATTGAGTAGAAAGATTAACACACCTGTTTTGGAATCCATCGTTTTTGAAGCGGAAGCGGAAAACCGATGTTCCACACGCAAGTCCTTCTCCTCTATTTCCCTCTATATCACTGGCTCAATAAGACGGCCCCTCATCCTTTAGTGCTAGGTTAACGCTCCTTATGTGATGATACATGTGAGAATTAGGGTTAGAGGAGAGACTTGAGTACTATTTATAGAGTTTCCAACCAGGCCCCCTCATTACAGGCCAGGCTCAACTTGGCCCACACTAGCCAGCCCCATATTAGACTAATTAAAAAACCTTCTATCTCTCCTTAGACCAACCCCCGTTTTACGGTAGCTGTAAAACGGTAAATTACAATATCAATTAATGTAGTTCACATTAGAAAAACTCTTACATTCTCCCACTTGAACCATATTAATTGACATTGTACTGTATGTATGCACCTTGGTCTAGAAATGATTCTTAATAGTCAATCCCATCCCATAAAGTTTCAAGCACCGAATCATGGCGGTAACTGCATGTATACACACAGAGCCTTCCATGGTCACAAGTGCTTTTAACTTTATTGATATTGATTCAATATGGTAATGTAGCAAATAGATAACATCTGTCATAGAGAGATTCTATTTGTCAGTCACCATTCTCTTACCTTAAGCGTCACAAAAAACTTGTGCCACTAGAGAATATCTTTATGTTTCCAATGAACCCACATATGCCTTGTCCTTACGGTTAAGCTTTCTTTATGTATAACAAGACATATGCACAAGGTTAATAACCGGATGCCCCAAACCTTCACTCAAGATTTATACAGTACCTTGAGACTTTTATCAATATGTATTCGACATAACAACAACACATTCAAAAATATTTTATTGAATGCAAAAATTGATACATATCAAACCGTTACTAAGTGTAACGAACATAGATATAAACTTTATTAGAGTAAAGCCAAAATAACTCCCATTAAACAATAGTATCCCAAGATACTCCTAGGCCCATGCTAATGACATGTCGCTCAAATACACACGGGCGTAAGCCTTTAGTTAGTGGATCTGCAACCATATCATCTGCGAAAATATGTTATATTATAACGTCACCTTTCTGTACCGTTTCCTTTATAGTCAAAGAATTTGACTGCCATATATTTAGACCCATTGAGACATATTTTATTAATAAATACTTTACAAATTTATTGTCTCAATACAACTGTATGGGTCTATCCATAAAGTTAAAAAAGGGGAGAAGTACATTATTGGTGCCATAAGTTGTGTACGGCGCTCACTTTGGTGCCAAAAGTTTCAGTCGGATTACTTAAGTGCCAAAAATTTTGAAAAACGCTCACTTTGGTGCCAATGCCGATGAAATTGGCCGGAAATCCGATGTGGCATTTTTTTATTAATTTTTGAAGCCGACGTGGCTTATTAGAGAGTTGAGTCAGCATCCAAACACCAAAACGATGCCGTTTGGCATCTTTCCCCCAACTTAGAAACCCTAATCCCCAAATTGAGAGAGAGGGAAGGCTCGTCTTCGTGTTCTTCTTCCTCGAAGACCCACACCAGCAACCGCACCAGCACGGCACCAACAGCAGCATCAGCAACGCACCAGTAGCGACACCAACAACGCACCAGCAGCAGCAGCGCACCAGCGGCACCTTCGACCCATCTTCTTCCTCCTCCTCCTTCGCCCTCGCCTCCGATTTTTCCTGCCACTTATTGCTCGAGCAACAATCTCAGTCTCTCCTCGCTCACCTGGTCGAGCAACTACAATGGTGGCCGAGCGATGGTTGCCGAGCGACGGTCGCTGAGCGACAGCGGGCGAACGACAGTGGCCGAGCAGTAGAAACCCTAATTTCAATCCCTATGTGAGCTAAACGGCGTCGTTTCCATGAGGCCGTCCATGTAGGACAGAAAAATGACGTTGTTTTCTTAAGGAGGACCGAAAACGACGTCATTTAAAGGCCCGTCGATTTTTATTTTTTATTTTAAAAAGCCACGTAATCATTTTGGCCGGAATCTTTCGCCGGTGGCACCAAAGTGATCGTTTTTCCTCCGATTTGGCATTTAAGTGATCCGACGGAAACTTTTGGTACCAAAGTGAGCGCCGTACACAACTTTTGGCACTGATAGTGTACTTATGCCGTTAAAAAAGGGTCAACTCCTTAATGAGGTTTTGGAGCCTAATAGCCCAAGTAATAGCATAAAATAATGTTATTAACTCCGTTTACATAGAAGATGACATAGAAGTTTATTTACTGCACTTCCTGCTAACATAAATATGTATGCTATTTATTAATCTCATGACATCCTAACAGCCAGCAAAGTTTACATCTAAATATCCTATTAGCTACAAGAATTGAACATGTCTGTAAATCAGTATACAATCTCTTGTCCTATTTAAGTACCTTAAAACTTTCTTTGCAGCAACCTAGTAATCGTGTCTTGGATTTGACTGATATCTGCCTAAAAGTCTCGTCGCAAAGGGGATATTTAATCTAGTGCAAATCCGAGCATACATTATACTTTTAAGTGCACTGACATAAGGTACACTCTTTAACTAGATTTTCTCAATATCTAATTAAGGACAATGTAATGGATTCGGTCCATCACCCTTAAAGACAGGAGCAATTCTTGGCTTGCAATGATGTATATCGAATATTTCCAAAATACGATCAGCAAATGTCTTCTGAGATAAATCTAATATGGCGAGAACAATCCTTATGGACCTTAGTGCAAAGATCAAGAGATGCCTCAAGGTCACTACTCGTAAGCGAAATATCATGTACATAGAGTGTGAGAAAAATAAATTTCCTCCCACTGACTTCGTAGTATATATATATATATATATATTGAATTACTTTGTTCCCAATTGAACGGAAATACAACACTTTGAAACTTTAATAATATTGTTTGAAAATTTGCTTAAGATCATGAATAAAACTTTTCAGTCTACACACAAGTTTACTTGAATTATCTGCTGCTAAGTCCTCTAATTGCACTATATAGATTTTGTATCTTATTTGGCGTAACACCATATCAAAAAGAGCTATTAATGACACGTTCACTCTGAAAGAATCTTTAAAAAAACTATAAAGAAATAATTATTTCTTCACTATTAATTATCCACCCCTCTTTCGAGAGAAAACTTTATCATCTTTTATGGCATCTAATCACATACTTGATTGAGAACAATAAACGACATTTATAAATATGTCGCTAAATCAACCATGTAGTGGATATTGTAATCATGCTCTCACAAATAGACTATATAGTCTGATGGTATAACTGATCGTTTTTCCCTAACAAATCTCCTGAGTAAAGCTACAACCACTTCATTTTACACTTGAGAGATTTGAGAAATTTCATCATAAACTATATCAAGGATAGTACATTGAACCTCAACAAGTTTAGTCTATGGTACAGGAGATTCCACAATTGTCTGTATAAGCAAAGACAAAGACACAGTAACCTCAATCGTATTATTATCCTTAACAGTCTGAGAGCAACTATCCTCTATAACTATGTGGAACTCGATAAACTTTATTGTCTATAATTCCATAATTCGTGTACCTTCATTAGGGTTATAAAATCGATACTCTTTTGAACAATCTGAGTAAGATACAAAATAATTCCGAGTGAATCTAAATTCCAACGCACTTAATATTAGATTAGATAACCTCACTTTTGCATGACACTTCTAAATTTAATATGATTCAAGTAATTTACGTCCAGTCCATAACTCAAAAGAAATTTATGAAACAACTTTGGTAAGAAACACCTTTTGTATGTGAAAAAGTTGCTTTCAAAATATCAGCCCACAGAAGACCGGATAAATTAATCTTATTAATCATACTCATCAACATGTTCATTATAGTGCAATTATGTCTTTCGGCCAAATCTTTTTGTCAGGATTTTAAGGCATAGTAATTAATTTACCACCCTGGAATTTACCAAGTATTTGACAAATGACCCTTTAAGCTATATTCCGCATTGTCATACTTGTCAAAATACTCACGGCCACTATTAAGCCCGACAACCTTTAAGACTAATTCTAACCAATTTATTGTTTATCTCGGTCATTTTACTTCCACAATAATCTATAAAAGTCTTTAGATAACTGTTAAGAGTAGACAGAATATCAACATTGTCAACTTTTCTACTCTTTCTTTAGACATGTGTGAGATTATTCCTTAGACATAAAACTTTTGGAAAAAACTATTTTAACCTTATATAAAACGTATATATCATTAGGACTTAAACACAATATTTGCAGATGTGTCTTAATTTCGATATTAGACAATGCATAATTTCAAGCTACTAAAGCTTCCATCATTTGCCTAGCAGCGCAGCTCGCAGGCAAGCCACTTTTCAAGTGTTTCCGAATGGAACGCTCCATGGACAATAAGCAAATTTTATTGCTCTTTTCTCAAGCAGTAAATCATATGTTCACAAATTAAAATTTGAAGAAATAAAAACCTCAATAACAGTGGAGTTATTAATTACAGAAAATGTGACTGAAAAACAAGCACTGTGTAACTTGATGTATAAGTACACATCCAGAGAGAGTTACACACATAATCATATAATCACCTTTGGGCATAATACATGACATGCAGTTATACACTCCCCACATGATAGCGGTTATGAGAATATATTCCAATCTTCGTGAATTCATTACCTTTGGGCATATGAACCACTAGGATCAATCACTCCTCCATCACACCATCATGTATCCCTCCATAAACCAATACACAATCATCTCCTTTGCGAGTATGACTACGCATTAGACCATGAGAAATCCCAATCAATATACGAGACCGAAATTTCTCAAACCCAATCAAGTATGCCACTTTGGCGATCACAACTCAATTAAATCCTTGAAACTCTCTCATACCAAGGATATAAACTTTACTTCTCACATACACCATATACATGTGATTTTAACTTTAGTAATAGGGGCAGTAAATCACCAAAATCACATATCATGTTAATTACACTGCTTTATTAATTGATAATATCGTTATTCATTAACAAAAAATTAAACTTTATTGTATATTACTAATGAATAACACTTTTATAATGTTAATGTGATAACATATGAGTAACCCAACACTTGTATTTCCAAAATCACAGAAAAATAAGAGAAAAATACGCAAAAATACACTTAAAATACACGTATTTAGGGTTTCGTATGTATTTTCACATCCATAAAATCATCAAATATGTAAAATAAATATACCACAACATAGAGGATGGTCATACGAACCTAATGCCGCTAGCCACGCACCGATAGGACATTTCATGCTCCCGCACGCGCCGCCTAAGTGCACGGCGCGTGGAGCCCACACGCGAGCGTATCTTGACTAGTCAAAACTAGTCCGCCCGGCAACGGTCCGACCGGTTCCTAGCTCGACCATCCGGTCCAACCGCCGGGTCCGACCAGTTGACCGGTCCGGTCAACAGTTGACCGAGTCGGGTCAGGTCTTGGGTCGAGTCCTGTCGGGTCGGTCGCCAAACGGGTCTGGTCGGGCTCGGGTCGCTGACGTCACGATGACATTAGCACCCTGTGTGCATCGCACGCACGAACCGCGCCCCGGCAACGCGCCGCCCACGATCTTACTCGTCTCGATCAGCCCAGTCCGAATTTGTGATTTAATTTTATTTTTATTGAACAAATAATCACGAAAATCACAAATTAAGGCAAAACTTTATGCATTCAAGTTCTAGGGTTATGGTTGCTCTGATACCATATGTTGGACGCAAATTGCGCAATCTCAAGATCTCTATAACTAGAACAAGAACATGCATAATTGAGTAGAAAGATTAACGCACCTGTTTCGAAATCCATCGTTCTTGAAGCGGAAGCGGAAAACCGATGTTCCACGCACAAGTCATTCTCCTCTATTGCCCTCCGTATCACTAGCTCAATGAGACGGCCCCTCACCCTTTAGCGCTAGGTTAACGCTCCTTATGTGAGGATACATGTAAAAATTAGGGTTAGAGGAGAGACTTGAGCACTATTTATAGAGTTTCCAACCAAGCCCCTCATTACGGGCCAAGCTCAACTCGGCCACACTAGCCAGCCCCATATTAGACTAATTAAAAAACATTCTATCTCACCTTAGACCAACCCCCGTTTTATGGTAGCCGTAAAACGGTAAATTACAATATCAATTAAAATAGTTCACATTAGGAAAACTCTTACACTCCGGCCACCACAGAACACACACCACAATTGTGGATGACCACGCAAACACACCCTAGTTTATGGAACTCAAAGACAGAAAAAGAAACAACATTGCGGGAGAGAATATTGGGACCAAGCATAGCGACAAAGAGAAACATACCAAAGATGAGAATCATAACACCAATTCAATGACAAATGAATATCATATTCCAACAAAAGATGACCCATAAATGAGGCTTTAATGAGTCGAGAACAGGTTGGATTGAGGTAGCGTGACTTTCGGTTCAAGGGTTGAATGGAAGCACATCCTAATTTATTTAGCTCAAGCATTTTGTCAAACTAGTGATGTGCATTTTGATCAATGAACTTGTACTCATAGAAAGTGACAATTCAATTTCAGATCATCACAGTAACATCAACACACATTAAACACATTAAAAGACCTTCAGTCACAACCTCTTTTCTCACAAACATCAAATAGAGCTCAAGGCCTCTGTTTCATTTGTTGGCGACAGAAACAAAGTTAATGGATTTTACGTTGGTGAATTGGATTTCTAGTCTTGGCCAGTGTGTAGATCGGAGAATGGAGGCCCTAGACATGTTCGCAATGAAAATCAGCGCCTGCAAAGGAGTTCTGAATGAGAACCAACTACTTCAAACTTCCCGGCCAGAAAACAGGGCAGAAAAGAGGAGTTTTGGCGCAGTGGTGGGAGCAACGGAGATTGGCCATGGCAGATTTCTAACGATTGAGAACGGCGAAGAAGACTTGTGAATGAGAGAAATCAGTGATACTCTTTCATTAGCTCTTGGCTCCTCCCAAAATCATGCTCTGTTTTCAGGTACACGTGTAATTAAAATCCAGATAATTGTAATACGCGTGCAATTATAATCGAAGTACAATTTTTTGGTGAAAAATTCGGGGGAAGGCAACAATTCGTGGTTAATTCGGAGATCGACAACAAATTATTTTTCAGAATCACTCCTCTGAGTAAGCACTCAACGGTCACAACGGTCACAAGGCCCTAATATTTCCTAATTTGAAACTCCCGTATCTCACTGATGATCCGCTCAGAATTCTCATCGTCTTCAAGTAATTCCTAATATTTCCTAATTTGGAATCGCACTAGCTATCTTCTTCCTCTCCCTCTCACCCCTTCTTGGTCGCGCTCTCTCTCTCTCTCTCTCTCTCTGAAAACCCACGATCACCATCTCTTCGTCTGTTCATCTCTTCATCACCTAGCAACGATGGAGTATCAAAGTTTTCCAGCAGCGACGGTCTATTTTCGGTCTGCTAACCGTCTTTCAAAGGGGGAGAGAAAGATGAAGCTCGATTTCTCATCTCTCAATCCCTTGGCAGACGTAGCTTCATTGATCTCCGAGGGAAAACTAAGTCTCGGGCCTTCCATCTTGGATCGTGATGATGAGAAGGTCACCCTCGTGACGACCGCCACTTTTGGGCCAATCGGTGTTGGATGGATAGTTAGGAAGAAGAGATCCCTGCGAGCGCGAAGGCTGACAGTCCAAGGCCAGATGTCAAGTTCTGATCCATTTGTCGTTGTCCAAAACAACAGGCAAGAGCCTTCGAGAGTTATCGCTGAGTACCGCAAGAAGAGGCCGCGCACATTCGATTCCTCCGAAACCCAAGAATCGGGAAGAATTTCCAAGAAACCCAAGAAAACTCCCAAGACGGGTCTCGCAGCTCTAATTCGACCGAGCGTATTGCCAACGAAGTACATGGACAAAATTCGGGAGATGCGAGGTCCTGATATGACGCTCGTGGTGGAGAAGACTCTTACTGCCATGGACGTGAGCCGGGGCCAAAGTAGGCTCTCTATACCCAACAAGCAGATAAGGAAAGGTTTCCTAAACGAAGAAGAGATCCGAATCCTTGATAGGAAGGAAGGCATTAAAGTTTCCCTCATTGAGCCATGCCTCGAAGTTTCTCACGGGTTGTCGGAGAGGTGGTCGCGCATCCTTACACGTGGAATGAACTCATGAAGGATGTTGTCATTCAGCTTTGATTGTTCAGGGCGGATGGCAGCCTTTGGTTTTGCCTCAAGAAAGTTGAAGCACCAACGAGGCAATGGAAAGGATGGCTGTGATCTTCCTCCTATTTCGTGAAGAAGAAATTCATGATATTTCTCTAAGTTCACTATGATACATAATTAGTTAGCTTCACTTTTCTTATACCTTTTTTTTTTTTTAAATATCGATATTTAGGTAATTTCATTTTTTTCCTGTTATTTCGAGACTACTATTGGCATCTTGATGAAGTTAGGAAGTGATAGGAGTTGGGGTATTCCTCATAGATCAACTATGGTTGATCTACCACTCCCACTGTTTGCTCCTGGGTGTGGAAAAAAATTCTTAAGTTAAGAAGGGATTTTAGGCTTTCCTTTTCTTGGGAAGTGGAGGATGGCCAGTCGATCTCACTGTGGTATGACAATTGGCACCAAAAGGGCTCGCTAAACCTTTTATTGCCGGAATCTTTCATTGCTAGTTCGGGCCTCTCTTTGCAGACGATGGTCGCAAAATTTCTTTCATCGGCGGGTCAGGAGCTCAGGACTCTTCTTAAAGGTTGGGATCTCTCCCTTCCGTCCCTCTCTCGGACCCCTGACCATTTCACTTGGCGTGGTTCGTCTTCTGGTGCTTTCTCGGTGGCATCAGCATGGGAGGTTCTAAGAACCAAGAAGGACCGAGTACCCTGGGCCTAGTTTATCTGGAATAATGCCATGGCCCCTAGATTTCAATTCAACCTTTGGCTAATTACCAGGAATCGCCTACCTACTCAGGTTTTTCTCCTATCTCATGGTAGAATTAACTACGAATTATGTGCCTTCTGCAATACCACTCCGGACTCTATTAATCACTCTTTTTTGAGTGCCATGTCCCTACGACTCTAGCTTATTTCTGGGCCGGGAGATGTAATCTTCCTTGGCGCAATAGACCTTGGGCGGAGAACATCTGTTGGGCCTTGAGATTTCTCTCTGGAAAGGATTTTTTCCACTCCATTGGCCGTTTTTCTTTTGGAGCCTTATGCCATTTAATTTAGAAGAAAAGAAACAGCATCATCTTTTGGGGCGAAGTGTTAGAGGTCACTGCTATGAAGGAACACTTTATCAATGTTGTCAAGGATAAAGTGCTGCAAGGTGCTGGACACTCCTAGGAACAGAAGGCTTCAACGTTGGTGGGGTTTTGACCCTTCTATTTTTTATGGAGGCTCTAGCCAGCTTACTTAGTTTGGGCTGTTAGCTTCTTTCGCCTTTTTTGCCGTGTGGCGTCTGCCTCGGCTATGTTGCTATTTGCTCTGTTTGTTTGTTTCCTTTTTGTTCCTTTTGTTTCTTTTACTCGGCTCCCTTCCACTCATCTTGCTTGTTTGCGTTATGAGTGAAAGTTCTTGGCGCCGGATTTGTGCATTTTGGTTTTCCCCATTCTATATACTTACCTTTACCAAAAAAAAAAAAAAAAAAACTATGGTTGATTGTGATTTTCTAATGGAGTTTTTGTTGTTCTTGAGTTTTTTTTTTTTGTATTTTTGGTTCGATTTTGCATTTTATACATTCAAATGGAAAGTGTACATAGTGCTATGGAATCACTGAACATTGGAATGGATATAGACACTAAAGTGTCAATTTTTCCATATTGAGATCTTTTAAAAAATTTAACTATTTTTAATATGTTAGTGGATGTCGTCACTAAAGAAATGTGCATAATAAAGAACTTAAAAACATAAAGATGATATTACCATAATAAAATCGCCCCTTAATTGGACAACATAGTGAATCAATAGGTAAAAAGGGTATTTTTAGGCAATTAGAAGTTCGATTGACACCCACCAATAATATGCACAACAAGAAGATTGACATTAAACAAACCAAGTTTCAAAACTCTTGACCAGCTTATTGAAAATAATCCATTTGGAATAATGCATCCACTCATCAATGAACTCGTAAAAAGCACCAACTAGAATAGACAATACATTAACAAAACACTCAAATTATGAAGGTATTAACTTGTCACAAACCAAACCACCCAGACCATATACATGAAACATGGCATCAACATGCCAGTCTTTCCTATGAAATATGTCCAAAGATGCCACTATCAATGTGGTAATACATAACAGAAACTGCCTTGAACCTAGTGAAGGATGTAAAGTCATTGCATATATCTCGTAGTACTTCATGATCAAATTCGCTACTGAGCTCAAACGAGTAACAAAAACTCCGACTGTTTATTAGGCTATGAAATGCCTTGTCGACTATGGTTAAAACCCTTTAAAATTACCTAGGCTTTTCTACAGGTAGAGTTGTCTAAAAATCTATTTATGGAGAGTACATCAGAAGCTGTTATCAAGCTTACAAACAAGGAACGCATCCAAAAAAGGGAAATCAGTAATTCATGAGAGATGAACCACTAGAACACACATCGGAAGTGTCTAAAATCCTTTGGCTCGGAGTAGACAAAGTAGTAGCAGCAGCATCAACTTACGGCTTTATGATGCTTTTCCTTTTCTGAGTATTTAAGCTCGTTCTTTCTCTGGGAACCTCGGCAATGGGACTCAGTAACTCTGCTTCTTTTCTTCATGTTTTCCTCCCCTATACTTTCTCTAATTCTTTCAGAAGGAGGATTTTGACATTCTCTGCCAATTTGCTTTATCCCCCAACGCTTTGTATAGTGGGTTAAAAGGGGCCCAAAAGAAGTGAGACAACAATGCACATGTCAGAAATAATAATAATAATAATAATAATAATAATAATAATAATAATAATAATAATAATAATAATAAAAGTTCGATTTTTCATTAAATTGCTGGTTTTCACTAAAAGCCAAAATTTCTTTCAAAAATAACCTATAGGCCATCAATACCTACTTAAAATTGCTAGGTAAATTCTTCCTTAAAAGAAAACAAATTTTATTATTGTCTTGATAACAAAAATGTTATGAAAAAAGTTGATTAAAATTTAGAACAAATTATGAAAAAAACTTAGGGACTTTGAGGATAATATGCTTTTGTTCTCGAACTTTCAACTATTATATAATTGGAGGCCCTTAAAAGTCGGGCATACATTGGCGGACTTGGGAGACCCTTAAAAGTCGTAAAGACATAGGCGGTCTTGGTTTCCGAGACCTCATTGCTTTTAATAAAGCCCTCTTAGCCAAACAGGCGTGGCGTCTATTTCAACAACCTACCTCTTTATGGAGTAGGATCTTTAAAGGGCTTTATTTCCCTTTTAAAGATTTCGGGCATGCGGATAGAGGCGCCCGACCCTCTTGGGGATGGCAAAGCATATTGCTCGGCCGGGATTCTATTTCAAACAATCTTCAATGGTAAGTAGGCAATGGGCAACAGATAAAAGTCAGGGAGGATAGGTGGCTTTCACAAGACATAATTGGAGGCCCTGCACCTAGAAATGAACCTAAACTGGTAGCTGATTTCATCAGTTCAATACAACAAACATGGAATATTCCTTTGCTTTCTGCTAGTTTCGATGATCACATAATCGACGAAATCCTCAAAATTCAGATCAGACCGCAATATACAGAGGATAAACTGATTTGGAATGGGCAATCAAATGGTATTTATACGGTTAAAAATGGCTATCATCAGATCAGGTTAGCAGAGAACAGAGGTAATCATGATAGGGCCTCCTCCTCTTTTCAACCCCCAAGATGACTATGGACGAACATTTGGAGGGTGCCAACTACTCCCAAATTGCGTATCTTTCTATGGTCATTATGCCAAAATGCTCTAGCCACTGGTGAGAATCTCTACTATCGACATGTTATTTCAGATCCTATTTGTAAGTTATGTAGAGACTGCTGCTTTTCCCCAGTCCCTAAATCTACAGAACATCTGTTCTTACATTGTCCTTGGACAACAAAAGTATGGGGCCACCCACAGTTCAATTTTTCTATTAAGCAAGCTCAGGCACACAGATTTGACGTCTGGCTACTGCAAATATTAGAAAAGGATAAAAACTTACAAGTTCTTGCGATAATTGCATATGTGTTGTGGCACATCTGGAAGGCCAGAAATGATTTTGTCTTCCGTCGGAAAATCCCTAACCCAAATCAGGTTGTATCTGCTGCGCTTGCCCATGCCCAATCTTATCACAGCTGCCATGTGAATTTGCTGCAACAGAGGAAAAAGAATCAGTTTTCAGTGAAAACCCAACAAGGAGCTTATACTCGACCTCGCTCTAGATCACCAATGACCCGATCTTATCATAGCTGCCATATGACCTTGCCGCAACAGAGCCAAAGGAAATCGTCTTCAGAAAACGACCCGCAAGGAGCTCGAAGCGAAACTGATACAAGAACTATTACTAACCGATCAGACTCTGCTTCTTCTCGACCCTGTTCTAAATCGCCAATAAATCGACATCTTCAAGTTTCTCCTTCGGAGTTGATCTGGTGTCCCCCTGATCCTGGTGTGATAAAGATAAATATTGATGCTTCCTTCCCTACTGCTGTCAACGAAAGTTTTGTCGCTTGTGTTTGTCGGGATTCCTCAGGCAAACTGATTGCAGGCTTTGCCCGACGCACCACCTCTGTTTCACCCCTGCAAGCAGAAACACAAGCCCTTACTTTTACTCTACAATATCTCATCAACAAAAGCATGAATCAACAGAATCTCCTTCTGGAATCTGACTGTCTGGCTGTGGTAGAGGCAATTCATGATCCAGGTTGCATCACGTGGGAGAACAGAGCTCTCTTTGCCGAGGCTGCGGCGCTGCTTCATCGCTTCCCAACCCTACGAATTCGTCACTGCAGAAGAGAAACCAATTTTGTCGCTGACTGGGCCGCAAAAGCCCACGGCCATCATCTTCTCCCTTCCGACTGGGCCGAGTTCCCTCCTCCCGCACTTTTCGATATCTTATGTACTGAGGCGTTAAACTCTTGTATCTCTGCTGTTTCATGAATGAAGTTTATCATCTTACCGACCAAAAAAAAAACAAAAAGAACTTTCGTTGGTTACAGTCGTTAACTCTTCATCATGCGTCAATATGCTTTGTCTGTCAGCGCATATTCTAGCCCTTACGGGTCATGTGGACTCCGTTTATGAAAATCATAATATTATAAGGGTTGGTCATAATAATAATAATAATAATAATAATAATAATTAGTATTATTTAACTGAACACATAATAGAGCATTTATCATTTTGCACGTGCGATATGTAAGCAGGAGGAGTGAAGGCTCATCCAGGCTTTGCTGTGATGATTAACATGCCCCCACCTTATCCATGCAATGTATAATCATTGGCCGTCACCTGTTCAATTACGTAAATGAAGATGAAGGGATTGTATAAATTATTAGGCGGGGAAGATCCCGAGAGGGCTCAATTTTGATTCAACTTTTGGCCAAAAAAAAAAAAGATTCTAATATCCATTTAATTATTATTACAGCAAAAAGGAAATTTGAGGACATTTTTTTTTTTATGACCGAGGAACCACCGTAGATCACTCTTCGGGGATCACATGACCCTCCGATGCTTCGGTAGCACCGTTGGGTCTCGCCGCAAGCCGCAAGCCGCTATATAGACGTAAAATCTCGGGAGCTGGCCCAGTAATTCACCCTTGGGACCCCCACTTAAGTCATGGAATGCAACGAGAGGGTTCGAACTCTCGATCTCGGCAATGAGGAAGAGCACTCACACCATCAACAAAATTCGAGGACTTTCGTAAGGAGGGAAAAGAAGAAAGGTTGAGGTTGGTATTATTATTGTTTTTCCTTCTTAATTTTGGCTCAGAGGTTTGATACCTCTTAAGGTAACACATTTAAGCTTGAGATGAACCCATTTCCCCCATTATTCTAGTAATATCATCATTCTGTTGCTTTATTATAAACATTTGGGTCCATAGCACATGCTGTGTTCTATGTTTTTAACTCCAATCATGATTTATCACTCAGTTCTTATTAGTGGTGCACGATATACCATCAACTCTTAGCATTGAAATTATACCGACCGACGAAAAAAAAAGTCAATGCATAGATGAAGATCAATCATTGAACGACAATAATTACGATGCATTGTTTACCTTAGAGAGTTCCCACATAATAAAGACTCGACAAGGGATTAAATCTCAAGGTCTAGTGGCACTACACAAGTTATTCCAAACTCCAAAGGCACAATAAGAGATTTTTTTTTAAACAGTATAAAAACATGATATGAGAAGAATATTAGAATGACATGTGGGTCGATGGGTTATCTCGACAAAATAATAATCTTTCAAAACATTGTAAAATTTTTGATGATGTAAAATCAATTTTATGGGAACAGAAAGAGTATAGAAACATGATTGGAAACACAAATGTCGAATCAGATTAACTCATATCATGCATGTGTGTGTACACGGAGATGAAAGGAAGTTTCGTTTAGCTTAATTGGTAGAAGAAGAACTAGAAGGAATTGTTGTAGATGAAAACGATAAACTCCCCTCACTTACTAATAGATGCCCTCTTTTAAATCCATTTTAGATAGGAAGTTTCGAGTTCAAAGTAATTTTAAGTTTTTTATAAGTGACAAATTATTGAAAAGAAAATCTTAAAGAATCAGTGAGAGTAGCCCATAGGTTTGGGCAAAGAGGTGAGGCGCATGTGAGGCTCAAGGCACGCCGAAAGTAATTGTATTTTTTTGTCATAAAAACTAATTGTACTTTTATTTTGGTCGGAATTGTACTTGACATTGCGGCAAAATGTTTCTATCATAAGGAGAGAGAGTATCATTGGTTTGAACCCAGATCCAATGGATCAAATGAATCCCGATCTTTAATCTTGTAAGAATCATATGTAGGATTCATGCGAGCACACCATTGATTATAATTTACCCTGTCCAATATAAGCGAGTCCATGGAACAAGTCGGTGAAGGACGGGGGCAGTACTCCCCCCTCCTAAGCCATCACCTTTTTGCCAATTATCTGAACTCCATCACAAAAAAGAGGCTGCTCACAATTCGCATAGGTCAGGAAAAAAAAGAGAGGGAGGGAGATTTAGAGGTTCCTTTTGGTCTAGCGAAAAGGCAAACATTTGCTCTTTCGTTTATATAAGTTGTCTTTTTTTTTTCTTTTTTTTTTTCGTATCCTAATTTATCACCTCGTAAAGATCTACAGATTCATGGATGGAACGTTGTGGTGTGAAAATACAATATAAAAAAATTAACATGGACATTAAAAACAAATTATATTACCATATTGAACTCGAAACTATGTGACAAATATTATTCATGCATCTCATATTCTTGTCACTAGGAGGTGAACCTCCACATCTCGAGCGTTCATATGGAAATTGGCTGCTAATAGTCAATCAGTTACAATTCTTGTTCCCAGATTTTCTCTGGAATTTTATTACTCATAAAGTGCTCACCAAATGCTTTGCACTATATGAGAAATCAAGAACCTGGGATGTAGTAGCCATAGACTCCATAGAAGGTCTGTATAAAAGTAAACAAAAGCAAAATGAAAGCAGCAACGAAGGAAATGATTGACCATGGATTGCCGAAGTACTTGTGCTTGAGAAGGAACACCCAGCGATACCACTTGTGGCTGGAGTAACTGTTCACCCGCACAGACAATGTAGCAAGATAACTGTCGTTGATGTCGAAGACCACCTCCCGGCAAAGCTGGTTGAAGAGGTCAGCGACCTCAGCATCGCTCCCAAGCCAGTGCTCGATGATCCCATTGTCATGGAGGATCCGGACGTCCTCGGAGGAGTTGATCAAGTTGTCCATGAAGATTGCGTAGGAGGTGATATGGTTCTCGTGGTTGAAGTGACACTGCTCGAAGGCTATCAAGTTGAGGAAGAGCGACCTTGTTCCATCATGGATCACAAGCCGGGGGATCTCAAGGGTCCCACTGTTGAACTGGATGTCCCAAAAACTGTCTATGTCCCTCTTGCTGAACCTTATCCCGCCATCCCGGAGCTCCGTCACGCAGTGGATGAGCTGTTGCCGCGTCTGCGACCACGGCGTCAGCACCCTGGGCTCTGGCTTCGGGCCTGAGCCCAGGAGGCCCCGCCGAAACACTTCAAGGCAATGGAGCCCAGCATGGTCAAATAACGGGACAACCTCCATGCTGTTGCTAAGGTTGGATGGGGTGCTGTCCGTCGGCCTCAGAGGGTCCAAGAACAGGAGTGCCAGCTTAGCCAAGAACCCCTCCTGGGAGTGCTGGCCACACTGGAGGTAGAACAGCCGTTCAAGTATGAAGAACGGGATCTGATTCTCAAGCATGATCATGTCCCGCTGGATTGAGTGCATCATTCCCAGCACCGAGAAGATGGGGTCATCATAAGGGTAGCCAAGTATCCCAAATCCAATGTAGGCTCCCCGGAATAGCTCGATCATAAAGCACCCGTCGAGAACCATCATCTCCACGAACTTGTTGCTGCCCATGGATATCTTACCCTCGTAGAAGGCACGAGCTTTCTCCTCAACCTCCTTAACTGAGTCTAGATAGAGCGATATCTTGTGTTTGGCACGCCTGAGCATGCGGTGGAGGCAGCGCCACTTGTGCTGGTCCATCTGGCGGAGGTGCTTCTCACCGTGATGGTACGGCCCAATGGAGACTATCTGGGGGACGTAGGCCTTATTCTCGCCATCCATGAGATAGTGCGGGATCCGGTAAATGGAGAGCTTTGTCCATGAGCACGCAATGTTGTCCTGGTCAGCTTGCTTGAGCTTCTTTTTGATGGAGATGACCCATTTAGAATCGGGCGGCACTGGCTCATCTTCGATGACGATTTCACCCCCGTTGTTCTCGACCACATTCTGGTGCTGTAGCTCGTGAGCCCGGTGGTCCTGTGGCTGCTGTTGTTGATGGGGGTGATCTATTGATTCTGTGGATGCATTGGACGTTGATTTCCTCCGCTGTCCAGATTCCTCAGTTCTTACGAGATGGAGAGCTGTAAGTATGTTTCTCACATGCAAGACTAATTTGTTGCTTGTGGCCCTAAGAGCAACCATTTTCCTGTGAAGAATTGGTCTATGTTTCTCTTCCCTTGCCTTCTTGGGTTTTGATCTTTAAATCATGCTTTCTAATTTAAATTAAAAAAAAAAAGAAAAAGCAGAACTAGTTTGGTGTTTTAATGTCTAGGAATATGGGAACGAAGGGGAGACTTTTCCAACATGGAGATTCAAAACGACCTTTAAATGTTCTAGCCTTTATGACGTCACGGGGATTTCGTCATCATATCAATAAGCGGGAAGTGTGATAATTGACCTGCTCTGCTCGACCCGCACAAATGGGGACGTTAGAACCGAGTTGAGATTGAAACCGAATTAAATCGAATTGAAATTTCGTGCATTTTCAATTTAGTTCTATTTTTGATTCGGATAACTGAACAAATAACTGCTCTTTTTTTTTATTCGATTTAGTTAATTGAGCCGAATTGAAATTCTTAATAAAAATTCAACACCCAATTTAAAATTTCTCTTCTTTCTAACGCCTTATTTTGTTCGTTTCCAATAAGAAAGACAAAAATAGGAAAATTGAAAAATCTAATCAAACCGGATTTTTGGTTCGGTTCGTATTCATTTCGAGTTAGATTCGCACCCCCTATCGATTCAGCTCAGTTCGAATTTTCCGAAAATTCGAACCTAATTGAACCGTTGAGACTCCTTATATATAGGGTACAATTATGACTGGATTTGTTTTTCCTTAAAAGGGGCACTGGCTTTTCATCTACCCAAAAGGAATCGGCACCTCGGGCTGCACGTGAAAGACACAGTCCGCCTTTTTTTTTTCCCCGAAAATAGTCCGCCTGTTTAAATCACAGAGAATGGTCGGGTTTTTATTTTGCCCCGCTTGGCCTTTCAATTAGATATTCCATAGGCCAGTTAATCATTAATGGAAGCAAAAAAGACAGTCAAGTGTGGTGGCATTATGCATGCAGGAATTGGTGATAACGCCTCACTCCCTTGAAGAACAGCGTTGAACGGATAGACGGGGATTAGATACCAACTCTCTTACAAGCTATCGAGCAAGATTTAATTTCTGCAAATTCTCTCTCTTTCACTAAAGTGTGTGCATGTACATATCTGGATGCGGCGTCTTTCAATAATACACAGAACGAGCTGAATTAAATAGAAAATCAATGTGTGTGATACGATTAATACGATGCAAGTGGTCATCTTTCGACGTGGACATGAAGAAGGGGTTGAATCTCAGCTACTCAACGTACTAGTTCAACGTGTTCATCCCCAACTAATTAGTCGAACTACTGGTGAAGCGAGCCCTATCACCAAGACTAAATCAAACCCCAATAATTGAGATATTTGATTGCATGCATGCAACATTTGCCCTCCTATACTTGCATATCTCCAATATAGAGAGAATATTAACTTCTTTCCTTCTTGGAGGAGCTTTTACTTAACTAATTAATTTATTGCTTCGCCTTCGATGGTCTGCCTTGTGCATAAAGCCTTTTTATTTCTTTTACACATTTGAGCTACTCTAGCTAATTCCCAGTATTTTATCCTTGGAAGCATTGTAGCCTTGCATTGAATCAATTCGGAGTGTGTCCTGCGGGGTTGCAATCACCACAGCACACATTAAACCATTGGATCTCACTTTTGCACGATGTTTGCCCCACGCTTGTCCATCTGATCCTCAATCGCATTTTCTATTTGTTTTTGAACTGGATAGAAGATGAACGTGGGTGACACAGATTCTTTGATATGATGACTGCTGTACAGGGAAGGCGTGGGGTCATTCTTTGATGACTTTGAATGTTTGGCCTCACGTGTTTGGACTTGAAGAGGGGGGTTGAAAAGACATCTCTACTCCTCGGCGGGAGATTAGATGGGCATGGTGGTGTCTAGTTCCGATTCCACTAACTAATCACACTTCATTAGTACTGCGCTATATTAATTCGAGGATGACTTGGGGATTGGGATAAGCCCAAAGAAAAGAACAAAAGAAATTATCCCACATAATCTACTTATTCTGATTTGACACATTCATATTCAATCATGTGTCTAGATTATCTATGTTCACATAGAATTGATTTTACATTATAAAAACTGCCACAATGCTTCGAAAGATTATTTGTCTTGTAAAGATGACTCGTCCACCCTCAATTATTCTAACATCAATCTCATATCATGGACGTGGTGTGTATAAGGAGACGGATTGAAGTTTTTTTCAGCTTAATTTGGTGGGAAAAGAACCAGAAGGAATCATTGTAGACTAGAGCAACAAACTGCCCTCACCTTACTAGGAAATGCCCCCCTTCAAATCCATTTTAGGTAGGTAAGCTTCAAACTCAAATTAATTGTACTTTTTTTCTCATAAGTGATCAATTAAGAATAGATTTAGAGGTGAGAGGAACTTACAAGCTTGAGAGACGGAGGCGAAGCATATTTAGAGGTCTCAGACTTGCCAAAATTAATTATACTCGACAATCGGAAAAATGCTTCTTTTGATAAGGAGAGAGGAATACTTATCTAAATTCATATCAAACAAATCAAGTGAATTACAACTATTGAAATTGTGGAGTCCACACATGAATTCCACGTGGATTCTAAATCAAAATGCGATGCATCCTATCCAATGAATTCGAATCTAGAGGAGAAATTGCTAAAGGAGAGGAGGGAGACCGGCAAATTCCCATATTACATCTCCATTTTGCCAATTGTTTGAACTTCATAGCAAAAGGAGGCTTTGGCTCAATTAAGTGAATGGACAATTTGCTTCAATCACGTGGCATCATTTACACTGTGGGCAAGTCAATTATGTCTTTGGAAGCAAACGAAACAAAAAATCACTTCTATAAAGTGAAAAAAAACCTTTTCGATCGTTTCAATAAAATTACTATTTTTTATAAGCTTATTAGTCGATCTTATTTTCACTGGACCATAATTTTTTTCTTCGAAACATATACACTTCAAGAGTTATTTTGGAGATATATATTAATGGATAAATCTGTAGATTCACAAATTTATCTCATCTCTAACATATGTCGATTTTAAAGTTTAAATCTTTTTAATGTAATAAACGACCTAAAAATAATATTGAGATATTTGTCTCTTTCTATATATATATGTATATGTGTGTGCGCGCGCGCGCGCGCAATTGCTTTGATTTTTTTTAAAAAATTGTTCTAATAACCAATAATTCTAATATTTCATGCGAATATGTTTTTATAAAATCTTTTAAACACCAAATTTTCATGCGCAACTTGTGGGTGTACGCTTTTATTAGTAATAATACTAACAAAAAATATTCGTCTCTTAATTATCCTTGAATTTTGCACAAATTTTTCAACATATGTACCGAGTGGCTCAATGTATACTTTGTCCTCGACTAGCACTTGGAATCTTGGAATAAAAGAAGACCACAAAGTCTTTGCCTAGATAATTGATTTGGGGGTTCGCAAAAGCCTAATAACATGATTGGAATTTTGGAATCAGCCAAGACCATGATGTCTTTTCCTACGTCAATTCATATTCTTTTATAAAGGATAACCAATTAATCAATCCTAGAAATATTAAAATAAGAATTAATATCACGAAAAATCACAAACTAATATACCTTTGATAAATTCATACTAAACCAATTTAACCTTAAATTAGTACATTTTTGATAAATTTACCTCAAACCAATACGCTTGCAACAAATTTATCCTCTGTTTAGTTTTCATTTAATTTTACTATCAAATTGCTAAGTTTGATAACACATGACAGTTGACTGGTATATTAATTTAGCATTTTACTTTTCATTTTTCATAATCATACAAGTTTTATGATTTTTTATGGTATTAATCTAATATCAGTTAATGTTTTTGGCTGTCAAAAAATGAATTTGGGGTAAATTTATTACAAATGTACCAATTTTGGATTTTTTTGTAGTTATTTGGGGTAAAATTGTCACAATGTACCAATTTATAGTTTTCGTTGTATTAAACTTTGGAATAAACAAAGACCAGGAAGTCTTTTTTTAGATCAATTCACACTCTAATCATAAATAATAACCAATTAATCAATCTCATTTGTATTTTTGTCTCCTTTCTTGATGCTCAAAGTCAAATTGCTTTAGTCCGTTATTAATTGTTCGTCCATCGTACTAATCAAACTAGCAATCTTCTATATGCAGTTAAGGCAGCACCACTTGTGCCACTCCATATGTCAGAGGTGCTCATCACCATTGTGGTACAGCCCAAGGGAGACAATCTGGGAGACCCAGGCCTCGTCCTCACCACTCCTGAGAAGGCATGGTTTCCGGTAAATGGAAAGCTTTGCCCACGAGCCATGCATGCTATCACGGCAACATTGCTCGAGCTTCTCTTCGATGGAGACGAGCCACTCGGACTTGGGAGGCCTCGACTCATAGTCGGGGATGATGTCGCCTGCATAGGTTGATTTCTTGGGGAGTCGAGATTCCATAGTTTCTCGGAGCTTGAGAGTGAGTAAATACCAACCCAAGAAGAGCTCCTTGTTGTAAACAGCAGCCATTTCTTTGTGAAGAATTGGCCTGTGTTTCTCTGCATTCGCCTTAATTGGGTTTTCAGCCTTTTGAGCTGATGCTTTCTAAGCAAAAGTAAAAATGAAAAATGAAAAAAGAATTGATACTTTAATTATGGATGGCAACGGGTTTTGCAACAGGAGAGGAGAGATTCTTCTTCCCAGAGAAAATATTCATGCTCCAGTCCAATTGTTGATTACCACGTGTCCAATTGGGCCCGCTAATATTGACATTGAGATTCAAAAGGAGCTTTATAATATTCTAGGCATTATGAGTTCGCGTCAATTGCGTCATCATATTAATGAGCTAGAAGCGTGATAAACAACATGCCCCTCCGTTAGCCGTACGAGGTACAATAATGGGACTGACTTTTCATCTGTCCAAAAGGAATTGGACACCTCATGCTCCATGCGAAACACCTGACCCCATTGTCCGCGTCTTTGCATCACATAGAATGGTTGATGCTTTCGTTTTGCCCCTCTTAGCCTTTTAATTAGATTTTCATAGGCCAGAATGATTTACTTATTAGTGGGAGAAATAGATAGTCAAATATAGAAGCATGTTGCATGCAAATCCTCTTAAGAACAGCGTCAAAAGGATAGCATGAGAATTGAGCATTTCTATGCACATCTAATCTTTAATGCATAGATGTTATTGAGTGAATTTTAATCTATTCACATTCCTTCTCTTTTACCAGCACGTATGTATGGACACACCTTGCCCTGTGTCTTTCAAATATATGTAGAATGGGCTAACTGAAATAGACGATAAGTGCGTGTGATGCAGTAAATGTAATGCTTTTGCTTGATTAATTAATTGCTCTGCCTTTGATGATTTACCTTGTTTATAGAAGCCTTCTTCTCCCTTCTTCATTCTTCTTCTTTTACATATAAGCTACACAAGCTAATGCCCATTGTTTTTTCTTTGGACGTATGACCTTGCGCTAAATCAATTCGATTTCGTAACCAAGAACGAAGACGGCCGTTTTGGACTTTGGGGTAAACACTAATGTAATTTATGAGCATGCGGGGGCCACTTAGACAGAAGCGCGTGCGAAGCCTCCTTCGTCGACGTTATAGGCCCAGCCAAAGCAAAGACAAGGGCAATTGCGTCCCACTTTTGAATGATGGTTATGCACACGTGTCCACCTAATCGTCAATCACGCTTTCTAGGTTTCTGAATTTCCTTCTGTCTACGCCGAGAATGCGCATGTGGGGCGAATAAAGATGATGCCCGTTCCATTGACGAGATGCGAGCGTAAAATCTATAGAGACAGTCCAAATACCTAATGATTTGTTCTTCTGTTTTTTTTCGGTTCCAAAAATTGTTTGTACTTGATCTGTGTGGGGGACTGAACCTTTATTAACTGCTTAATCGAAGCACAAATCAAGAATTAAATTCGCAGAGATTTTCTTTAGGTGTTCATATAACTTATGCATGTAATACTTTCTTCCTTGCCTCGTCGAGAAGTCATCTTATGTAGTACTTATATCATGTGACCATAACACATAAAAAGGCTGGTTAATACAAAATGAAAATTTTATAATTCATGGATTGAGTTGATTGAAATTAATGGAGAATGCCCTATTTATTGAGTCTACCATAAATTTTGGGGACCAATTTTGACATATATAGTATTGTGGCAATGTGACAATATCACATGGGATGCATTAACAATCGGTATATGCCATTTCGATTGTATATCAATACATACAATACTTTTCTTTTTTAGAGAGTCGTGTTTTAATCCGTCTCTCTGATCACTTTTTTTTTAAGGTGAGTTCCAACTACGGTCCTTTTCTTGAAGTAAAATTGAAGGACGGTAGGTGACTCATGTCGTTTTGTGAGCACATTTTTCCCCGGAGTTGTCGGCACACATCTTTTGACACAAGGTTCCAAGGTAGTACCACTTGGGTCGTCTTTGGTGGGACCCTTGATGTTGAATCTTGACCCATTGACTTGCTCTTTAGTCATGGAGTAAATCGGTGTGGTTCTACTGGCCAACTTATTGCAAATTTGCCACTACTCAATCTCTCACCTCGTTCTCCCTAATCAAATTCTGATACAATCCCGCTCTTTTGAAGTGCTCATGCAAGATATTTTCATCCATAGGAAGACCATCAGAACTTGTTAAATGATACTTTTCTTAGGAATGATTTAAATACATCTACGTATAGGCAATTCCAAGTATCACTATTAGTTCCTAGTCATCATACCTTACTCATCATCTTCACAACTTCACTAACCATTATTCTGATAAACCATCACCCGTTCAACTACATAAACTAAAATGATAAGATCATATGAAATATTAGGTTCAAGGGTGACGAGAGCGCACACTTTTTTACGCTAGGTTTTCAAGTCTATTAAATTATTATTGCCAAAAAAAGAATGAAAGTTGACGTCCAAACGAAAAGAAGAAAAGTTGAGGTTGGTGTGATTATTGTTTTATGGAAAATGACATAAATAGTCCATACATTTTGGCTCAATATGCAATATCGTCTCTGAACTTTTAATTTGTTAAATCATGATCCCGAAATTTAGCTAAATATGTAATATGGCTATTGAACTTTTGATTTGTAAATGTGATTAATGAATTTTTAGTACTTATTATATTTTGTCCTAGATTATATGAAAATATTTAATCTTGTCATTCCATTAATTTAAATTAACAAAATTTACTAATTGGGTTTCCAATCGGTATTGAACGTGGACAAAAAAAAAACGTTTCACATGAATTATCCACGTAAGATATTCAATTGAAATAAAAAATATAATAATTCTTTAATTTATTTAATTTTTCCAATAATGATTATCCATATTTTTTTTGGTTGAAAGTAAATATTTTATTCATATCTCACGGTGATACATGAGATATTCAAAATAAAGCAAATCCCAATCAATGAAATACAACTATAAAGCACAAATTGCTATGATAAGTACACTCTTATCCCACAAAATGGGATTTGTCTTAGCATCATTATAGAACAAATAGTGGCTCATCACCAAATCTTATGGCACCAATAGACGGAAAAAAAGACTCAATGAATTGACAAATTTTAACCATTGGACCACAACAATGAGGGAAAAGTATAAAAAAAGTCATAAACTTATTACATTGGTACCAATTCAGTACTAAACTTTTTAATTGAACCAATTCAGTCCTAAACCTTTTCACATTGGTATCAATTCAGTCCATCCGACCAATTTTGACCGGTCGACACTGGCGTAGACGCCGACCGGTGGTTGGACGCTGACGTAGACGCCGACCAGTGGCCGAACGTTGACATAGCAATTTCTTTTTAGAATTTTTCATTAATTTTTTCTTTTCTTTTTCTTTTCATTTTCCTTTTTCTTTTCTTCTTCCCTTTCTTTTCTCCTTTCTTCCTCCTTGGACTGTCCCCGTAGTGGCCAACAATCCTCCGGCGAGGGCCGTGAAGCCCTCGCAGGGGTCGCAGCCCTCACCCAACCTTATCCAAGGTCGCAAGTGAGGCGGTTTCGCCTGGATCTGGGCAAGGCCATTACGGCCATTGCCTAGTGGTCAGCGAGCCTCCAGTCTGGCGATGGCCGCCATGGCCTCACCAGCCACAGGAGAGGCTGCCTTCTTTCACAGCAAGGCCAGGCAAGGCTGGCCTCATCCAGATCTGGGCAAAGGCGCCTTGCTCGCGACCCTAGGTGAGGCTGGGGGAGGGCCGCGACCCTTGCTAGTGGCGGGTGAGGGCTTGGTGGCCCTTGCCTAATGGCCGGTGAGCCTCATCAAAGGCTCACTAGCCATCGCAAGGACAATCCAAGGAGGAAGAATGAAGAAAACAAAAGGAAAAAATAAAAGAAGAAGAAGAAAATACAAATTTTATAAATAAAAAAAATGCCACGTCAGCATACAGCCACTGACCAACGTCCAAGTCAGCGTTGATCGGATGACTGAATTGGTCCAATTGAAAAGTTTATGACTAAATTGGTACCAATGTAATAGGTTTATAACTTTTTTGGTACTTTTCCCCAACAATGATGATAGATTATATACCTGGGGAATTTCCCACTCAATAGAGGCACAACCCAACATTAGATCTCAAGGAGCAATGACACTGCACAAATTTTATTAAGTGGGGGAGGAGGAAATATGATCCTTTATCCATGGTTGACCTAAGGATTGGGATTAGTAAAAATAAATAAATAAATAAATAAAAGAAAAAAAGAAACTGCCCCAAATAATTTAATTATCATGGGAAAAAATACTAAAAAAGTCTTAAACCTATTGTACCGATACCAATTTAGTCCATTAAACTAATTTAAACTAAAAATTGCAAAGGTGGACACTGGCTGTGCTATTTGGTATGGACAACACTGACTTGGACATATTATTTAATTTTTAAATATATTTTTTATTAATTTTTCTTTTTCTTTTCATTTTGTTGTCTCTTTTCCTTTCTTTCATTTCCTTTCTCTTTTATCTTTTCTTTTTTTTCCATATTACCCTCCGCTAGTCGCTAGCCGGTGGAGGTCGTCGGCTAGGCCAAGGGTTGGGACGCCTTTCTAGCCATAGGCAAGGGCTGGCAACGACTAGTTGAGGTTGCCCCTCCCCAAACCGACTAACGGACCCTTGCTCAACCGCCTCTGTCAGGCAAGGCCCCTAGTGATGGTAGCAAGGCCCCTCGCCCAGCCTTTGCTAGACTTAGTGAGGCTCAATTTCTTTGAAATTTTTCTCTTTCGCCAAAATGTGTGTGTACAGATCTTAATGCGGTTTCTTTCAAGTATATAGAGAACGAGCTGAAGTGAATAGAGGATGAATGTGGATGATATAACTAATATGATATGATAAATGTGCTAAGCTGGAAAGATGTGTGGTCCTTCTTTGAAGACTTTGAATGGCAGGCCTCACGTGGGTGAGACTTGAAGATAGTGTCGAAAAAATGTCTCCATTCTCGGCATATTGATTCTAGCTGTTCCTCCTCAATTGACTAATCATACTATGAACGAGGAGAGCCCCCACCACCACCGCCCCAAGGACCAAATCAAAACCCGACAAATAAGATACTTGATTGCATGGATGCAATATCTGCCCTCCCGTACATGCATATTTCTTTTTTCTTTTTCTTTTTTGCCTTGGTCCAAAATAGAGAGAATATTAGCTTTTTCCCTTCTTGGAGGAGCTTTTGCTTAACTAATTAATTAATCACTTCGCTTTCAATGGTTTTGCCTTGTGCATAGAAGCCTTCTTTTTAACACTTGAGCTACACTAGATAATTCCCATTATTTTATTTTTGGATGCATAACCTTGCACTAAATCGATTCGAGTTCGCCGCTAAGAATAAAGAGAAGATGGACGCTGGACTTTGGACTAAGGAGTGATGTAGAGAAAAGTGGGTCCTGCGGGGTTGCAATTCGTACAGCAAACGCGAACTATTCGGACACGGACACGGACACGGACACGGACACGGTGAAGGAACGCAGTAGGAAGCTTCCCTTGTCAACGTCATACGACAGCCAAAGCAAAGACGAGGAATTGGGTTCCACTTCTGGATGATGTTTTCGCACATGTGTCCACCAATTCGTCAATCGCGCTTCCCAGGTCTGAATGCCCTTCCCTCTATGCCGAGAATGCGCATGTGAGGCAAGTAAAGAGGATGCCCGTTCAAATGATAAGATGCAAGCGTAAAATCAATTGAGACAGCTCAAGTACCAAATGATTTGTACTTCTTTTTATCCAAAAATTGTTTTTACTTGATCCATGGGGGATTGAACCTTTTTTAACCGCTTAATCGAGCACAAATCAAGAATTAAATTTGAGAAGTTTTTTCTTTTTTTTTACATGTTTGTATATAATTCATGCATGAAAAACTTCTTTCCTTGCCTTGTTGAGAAGTTATTTTACGTAATAGTTACATCCTATGACCATAAAATGTTAAAAAGTTGGTCAATAAATAATGAGAATTTCTTAGTTCATGGATTGGGTTGATTGTAATTAATGGAGAATCCTCTATTAATTGAGTTTGCCATAAATTTTGTGGATTGATTCCCACATTTCTAGCATTGCTTGATTATGATATTATTACACATAATGCATGACAATCGAAATACGTCATCCCGATTGTGTATCGATATATGCTATAATTTTCTTTTTTAGATAGCGGTGGTTTTGCTCCATCCTTCTCTCTCTAGTTAGATTATAAATATGAACATTATCGATAATTATAATCGATTAGTTTGGTGTAGATGATGATTACAATTTATTATCTAGCAAGACATGGCAAAGGCGAAGGACAATATAGCCCTTTCCTTGAAATGAATAATTGAAGGAGTGGGGGGTCGCATCGTTTTGTGAGCACCGTTTTCCCTGAAGTTGGGGACAAACATCTTTTGGCTCAAATTTCTAAGGTAGCATCGCTTAAGTCGTCCTAGGTGGGGCCCTTGATGTTGAATCTTGACCAATCGACTTTCTTTGTGTCTTTAGTCGGGGAGTAGATCCGCAGTTCTACCGGCCAACTTATTGCGAATTTGCCACTACATAATTTCTTACCTCCTTCTCCTCGATCAAATTCTAATACAACCACGCTCTTTTGAAGTGCTCATGTAAGATGTTTCAATCCACAGGAAAGAACTGGTTAGAAAATACTTTTTTTTACTAATGATTTAGGGTACCTTCGCTTTGCAGAAAATGAGAGATTTGAAAGACATTTTTCGAAAAATGATTACTTATATTTTAAAAAAATTAATTAATAGAAAATATTTTCCTCATCGATTACAATCTTTGCCTAACTATTTCGTAGGCGATGAAAAAGTTTTCCATTCATTTATTTTTGTAAATAATACAAGTGATTATTTTTTTATTCATTTTCCGCGAAACGAACGCACTATTAAATACCTCTACGTAAAGGCAGCTCTAAGCATTACTATTGGCTCCCCGTCATCATACCTAACTCTTCATCTTCACAACTTCACTAATCGTTCTTCTGATAAACCCTACCCTTTTGACTACATAAATTAAAACGATAAAATAATATGAAAAATTAGGTTCGAGGGTCATGAGAGAGCTCAATTTAATTTAACCTATGGTAAAAGAAAATACATGTGCACGCACTTAGGGAAAATTGTCCAAAAAGTCAAAAACCAATTGCACTTTTGCCAATTCAGTCCTAGATCTCATAATTGTACAAATTGAGTTCTAAACCTTTTTTTTATGTTTTGTCAATTGAGTCTATCTGGCCAATATTGGCAAGAACTGCTAACATAGACATCGATTGTCCTACGTGGCATGACTAATATTGACATGGATACTTTTTAATAATTTTTAATTTTTTTTAAATTTTTTTATTAATTTTTCTTTTGTTTCTTTTCTTCTCTTTTCCTTCTTTACTTTTTTTTTCTTCTTCAAATTGACCATAAAAATTTCATCATTTACTTCAACTTCGAATTTGGAAGCCTTGGAATGCAAAACCTAGGCTTCATTTCTTCCTCCTCAATCTTTAATTTGATTCTTGGATAAATCTCATCTCTTGAACCGACCACTAATTGGCATTTCTAATACATTTTCACCATAAGTAATTTTTTTATGCCCTCTAACATATCAACAATAGGACATTCCCCTTCTTTGCATGTGTCTGTGTGTGTGTGTGTGTTGAATGTCTCACTCAAATTATTCTCAATAGCGTTGTAGTTTTGTCTACACTTAATAAATGCTCCACAAAAGTGTTCAGGACCTATTTCATGAAGTTTTCATATGCACGAACAAACTCTTCATTTCTTTTGTGGCTATGTTGAAATTGGCCTCATATGTCGACTATATAGCTCTCCAACGGCAATTCCTAAATGTTTCCCCATTGTATAGTGAGTACAATTGCATTAAACCAATCAAATAAATATATTAAAGCATCCAATTTCACCATAATCACTATATAGGAATTTCAAATAATTACAAATATAAGAGCGATATAAAACGTGTAATAGCAAAATTTTCAAATCTATTTACTGTCCTATCTCTAAGTATAGCAAACCTAAATAGTTTATCAATCTTTCATATTTCTATGTGAATTTAAATAAATGTATGTGCATTAAAATCTATGAATATTCCCAATTTACAATGAATTTTTTGGACCACCTTATCACCGAAAGTTAAACAAATAATATGGTATATCTTTATCAACATTTAATTCATGATTATATATTATAAGAAGCAATTGTATATTATTACATTCAGTCTCAAACATGCACATCAAATTATTTAAATGACGGCCAATCGCTAAAAAGTATTAAGTGCAATAATACATAACTCATATGAATGAAATCACTTGCGAAACATAAAAATCATGAAATTCATATCATTATGGTCAATCTACATCCTAGCCCTAATAAAAGAAAATTAGAACATAATAAAAAATGAAACGAAAAATATAAATCAACCCAACATTTTGAATCAAAGAAAAAGAATTCTACTATCATATTTGTCTTCTCTTCAAAATGCTTGAAAAATCTCAAAATAATGAAAAACGATCTAAAAGTAAAAACCTAACTGTCTCCCCAAGCTTTCAATATTCTCCTATTTATAGGATACATCTAGGATTCTTATCCCAAGGTAATTGCCTATTTTTTGCATAAAATTAGGAAGTAAATCAGAGAATTTTTGATTTGATATCTACCTTTCAATGCTTACTGATAAAATTAGGGAATAAATCATAAAATCTCTAATTTGATATCCACCTTCCAAGGCTTTTTTTTTATTTGAATTCTTGAATCATTGAATTCTTCCTTTCCATCTTTCTGCCATTCTTTCCTTATTTTCTCCATATCTCATTATGCTGTATAAACAAGGAAAAATTGAATAAATATAAGGAAATCCTAATATTTTCTCACAAATATTGCATTTTTTGTTACATAAAATAGGTAAAATAACTCTATATTTATAGAGCTATCAAATTCCTCTACTTTGCTTGCAAGGAGGGTTTAAAAACTACATTAAAAAGACCCCGCAACAAGTTTATTGGACATGCAAATAAGTCAATCTTTTAACAACAAAATACTTATATTAGTAAAGCTTGTGCACAATCTTACCTTATGTTGGTCACTAATAAAAGCTCAGCCAAGACCTTGCCCCGCTTTATAGTCTTTCAGTAGTAGCTCGAGGAACCACGTCCAAGATTCTTTAGGCTCAGCTTCAACCACACCCTATGCAATTGGAAACATTTGATTGTTTCCAACTCTGCCAGTAGCACAAGACAACATTCCTTTGATTAAAGTCTTAATAAAGCATCCATCTAATCCAATTACTCATCTACGGCTGACTGGAAAACCCTTTTTCAATTCTTTGAAGCCCACATGAAATCTCTTGAACATATTATATCATTCAACTTCCAAGTCATACGAGCTATTGCGACTACATCAAATCAACTCAACCTTATAAGAGTGTAGCAACTTGTATTGCTCATAAATGGACATCTGATTATCTCAACAGCTTTAGCTATCGCTCTATAACAAATTCTCTTATTCAATGTCAATGTCCACATCTTCATTGCATCTACTTGCATTTGGGATGCCATATACCTCAAGTTAGCTCTAATCTTAGGTAAGAACTACTCCGTAAGTCATACATAAATTGCATTCTTATTTCTCATACTCCTAGGGCAAGTATGTTCATTTCCATCATTCTTGATGACGAAAGTCTTCTTACTAAGCATCCAACTACCAAAAACTCTCCATTCACTGCCACTCATAGATCTAACATCAATCTTTTTCGCATCACTCTTCTTCCATCCAATGTTAAATCCGTTTATGATTGCGTAGAGTTGCACAGCTTTCTTGAATTAAGCATGCAAGGGAAATCACATCCTTACTTTAAATTGTAATTTTTTTTTTTATAATCACGTTTGGGGTCATATATGATGGTTTTGGGTCTTATTTGGTCACTAACTTCTTCATATCCATCAAAGTTAGGAGACTCAAATTTTCATCTCCTTCTTCTAGATCAATGTCTCCATCAATTTCACCCTCATCCTCATTTTAGGATTGTAAACGTCAACTATATTAGTAGTAGCAACAATATCAATCTCTCTTCTTATTCACTCGCAAGAAAGAAATCATCGCTACCACCACTGAGAATGTAGTCATCATCACTTAGGGATAATATACCAGCATTTTCCTTTGGTTCACTGTTACTGGTGCTATCATCACTCTTGCTATCATCCTCATCAATATTACTACCACTAGTATGAGAACCACTACCATCACCAAGAGCAACTCCTTCAATATATACTTCAATAACACTAAAACCAATCCTAGATCCACCAATTCTAGCACTTGATCATCACCAAAAATGTGTACAACACCATCTCTCAAGGAATACCCAAGAATTCGGTATTGTAACTTTTGACCTATGTATCCTAGACAAATAACATCCTTAAGAATTGCATTATAATTCACTACCCTTGACTTACAACCATGGAGATATTCTACATGGTGGCATACGTACTTTATTATGTCACCAAATTCCATAACTCCACCCAGGTTAAATGCAATTGTAAAAACCTCTCACAAATAACTAGCAAAGATAGGAAGATCAAGTTCGACAAACAAGCTACTTGGGATTATTTGAGTTCGACATACAAGCCAAAAAAAAAAAAACTCTCGTAGACAATTGCTTGGGATCTTTCACACCAAGCCGAACGAGTTCAACAAACAAACAAGGGAAAAATATGGAGATAAAGAGTGCGCAAGGAGAAAAAAATCAAAGATGAGAAGATTACTAGTGTTAAAAGAGTGTGCTTGAATGAGTTTCAATGCTTAATCACAAAGACGAAGACGACGATCAAGAACAATGCTCGATGACGAGGAAGATGAAGGAGAATTAGAGTATCCCATGGAGGGAGAGAGCCCTAATTGTTTTCAAATTAGGACTTATTGAAAAAATAAAAATAGAGTTATGAATTTCCATATGAACTTGCCATGTCAATTGAGTTATTACTTTGTGTCATCTAGCACAACAATTTCTAGGTAAAATTTAACGGAAATTGAGGAATGGTAAATGCATCACGAGTATACTGGTTTTGGGGTTTTTGATGACAAAAAAATTAGTTTGGGGTAAATTATCATAAGTGTACCAAGTTGAGGTTTGTCATAGTATTAACTCCAAACAAAAAAGTGCGCACACACACACTTAACTTTTTTCACTAGGTTTTTGGATCTATGAATTGTTTTGACCACAAAAGGGAAAGTTGAAGTCTCTTTATAAGAAAGTAAAAAGAAAAAGAAAAGCTAGAGTTGGTGTAATCATTAATTTTCCTTCTAAATTTTGGGTCAAGGTTGGATACCTCTTAAGGCAAAAGAAACTTATTAACCTGGAAGGTCTCAAATGAAGCTTTGAAGTAAGGATCTTTGTGTGGGGCTGACCACTTAAGATTGTCTTCATTCTTTTAAGGGGAATTTAGTCCCTTCATGAGCAATGTTATGACTCGTCCTCCTATAATCCTATATCATATGCTTAACTTAAAATTGTATTTGAAAATAAATTATTGAAGAACAAACAATATCTGATGTCATAAATAACATATACAGAGTATTAGAAATCATGAATCGGGATTAACTGTTAAAGTGGTGATTCTTATGTTCTCTCTCATCTTGATTTTAGGGATATTTTGAGAACTTTGATTTTATTTGCTCCTTATTATATATGTTATTTATCAAAACCAAGCAGTGACAGCATGATATATTTTTTTATAACTCTACCACATTACGAATGCAATAGCTTTTAAATCGTAACTTCATTCTACCAAAGAGGCTGCAAATGTAAAAAGTCACCTTCTTATAAACACAATGTGCATAATCTGGAATTTCCCTAAGTATGTGAGTTGGTCAGAACCAAAAATGATCAATGGATGGCTCGAAAGCTGCTCATAAACTGGGTGTGTTTGACAGAACTTTTTAGACCCACTGGACAAATCTGGACAAAAATTCAAACCCAATTAGTTGGCGGGCCAGGCCTGGGCAAGGGCCTTGAGGTCTGGCCTGGCTCGGCCACCCACAGTATTACCAAAAAAGAGATTATATATGTAATTAATTAGTTCAATATTTATGAACACTAACAGAAAAAAAAATCTAATACGGTAGATAAAAGAAGTATAAAAATCATACGTAAAGTGATAATATAAAATAACACAAAGTCCTAACATTATCATTTTTATTTGTTTCCGTTTCCATTTATCTTTACTGGAGAAATAAAAAATAGAAAAAGAAAGGTGGCCCAATGGGCAGGACGGGCCCGCCCATTTTTTTCCTTGGGCTGGCCTGGGCACTTACCCAAACCCGCAAGTTTGGACCTGGGCAAGAGCTAAGGGGTTTGAGCCCAAGACCTGCTAGAGCTGCCTAGTGGGCATGTCTAATAAGAGAATACAAAGGGAGAATTAGATTGTTAATATGTTGTATAGAGGAGCTTCGATCTTGCGGACTATCTCCTCGGAGACTTGCTAAATTATGCTAATTCATGTTAGCTTGCGCCTAATTATCAGTATACCTTGGCAATTTCTAGTTTTTTTTTTTTATAGAGATTGTGACATTATAGTATAAACGAAACTGATTTGCAAATGAATTTTGGTCACTTTATAGAATCAATTACCCTACGACAAAAGATATGTTTACATTTCTTCTCACTAGAAAGATAAGTTAGCAATTCTTTATTAATAGGACGTTTGGTACTCTTTGAGCACCTAAGAAGGAAAAAATAGTAATTGGATTTTTTTATTTTGTTTTTTTATGTTAGTCTATTACAAACAAACAAAACACTGTTACATAAAGTGTCGTAGATGGACCTCAAATCAAGTGTACTTCAGGCACATGATCATTGAGAAATGCATTTGGCATGCAAGTACTAAATCTTATTTACTAAGTGAAATGACGTGTAACTATTGATAAATTACATGAGGTCATCCTCGTCCTAGGGCACCATCTTTCAACAATCATGTCTTCATTTATGAAAGAACCCAGCATAAGTAATTGAATATGAGCCATCTTCATCCACCGACAATAGAGGCTTCTCAAGAATTAAACCATCCACATGAATCCCTGTGAATATTGTTGATGAAAGACGAACTAATTAAATATGATCATATCTCATTTGCACTTTGTTTAGGAGATGAGGAATGGGATATGGGTACGGAAAATTGAAGAAAGAATTTAAAATTTGTTTGAGAAGAAAAATGGGTTTCCGTCCCTTTCAAAATTTGCCCCCTTTCCAATGTCTTGTTAGAAAATATGTGAGTTATGTGCCTAAGTAAATTCTAAATAAGGAGCTTCCAAAGTGTTACCAAGCATAAGGTAATCAGTATTTGTGTGCTAACATGATATATCCTGCTCAAGTCATGGCTTCACTGCCTATCAAAACTTTACACATGGTGACATGCTAGTTTAACATCATGCAAAACTTATCTACTAGAGTAACGGTCCATATTTAGTTGATCTGAAATCTCTTACGGTCACTTAAATTTTGCCTCAATTTTTTGGAGCACCATAGAATTTGCCTATCTGGATCTATCCTTGTTCGGGATGCCTTTCACTGAGCTCCTATTCCATGCAATCACAAATAGGTAAAACCACGCAATGCCTTTTGGTTTATAGAAGAGACTCAAAATTAAAAGTCCACTGTGGACGATTAAGAGCATAATATGCAGATGTGTTTAGAAATTAACTTCTTTATCAATTAGTCCTTCATGTACGTAATTGTGAGTTCAACCTAGTCATTGCTTCATGCGTATCTTGTAGAAAATCCTAATAACATCATGTAACTTCTTGCATTCATCACCCATTTTGTTGGAGACGAGAAGCCAACAAAAGTCACTTATAGGATGCATAATACTTTATATAGATGTGTTTGGAATCCTCTATATAAATTTAAATCTTACATTTTTTGCTATAAAAAAAAACACTTTAATGCGCATGATTTTAAAATGTGTTCTCTTCTTTTTCTTTTTGTCCCTCTCTTTTGATTTTATTTTTCCTTCTCCCCATCAACCTCAATCCCCTTTTTTTTTTGGATAAGTACTTTTTTTTTGGTCGAAAGATAGTGATCATTACTAATAAGTTGCGGAACCGCAACTAGGTTCGGAATCATTACATAATAAGACCCAAAGTGGATAAGGGGGATATGAAATCCAATTGCGAGGAAGACGGTTGTCCCGGTGTGCTCTTGCTATCCAATCAGCGGACTTATTTGCTTCTCTATGCGCATAAGAAATGGAGACTCCTTTTAGTTGGGCTAACAGCACTTTGCAATCCTCTAAAATTGGTTCCACTGTCCATGGGCTTGGTGCAAGGCCCATCAAGCTGTCCAACACAGTTTTGCAGTCAGATTGTACTTCTATCTTCAAGTGTGCGAACGTGGGACTCCTTTCTTCTCTCTCCTTCGTTACTTTCCGGAGCTGCACGGACAGCTAAAGCTTCTGCTTTCAGAGGTGAGTCAGCTTCAATTTTTGTTGCGAAACCATCCCTGAGGACCCCGTTCTTGTCTCTGCATAGCCCGGCAATTGATCCCTCTCTCTGGTTTTCAGTCCACGAAGCGTCGACGTTTATTTTCAGGTGACCCTTTACCGGCGGCACCCACTTTCCAGGAGCATCTGCATAATTTTTGCTGCGTTTTGGTCTTTTTGGGTTCCACCGGTTAAAGCTTTCCAGATTTGCTTCTACCTCTTGCACAGCTTCTTGCGGTTGCGGAGGCTCGCCTTTGAAGACCATTGCGTTTCGATCTTCCCGGATCGCCACGGGTGCCCGCTACCAGCTCCTTCGGCCGAGGGTTTCTCTCCGAGGTAAGGACTTCAAGCAGCCATTTGTCTATTCTTGAGATATTGCTTTGGGGAAGGGTTCGCTTTTAGCTTCTGATTTGCCCAGATCTGGTGTGTCCATTCGCATAGGAGGAATAGATATTCGGGTGTCTCTGGCATATGGTGGCACATGGGGCAGCTTGGATCAGGTATCATCTTTCTCCTATATAGGTTCTCCTTCATGGGTAGCGCATTAGCACAAAGGCTCCATGTAAAGAACTTGACCTTTGGTTGGGTGTGGAGGTCCCAGATCAGGTTCCATAACTTCTTGGGTTGCTGGTATGATGAGGATGCGTGTGCCGATGTTTGGTTGTGTGCCGTTTGGATTTTATTGTATCCACTTTTGACTGAGTAGATGCCGGATCTGTTGTTGGTCCATATGATTTTGTCTTTGTTTCTCGTGTGACTAAGCGGCGTCGCGAGTATCTCTTTGACTAAGTCGTCGTCGAACCAGGTCTTTAGCTTCTGCTCATCCCACTGTTTGGACTCCTGGTCGATTAACTCAGCCACATATTCGGGTTCTCCTTGGTTTTTTGGACCTCCTATGCAACCTCTCGCTAACCATTTGTCTTCTCTCACTCTGATTTGCGATCCGTCTCCCACTGCCCATCTTATTTGCTGCTCCATCACCTCTCTTCCTTGTAATAGACTTTGCCATCCCCAAGACGGTCGTGATCCCGTGTTTGCCATCATGAAATCTCCTATAGGGAAGTATAGTCCTTTCAACAATCTACTCCACAAGGCTGAAGGGTCTTGTATGAGTCTCCACGCCTGTTTTCCGAGCATAGCCTTATTAAAGGCAACAAGGTCCTTAAATCCCAAACCCCCACAATCTTTTCTTTTTTTCAGCTCCTCCCACTTTCTCCAATGGACACCTTTCTTTGCACTGCTCTTTTGCCACCAGAATGTGGCTATCTTTTTTTCGATTGATCTGCATATCGAAACTGGCATCTTAAAAATTGACATAGCATATTGCGGCAATGCCTGTACAACCGTTTTAATAAGTATTTCCTTCCCTGCTTTTGACATTATGTTCTCTTTCCACCCCTCAAGTTTCATATTAACTCTTGCTAGAATCCACGAGAACATCTCTTTCTTCGATTGCCCCCAATCCGAAGGAATGCCTAGATATTTCCCTATTTTTTCGATGATCGGGACTCTTAGTTCTTCTGCCATATTCCTTCTTAATTGTTGTGGGCAGCAGCTGCTAAAGTAAATACCCGACTTATTTAGGTTTATGGCTTGACCGGATGCATAACAATATTGATTCAATAGGTTTGCCATATTTTGACATTCCGTCACTGTGCCATCGAGGAAGAAAATCGCATCATCCGCAAAAAGTAAGTGTGTAAGTGTTGGACAACTTCTATTCAGTTTAATCCCTTTTACATTGCCATCTCCAAGTGCTTTTTGTATTAACACAGACAGCATATTAGTCATCACGATAAATAAGTAGGGAGAGAGAGGGTCCCCTTGCCTTAAACCCCTAGTCGGCTTGAATGCTTGAAGAGGTTCCCCGTTCACTTTGATGCTGAAGGTAACGGTTGATATACATGCTTTCACCAACGAGACCCAGTGATTGCTGAAGGCCATTTTGCTCATGCACTCGCACAAGAAGTCCCATTCCACTCGGTCATATGCTTTTTGCATGTCGAGTTTAAGCACAGCCTGAAACTTCCTTTTCCTTTTCCTGATTCTCAATTGATGCAGCACTTCTTGGACAATTAAAATATTGTCTTGTATTTGTCTTCCTTCTATGAAAGCACTTTGCTCCATTTCTATTAGTTTAGGAAGCCAGGGCTTCAACCTATTTGCCATCACTTTCGAAATTATCTTGTAACTGAAATTACAAAGGCTGATGGGTCTGTATTGTGCTATAGATTCTGGGAGAGTCACTTTTGGGATGAGAGTAATGTGAGTTGTATTGAGGGAAGGGTCTAGAGTACCTGAAACAAAGAAGTTATCCACCATTTTATGCACATCTGCTTGGATTAGCTCCCAATTGTGCTGGAAGAATTGTCCATTTAAGCCGTCCGGCCTTGGAGCCTTAATGGCTCCCAACTGGAATACTGCTGATTTTACTTCCTCCATTGTGACTTTTGCTGTTAGAGCTTCATTCATGGCGTCTGCTACTAGGCGAGGGCATTGGTCCAGCACCGGCTGAAAATTTCTAGGGCTGACTGAGCCATAAAGGCATTGATAGAAGGTAACAATGTGTTCTTTAATAGCCTCAGGATCCCTACACCAGTTCTGGTCATCAAGTTTCAGCATAGCAATTCTATTCCTCTGCCTTCGTTGCACAGTTGTTGCATGGAAAAATTTCGTGTTCCTATCTCCCCATTTCAGCCACTCTATCCTCGATCTCATTCCCCAATACATTTCTTCCCGTCTCCATAACTGTTCAATTTGCAACTTAAGCCTCTTTGCTTCCTCTTTTCTCGATCCTGAATCCTTTTTGTTAGTTATGTTTGTAAGCTCTTTTTTAAGTTCCTCAATCCTTCTATAGGCATTGGAATATTTATCCTTGCTCCAATTGGTAAGAGCATCAGCTATCGCATTTAAGTTCCTCAATCCTTCTATAGGCCAATTGGTAAGAGCCTCAAGATCCCTACACCAGTTCTGTGTGGAATGATAGACTGAATTCCCAGTTGGATAAGTACATTGAAAGTCCTAAAATTTATCACAAAAAATGTAATTGAATCCTTAAATTTTTAAAAAGTGCAATTAAGTTCTAAAATTTATCATAAAAGTGTAATTAAGTCCTCAAACTTTCAAAATATGTAACTAAGTTTTAAAAATTATCAAATTGATCAAATGAAATCCTTCTTTTGCTTTCCTTCTTTTGATTGCACTTTTTAAAAGTTTAAGGACTCTATTGTATTTTCGTAAAAAAATTTAGAACTTGAGTTTAAGGATTAGATTGTATTATCATAACAAGTTTTAGAACTTTATTATACTTTTGTGACAAATTTTAGGACTTCAAGTGCACTTATCCTTTTATTTATTTAGCTTAGGGGTACAATTGTAATTAACCGGCTATCTAGAGATACACTAGCAAACAACTCATGCTCATGACCTCTTCTCCACATAAATCTAAGTTTGCCAGGACAGGCATCGAATACAGAGACACCGATCTTTGAGGCGAAAGCACGACAAAGCCTTTGCCACTAGGTCAATCCGGGGGAGGAACCTATTTCGTTAGATGTTGCCATCTTTCTCTCTCCGTTGTTCTGGGAGGGAGAGAGCGAGAGATTTGGGGATCAAGTTTCGTGGTGTGAGTGATTCTTATAAAGTATGGTGGCATTTAAGATACATATAGTCAGATTAAATGGGATAAGCGGTTGAATTTTGACACTAATCGATTGTAGATGCATGACCAATTGACATGCAATAAATTTAAGATGTATATTAACTTCTTCAATAAAGGCAATTATATCAGATGAATTAAATTTCAGCAGCTAAATTGAAGTCAAAGCTCGAATAAATTTTCGAATGAGAATCAGTATAGATCTACGAATAGAGATGAAATTGAATTAACCAACAACTCCAAAATAGTTCTATAATGGAACTACAAATTACTAAGATTTAAGCTAGAATATATACTACGTTAAATGTCATAAGAAAAATTAAAAGTTTGATATACATAATTACAAAAAAAAAAAAATTAAACTCCAAGATAGGTTCAACCAAAAAAGAGCTCCAAGATAGAAAAGTGAGATTAACATCTAAACCAAATGTGCTTATTGTGGATATATGAAATTTGTTGAATACATCTCCACAAATTAAATCAGTCTTAGTAGAGACTTAACGCAAAATGCCTTTCCGGCGGAAATAACAAAGTAAACTTTCAGGTAAAAGGTAATTGATAAACTAAGTAATGTTCATAACGTAATTGCTCACGACCTCCTTGAACTTCGACACTATCACACAATAGTTCTTGATATTTGCAATGTTATAAATTTCCCCCTTAAAAAATTTAAGAGGTACTCGGTAACTTCTCAAAGTGCGGGAGCTATGGCACCCCTTAAAATGATTAGTTGCTAACTTTGGCTTCTGTACTACGAAAATAGAATTTAGTCTTTTTCTTTTTATTTGTAAAGTGAAGCACTGGAATCATAATATTCATTGTTTTTTAAGTTTGTGCCACTTATTATTTATTGTCAAGACCTATAACATCTTCGTCTTCTTTTTTGTCATAGACCTATGATATTGTTTGCTAGTATAAAATTTTATAGAAAGAAACCTGTAAAATTGTACATCAATGTTTACAATGTTAATTATATCATATATTGTCGGATATGCATGTTGCATAGACATTGTTTGGAAATTTGATATAATTGAAATGGTTTAATATCTCTATCGATTTTAAAGCTTTTTCATATCTATGTTTTGATTAACTAAACTAAAATGGCATCTTCGGGCAAATTTATCTAACTTAACAATCTATTCTTCTTTTTCTGTGGGTCCTGACAAGAACCTTGTGAGTTAAAATTAAAACCTCACATCACTCAAATGTGATGAAAAGGACATCTAAATGTAAAGTGCGGTAAGGTAACTCAAGTGCGGTAAGGTAACTCATTATTAGTTGAGCAAAGACTATGTAAAGTCTTGTTATTTAAGCCTTGAGACATGAATCTCCGGTGAGCTAGATCTAAAGTTAAACCTATATCTAATTCTAAACTAGAGAGAGAGACTTGACGAAGAAGGTAATCACTAAATGTAATCCTGACATAAACGTGAATGCAATTCTTTTATCATTTTTCTTTTTATTATTTTATAACAATTTTCTCTTCTTCTTTTTTTTAATCTTGTCATATATTTCATCTAAAGCTAAATGATCGAAAATTCATTGCATCCTAAAAATCGTGCATCGTAACTCCCTAAATTATAAGATCATGAACTATATGAAATTCAATTAAGACTATTTTTAAGACTTCACTACCCAATTTGAGACATGCATTTTCCCGCCATTTTTATTTTCATTCATTTATTTATTATTATTAATTTTCTATATTATCCAGGATTAATATCCTGAAAAAAAGCTTTGACATTTGCTCCTCCCCGATATACTATTCATGGTGCTCTCTCTAGTTGCAATTTTGGCTACTGTTGCTGCAATCTGGTGCGGAGTGGCTCCTAGGCGGCTGAACTGGCGGTTGGGGCTAGTTTTTTGTGACTGGGCTTGCCTTCCCTCATGCTTCAAACCCACCGAAGCGATTGGGCTAGTAAGCCTTTCTTGTGCCGCTATGCTCCTTTTGCTCTAGGGTTTGGGGTTTTCCCTTCGAGTTTCTAGTTCGATGGCTTCGTCCTCTGTGGCAATCTCTGGCCTAGGTGATAAGGCCCACAAGGCAGCGAAAGACTCGCGTGGGCGAAGCCTTTTAAGGCTTTCCCCCTCCCCCTCCCATAAGCCCTCGTCCCTAGTGGCTGTTCGACCTACGGGATCCCTCGAAGCTCCTTCGCTTGGCAAGATGGAGGCCCAACTAGTTTCGACCAAGGCCCCGCAAAGCTTGGATGGAAGACGCGGGCGTAGCCGCGCGAGACCCTCTTCCAGTAGGGCTCAGTCCAAAAACCAGCAGGGGAGGGGCTCAAAACCTCCTCTAGCACGTTCCTAGGTTAGTGTAGCTAAGCTAGCTACTAAGGGCTATGATTTAACCTATGTGCCACCTACTCTCGTTAATAATAAACCTATTGTTACCTTGTCGGAGGAGATTCTGGAGGCCACAGACTTGAAGTGGCATGAGTGTCTCGTTGACTATCATGTGGGGGAGAAGCTCCCGTTTAAGATGACTGAAAATGCCCTGAAACATGCGTGGGGACAGAATTTGGCTGAGGCGATGGCTAATGATCAGGAGTTTTACTTCTTTCATATCCCTGACCGAGAGTTTCGCAGGAAGATTCTCAACGAGGGACCGCTTATGATAGCAAGAGTTCCGCTGATCCTTCAGCAGTGGCATCCGCTTTTGGAGCTCAAGAAGGACAATCAAACCTCGATGCCTGTTTGGATAAGGCTCAAGAACATTCCCTACGCCTTTTGGTCAGCACCTGGGATAAGTGCTCTTGCGAGTGTGATGGGTAAACCTTTGTTTGTCGACCTCCGTACTGAACAGATGAAGATGATCTCTTACGCTAGAGTGTGTGTTGAGATCTCGGCCTCGCATCCCCGCTACAACTTTGTAGATGTTGTCCTGAACAGTGAAGCTCGGACCGTGTCTATTGAGTACAAGTGGAGACCAATGTTGTGCCAAAGCTGTGGCACTTTCGGACACAAGTGTGCGAACCTAACAAGCACAAATATTCAAGATAAGAGTCCTTAGCAGGTCCCAGTTGGAGGAAGTCTTGTTTGCCCTGAGAAGGCACTCACCCCTACCCCAGCTCTATCTGTTAACCTAAGGACCTCAGCGCCCGACTGGATTCATGTTGGGGGGAGAAAAAAGAAACAACCTTTGGAGACCAAGGAACATTCTGTAATATTAAGGGTGGCAACTCAAATCTCGAAGTTGAGGGAGCCCTCTGCGGGGGAAAAGATTGCTGGATCGGCTCGGTCAACCCAAAAGGGAAAGGAAGCTCATTCAAAGGCCGGTGAAATTCCTTCTCCTCCTTCTCTAAGTTGTAAGGTTAGCAAGGAAGGTTCTGCCTCCTCTGCTTCATCCTTGAGTTCGAAAGATGAGCTAGAAGAATTCGACGCCGCAAGTTAGATCAGTAGTTCCAATGAAGACGAAGCCATAGGATGCCCTCCGCCCCCGAGCACGGTTCCATCTAGGAGGTTGTCCGGTGCGCAGCAGGACATCCTGTCGTCCCCTCTCCCTGCTTCTCCTCCCAAGCAGGAGAAGGTGCAGATTCCTTGCCCAACTCTGCCCCCTTCTGGTCCGCCTAGGACGATGATTGGCCAGCGGCACTCGAGCAAAAGAAGGTAGGTCCCTTTCCTCTTATATATTATATGTACATAAGTTTTTGGAATATTAGGGGGTTGGTTGACCCCATCAGACAGGCTGAAGCTCGGAACCCGATGTCCTCAAATAATCTGAGCTTTGCTGGTTTTTTGGAGAGTAAAGTCCCAGAATCTCTTTTCCAATCCATTTCTTCAAAGCTTTTAAGGGGATGGAGCTGGAGGACTAACTATGAACATTCCCCTAGAGGGAGAATTTGGGTTGGGTGGAACCCTTCTTTGGTCAATTTTGATGCATTTGAGGTCAATGCTCAGGCAATTCATGGGAGGTTGAGGTGTCTTACATCAGTTTTGGAGTGCTGTGTCTCGGTGGTATACGGCGAGCATACCTTCATCTCCCGGTGCTTACTTTGGGCGGACCTTATACAAATGGACTCCTCCTTGCAGGACTCAGCCTGGCTGGTAGCGGGAGATTTCAATGCTATTAAGGATCCATCTGACCAAGTTGGTAACTCTAGTGTGTGGATTCCTTATTTCGATGAGTTTAGTCAATATTTGATTCAGACTGATCTGGTTGACTTGAGGTATGTCGGCTTCCGCTTCACTTGGGCAACGTCTTCTGGTCCCTCTTGGAAGTAGAGAAAGATTGATAGGATTCTTGTGAATTCTAAATGGAGCCAGGATTTTTCCTTCTTGGAAGCTTCCTTCCTAGAGCCTGGCATTTTTTACCACACCCCTATGGTTGTCAGGATCTTGAATCCTGTTCACCGAAGGAAGCCGTTTAAGTTTTTTGACTTCTAGACGAAGCATCCGGCTTTTAATACCATTTTAGCCCAGGTTTGGGCAAATCCGGGGGAGGGGACCCCGATGTATAGGCCGGTTTACAAGTTGAAGGTCCTTAAAGGACGCCTCAAGCGGCTGAACAGGGACTCCTTCTCCAATATTTCTACTATAACAACTGAAGCGAGGCATGCTCTTCGGGCCACTCAGGTTGGCCTTCAGCAGGACCCAACTAGCGTTTTGCTTACAGAGAGGGAGAAGACTCAGCAGCGAGCCTTTACGGAACTACGCTCCCAAGAAGAGTCGTTCTATAGACAAAAATCCAAAGTCAGGTGGCTTGAAGAAGGATATCGTAATACCAAATTCTTTCATCACTCTGTCAGCAGAAGACAGCTGAGGAATAGAGTTCTTTCGGTCAAGGACACGAATGGTACCTTAGTCACAGATCCACCTATGGTGCAGCAGCTTTTTGTGACTTATTTCCAGGAGCTTTTGACTTCGTGTGATCAGCCTGTGAAGCCGTCGATTGAGGAAAATCCAAGCAGTCATTCAGAAGCCATTGAACGGAGATCAGGTAAGAGCTCTTTCTAGACCTGTTTCTGATTTGGAGATACAAGATACCTTCTTCTCCTTACTTCGGGGAAAGGCCCCTGGGCCAGATGGTTTTAACGTAGAATTTTTCAAGCTCAATTGGGAGGTCGTAGGCCCGTCGATCCTTGAAGCAGTCAAAGACTTCTTTACCTCGGGGAGGTTATTACGGGAGATAAACAACACCATTCTGGTTTTGGTCCCAAAGAATCCCAATGCGTCTACGTTTACGAGCTATAGACCTATTGCCTACTGTAATACGATTTATAAGTGCATCACGAAGGTGTTGGCTAATAGAGTGGCGGCTGTTCTTTAAATCATCATTAGTCATCCTCAAAGTGCTTTCGTCAAAGGCCGGCGGATTAGGGACAACATCCTTCTAGCCCAAGAACTGTTTAGTGGATTCCACCTTGACCCGTATTCGCCCAAGTGTGCAGTCAAAGTGGACTTCCAAAAGGCCTATGATACCATCGACTGGGACTTCTTGGAGATTGTCCTCCTTGCCTTTAGTTTTCCTTACCATCTCACCCGGCTTATAATGGTTTGTGTGTGAACTCCTAAATTCTCCATCGCCTTAAATGGGGAACTTCACGGCTTCTTTCCAAGTGATCGTGGTTTGTGACAAGGGGATCCGATTTCTCCTTATCTTTCCACTCTGGTGATGGAGGTTTTTTCCCGGTTATTATTCTTCCGTTTGAGGCAACCGAAGTTCAAATACTACTGGAGATGTAAAGGTTCGTGTTTATCACACATTTTCTTTGTTGATGATGTATTCATGTTCTGCGAAGCGGACATGGCATCGGTTTCTCTCCTCAAGAAAGGCCTTGACACCTTCTCGGATTGGAGCAGGTTGAGGCCAAATAAGGACAAAAGTGAGGTGTTCCTCGCTGGAGGGACAGCATTATCCCATAACCAAATTGCTCTTGCCCTAGGGTTCCAGATTGGGAGTTTGCTAGTTCGTTACTTGGGAGTTCCCATCATCTCCTCGCGGATTGGAAAAGCAGATTGTTGCTCTCTCGTCAGTCGCATCACTTCTAGGGTGCAATTGTGGGCAACACTTATTATCCTTCGCTGGTAGGTTGCAACTTATCAGGTCAGTCCTCCACTCTATTCAAGCCTATTGGGCCAATGTTTTCATTCTGCCTAGAGCTGTGTTGGATCGTATTGAACAAATCTTGAGACAGTTTCTATGGAAAGGGCCAGGCCTTGGTAGAGGTGGTTCTAAAGTAGCTTGGGAGGATGTGTCTTCCGAAAGAGGAGGGCGGACTCGGAATTCGAAGGCTGCGGGATTGCAATACGGTAGTCATGCTTAAGCACATCTGGATCCTATTCTCTAACAAGGAGTCCCTGTGGTGTAAATTGATATATTCTACATTTTTTAAAATGAAGAATTTCTGGATAGCCAAGAAGCCGACTCTTTGCTTGTGGGCTTGAAATAAGATTCTTCAAGTCAGGAGGGGTTTTGGGCAGTGTTTTCGGTGGACGATTGGGGATGGCTGGTCGGTTTCTCTATGGTTTGACCACTAGCACCCTAGAGGTCCCTTTAACTTGTGGTTCTCGGACACACTCATCTATAGCTCAAGGCTGTCCAGGTAAGCGATGGTGATGGATCTTTTCTCAACTTCTGGCCAGGCGCTTAAAACTAAGCTGGAGTCTTGGGAGCTTCCCCTACCTGTTCTCTCTAAGAGCCCGGACCGTTTTTGCTGGCTGGAGAACACATCAGGGTTATTTTCGGTTGCCTCTGCTTGGGAGACCATCAAACTTAAAAAAGCTAAGGTGCCCTGGGCTACGTTTATTTGGAGCAATTCCATTGTACCGAGGTACCAATTTAACATTTGGCTTATGGTTAAAAACCGGCTTCCCACCCAGGTTCTCTTACTCTCCTATGGAAGAATTGGCAACGCGGTTTGTGCCTTTTGCAATTCCAGACCTGACTCTATTGACCACTTATTCTTTAGTTGCCACATCACCTCTAGTCTGGCTTATTTTTGGGCTGTGAGATGCAATCTTCCTTGGAGGAACAGGTCTTGGATGGATAACCTCCAATGGGCAATGAAGTTCATCTCTAGCAAGGAGTTCTATCAGTCCATGGCTAGGTTTTCCTTTGGAGCTTTATGCCATATGATTTGGAAAAAGAGGAACATCATCCTCTTTAGAGAGCAGACATTGGCGGTCCTAGCCTTGAAGAATCATCTCATCAAAATTGTTAAGGATAAAGCCTTGACTTTTAGCAATGTCGCTGACACTTATAGAAATCGGAGATTTCAGTGCTGCTGGGAGTTGGACCCTTCCATATTTTCTCCTACGCCTATCTCGTAAGGTCGAGTTTTGGAGGTGCTGAGGCCGTGCCGTGCTTGCTACTGTACGCTAGTGTCCACCGAGTTGTCACATGGATAGATTGGCTGATTTTTTGGGTGGAGTGGCTGAGGGTGCTACCTTTGGGTTGGCCTTCGGGATGGGGTAGTTTCTGGTGTCAATGTTGGGAGCGATCCTCCTCTTGTGTTGTTGGTTGGCTACTGTTTAGGAGCCTTGTTGTATGGGTGTCGTTGTTGCTGTTGCTCAGATATTAGGGCTGCTCTGTGTGCTTGTTGAACTATTTGACTTGGCTTGTTACTGGGGGCTGTTTCTTTGCAGGTTGCTGGCGTTCGTTGGTGGCTGTTGCACCCCTGTTCCATAGCTGGTGATGTGTTCCCTGGTTCTGGGTGGCTGGTTGCGGTTGCATTTCTATTACGATTTTCTTAGCCTAGGAGCCCTTTCCTTTGCTGGTAGCCATTGTTTGGTTAGTTGTATGCCTCTGTTTTGTTGGTTAGGTTTTGCTTTTGTTGTTTGCCTCTATTGTGGCTCATTTTCTCGGCACCCTTCCACTCGTATGGACGTGTTTGTCTTCATGAGTGTAAGTTTTTGGTGCCGAGTCCTTATTGTATAGTTGTATAGCTTTTGGTTAAAGTTCAATATATCTCTTACTTTCACAAAAAAAAAAAAATTCCTGAAAAATGCAAAATCGGTATACCTGTAATAAATTTACTTAAAACTAATTTTTTGACCATGAAAACCCCCAAACTTGTACACCTGTGAAAATTTACCCCGATTGAACATAAAAAAACATAAAGTGGTACACTTGTGACAAATTTACTCCATTCAACCGCAAAAAATCATAAACTGGTATATTTGTCACAAATATACCCTCCGCCAAATTAGATTAATACCACGAAAAATTAGAAAACTTGTATAACTGTAACAAACGAAGAATAAAATCTCGAACTGGTATACCAGTCAATTATCATGTGTCATTCAACTTAGTAATTTAACAGTAAAATGTAACGAAAACTAACAGAGGGTAAATTTGTCACAACTATATAAGTTTGGGATAAATTTGTCAAAAGTGTACCAGTTTGGAATTTTTTTGGTAAATTTATCACGTGTGTATCAATTTAGAAATTTTCAGGATTTAACCTTATTATCTAAAATTTATTAATTTTCTTTCACTTTCTCGGTCCATCGTCTCTGATTTTCATACCTCTCAACTCTCTTTATGCTCTCCTTTATTCTTCTTCCAAGCCTAAACATTTAGAACTTCCCGATCGAAGGACCTTCATTGACACATATTCTACATGTTAAGCAATAGAGCTTACATGAGCCAACGACACTTGGAACCGCACTGTTGCCATTGCCCTTCGGAAAAAAAAAAAAAAAGGAACTTATAAAAAAATTCAAATTTTAAAAGTACAAAAACAAAAAAATTAATACAAACAATAAATACAATAAGAGATAAGAAGAGACGTGACCACCCTCTACATATTTGATACATTCTCTAAAAATGTAGGTTATATTGTGAAACATTTAATTACTCCAGGAAAAGTGCATGCTAGTTATGCACCGAGAACAACGCAACACATACATGCTTCACTCCACCAATAATAAGCCTTCGGTCGATCACCTCCACACTCGCCAGTCACCACACAAACACGTCCAAAACACACTCAGGTAGTACAAGGAACTCAAAAACAGAAAAGAAAACACCACAGTAGGAGAGCATATTATTAGGGAAATCTCTTATAATATTTTGAAGATGACAAAATAAATCAAAGGTTACTAACGTGTTTAATGGTTGAGTAACATATTATGCAGATGATAGAATGTGTAAAGGATATTATCAATGTTTATATTTGGAAGAATGAGAAGATAGACTCTATGTTAAAACTAAACTTATTCGGACTGTGTACAGACCTTAAAGATAAATATGTTCAGAAGTAGAATATGTATAATGGCTAGTGATCTGGTTTCGATTCCACGTCAAGATAGATTTGATTAACTCAATCTAATTGATTGATGAAGACAAGAACTTTATAAACGAAGAAGCTTTACTTATGAAAACCAAGATTATGTTTATGGAAGATCATCAATTTAGGATTCTGCTTCTGTTACTCAATAGCTACCTAATCTTCTTGATACAGATCTGTTTAGCGGGTAGATTGGAAGACAATCATCTAGATACTGTCCAATGGCTAGTTTGGAAGTAGAGGAGTATTTAAGGAGACCAAGGATCGAGGAGCAAGTAAGAGACAGAGCGTAGAATTTATAATTCCAAAGTCTGAGTGAATTTCAAGTATACACTTGTTTTTTTGTGAGGTTAAACGTTTGTGATCGTGAAATAAATAACAAAAGAGTGACTGTTGACACCTAATTTTGGCAAATCTAGGAAAATGAAGAAAATAAAAATTGCATTGGAACAAATAAAATGAAAAAATGAAAAAATGGGGGAAATTGATTTGATTGATTATGCATGGAAATTTGAAATTCTGATGAGCATTCGGATTTCGTTAAATGCAAAAGAAATTTAAGAATCAAGTGAATAAGGGGTAAGAATTTTGCAAAATGGAGGAAATCTGAGTAGGATCAAGCTGATTGCAAAATCATGTTCTAATTTACAGATTTGATTTAACGTGGCAAGAGATGGAAATTTAGAAAATGCCATAAAATGCAGCCGTCTGGAACCATTATAAAAGAGTGTTGCATTTTTCAAAAAAAGGAGGCCACACATTGAATATACGGCCAGATTAAAAAGGCTTTTCTCGAGAGTTTTCTCTTGGTTTTTCCGTTCGCTCCATTGAAAAAAAGAAGAAGAAAAGCTTTTGGGGTTTACTTCGTTTATGCTTTCTACACAAGACAACAAAAGAAAAAGCAAAAAGCTTTCTGGGGAAAAAGTCAGCAGAGAAAGACAGAGAAGAGACGTGAGATAGACAGGAGGAGGGAGAAAGAATTAAAAAAAAAAAAAAAAAAGAAGAAGAAGAACAGTCTTCTTCTTCTCCAGCGGATCCGCCGCCTTCCTACTCAGCTTCTGCTCTCCCTTGGTTGCGACCCAGCCGTTCTGCTGCCCCGCCAAAGCTCGCATCACCGTCTTCGCCCGCTGCTGATCCACCGCCGCCCGAGCGACGCCCTTGCTTTGCTTGCGAAGCCGCGTCAATCCTCGTCGTTGTAGCGCTGGTGCCGTCCCTGCATCGCTGGGTCTTCGATCCCACGACCCAACGCCTCCATCCCCGCCCGTCTGCCCGAGCACCGGATCCGGAATCCCCACGACGCCGCTTCTGCTCTGCCCCCAGCTCGAAGTTCCATCGCTGGTCTACTGCCCAGCCGGACGCCGCGCTGAGCCCTTGCTCCACCGGTCTCTACGCCCGGCCTCGCTCGTGCCGGTCCACCCTCTCGAAGCTCCGACGCCCGCCGCCACCCCTCACCCGAACGTCGGCGACCGCCACGATTCTGCTTTGTTTTAAAAAAATCAATTTAGGTAGTTTTTCCTTTTATTTATTTATCTTATTTTATTTTTATCATTTTTGTTATTTTACTTATTTTGTTCTTTTAGTATAATTAGACCTTAATATATGATTGGAAATTCCAACATATTGCCTGATTCGCAACCGCGCCTGGGTTTTTTATTTCATCTATAAGGCTTTAGATCAAGCGGGAATAAAATTGATACTTTGATCTTTAAGGCTTAAGATCAATTTATCGATTTTACTAGCGAAATATCATCCCTTGAACCGAACGATATGTGATATTTTTGATGATTTTGAATGGCTTGTCTTGTCTTGATTGCTTTATTTATCTTGAAATATGTTTGAGTTAGAATATTGCATGCTTTAGGGTTATCTTGCATGTTTAGGGTAGGAACTTTATTATTTCGAATTTTTAAAAATAGAAAATACCAAAAACATAAATTTAGAATGTTAGATTTTTGTTTCACTAAATTAAGTTGCATGTTTAATTATTCGGCAATTATTAATTTCGAAATTAAAAAAAGAAAGAAAGGAAAAACACAAAAAAAATCATCATGCATATGTCATGTAGAATTATGGCATCTTTTGTATGTCATTGCATATTAGGGTAAAATTGCATTTAATTCAATTCTAGATAATATTTTTCTTAATTTATTATAAGTTCAGATATTAGATAGATTGCATTTTAGGATTATTTGGGTTAAGATAATATTTTAGTTTAAATTAGGATTTTGGTTCAACCTAATTCCTAATACAAATTGAATAGAATCTTGATCTAATTAGATAATTTTCACATTTTATTTAATTCCGAATTACATGAAAAAATACAAAAAATGTCTTAAAATAAATTAGTTCCATTCTCTAGGATAGATTGCATTTTTAGGAAAAATAAAAAATGTCATGTAAATGTCATATAGGATTAGATTCATGAAATGCGCGTCATTTAGGGATTGTTATTAGGTCCATTTAATTAGAAAGTGCATGACATTAGAACTAGGTCATTTAGTTAATATTGCATTGCATATTGCATGATTTCCATTAATTAAGTGAAAATAAAAAAAGAAACTGCATTTAATTAGAAATCATATCTAGGGTTGTTGATGTGGATTTTGAATTAACATTGCAGATGCTTTCGTTGCTTCGAGATAAGTTTTTGCAATTTATTCATTGCTTTATTGGGTGTTAAATTGGTGGTTTGTGCACCCGCATGATCGCCTTACACGTTAGTGAATTAGATTTAAAATTAATTTAAGTTGCCTGCAAAAACATTTTTGAAAATAAAAGAATGGTATCGAAAAGGCATTAGAGAAATCTAGTGTAACCAAGTCCCCGTACCTAGAGTCTCTGGTTCGTAGGAGTAAGGTACAACTCCAATTACTTTACTTGGATTTCTAATCGACCCACCAAAAAAATAGATTAGTGGCGACTCCTGATTAAAAAATCAATTACATGCTAAGAAATTTGAACTTAAGTCGCGAATTGGTATGGGTTTGGGAGAGCCCGAGTTAAGTCTAGGCTTAACAATCTATTAGCCAAACCCTAGGTGGTTCACACCCGAAAATTTTGGTCGCGATAGCTTGGCAACTCCACTGAGGACTTGAGTTGAAACTCTTAGTGGACTTAGGCCAATTTTTCTTTTCTTTTAAAAAATATTTTTGTTTGGCAGCGAGAATCCCAGGTATGTCCCTAACATTTAAGGTGTTAAATGTTCTTGCAGATAGGGAGATATAAGGGGAGTAGTCTTTGCTAACCATTGTCTTGCAGATTGGAGTTGGGGATGAATGTTTTAAATTCAAATTTTTGAAGTGTTGTTTGATTTAAACTGTTGTGCATGCCTTGCATTTAGCACTACACTATTGCACACACAACCTGCCACCGGACCTGGGCCGCATTAGGATATTCAGGATGGTATTGAGTTGGATACGACTTCGACCGCGAGGCCGTGTAGTAGAGGTTACCCAACTCAATCCCGAAAATTTTTCTTGGTGTTAAAAATGTTTACCTCTGCCCGTGAGGCTGCGTCGCATTGGGGTATCATTCTTGACTGAGCCGGAGTTAAGAGGACTTGACTTAGTATGCGAGGCTGCAACTAAGTCATCCCACCCTTTTAACTCCACTTTGCTAAGCTGTCTAGATAGAAATCAAGCCTCACATCCCATGTGCATGTCTATATGATTGCCGTTGATTTTTCTTGGTGAAGTAAGTCTTCTATCCCTATACCATGCAATTTATTTTGTCATGCTTTTGGTCCGTCCATGACAATCTAGGATAGTCATTTGATCTAATTCCTTTGTTAATCAGAAATGAAATGAGGAAATTGCCATGCAATGAACCATTTGGAGAATTTGTTTTCAGTTCATGTCTAGGAAATTTGATCTTGCTAGGGTGTTTATTTTTCTAGCTCTTTTTAGGAATAGCCCTTCTTGTACGAACTTTTCATGAATATAAGAAATGGAAAAATCGACTAGATCATTGTCATGGATTGACTTTCTAATTACACCTCATGCTTACATGTTCCCGTTCATTTGATTTAGGTGATTATGGAGTGGTCCCGCTCACCCATCCGTACATGGTCAAGAGCTAAAATGATGGATCAAAACAAGTGAGAAATTGCGACTCGAAGAAAGGAGTCAAGAGGACTTTTGAACCGTCTCATTTTCCTAAGGTAGCCGAATTTGGTGCCACCATGAAGAGACTAGTGGCATATCTAGAAGAAAGAATCTCTAATCTGGAGGGCTCGCATCACAAGACTAAGGAGGGCGAAGAATTCAAGCACACATGATTCATGGTCCTAAGCAGTTTGCTTTCCTTACTTAATTAAGGGCATGTTCAGTTGCACCTTCCCCTGCGTGGGAATTCTTATCGCTTTTTAGGGATTGATTTCAATTTCTTCTGTGCTTGAACATCACATTCCAATAAATGTAATTCGATTGATGAATATCAATAAAATTACAAGTTTTGTTTTGAAGACATGATGGGGTACACCAAACCAGCCCGGTGACAATATCCAACAATGAAAAAATATCATCCAAGGAGAATTCTGAGGACTAGGCTTCTTCATGCTTCCTCATAAAATAAAATAAAATAAAATAAAATAATCATTTTGAAGCCATTTCCAAAAGCATGTATTAGCCCTGTTTAATTTTCTAACTCATTTACTGTTTCAGAGCATTACTTTTTCAGCTTGGTGAGAAGGCATCTGAAAAAGGCACACCAAGTTGCAATTGGTCCAATTGTCAAAGACGCATTTCTAAAGAGTTAATGTGACAGATTGGAGGCATGACAGATTTTGGTAGTGACCCGACTGAGATAAAATCTCGACCCAAGCTGAAATTGGATATTCCATTTGCTTTTACTCTGATGTTGCATAGTATCATATTCATGCACGTTCTCTTATGCAGGGGCAAAAGCGGATAGGGACAATCCAAAGACATCAATTGCTGAGGCAATCCCATTGTAGATGAATCCTTGAATGAATGCTTAAAACCATTTTGCAATGTGGAAAACTATTTGTTTTGGAGTTGATACTTTTTCATGCTTAAAGCTGTTGAGCTCTTTAAAAAAAAAAGGATTTTGCATGATGACTCTTACATGTTTTATTCACCAATTCCACTAAAAAAAACATCAAGATGGACTAATTTAATGAGTGATGTGGAATTGATTGAGCATACCAAATGAGACGAGTTGGGATGATGAAAGGCAAACCTTATCCTATACACAGTCCCCTACTCATACACTTGTGAGATGAGTGTATGAAGGTTCATATACACAAGGTAAAGAGTTCTCTCGCAAAAGGTACGGCAACCGAAATGATGAGGGGCAATTCATTTGACTATCTTAAACACTACAGGTGATCCATTGCTTAACCCATTTGAAGCTTCATACACTTATGAAAATTCTTTTCAAATTACCCCTGTTAAGAACCACCCCACATCGGGGCAAGTTGGAGGTAAGACAGCATCATGAGGTGAGGAAAATGAATTGAAATTTTCTTGCTCTCACTTGCATCAATCTTCAAGTCGTGCTATTACATTGAATTCATGTGGTAATTTAAGTGCCTTAGGATGACAAAGAGCATTTCTTTCTCTATCCTACACACTTGTATCCTTTGTATAGCCCACTTGAACCTACAATTTCATTTCTTTAAACCCAGTTGGTGATCATCCCCCACACTGGGGCAAAGCAAAAGACAGATGAAGACCCTTAAAAGTTCGAGTGTCATTGTTTGACGCATGTATAGAAATCAAAATAAAACTAAGGGGCATGAAAAAGCAGTGTGCCTGGTAGAAGCAAGGCCAATGCCTATGAAAAGAAATGAAAAAAAAATGCATGAAAACTAGGGGCATGGAAAAAGTGATGTGCCTAGTAGAAGCAAGGCCAATGAAAATGAAAAAGAAAGAGTCATGATAGATGACTATCAGTTGCAAAAGGTTGTATCTCAATGGAGCAGTACTCAAAGAGTCAAGTTCAATGGCGCATCCCTGGCGAAAGAGAAGACCAGCGACAATGCCTAGATGATCATCAGCTTTGACCCTTCACACATATTTTGAGCCTAATGATCCTTTCGTTTCTCAACCCATGAAACCAAACTATGTTACGTCCCTTACAAAGTCTCTTCATATTATGGCACTTGAATTAACGTAGGGGTTCATATGTTTATAAGCATCGCTCAAAGAAGTGCGAGCAAGATTATTTCTTTCTCATTTTGCAGGGTTCTTGACTTGTAAATCTGGAGATGATTGCGAAGCTGTTCTTTCAATAGCCTTGACTCAAAGAGTCCATTTGTTAAGCCGTTGAACAAGCCCACAATATGGTCCATGTTAAAGACCTCTCAGATTGGTAAGGTCGTACCGCTTGCGAGAATATTCGGACCCCTGTCAATATGGTGAGATGGAGTGATTCTCTTCTAAATGAGAGTGAGTGAAAATCCTTTCTAACCGAAAGTCTCTCATTTAGTATTCTTAATAAATCCATGTCATGAGTGAAAATTGTCTTGAACGATAATTCTCTCCAGTGGAAATTTGGGTGATGCAAATGTCATTATGCATGAACCCCGATTGAATTGATAAAAACTTCAGTGGATTTTGAAGTGTGCATTCTAGAATAGCATTAATTGCTTATTTCTTTGGTGAATGCACTTTTGCTCTAATCATGTTTGACAAGTAATGTTTTCTCAAAGACCCAAGAGCTCCTGACATTCAAGTTCCTTTCAGAATGCCTCATGATATTAGGAGGTGAGGAACTATCACGAACATTCAAGGTCCATCCTTGATGTTCCAAATTTCTACCAGGAGGTGAGAGACCTCCACAGGATATCTAAATTCTAGAAGATATATCCCCAAGAATCAGAGATATCACCAAGTAAGTATATCTCTACCCATACTCTAAATACTTGTTATTTTGCAGGTATTCTCTCCCAAGTGCATCAACACTTGACTCGGTCAAGCTGTCCTTTATATTGACCTGGCGTGCTTTCGTAGCCCAGAGTCCCTTTCATCGACCCGGTGTCCTTTATATTGACCCGGTGTACTTTCGTAGCCTAGAGTCCCTTTCATCGACCCGACGTGCTTTCGTAACCCGATGTCCTTTATATTGACCCGGCGTGCTTTCATAGCCCAGAGTCCCTTTTATCGACCCGGTGTGCTTTCGGAGCCCGATGTCCTTTGATATGACCTGGCGTGCTTCTGTAGCCCAAAGTCCCCCTATTAAATCGGCGTGCTTCCGTAGCCCGATGTTCCTCTTCATCGACATGGTGTGCTTCCGTAGCCCAGAGTCACCTCATTGCTTTGGGAGACATATCCCCCAAGGAACAGAGATGTCACCAGGTAAGTATATCTCTATTCATACCTTAAATACTTATCATTGTACAGGTATTCCTTTTTAAGCACTAGCACTCGATGGAGTTGCACCCCAAAGATTTTTCCCAGATTCATCAGGCGACCGTAGAATTGTACGGGTCATGGAAAATGAATCCCCGTTTAGGCGACTGTAGAATGGTACGGGTCCTAGACAGCCTCAGTTCAGGCGAACGTAGAACGGTACGGGTCCTGAAAAATAAATCCCCGTTTAGGCAACCGTAGAATGGTACGGGTCTTAGACAACCTCAGTTCAGGCGACCGTAGAATGGTACGGATCCTGAAAAATGAATCCCAGTTTAGGCGACCGTAGAATGGTACGGGTCCTAGACAACGCCTATTCAAGCGACCGTAGAATGGTACGGGTCTTGGAAAATCATTTTTTTCGTCAAGGCAACCGTAGAATGGTACGGGTCCTGGACATGTAACACTAATTTATCTTGAGCTACTCTACCATCCCCGAAGGTAAGTAATTCCAAGTAAGTTCCTTTATCATTTGCATTAGCATTTCCATGCATCATATAAATTTCATTTCAAAATGGGATTCATTTTCCCAAAAAAAAAAAAGGTCATTCAGTACATGTGCATGATAAAAATTTAGGTTTCAACTTGTCTTTGAAGGCAACCCCTATGAGCTCACCTTCAAAGAGAAAAGATTGCCGACACTTAATTTTGGCAAATCTAGGAAAATAAATAAAATAAAAATTGCATTGAAACAAATAAAAGGAAAAAATGAAAAAATGGAGGAAATTAATTTGATTGATTATGCATGGAAATTTGAAATTGATGAGCATTCGGATTTCGTTAAATGCGAAGCAATTTAAGAATCAAGTGAATAAGGGGCAAGAATTTTGCAAAATGGAAGGAATCTGAAAGCAGGATCGAGTTGATTGATTGAAAATCACGTATTCTAATTTACGATTTGATTTAACGTGGCGAGATGGAAATTTAGAAAATGCCATAAAAATGCAAATAGTCGGAACCACTATAAAAAGAGTGCTGCATTTTTCAAAAAAAGGAGGCCACACATTGAATATATGGCCAGATTAAAAAGGCTTTTCTCGAGAGTTTTCTCTTGGTTTTTCCGTTCGCTCCATTGAAAAAAAGAAGAAAAGCTTTTGGGGTTTACTTTGTTTGTGCTTTCTGCACAAGACAACAAAAGAAAAAGCAAAAAGCTTTCTGGGGAAAAAGTTAGCAGAGAAAGACAGAGAAGAGACGTGAGATAGACGGGAGGAGGGAGAAAGAATTAAAAAAAGAAGAAGAAGAACAGTCTTCTTCTTCTCCAGCGGATCCGCCGCCTGCCTGCTCTGCTTCTGCTCTCCCTTGGCTGTGACCCAGCCGTTCTGCTGGCCCGCCGGAGCTCGCACCACCGTCTTCGCCCGCTGCTGATCCACCGCCGCCCGAGCGACGCCCCTTCTCTGCTTGCGAAGCCGCGTTGATCCTCGTCGTTGCAGCGCTGGTGCCGTCCCTGCATCGCTGGGTCTTCGATCCCACGACCCAACACCTCCATCCCCGCGCGTCTGCCCGAGCACCAGATCGGGAATCCCCACGACGCCGCTTCTACTCTGCCCCCAGCTCGAAGTTCCATCACCGGTCTACTGCCCAGCCCGACACCGCGCCGAGCCCTTGCTCCACCGGTCTCTACTACCCGCTGCTCCGCTCGTCTGCCGATCCACCCTCTCGGAGCTCCGACGCCCGCCGCCGCCCCTCACCAGAACGCCGACGACCACCAGGATTCTGCTTTGTTTTAAAAAAAAAAAAAAATCAATTTAGGTAGTTTTTCCTTTTATTTATTTATCTTATTTTATTTTTATCATTTTTTGTTATTTTACTTATTTTGTTCTTTTAGTATAATTAGACCTTAATATATGATTGGAAATTCCAACATATTGCCTGATTCGCAAATCAAGGCTTCGGGTTTTTTATTTCATCTATAAGACTTTAGATGAAATAATTAATTAAGCGGGAATAAAATTGATACTTTGATCTTTAAGGCTTAAGATCAATTTATCGATTTTACTTGTAGAAAATACCATCCCTTGAACCGAACGATATGTGATATTTTTGATGATTTTGAATGGCTTATCTTGTCTTGATTGCTTTATTTATCTTGAAATATGTTTGAGTTAGAATATTGCATGCTTTAGGGTTATCTTGCATGTTTAGGGTAGGAACTTTATTATTTCGAATTTTTAAAAATAGAAAATACCAAAAACATAAATTTAGAATGTTAGATTTTTGTTTCACTAAATTAAGTTGCATGTTTAATTATTCGGCAATTATTAATTTCGAAATTAAAAAAAGAAAGAAAGGAAAAACACAAAAAAAAAAAAAAAACATCATGCATATGTCATGTAGAATTAGGGCATCTTTTGTATGTCATTGCATATTAGGGTAAAATTGCATTTAATTCAATTCTAGATAATATTTTTCTTAATTTATTATTAGTTCAGATATTAGAGAGATTGCATTTTAGGATTATTTGGGTTAAGATAATATTTTAGTTTAAATTAGGATTTTGGTTCAACCTAATTCCTAATACAAATTGAATAGAATCTTAATCTAATTAGATAATTTTCACATTTTATTTAATTCCGAATTACATGAAAAAATACAAAAAATGTCTTAAAATAAATTAGTTCCATTCTCTAGGATAGATTGCATTTTTAGGAAAAATAAAAAATGTCATGTAAATGTCATATAGGATTAGATTCATGAAATGCGCGTCATTTAGGGATTGTTATTTGGTCCATTTAATTAGAAAGTGCATGAAATTAGAACTAGGTCATTTAATTAATATTGCATTGCATATTGCATGATTTCCATTAATTAAGTGAAAATAAAAAAAGAAACTGCATTTAATTAGAAATCATATCTAGGGTTATTGATGTGGATTTTGAATTAACATTGCAGATGCTTTCGTTGCTTCGAGATAAGTTTTTGCAATTTATTCATTGCTTTATTGGGTGTTAAATTGGTGGTTTACGCACCCGCATGATCGCCTTACACGTTAGTAAATTAGATTTAAAATCAATTTAAGTTACCTGCAAAAACATTTTTGAAAATAAAAGAATGGTATTGAAAGGGCATTAGAGAAATCTAGTGTAACCAAGTCCCCATATCTAGAGTCTCTGGTTCGTAGGAGTAAGGTAAAACTCGCATTATTTTACTTGGGTTTCTAATCGACCCACCAAAAAAATAGATTAGTGGCGACTCCCGATTAAAAAATCAATTACATGCTAAGAAATTTGAACTTAAGTCGCGAATTAGTATGGACTTGGGAGAACCCGAGTTAAGTCTAGGCTTAACAATCTATTAGCCAAACCCTAGGTGGTTCACACCCAAAAAATTTGGTCGCGACAGCGACTTAGTGAGATAGTGTCATTTACCACTGAGTGTTTGCACTCAAAGCTATAATCTCTTATTGATCATATAGTGGAATCCAATCAGAAGGTTGTTAGCGTAGGAAAGTGGACATAGGTTTAATCTAAGCCGAATCACTATAAATTTCGTGTGCAACCTTCTCTCCCCTTAACTCTCCTTATTTAAATATGTTGCACACTTACAGGTTTTTTCAGAAGTCTATTCCATCGCATAACAGATTCTGAACATCTATTAGAAATCTGGTGACTTGTTTATCATACTCCGATCCTTATTTAGATTTTACTCGCAACTTATTTTGTTCCGCATTTATTTGTCAATACTTTTTTTAAACACCTATTCACCCCCTTTAAGTGTTCGTACTAGCATTATCACTGAGTATCACTCTATTCTGTTATGAGAGATCAGCAAGCCCTGAGACGCAATTTTCATGTCAAACGATGAGCTTACTGACGATGAGAATTATAACACCAATTCCATTACAAATAAATATCATGTTCCAACATAAAACGATCCTCAATGAGTCAAGAACATGTTGGATTGAGATATTATAATTTTCGGTTCAAGGATTGAATAGAAGCACATCCTGATTTAGTTTGAGCACTTTATCAAACAAGTGTACGCATTTTGATCATGGAGCTTACATATACATACGTACATATACATATACATACATACATATACATATATAAATATATATATATATAAAGCGACTATTCACGTTTAGATCATCATAATAACATCAACACAGGTTCAAGACATTAAAAAACAGTCTCAACCACGATCGAATTTCTCACAAGCATCAAATAGAAGTGCTTCAAACTTCCTGGCCAGAAAACAGGGCAGCACAGAGGAGTTTTGGCGTGGGCAGTGGGAGCGGCGGAAATCGACGGCCACGGCAGATTTCTGGCAATTGAGAACGACGAAGAAGACTCTCCGAATGAGAAAAATCAGCGGTAATACTTTATGAGCTCTCAGCACCAATCACCCTTTGTTTTTGTGACCGAGCCTCCCCTCCTTTTCACCGAATGCATGAGCCTCTTGGAAGTGTAAATGAAGACTGCCAATGGGGATTGAAATAGAGCCATATAGAACCTGACCGCGTCGATGATCGGAGCCGATGAATTAATTCCATTTGCCGATACATTCTTCTTCTTCTTCTTTTAAAGGGATAATATATCTGGAGAATTGTGTACACGTGTAACTGAATTCAAGTACAATTTCTTGGTGACAAATTCGGAGGCTAACAACAATTCGTGCTCAATTCGGAGATTGACAACAAATTCTTGATTAAAATCGCTCGTCCAACAAGGCAGTAAGCAACGGTCGCAAAGGTCAGGCAGTCGCTAGTTGCCCTAATATTTCCTAATTTGAAACTCTCGTATCTCACAGATGAACCGAAGACTCCTCCACTCAGAAATTCTCATCTTCTTCAAGTATTGCCTGTTCTCCGTTGCAATCCCCACGCATCTTTGTTCTTCCCTCTCTGTCTCGACCCACCCCCCCCCCCCCTCCCCCCAACCTCTGTGTGTGTGTGTGAAAACACACGATCATCCTCTCTTCGTCTGTTCATCTCTTCATCACTTGGCGATAATGGGTATCAAAGCATTCCAGCGGCAATGGTCTATTTTCAGTCTGCAAACCGTCTTTCAAAGGGGGAGAGAGAGATGGCCGTGATGATCAGAAGAAGTTTACTGTCGTGACCACCACTTTTGGGCCAACCATTGTTGGATATGGATCGTTAGGAAGAAGAGATCGCCAAGAGCCCGAGGGCCGACCTTCCGAGCCTAGAAATTAAATTCTGATCCAGTTGTCCAAGACAAGGAGCAAGAAACTTGGAGAGGTCTCGCTGAGAACTGCAAGAAGCAATCACTTAGAGAAGATGCATCGCTCATTGAACTGTAATTATTCATCCTATGCTTTTCGATTTTTTTTTTTTCAGGTTCTTTAGCCAGCAATAAGTAGCATAAGAGCGATATCAGCAAAGAGACTTTTGAGAGTTGGATTTTGATGGTTTGAAACCATGCCTTTCATGTGGAAGGACACCCATGTCATCTCTTATTTTGATGATTTTGGGGTGTGACAAGAACTCTTAGCCAATAAGATGGACTTAGGCCACATTAGGCTTTCCATAACCAAGTTGCAAGTATTCACAGGTTTTTTGAGCGACCCAAAGATCAGAGCTCTACATACCAAGGAAAGCATCAAGATTTCTCTCATTGAGCCATGCATCACGAGCCCAGAGGTTTCCCAACACGATGGACTGAGGATTATCCAAGAAGACTATGGACCGAGGATTATCCAAGAAGACTAGGTGAGCCTTTAAGTGCTAGGTTTTTTTTTTTTTTTTTTTTTTTCTCTATTCTAGAATATTTTTGGGGGTGGGTAATATGGAAAATGCACACTATTCTAGAGTATTCCTGTAATTAATGTGGGTAGTTGATAGATTGGAAAATAAAATCTTCACCGTTAAATTGAGAAGAGAACTACGATTGTGATTCAAAGAATACTTATTTATATGGGTCTCATTCCTTCATTTGTATCATCTCACAAACAATAGAAATCTAGAACTTCTCTTTCTAAGAGTTTCTCACTACTATGATTCGCAAACACTCCTAAAGTACAACAAAGGTTACAACTCAAGAAGAGTTACGTGAGCTAAACTTATTCTTATATGTTGACTGAGCAGTGGAATGCGGTCATGCATCCTTACATGCGGAATGGACTCTCATCCAACTTTGTCCTTTAGAGTGGGTGGTAATGTTTGATTTTCCCTCACAAAGGTTGAAGCACTAGTCCGAGGTAATGGAAAGTTTGGCTCGTTAAGGAAGTTACAATTTAGCTTGTCATATATTTATTAACAGATATTTCCATCTTCAAATTTTTAAAGAGATTAAAAAAAAGATTTAAAAATAAACAGAGACAAACAAAAATAATAATAGCCAAGTCAATTATAATTTATCTGATGCTAAATTCAATTATGTACTTTAAAGAGATTTCTTTACTCATATTATTTAATTTTTACCACATGGTAAAAGAAATGGATTGGAGAAATCACCACACACAAAAAATTAAAGTATTAAATTAATAGAAATAAAAAGTTTGATCCAGATGACTCTCAATCTCTTGGAGGACAGCAAGGATTTCTTGATTTCGCTGGAGCACCCAGCTATTAACAAGGAAGCTCGAGCGCGGATGCAAACTTCATGGGACTCAAAAAATTGGGTGTCTGGATGTGAATATGAATACATGTGTCTTTCTTCCTCGAACATGTATAGTGTCTCGAGGGTTACATGTCTCGAGGACATTCTCCATTTTTATTAGGTTTTTTGTATACATGAGGAGCAGGGATGATGAACATAAATAAAAATTAGGGTATTTTTCAATTCTTGAGTCTAGAAATTAGGCGGGATGTGCAAGCGAGACTTCTCCATGTTTGGAAAGGTCTTTCGGAGGTAAATTCGGGCTTGTTGATGTGCCCACTCTTCTCTACCTTTTCTTCTCACACTCCTGGTGACCGGGAACGGTGGGCCCGATGGAATGGAAATCTTTTCTTCACGTTTTCCTCCCCTATGCTTTCTGTAGTTCTTTCAGAAGGAGGATTTTGACAGTCTCCGCCAATTTGCTTTATCCCCCAACACGTCGTATATTGGGTTAAAGGAGGCCCAAAAGAAGTGAGACAACAACGAACATGCCAAAATAAATAATAATAATAATAAGAAAATTCGATTTTTCATTAAATGGCTGGTTTTCACTAAAAGCCAAAATTTCTTTAATGGAACCTATAGGCCATCAATACCTATTTAAAATTGCTGGGTAGATTCCCCCCCCCCCCCACCGGCTTTCACCCCCCCAAAAAAAAAAAAAAAAATTTGTTGGGGCCAATATTATTGTCCAGATAACAAAAATGTTATGAAAAAAAAGTTAATTAAAATTTAGAACAAATTACGAAATACCTCATGGACTTTGAGGGTAATAAGCATATGTTCTCGAACTTTCAACTATTATATAATTTTATCGAACTTTCATTTGCTACAATCATTGACTCTCCATTATTTTTTCTGTTAAAACGCCCATGACCTTTAAGAGGTAAAAAAAATATTTTTATTTAAGTTTTTGGTGGAAATCTTTCTTTTACCCTATGTGAGAAAATTAAAAAAATATGTATAAAAAATGGGAGAAAAATAGGTCAACTAAAGTACCAATAATAGGAAAGATAAATAGAAATTTGTTAACATCTGATAAATATCGCCACTTTAGTAAAACGAAGCAAGATATTCATAGAAAAAGAATGAACACAAATTAAATAAAGAGGGAAAAGCCCTAATCGTCAAAAAGAAAGAAATTCAATGGACAACAATTGTTAGCTCACCTTGTATATTTAAAGGGCCGATTTGATTTATGAAAAATTGATTCATAAAAATACATCAAAAAATAATAATAAAAGGGAATTATGTCCTCAACTCATAAAAGGATAATTAACCGAAATCCAACGTGACATTTTTAAATATCTTTATTGGGTGCATCATTTTTGTATTAATTAACTATTTAAAACACGTAATGAGTATCCAAATTTCATACTTAACCGCATTTCTTTTTCTTAAAATCGTTTATTAGTTCTATTTGTTTACTCATCAAATATTGACATATTTTATTTAGTGAGATCTGCGTTTTCTGAAACATATGTTTTAATTTATTTATTTTTCTCCATCTTCCATTTTTTTCATTTCCATGGAAATCTTGGGTAAAAAAATATTTCCTTTTTTTCCATTGCACATGCTAATGAAAAATATAACCAAGTATTAATGGCAGTTACAAAATTGAAGCTTAGATACGTATCGTGTAATGGTTAGAAGTTTAGTGCAAAAGTCGTACTACTCCTAAAGTTTGGGGGCTTCAACATGTTAAATAATAGAAATGTTCAATTTTCCACTGAAATGAAAAAAAAAAAAATCACTAAATAACATCTAGAATTCAATACTCTACGTATAGATAAAAAATGTGTGGTGTAGATAACAAATGTTTCGATAAATTATTTTGATTATCATGAACTTTTAATTGGTTAAAGCAAAAAAGGTTTAGAAAAAAACAGACCATATAAGGATAAAGTTTGCTAACGGATTTGCAATAACAAATATGTATATATGTATGTATATATATATATATATATATATATATATATATATATATATATATATATCTTTGTGTATGCGCGCGCGTGTGTGTGGGATCACATATGGCTTGTTATGACTTTTAAGAAAATATTTTTTTACAACTTATAGACATGAGTGCAGAGGTTGACAAGTGTTTAAGAAGACCTTGCAATTCTCATAAACCGATTAAATTTAAGCACTTGACCCATGCAAGTCAATGAGACCTAGAGCAATCAACACACAAGTGATGGGATTGAATGGGCGATCTCCGGTTTCTAAATTGGAAATACCTCTGGCCCCAATTGACATTACTAACCCTTTCAAAGAGTTAAACCAACGATATCGTGTGAAGATTAGCTTTGGGGGGATATCACAATAGGATATAACTTAGGAATTGAACTAATATATGGGCCCAAAAGAAAGATGAGAGGATTAGATGATTGTATCTAAATCCGATATTAGATTATGACAAAAGTTAAATTTATTGAGAATTGTTTTAACTAGCTAGCCACCATCGCAACAATGTTGCCACAACCATGATTAGATAAGCTGAACATGACTTAATAAAATGATATTATTAAATAATTTCATATAGTTTGGGGACTTACTTAAACATGTATAAAAAAATCTAGGGATTATATTAGATAAATTGATAGTTCAAGGACCATATAGAACAAATTAAAAGTTTAAGAATTACATTGTACATTTGGTCAAAATTCAAGGACCATTTGTATCATTTTCCCTAAAACAAATTCAGCAACATTCGTAGATCTAAAATGAGCAAATTGCAAAGAAGAATGCCCCAGCTTGACCACAAGAGAAACTATAGACAAACCCTCATATCCCATACTTCAAAAGACATTGTGGAATGATGAGGCAAAACCAGGAAGAGACGACCTTAATTAGCAATGATGGGAACTTTCAAATATTGATGTGCACTGAGAAAAATGTAATGTGCGAGGAAAATAAATGTAAATAGATATCAAAATATATTGGTGTTTTATTTTTATTTTTTTTCTTTAGAAGCCAAAAATACATATGACCAGATTGAGAAAATAATTTTACAAAAGTAACATTTGGGCAAAACAGTCTTTCTCAGCGAACTTTCTGTAAAGGCATTGGGCTTCGTCGTTTGAGAATCCAACGGAAACCTCTTGAAGTTCTCTTTCTTCTCCTAAAATCCGAGAAGGGGAAGGCAAATTCGAACTAAATTCCACCTCTGATTTCATTTTTACCCCCCATATCTTCGCAATTTGGTTTTACGGGAATCACCTTGGAGAACTCAATTAGCATTTGGAAGGGACGAAGGTTATGATCGCAAGCAAATCAACGGTAGTTTTGTGACAGAGTTGAGCATCAAACGGGGATCCCGCTTGCTCTTATGCACTTTGTAGTTCGTGCCCACCAAGTGTTTGAAAAATTGCCGAGGACAGGTCGGGTGGATTTTGCGCTCATTACGTGGAACCCCCTACTGTTGATGATGATTCGATATGTTGCCTTTTTTCTTATTGGGGCATGCTTTGTGGACAAGTTTTCAGCTTGAGGACCTTGACTCCCGATGGAAGTTAGTCTTTGATAGTTCCTTGTACGATAAAAACGCCGCGTAATTGATTAGGTGCTTTCTGTGTGTGCAGCCAAAAGAATAATTAATCTTCAATGGACAAGAATGTGGGGTCCTCTTTGCCAGAAGATATCCTCGACCTGTTGTTTGCTTATTCTAAAACCACAAGTCTAGCGGATGCCTTAGAAGTTTCTTGCGAAAATATAAAGAAATGCAGATGGGCGTGCGGATCCTGCTTCCAGGAGTGTCCTTGCTTTGATACTTGATCTAATTCAAGGACACTTAAAATATTTAAATTCTGAAATTCTGGTACCATCACCGAAGCTTCTGAGGAACCTACGTGCTTGGAGAAGTTGTAAATCAGGATACTTTCATCGAGAAGAATGGAGTTGGAATCACTTTGACCATCTTGAGGGATCCGATGCACACCCCTGCCTTAGATTGCGGAGCCGTCAGGATAGCCCTGCACGCTCCAGCAAATGTCTCATTGGCTGGAACAAACTATTTGGGTTCAATTCTTTCCGAATGAATTTCTCATGCCTGCAAGAATTTGGAGCCAAGACATAGTCGATCCTTTGTGTACGTTACTATATACTTGTCAAGATGGGAATCCTGTACACGTGGCAGAGCTGTGGGGAGATCCTGGTTTGTCTTTGGTGTCAGAAATTGCTCGGACTGCTTCAATAGGTACGTTCCATTTTCGCTTGCTTCTCTTCAGGCCACTTTCTCAAGTTCTTTTCCCCCCACTCTGATTGAACCTAATTGTGTTCTTATCTTCATCACATAATGTCATATTCTCTTGTTTGACAATTGGATTTCGAGAAGGATGGTTTAAATTGCTTCTCTCAGTCATCTGCTTAAAAGAAGCACATTTACCTACTTTATTTACCGAACTAGCTGTTGCTCCTGCTGATGACAGCAAAAATGTACAGTTGGGCTGTGATGAGTTTTCACCCGATCAAGCGTTTCTCATTAGCACCTGTGGGAGAATAAATGTCGTCACTATCTCTGACGAGTTTACATTATACATTCTCGGATTATTCAGAAAAGCTAGCGGGCTTGTTGATTTTCCAGGGGAGGGCAAGTTAAGTCTTCCTACAGGGTCCTCTTGAATCAATGTCCTTGGTTACACACTCACCACGCTAAGAGATAATTTGTGCATAGTATGGTGCATGAGGACCCATGGGAAATGCACAAGATGCAAGAGGTGCACTTCTTTCCTCGGGTCTTTTGGATTCACTTCTGCATTTGTTCCATGAACTTAAGCCTCCCCCAATTATCAGAAAAGCCCTTAATCATGGTCAGCACCAAGGCAGTGCAGATTCTAAACAACTGAAACAGTACCCTTACAAGGGGTTTCGCAGAGACATTATTGTAGTCATCGGCAACTGTTTGAACTGGGGGAGGAGCGTGCAAGATGAGTTCAGATGCAAGGATGGGATTACTCTGCTTATGCAGCAGTGCGTTGTAGATGAAGATAACCCGTTCTTGAGAGAATAGGGTATTTGGACAATCAGAAACTTGTTCGAGGGAAATACCGAAAACCAACAAGCGGTTGCTGAATTGGAGCTTTGGGGAACTGTTAATACACCGGAGATTGCAGAGCTTGGTCTTCAAGTGGAGTTGGATCAGAAGACTGGAAGACCAAAGCCGTAAATTTTGCATGAAAATTGTCAAATGTCTATTAATCCACTTGATAAGCATACCCTTTTCAATAGTTTCTAAAAATTTTCCATCATGTGTTTTTCTGATGTCTTAATCAACGGAAATTTTGTCCATGGCATCCTGGTGGCATTTTTGGCCCCTAGACATTGAGGGAAAAGCGAGATTAAACAAATTTTGATGAATTAGCATGTTCTTATGATGTTTGTTTTAATTTTCAAGACTACAAGTGGTGACAATATTGAGTTTTTCTCGTTTTCCTTGTCTGTGATCAAAATTTACTCTTATGGAAATAAAGGACCTTCAAATCCTGGAGAAGTACGCCGGTGTTTTGAAGAAAAAAGGGAACGCGTAAGGAAGCATCGGAAAAGTATTTGTATGGTTGAGGGAAGTGGTCAACTGAGAGAGGATTATGGCGATTGCCATTAGGAAGTGTTGAGCAGTTTCTTTCCTCTGCAGTTGGTAGCTATAGAGAACATTAGTTTTCATAGATATAGAAACTTAATGCCTTGCTTCTTCTTGCTAATTTCTCAAACTTTATACTTGCACTCGTTTGGTTCATCTCAACTTTCTGGTGGCATTGACGCTCATGACTTTAACAGTGTCAACAAATATATGGTTGATGAAAAATCTTTCTTGTTCTTTTTTTTTTTTTTTTTTTTTTTTTTTTTTTTTTTGGGGGGTGGGGTGGTGTAGGGGAAGAGAGGAACTTATGATTCCACTGGAACAAAGTTTATTTTGGCGCATTTGAAGTCTTCACCTCTTGAGCCAGATTGGGAGGAGGACGAGGATGTTTACTTGAGATTCAAGAAGCATGCAGTACGCATTTTGAGGTACCGGTGCCATTCTACTTGAGTCCTCACTCTTTGTACATATTAGTCTACTTACTTTCTTCACTTTGTGCATCCACTCGTATACTCAATCAATCAACCGTTGTCTTCAACTTTTAAGTATTTTGTCAGACTCAAACTTGGTATTTTGGCATCCAACATTTGTCATGCTAATTGGCACGTAATACTATTGGCGGTCAACATATTTTCACATCATATATCTGCTTGTGCAATTAGGACTCCAGGAAAGATGGTTCAATCATCCATTCTGAAAAGGATCGTTCCATCCTGGAAAGAACACTAGAGCCTGAGAAGATTTACAATAGCAATTGTTGAAAGCAAAATGGGGATTTGACCTGTAAAGATCTCTGTCTTGCCTAACAATAAAATGCCTAATTCAGGAGGACTTCCGGGATTTCTCCTAAAGAGAAGGGGTTCTATTGCAATAACTTTTTACATGTAATCTCATCGGCGTTCATTTTCTTTTCTTGTGATGATTTTACCAACATTTATATAGCTTTTTTTATTACAACCCAATTTAAGTCGAAAAGGAATATCATATAAATTACACCCGGTCGTGTTTAACTACCTGCTTATAGCTTTTTTTATCTCGTTATGTATTTCATCTAAAGTTAAATGATTGAAAATTCATTTTATCCCAAAAATCATTAATGTAACTTCCTAACTCGAAAATCATGAACGTAACTTCCTAACTTGTCGTAAGATCACGAGACTAAATGAAATTCAATTAAAATTATTGTTGAGACTAAACAACCTATCGGACAACCTTATTTTCCAACCATTTTTATCTTTCATCTTTTATTCCTTTCCGTTTATATTTGTTTATTTTTTAATAGTTATTTCTTTGGTATCTTTCATCTTTTATTTATTTCCGTTTATATTTGTTTATTTTTTTATAATTATTTCTTTTTCTTTCCTTTTCTCAGTCCGCCTCTGATGCAACAGCCTCTCAATTCTCTTTCTGCTTTCCTTTAGTCTTCTTCTATGTCTAAACAGTCAGCGTTCACTGATCAATCACACGAGGAACTTCATCGACACAGGTTCTACACCTTAATCAATAGACCATACCCGAACTACGCCAGAGAACAATGCGCCCCGGTACCGTGATAAGAACAGCGCAACACAAACATGCTTTCCTCCATTATCATAGACCTCTGGACACCACAGAACTCCCACCACAATTGCATATGACCACGCAAACACACCCTAGTATATGGAACTCAGACAGAAAAAGAAACAACACAACGAGCTGGGACCAAGCATAGCGACCGAGAGAAACATACCGAAGATGAGAACCATAACACTAATTCAATGACAAATGAATATCATATTCCAACAAAAGACGACCCATAAATGAGGCTTTAATGAGTCGAGAACAGGTTGGATTGAGGTAGCGTGACTTTCGATTCAAGGGTTGAATAGAAGCACATCTTGATTTATTTAGTTCGAGCATTTCATCAAACGAGTGATATGCATTTCGATCAATGAACCTGTAAACATATAAAGCGATGATTCAATTTCAGAAAATCACAACAACATCAGCTCACATTAAACACTTCAAAAGAGCTCAAAAGAGCTTCAGTCACAGACTCTTTTCTTACAAACATCAAATAGAGCTCCAGGCCTCTGTTTCATTCATACGCGACAAAAACAGAGCGAACGGATTTTACATTGGTTAATTGGATTTCTAGCCTCGGCTGGTGTGCAGATCGGAGAATGGAGGTCCTAGACGTGTTCGCAATGAAGATGAAACTTCCCGGCCAGAAAACAGGGCAGAAAAGAGGAGTTTTGGCACCGTGGTGGGAGCGATGGAGATCGACAGCCACGGCAGATTTCTGGCGATTGAGAACGACGAAGAAGACCTGTGACTGAGAGAAATCAGTGATAATGTTTTATTAGCTCTCGGCTCCTCGCAAAATCATGCTCTGTTTTCAGGTACACGTGTAATTAAAATCCAGAGAATTGTATTACACGTGCAATTAAAATCAAAGTACAATTTTTTGGTGAAAAATTCGGGGGCAGACAACAATTCGTGGCTAATTCGGAGATCGACAACAACTTATTTTTCAGAATCACTCGTCCGAGTAAGCACTCAACGGTCACAACGGTCACAAAGCCCTAATATTTCCTATTTTGAAACTCCCGCATCTCACTGATGATCCACTCAGAATTCTCATCTTCTTCAAGTAATTCCTAATATTTCCTAATTTGGATTCGCAATAGCTTTCTTCTTCCCCGCCCTCTCACCACTTCTTCGTCGCTCTCTCTCTCTCTCTCTCTCTCTCTCTCTCTCTCTCTCTCTCTCTCTCTGTCTCTCTCTCTGTGGCAAAACCCACGATCATCGTCTCTTCGTCTGTTCATCTCTTCAGCACTTGGCGATAATGGGGTATCAAAGTTTTCCGGCAGCGACGGTCTATTTTCGGTCTGCAAACCGTCTTTCGAAGGGGGAGAGAAAGATGAAGCTCGATTTCTCATCTCTCAATCTCTTGGCAGACGTAGCTTCTTTCATCTCCGAGGGAAAGTTAAGTCTCGGGCCTTCCATCTTTGATCGTGATGGTGAGAAGAAGGTCACCCTCGTGACCACCACCACTTTTGGCCCAATCGGTGTCGGATGGATCGTTCGGAAGAAGAGATCCCCGCGAGCGCGAAGGCCGACATTCCACGCCCAGACGTCAAGTTCTGACCCATTTGTCGTTGTCCAAAACAACAAGCAGGAGCCTTCGAGAGCTGTCGCTGAGAACCACAAGAAGAGGTCGCGTACATTCGATTCCTCCGAAACCCAAGAATGGGGAAGAGTTTCCAAGAAACCCAAGAAAACTCCCAAGCGGGTCTCGCGGCTCTAATCGGGCCAAGCAAATTGCCGACGAAGTACATGGACAAAATTCTGGAGATGCAAGGTCGGGATATGACGCTCGTGGTGGAGAAGACTCTTACTGCCACGGACATGAGCCGAGGCCAAAGTAGGCTCTCTATACCCAACAAGCAGATAAGGCAAGGTTTCCTGAGCGAAGAAGAGATCCGAATCCTAGATAGGAAGGAGGGCATTAAGGTTTCCCTCATTGAGCCGTGCCTCGAAGTTTCTCACGGGTTGCAACTGAAGAGGTGGAATTACAAGAGCAAAAATTTTTCTTACATGTTGACGGAGAGGTGGAATGGGGTCGCGCATCCTTACGCACGGAATGAACTCATGAAGGATGTTGTCATTCAGCTTTGGTCCTTCAGGGTGGATGGCAGCCTTTGGTTTTGCCTCAAGAAAGTTGAAGACCATCAAGGCAATGGATACGATGGCTGTGATCTTCCTCCTATTTCGTGAAGAAGTAATTCATGATACTTCTCTAAGTTCACCACGGTACATAACTAGTTAGCTTCACTTTTCTTATACTTTTTTTAAAATTTCAATGTCTAGATAATTTCATTCTTTCCTATTATTTCGGGACCACTATTGGCGTCTCAATGATGTTAGAAGTGATAGGAGCTGGGGTAGTCCTCATAGATCAGCTATGGTCGACCATGATTTTTTGATGAAGGTTTTTGTTGTTCTTGAGTTTTTCTTTTTTTGTATTTTCGGTTGGATTTTGCATTTTATATGTTCAAATGAAAAGTGTATATAGTGCTATGGAATCACTGAGCATTGGAATGGATATAGACACTAAAGTGTCGATTTTTCCATATTGAGATCCTTATAAAATTTTAACTATTTTTCATATGTTAGTGGATGTCATCACTAAAGAAATGTGCACGGTAAAGAACTCAAAGTCATAAAGATGATATTACCATAATAAAGTTGCCCCTTAATTGAACGAAATAGTGAGTCAATAGGTAAAAAGGGTATTTTTAGGCAATCACTAGTTCGATTGACACCCACCAATAATATGCGCAACAAGAAGATTGACATTGAACAAACCAAGTTTCAAAACTCTGGACCGGCTTATTGAAAGAAATCCATTTGGAATAATACATCCACTCATCAATGGACCCGTAAAAATGCACCAACCAGAACAGACAATATATTATCAAAACACTCATAAATTATGGAAGTATTAACCTGTCACAAACCAAACCACCCAGACAACATACATGAAACATGGCATCAACATGCATAGCCAGCATATTGAAGCCAGCATATACAAACCAAACGCAGTCAATTTAACATCTAGAAGCAGCACTCATAGCCAAGAAATCAACATGCATTGAACATGTATCTACAGCACTTATGACCAAGAAATTACCATATGGCGAGCACGTACTGCAGGTATAGCCCTTAATCCAGCATGTTCAGTAGGCAATGGAAATGATACCGGAAGCATGTGCCATTGTTCCAGGCCTCTAGGTGAAATACTATGGTACCCACTAAAAAGAAGCCAATCGAGAATGTAGCCCCACTTACATGGGCCTTGCTCCTTAAAAATAAACTTTGTCAAGTTGCACAGACTAAAAGACACCCTTCCGTATACTCAACCAGAATGTCACAATTTCTTAAACATGCACAGATTACTTATGAACTTCATTTAGATGAGAAGCAAGAACCTGGAAGATGAGGGAGCTTTGGTGGTCATTACTATTTGATCTGAATCTTATCGAAAATCGACCACATCTAACTCAAGGTAATTGATAACGAGTGGCGGTATTCGATAACAAAGAAGAGCAACTCTGTTTCACTCAACTTGACAAACAACTCCAGGCTACTGATTGCAACAAGAAAGGTCTCTGTGGCAATGAAGTAAAAGGCGGGAGCAACGAGGTACTCTGAACAGGAAACATTAACAGATGGGAATATGAGCACGAAAACAGAACATGAAGCAAAATCGCACTTGATCATACGTAAAAGGAGATGTTTGACTTGGCTTATTTGTTGGAATCCGAATCCTCTAACTGAGATAAGCGCATTCCTACAGTTCCTGGCTAAGCATAATTGAATTCCGCAAGGCAACATTACTGATCCTTGTCTTATATAATTTCACCGAATACCTTCTGTGCGTCGTCTAACACATGGCACCTCCCATACCTTGACACCACCGCATTGAACTCAAACCAGTACTCTCGAACCAATTAGCACCAGCAACCTTATGGACCGAATAAACAGTGAATCTCGTTTGCGGCTATGAAAAATGAATTCGAAATTCGACACACGAGTTTAATCGGGAAAGAAACGATTTTATGAGTGTGATAATTGATGGACAAATTCCATCATCGTTGGAACGTCCTAAGGAGCTGGCCGTGTACGAAGATTTCTCGATTCTTCTCTCTCTCCCCGTATAACACGAAGTGCATACCACGGCGATTGAAATGGAGCCGAAGTTGATTGTCGAACTCAGCGACGTGAGCCTCTTCGCAATTCAACGCCGACGGAACACTCAGTCATAGGCCTCGAGCTTCTGTCTCCGATCTTGAAGAAGCATTTGCACCGATGAATCCATCGGCCTGCTCGACAACTCTCGATGTTGCTTTCCACACAGCAACCGGAGGTGATTCAGTTCAAGGTGAGGTCTGACCGTCGGAGAACCTGACGGCGGGTAGGCGGGGACATTTGAATACTTAGAATCGACGGAAATGTACCTCAGACGAGAGAGGAAATCGAGAGGATCCAAGTTCGAGCTCCCCACGTCTTCCATGATCGGAGATGGAAGACCGGCAGTGGCCATCGGCGGAGCTGGCGGTTGGCGGCAAAGCTAGAGAGGACGTGAAAGGCTCGCGGCGCCCAGAAGAATCTAGAACTTCGTCATTTTTCGGGTTTCTTTTTTGGCCGGGAGATCCGTGGAAAGACAGAAGGCAAAGGATTCCCTTTATATTTCTCTTTTGAAATGACCAAAATGCCCTGCGTTAGAATGACCAAAATGACCAAGGCAAAGGATTCGTCGTGTGTTGAACCTTTGTAAGCAACTGCTCCGTAGATCTTGGCTGACTGGTTAGTAGGCTTTCGAGCTAAGTAGCTCGCTAAACTGCTCCACTGGAAATGACGGGGGATCCCTACGAGAGGGGTCTCAGCTGATCTAGGCAGAGTCGCCCTGGCTTTCCAAGGGCCCCCGACCATAAAAAACTAAGAAGGGTATTAGGGTGCTACCCACCCAAGAAAAAGATCAAGAGGTAGCCGAACGAGTGAAAGGTCTTGGACTTGAGTAAGTCCTTAAAAGACTTAAAGAGAAATTAGGCGAAAGAACCGTCCTAGGTTGGGAGACCCCATACTGTCCTCTGTATTCCCTCTCTCCTAGACTTAGAACCAAGGAGGACGAAGTCAGTTTCCTATAGGTATGCATTCCCACAGTGGGCGAACAACTCATGTTCAAGCCCTTCAAGGACAGCTTTTTAGCATAAAACAACTCTGCATTTTAGTTCAGAGCCTAGAGATACTCAGAGATACCAGGATAGTAACATTTCTAACTATCCGAGCTGCATTTCTCAGAGGATCCTACCAGGCTGGAGAAGAAGAGGAGTTTAGAGAGACATTGAGAGTTTTATACAAAACACTTACTTTACTTCAAAGGACTCTGCCCAATACATTACATCCTCCTTGACTTTTATAGGCAATAAGAGGTCACACACAAACAAGGACCAAGCTCACGAGTCCTGAAACAAATAGAGGCGCCAGAAACTTCTGATAGGGAATTATTCGCACGGTATAAATAGTGACAGTGAATAATGATTTCCCTAGCCTACTGCTACAGTAAAAGTGAACAGTAACTTGCTACAATGATTTTGTACAGTCAGCGGTCTCGTCCATCGCGAGCATTGTAGTCATAGTCTGAGTCATCAGAACTATGCATTACCAGAAGATGTTGTTCATATTTTTGCTCGAGTCATTTAAGTGCATCTGATGAGAGAATTTGGTTTAACGAGGATGCTTCCGCTTGATTCTAGGAGGAGCCTGTGGTGTCGACAGGAATGCTTGGTTGAGGCCAATTGGATGGCTGAGCATAATAGGATGTGTCCATGCCTTGAGATAAGGACAAAAATCCTTGATCATAAGGATCTTGGGAAAGAGGACCTCCCTATTTGGCATAAGGGTCATGAGAGGACTGTACAATGTCATCTATGTCTGCCATTTCATGCTCCTGTGATGATGCAGCTTGTCGGAATTCCTCGAGTGCTTCTTTGGCTTCTAGTGCTAGGCTATAATGATCCCATACAGTTGGTACATTATAATCACATGCATCTTCAGGAATGATTTTATTTTCTTGGCACAAGACTCTTTGGAGTTCTCGGTATTGGTGCTCACGGCAGCCAACAGGTCCTGGATAAGATTTCTGAATCCTAGCTTCTACAGTGTGCGGCTGAGGTTTATAGGAAGTGGTACCTATAATCTGAGGGGCATTGGTGATGCTGCAATTATTTATGACAAAAGCGCATGGATGTCTGAAAAACAAAATAGTATGGACCTCAGGGTTTGGTTGTGTGATTCTTAGTTCTTTCTGCAGGAGGTATTTCCAATGAGTGGGGGGATCAAACCAATTAAGGAAATCTAAGAGATTTCTATCACTCTCCTTTTCAATGTTTCCTCTGCCGAGTTCAAATATCCTGGTGAGGTTGGCAATGAATCTTTTAATTGGAATTTCAATAGCTATTAAGTACTTATTGGTTAAGTACCATAATAACCATCGAAGTTGGTCAGGGAAATCATCTTCCTTCCAAATTAGACGGTGTATGAACGGATATTCCAAATTTAATCCAAAAGGGTAAAGAATCGAACCTCCATTGACTCTGAATAGATCTGTATGGCATTGCCACATGAGATTATCCAGATTTTCAGTAAGGCTGTCATTATGGATGTGCTCAATGATCTCCTGGGGGTATCGCCAGCTTAGCCAATCTTTTATCTTCTCAATCTTGTACTTCTCATTATGATGAAGATTATGAAAAGCATGCCTCATGATATACATGTTGATTTCTGCTGGTGCTTTTGGTCTTGACAATAAGTCAGCAAGCACATTCTTCTTCCCGGCAATATGTTTAGTTTCAAAAAAGTATTTTGAAAACCATTCAGCCTATCGAAGCAATTGAGAATTTGAAATCTGCTTCTGTTTAAACTTGGTCATATGAGGGAAAGATGCAATGTCTAATTCTACCAGGAAGTGATGGCCAATGAGATGGAATTAGAACTTTTTTATCCCATTTTTCACCGCCAAAATTTCTTTGAAAGTGAAATGATAATGCATTTCAACTTGGGAAAACTTTCCGCTTTTATAGGCACATAGATGTCTCTTACTATCGGGAAAACTTTCCGCTTTTATAGGCACATAGATGTCTCTTACTATCAATTTCTTCGAACAGAATGGCTGCCCAGTATTCGTCACCGGCATTAGTCTAGAGAATTCTCTTCCCTGTTGATGGGATTTGTAACGGAGGAAGAGTTGGCATAATCTCCTTAAGTTCAACGACCGCTTTAGTCTAAGATTTTCCCCAAGGTGGGGGATTCTTCTTCAGCATTGATTGCAATGGAATCAATAGTTTTGCAAGATTTGGAACAAAGTCTTTGAAATAATTAATTATCCCAAGAAACTGTTGAACTTGTTTTGTTGTGAAGTTTTCTTCAGGAAATTTCAACAATTTCTAAGCAATATGTGGCCTTGGATAGTATGTCCTGGATAGTATGTCCCTTTGTTAAGGTGTATACCAAGAAATTCAATTTCTGTCTGGGCGATGTTCATCTTTCTTTGGGAAAGCATGATCCCATGCTTTTTCACTATTTTTGCAAACTGCTCAAGAAGTTGGCAGTGTGACTGCTCATCAGGACTGTAGAGCAGGATATCATCGATGTATACTGCTGCACTTGATAGGATTGGTTGGAAAATTCAACACATGGCCTTTTGAACGAGGGATGGTGCAACCTTTAGGCCAAAAGAAATGACTTTCCATTGGAAGTGTTGGTTCGGAATACAGAACCCTGTTTTGGGTCTGTCTTCAAGATGGATGCCAAATTGCCAAAATCCGGCTTTGAGATCGAATTTGGAGTAGATGTGGGCCTTGGTTAGTCTAGTAAAAAGGGAATTTCTGGAGAGTAAAGGGAATTCGTTATCTTGGAGAAAAAGATTAAAAGGCTGATAATTAATTACCAGTCTCATCTTTCTTCTATTCTACTCTACATGCTTGTTAACATAGAAGGCTTCACAGGCTCACTGAGAATTGGAGATTTCATTAAGGCCTTGCTGTAATAATTCCGAGCATTTCCCTTTGGGCTAAAACTAGGTGTTCTGGCTTCATTCCCATGTGACTCGCCTTGGTTAGATTGATATCTTCATTCTTTTTTAAAGGAATGCGAACAAAGAACTCTGGATTTTCCCATAAATGATGGGTACACTTTTGAGCGAATTCAGAATGAGATTCCAAACAGGATTCCAACAACTTTTACATGATTAGATCTAATAGGCTCATTTGGATAGAAAAAATTCTTTGGATATTAACGAATTTAGAGAATTGAGGCAGAAGAACAGCCCAAGTGTCATAACTTGGCACGGAGGGACACTTAAATGCCACAACTTCGGAAAGGTACACTTAAGTGCCGGTTTCGGAGTAAAGTGGAACACTTAAGTGCCACTCTGGCCAAAATTCGGCCAAATGGCTGACGTGGCAATTTTCCGGCGAGTTAGGTGCAAAACGGTATCGTTTTGCACGCTCACGAGGCGAGAAAATGCAAAAACGACGTCGTTTTGTGTCGATGTGTAAATAATTAATATAAAAATTAATTAAATTAAATTTAAACTTAATTTTATTTAAAATATTCTAAAAAATAAAAAACTTAAAATTTTAAAAACTTAAAATTAAAAAATTAAAATTTTAAAAAAAATTAAATTTAAAAAACTTAAAATTTAAAAATTTAAAAATTTAAAAAACTTAAAATTTAAAAATTTAAAAATTTAAAAAACTTAAAATTAAAAAAAAAAACTTAAAATTTAGAAAATTCAAATTTAAAAAACTTAAACTCTAAAAAACTTAAAATTTTAAAAACTTAAAATTTAAATATGGAATTTTTTTAAATTTTAAAATTAAGTTTTTAAAATTTTAAGTTTTTTAATTTTAAGTTTTTTAAATTTTAAGTTTTTTTATTTTTTAAGTTTTTTTAATTTTTAGAATATTTTAAATAAAATTAAGTTTAAATTTAATTTAATTAATTTTTATATTAATTATTTACACATCAGACACAAAACGACGTCGCTTTTTCATTTTCTCGCCACGTTAGAGTGCAAAACGACGCCGTTTTGCACCCAACTCGCCGGAAAATTGCCACGTCAGCCATTTGGTCGGATTTTGGCCGGAGTAGCACTTAAGTGTTCCACTTTACTCTGAAACTGGCACTTAAGTGTACATTTCCAAAGTTATGGTACTTAAGTGTCCTTCCGTGCCAAGTTATGGCACTCTAGGTGTCCCAAACTCGAGAATTGGTCTTTATACTTAAAACATTTTCCAGGAATGAAACGAAGCTGGGAAATTTGAGTCATGATGTCCCAACCAATGATCAAATCTTTGTTGGGAAGACTACATCCGAAGATTTTTGTGATTATGGAACATTGGGGAAAGAATTGAACAATTACTGGGGTAGTTCTTACATTTATAGAAAAAGTATCTCTTGAGGCAGAGTTGAACAAGAGAAATACATGTTTTGTTCTCTATATGATGTATTAGATGACTTTGACCTTTTTTTGCTTGGGGACAATTTTTGGCAAAAAAATGTCCTTTCTGATTGCAGATGAAGCATCGATTTGATTTCTTGTAGCTTGAGCGATCTTTCCTTTTGAGTAGGTATCGCCATTTGTTCTTTCTTCGGAAGTGCTTAGAGCCATGCCTAGATTTCTTTATCCAGAGCTTCTTGAAGTGCTTCTTCTTTCTGGAAGATTTTCCACAAGAACCGTCACAATCTTGCTTAGAGCATTTGATCTTTAGCTTCTGGCGAGAACAGGTTGTATCAAGTTCTCTGTTGTCTGTGATAAAAGTCTGGATCATTTAGCGCTTTATAAACAATTCCTCAAGGCACAAATGGATTTTTTGTTGTATTTCTCCCATAGGTTTTAATCGGCTCCAATACCATAGAAAAGCTTAAGCATTTCTCGATAACGTTTATCAAGATGTTTTTTCTGGAGAGAGCAACATCTTCTTTCGAAAAATTCTCTCATTTCAAGCTCTTGGTGGTTAGAAAGTTTTCCAACAAAGAAATGATATAGAAGGGTAATGGCATGACCAAAGTCAGGTGAGAGTAAAAAATGAAGTTGGTCTTGTTCTATCATTGATTGCCACCAAAGTTTGAGGCTGCCTGTAAATCTTGTGACAAACCCAAAAAGGACATCATATTTATCATGATTGGTAAAAACTTGGGCATCCAAGTATGAAATTCCTCAAGTCTTTCTGGCCATTTGTGATAGGGAATATCATCAATTGTAAAAAACTGTTTTGATGTAGTAGACATATGCTGAGTAGGATTGTTTGGCTGAACAACCTCTGGTTCAGAAGGATTTGATTCCATATCCTAGTCTAAAGGATCGGCCATGAATATTGATGAAGTTACTGGTACAATAGGAAATGAATCAATGGCAGGAATTGAAAAGATGAAGATGATGAGAGGGATACCGAATCTGATTCAGTATCAAAGATGTTTGGAAATGCTGGTTCTGTTGGAAATAAAATCTGATCTGTTGGGATGACAAGATCAGGCTGCTGGATGGCAGGATCAGGCTGTCGAATGGTAGGATCAGGTTGTTCTTCCTAATTGCGCAAATCCTTTAGAAAGAATTCCAATGGATTGGATAACATCATCTGATCTGGTTTTTCTTTTATAACAAGTGGAGATTTCGTAGGCATCTTCTCATTTCCCTTTTCCTTTCTTATTCGATCCAATTCCTTGAGGTGATTTTGCATCTGTACTACATCTGTTTCTTGTCTAATGGGAACGTCTGTAAGAGCAGCAAAGATAGACGTCTGAGGTGGTGGAGGCGAATACTCTGTCCGTATTGGACTGAAAGGATTTATCTTTCCTTCTTCAAGGAGTTGGATCTGCCTTTTGAGCTTCTCTATTTCTGCTTTGGGGCTTTTGAGATAATGATAACCTAAATGTTGTCCAGATTCTAAGGCATGAAGCCTCTTTTGGAAATCTAAAAGCATTTTCTTGGTGGTTTCATTATACCTTTAAAGATCTTGTTGCACATTAACAATCTTGGAATCAATTGCTTTGGAAGAGTCTTCGATTGCCAATTTAGGACTGCTTCAGCAACAGGAGTCCTTTTCTGCCTCCCATGTTCATCCACATTAGTGGGGGCAGGTATCTTAGGAGCATGCCTATATCTGCCTTGTGGATCAATAAATTCTTTTGGGGCAGGGAACGAGAGTTTGGAACTTTCTCGAACAAGAGGGGGAAAGTCTATCTCATGGAACATAGAGATGGAAGAACTTGGTAGTGCTTCTACTCGAGCCTCAAGTGGGTAGGAATGCTTCTTCACCCACTTTAGGATTGGCTTATAAAACGGGGAAAGAGCTGGTTTTTTCTGAGGAGATGGAGGAGGTGACGGTGGTAGATCTGGTGAAACGGAGGGCGAAACAGTGAACTCTGGTGGTGGAGTTAGTGCATAGGAAACCATAAACTAGAATTTGTCACACTCACCAAGAGTATCGACGGAGGGATCTCCGTTCAAGTTCCTTTGGTACATGGTATCCTTTGGCTTCTTGTGCTTCCGTCGAGGTGGAGGTTTTGCATGTGGATCTACCTCATCAGGAGAATTTGTGCAATAGGAACATTGACAAAAAGGATCCCAAAAACAATGACCATACTGGTCTTTGTAGTAATGGACAGAATGTCCGTCACTTTTGAAGTATTTAACAAACTTTTTTGGATCTGGCTCGGAAATTGACTTAGGATCACATGGTTCAATCATGAAAAGGGTCTGGATGATAGAATGACTTTCTTCCTTTTCCTTGCCAAATTTGATGGAAACAGTTCCATCTTTCTTTCTGACGAACTCGGAATCTGATGACTGGAAATGCTTGTTATTCTAATGCAACTTTTCGTAGTTGGTGATCCAAGTCTCTAGAAGGAGCTTGGCCAACTTTTCTTTAGGGATCTGTCTGGGAACATGAATGCAGGATGCTTGATCATTTTGCATGGAGATGAATAAAGCATCTTCATTTCCATTGTGGAAATTCAAATCAAGAGCATGGTTCTGCACATGATAAACCATTTGGTAATGGAGTATTGTAGCAACAGAGTCAGCAATTTGAGGGGCTCCAGTGAGCTGAACTTGGACTTTTAAAAAAGAGAGTAGCTGGAGGTCTGAAAGAGCAATGTTGAAGTTTGGATACATAGTTACGAAGACTATTCCAGCATTCAAAGTGGTTTGGACCGTACCAATACAAGCATGCTAGTATTCTAAGAATCGAGTATCCATTAATGCTATTCTTGCCACAACTGGCAAGCCCTTGCGACCATGGAAAGTAAGAGCAAGACGAACAACTCCATAATAGACATGAGAATATCCTTATTGAATCCACTGTCTAGGAAACTCTGGAGGAATCTCGAGAGTAAAAAAGTATTCATTCTCAGTGGCAGGAATAGGATGTTGATTGAACTTGGAGGACTGTACATACTCCTTTACTTCCTTCGGAGTTTGGCGAATGAGTTGATGAATGGAGTGGATGGGAGAAAATGACGAAGTGGGTTTAGTAAAAACGGAATAAGGGTTCATGAGGGGAAGTTGAGTTTCAGAGATCTTGGTTTTATCGCTAAGAGAGACTTCATAAAAATAATCCATCTTAGATGCATTGGAAATGTGAAAATCTAAAGGGGTTGAAGAAGATGGAAATGCAGTGAGAGAAACGGGTGCTTCTAGTATTTTTGGTTCTGTCATGATGTGAAGAGATCTTCTTAGCACTAGATTCGCCTACTAAGCACATGGAACGGATCTTGCTACAAATGAAACCATGGCTCCGATACCGTGAATGGGCCTAGACTTAGAACCAGGGAGAACAAAGTCAGTTTCCTGCAGGTATGCCTTCCCACGGTGGGCGAACAACTCCCATTCAAGCCCTTCAAGGATAACCTTTTAGCAGAAAACCACTCTACCCTTTCGTTCAAAGCCTAGAGACACTTAGAGATGCCAGGATGGTAACATATCTAACTATCCGAGCTGCATTTCTCAGAGGATCCTACCAGGCTGGAGAAGAAGAGGAGTTTAGAGACATTGAGAGTTTTACACAAAACATTGCTCTTTCAGACCCCCAGCTACTCTCTTTTTTAAAAGTCCAAGTTCAGCTCACTGGAGCCCCTTAAACTGCTGACTCTGTTGCTGCAACACTCCATTACCAAATCGTTTATTGTGTGCAGAACCATGCTCTTGATTTGAATTTCCACAATGGAAATGAAGATGCTTTATTCATCTCCATGCAGAATGATCAAGCATCATGCATTCATGTTCCCAGACAGATCCCTAAAGAAAAGTTGGCCAAGCTCCTTCCAGAGACTTGGATCACCAACTACGAAAAGTTGCATCAGAATAACAAGCCTTTCCAGTCATCAAATTCTGAGTTCGTCAGAAAGAAAGATGGAACTGTTTCCATCAAATTTGGCAAGGAAAATGAAGAAAGTCATTCTATCTTCCAGACCCTTTTCATGATTGAACCATGTGTTCCTGAGTCAATTTCTGAGCTAGATCCAAAAAAGCTTGCTAAATACTTCAAAAGTGACAAACATCCTGTCCATTACTACAAAGACCAGTATGATCATTGTTTTTGGGATCATTTTTGTCAATGTTCCTATTGCACAAATTCTCCTGACGAGGTAGATCCATATGCAAAACCTCCACCTCGACGAAAGCACAAGAAGCCAAAGGATACCATGTACCAAACTTGAACGGAGATCCCTCCGTCGATACTCTTGGTGAGTGTGACAAATTCCAGTTTATGGTTTCCTATGCACCAACTCCACCACCAGAGTTCACTGCTTCGCCCACCGTTTCACCAGATCTACCACCATCACCTCCTCCATCTCCTCCTCAGAAAAAACCAGCCCTTTCCCTGTTTTATAAGCCAAACTAAAGTGGGCGAAGAAGCATTCCTACCCACTTGAGGCTCTAGCAGAAGCACCATCAAGTTCTTCCATCTCTATGAACCATGAGACAGACTTTCCCCCTCTTGTTCGAGAAAGTTCCAAACTCTCATTCCCTGCCCCAGAAGAATTCATTGATCCACAAGGCAGATGTAGGCATGCTCCTAAGATACCTGCCCCCAATGATGTGGATGAACATAGGAGCCAAAAAAGGACTCCTGTTGCTAAAGCAGTCCTAAATTGGCAATCGGAGACTCTTTTAGCACATAACAATGCATTCAAAGCAATTAATTCCAAGATTGTTAATGTGCAACAAGATCTTCGAAGGTATGATGAAACCACCAATAAAATGCTTTCAGATTTCCAAAATAGGCTTCATGCCTTGGAATCTGGACAACATTTAGCGTATCATTATCTCAAAAGCCCCAAAGCAGAAATAGAGAAGCTCAAAAGGCAGATCCAACTCCTTGAAGAAGGAAAGATAAATCCTTTCATTCCAATACGGACAGAGTATTCGCCTCCACCACCTCAGACGTCTATCTTTGCTGCTCTTACAGACGTTCCCATTAGACAAGAAACATATGTAGTACAGATGCGAAATCGCCTCAAGGAATTGGATCGAATAAGAAAGGAAAAGGGAAAGGAGAAGATGCCTACAGAATCTCCACTTGTTATAAAAGAAAAACCATATCATATGATATTATCCAATCCATTGGAATCCTTTCTAAAGGATTTGGGCTATCAGGAAGAACAGCCTGATCCTACCATCCGACAGCCTGATCCTACCATCCAGTAGCCTGATCCTGTCATTCCAACAAATCAGATTCTATTTCCAACAGAACCAGTCTTTCCAAACATCTTTGATACTGAATCAGATTCGGTATCCCTCTCATCCTCTTCATCATTTTCAATCCCTGCCATTGATTCCTTTCCTATTGTACCAGTAACTTCATCAATATTCATGACCGATCCTCCGGACCAGGATATGAAATCAAACCCTTCTGAACCAGAGGTTGTTCAGCCAAACAATCTCACTCAGTATATGTCTTCTACATCAAAACAGTTTTTTTATTATTGATGATATTCCCTACCACAAATGGCCAGAAAGACTTAAGGAATTTCATACTTAGCTAAATGCCCAAGCTCTTACCAATCATGATAAATACGATGTCCTTTTCAGGTTTGTCACAAGATTTACAGGCAGCCTCAAACTTTGGTGGAAATCAGTGATAGAACAAGACCAACTTCATTTTTTACTCTCACCTGACTTTGCTCATGCCATTACCCTCCTCTATCATTTCTCTGTTGGAAAACCTTCTGACCTCTAAGAGCTTAAAAGGAGAGAATTTTTCAAAAGAAGATGTTGCCCTCTCCAAAAAAAATATCTTGATAAACGTTATCGAGAAATGCTTAAGCTCTTCTATGGTATTGGAGCTTATCCAAACCTAAAACATGTTTTCCTGACTTCCATTCTTAAAGAATTATCCCAATAGGTTGAGAGAGCTTTTCTCACCAAAAATAGAAGGATTTAGGATATTCCGTTGGGAGAAATACAACAAAAAATCCGTTTGTGCCTTGAGGAATTGTGTATAAAGCGCCAAATGATCCAGACTTTTATCACAGACAACAGAGAACTTGATACAGCCTGTTCTCGCTAAAAGCTAAAGATCAAATGCTCTAAGCGAGATTGTAATGGTTCTTATGGAAAACCTTCCAGAAAGAAGAAGCATTTTAAGAAGCTCTGGATAAAGAAATCCAGGCATGGCTCTAAGCACTTCCAAAAAAAGAAGAAATGGCGATACCTATGCAAAAGGAAAAATCGCTCAAGCCACAAGAAATCAAATCGATGCTTCATCTGCAATTAGAAAGGACATTTTGCCAAAAATTGTCCCCAAGCAAAAAAAGGTCAGAGTCATTTGATACATCATATAGAGAACGAAACAGGTATTTCTCTTGAAAATGATGATATCGAATCTTTATTCTCTACGGATGAAGAACCATTTGAATAAACTATTTGTGTCATCCCTTGTTGCCAAACTCCTAGTGAAACTGATTCAAATTCAAATTTTGAAGATATTTTTCATATATCTCTCACCTCTTCATAATAAAGCACTGGCATATTTTCAAGCCAAATTCATTATCCCCATTTTCCTGTGAAAATTTTCACTTCAAAGTTTGCTAAGCCTATCACTGTCATTGCCCTCATAGACACTAGAGCAAGTTATTCAATCTTAGATACTAAAGTTCTCCCTAAAGAATATTGGACTTCTTGTGTTCGATATTTCAACTCTGTCTCAGAAGATACTTTTTCAATAAATGTAAGAACTATCCCGGTAACTGTTCAGTTCTTTCCCCAGTGTTCCATAACCACAAAAATCTTCAGATCTAGTCTCCCCAACAAAGATTTGATCATTAGTTGGGACATCATGACTCAAATTCCCCGACTTCGTATCATTCCTAGAAAATGTCTTAAGTATAAAGACCAATTCTCTGAATTCGTCAATATCTAAAGACTTTTTTCTATCCAAATGAGCCTGTTAGATCCGATCATGCAAAAGTTGTTGGAATCCTATTTGGAATCTCATTCTGAATTCGCTCAGAAGTGTTCCCATCCTTTATGGGAAAATCCAAAGTTCTTTATTCGCCTTCCTTTAAAAAAGAATGAAGATATCAATCCAACCAAGGCGAGTTGCATGGGAATGAAGCCAGAACACCTGGTTTTAGCCCAAAGGGAATGCTCGAAATTATTACAGCAAGGCCTTATTGAAATCTCCAATTCTCAATGGGCCTGTGAAGCCTTCTATGTTAATAAGCGTGCCAAGCAGAACAGAAGAAAGATGAGATTGGTAATTAATTATCAGCATCTTAATCTTTTTCTCTAAGATGACAAATTCCCTTTACCCTCTAAAAATTCCCTTTTTACTAGACTAACCAAGGCCCACATCTACTCCAAATTCGATCTCAAAGCCAGATTTTGGCAATTGGGCATCCATCCTGAAGACAGACCCAAAACAAGGTTCTGTATTCCGAACCAACTCTTCCAATGGAAAGTCCTTCCTTTTGGCCTAAAGGTTGCACCATCCCTTTTTCAAAAGGCCATGTGTCGAATTTTCTAACCAATCCTATCAAGTGCAGCAGTATACATCGACGATATCCTGCTCTACAGTCCTGATGAGCAGTTACACTGCCAACTTCTTGAGCAATTTGCAGAAATAGTGAAAAAGCATGGGATCATGCTTTCCCAAAGAAAGATGAACATCACCTAGACAAAAATTGAATTTCTTGGTATGCACCTTAATAAAGGGACATACTATCCAGGGCCACACATTACTCAGGAATTGTTGAAATTTCTTGAAGAAAACTTCACATCAAAACAAGTTCAGCAGTTTCTTTGAATAATTAATTATCTCAGAGACTTTGTTCCAAATCTTGCAAAACTATTGATTCCATTGCAATCAATGCTGAAGAAGAATCCCCCACTTTGGGGAAAATCTCAGACTAAAGCAATCGCTGAACTTAAGGAGATTATGCAGACTCTTCCTCTGTTACAAATCCCATCAACAGGAAAGAGAATTCTCTAGACTAACGCCAATGACGAATACTGGGCAACCATTCTGTTCGAAGAAATCGATGGTAAGAGACATCTATGTGCCTATAAAAGGGGAAATTTTTCTCAAGCTGAAATGTATTATCATTCCACTTTCAAAGAAATTTTGGTGGTGAAAAATGGGATAAAAAAGTTCGAATTCCATCTCATTGGCCATCACTTCCTGGTAGAATTAGACATGGCATCTTTTCCTCAGATGACCAAGTTTAAATAGAAGCAGATTCCAAATTCTCAATTGCTTCGATGGGTTAAATGGTTTTCAAAATACTCTTTTGAAACCAAACATATTACCGGGAGGAAGAATGTGCTTGCTGACTTCTTGTCAAGACCAAAAGCACCAGCAGAAATCAACATGTATATCATGAGGCATGCTTTTCATAATCTTCATCACAATGAGAAGTACAAGATTGAGAAGATAAAAGATTGGCCAAGCTGGCGATACCCCTAAGAGATCATTGAGCACATCCAGAATAACAGCCTTACTAAAAATCTGGATAATCTCATGTGGCAATACCATACAGATCTGTTCAAACTCAATGGAGGTTCGATTCTTTACTCTTTTGGATTAAATTTGGACTATTCATTCATACACCCTATAATCTGGAAGGAATATGATTTCCCTGATCAACTTCGATGGTTATTATGGTACTTAACCAATAAGTACTTAATAGCTATTGAAATTCCAACCAGAAGATTCATTGCCAACCTCACCAGGATATTTGGACTCGGCAGAGGAAACATTGAAAATGAGAGAGACAGAAATCTCTTAGATTTCCTTAATTGGTTTTATCCCCCTACTCATTGGAAATACCTCTTGCAGAAAGAACTAAGAACCACACAACCAAACCCTGAGGTCCATACTATTTTGTTTTTCGGACGTCCATGGGCTTTTGTCACAAATAATAGCAGCATCACCAATGCCCCTCAGATTATAAGTACCACATCCTATAAACCTCAGCCGCACAGTGCAGAAGCTAGGATTCACAAATCTTATCTAGGACCTGTTGGTTGCTATGAGCACTAGTACCGAGAATCTTGTGCCAAGAAAATAAAACCATTCCTGAAGATGCATGAAATTATAATGTACCCATTGCATGAGATCATTATAGCCTAGCCAGAAGCCAAAGAAGCAGTCAAGAAATTTCGACAAGCTGCATCATCACAGGAGCATGAAATGGTAGACACATATGACATTGCGCAGTCCTCTCAAGACCCATATGCCAAATGGGGAGGTCCTCTTTCCTAAGACCCCTATGATCAAGAATTTTTGTCCTTATCTCAAGACATGGACACATCCTATTATGCTCAGCCATTCAATTGGCATCAGCCAAGCATTCCTATCAACGCCACAAGCTCCTCCCAGATTCAAGCGGAAGCATCCTCGTTAAACTAAATTCTCTCACCAGATGCACTTGAAGGACTCAAGCAAAAATATGAAGAACATCTTCTGGCAATGCATAGTTCTTATAACTCAGACTATGACTACAACGCTCGCGACGGACGAGACCACTGACCGGACAAAATCACTGTTGCAAGTTACTGTTCACTTTTACTGTAGCAGTAGGTTAGGAAAATCACTGTTCACTGTCACTGTTCATACCGTGCGAATAATTCCCTACTGGAAGTTTCCGGTGCCTCTGTTTGTTTTAGGACCCGTGAGCTTGGTCCTTGTTTGTGTGTGACCTCTTATTGCCTATAAAAGGCAAGGAGGATGTAATGTGTTGGGTAGAGTCCCTTGAAGTAAAGTGAGTGTTTCGTGTAAAACTCTCAATATCTCTCTAAACTCCTCTTCTTCTCTAGCCTAGTAGGATCCTCTGAGAAATGCAACTCGAATAGTTAGAAATGTTACCATCCTGGCTTCTCTGAATGTCTCTAGGCTCTGAACTAAATGACATAATGGTTTTATGCTAAAAGGCTGTCCTTGAAGGGCTTGAACGGGAGTTGTTCGCCCACTGTGGGAAGGCATACCTGCAGGAAATTAACTTCGTCCTCCCTAGTTCTAAGTCTAAGCCCATTCTGGTTAGAGAATTAAGGGCTTTACAATGATTAAGGTAGACACCACGTCAAAACTTTGGTTCTGGTTACTGCCGGATAGACAGATATAGTAGCCCCCTGCGCCTGCGGTGAGTAAGGATGAGTGAAATCCCCACCGCATAGTTAGCACACCTTACGGCAACTGTACTCAATCATAGGCTAACTATATACCCCGATTGAGTACAGTTGCCATGACACCTGTTATCTGTAATATTATTTTTGTCTTCCTCTTTTATTTGTTTTCCCGTTTATTTTTATGTATATTTTTTATAGTTGTTTCCTTTTCTTTCCCTTTCTCAGTCCATCCATCGCCGTCTATAATGCAACGACTTGGTTCCCGACTCCCATTACGATTTTGGTGTTGTCTGTTTGCGGTTCCAATCGTATATTCTGTGTGCTGTTATATATCGCGAGGTGCTGCTTTGATTTGTCCTCTCGTGTCCCTCCTCGACCAGCAACTTCTTTCTCTTGGTAGCTTCAACCTGCTCGGCTCCTCCACCAAGATCTGCTTGTCTCTTTCTCTCAGTTGATTTCATGATTGACATCTGCGTATGTTTGTTGAACGTTTCCTCTGAATACTGCGAGAGAATATTATATTGAATGCGCTTACAAAATCTTCATTCGTTTGTCCAAATATCATATATTTCGGCGATTAAAATTCACTTGATTCGTTCTATTAATTGAAGCCAAATGTTTGCTATGAAGTTGTTGATGTCTACGCATACCAAGTGTTCGATGTTTTGTACAAATGAAATATGCTTTAGTGATCTTAGACTCGCTTATGCTCAATCCCTGGTCACTATGGGATGTTCGGACGCCATTTTAAGGAGTGAAATTTGGATTGTGGTCATTGGAATGCCTTCTGGCCGGCACCTATTAAGCATGACCTTGATGTATTTCAGTGTCATGGGAGGAAGACGTTGGTTGTCCATGATAAAACATTAATATATTGCTCTTTGCTCGTCATTTCTATTGTGTTTCAGTCTCATGTCCATGCTAGATAGCTTGGAATCCATATCAATTTATCATTGAATGATTGCATATTTACGGCTTTAATATCTGGAACATGATCTAAAATCTTGCTGATTGTGACTGTTTCTTCATTGAATGATGAGTGACTCATGACTTACTGGCAGCATCATCTGGCCAATGAGTAGCTTGGAAATCAATTGCTGATTGTAACTGTTTCTTTACCAATTCGCACGTTTTCGTAATCCAACAGTAGATGATATAGTTGGATATCAGTCAATCAAGATAACAATATTTTACTATCTCAAGAAAGTCAGAGAAGGTTAATTACCATTTACTCCATTACTACCTCTACTTGACATGGAAATATCACCTCGTTGTCTGCAAGACGCCAACATATAGCATGCTACTCTGCTAGACACAAACTAACCCAAATGAACCAAATCTAATGTTCTTTGGAATTGGAAAGCTTGCAGAATCACAGCAGTAGCAGATATGATGATGAGCAACGCCAAACAATTTATAGATGAATAACAAATTAAACGAAACAAGCCAAAGCAAGCCGGATAAAGAAAGTCTCATGAGAATACATGGACCTTTTACTACCAGGTTTATCTCCAGTCACAGGGTATTATCAGCAGTATAGCCTAATTCATCTCTTATTGAGCGCTTACTTCCTAAGGCTGGCACCGAATCAGCATATGAAGCGTCTGAAACAACTCCTGCCCTTTTTACCGCTTGGATAGCGACCTATGTAAATCAAACTCTTGGCTCTATACAGTCCAATCAAAGTCACCAACAAAATTTCAAAGGAAAAGACGGCATCCACTTTGATGTCGCTCTCTTTCTCCAGTATGTTAGAGTTTCCATGTTTTCAACTAAAAAATCCCCAAAATCAGCCAGATGTGGTCGTGAACAACACTTCTCTCTCAGCAAGAAAGCATAGAGCACAGGCAAGCCGATCAAATAATCGCCGAGGCTTCGCCTTTCCATATAATAAGACAAATCCAGTAGAGAAAATCTCAAAGAAGAATGCCACAGCTCGACCACAAAAGAAACTATACGCCAAGCCTCACTTTTCGAAGTTCGAGAGATTGTGCGAAATGATGCAGTTTAACCTGGTCACTTCGCATGAGACCGATGGTAACTTTGCGTCTCAGAAGCCTTAGTCATTTCCACATTCAAGAAAAATCCCTAGGCGAGCCCAATTAGCTACCTAATGATGCGGAAAATTGACGACATTTCACAGTTATCGAACTCACAATGGAGCATAAAAAATTTTCATGGCACAAAATTATAAACTAACGGATGGTAAATTTATCACATGTACCAGTTCAGGGATTTTTATGGTCAAAAAATTAGTTTTGAATAAATTTGTCATAGATATACCAATTTAAAGTTTTTAATGATGAAAAAATTAATTTTGAATAAATTTATCATAAGTGTACTGATTTGAGATTTTTTCGTAATATTAACCATAATTATAATTATAATTATTTGATAGAACGATAATTTGCTCATGCGATATGTATAGAAGGAGGTGGAGAGAAGTCTCTGTCCATGCTTTGCTCATAAAGCCAGAAGTGTCACGATTATCATGCCCCACCTTACCTGTACAAGCTATAATTATTGGCTGTCCTCCGTTCAATTACGTAAATAAAAATGATGGGTTTATAAAATATTAGTTGAGCATAGGGTCATGAGAGGACTCAATTTTTATTTTCAAATGCAACACTTGCTATTTTTGCAATATTTTCGACCTATTTAATTATTATTTACCATGAAAAGGGAAGGTTGAGACCTTTTATCAAAAGGAAAGAAAAGAAAAGAAAAGAAATGTTGAGATTGGTGTAATTATTGTTTTTCCTTAACTTTGGGTCAGAGGTTTGAATCTCTTAAGGCACACCAGTTGATCATCAATCTCCTTTTTGAGGGAAATTATTAGTTAAGGCAATACATTTTATTGTAAGATAAAACCCAATTCCACCATTATTGCACCACCATGAGCTAAATCCATTTTAGGTGGGTAAGATTCGAACTCTAATTAATTATAGTTTTTTTATAAAGGCCAAATTAGAAACAAGTCTTAGAGAATCAATGAGAGTAGCTAACAGGTTTGAGGTATAGCGGCGAAGCGTATGTAGAATCCGAGGCACGCTAGAATTAATTTTACTTGACTATATAGAAAAATGGTTCATTTAAATCACGATCGTTAACTTGTGAGATTCACATGGGGAACCCACATGGAATTCATGAAATTAATAACGTGATTAAACCTGTCCAACGAATCAGATCGAGGAAGTAATTGGTGAAGGAGAGGAGGAAGTCCTCCAAAATCCTAAGTCCATTACCTTTTTCCAATTGTTTGAACTTGAGGGAAGTTTCTCATAATTCGCATAGATGACCGCAAAAAAAGGGGAGGTTTCTTGTTTTTTTTTTTTTTTTTGTGAGCCAAAAGAAAAAAGCGAGGCTTAGAGGTACCCTTTTGGCCCAAACATTTCTTTTCTTTTCTTGATAAGTCGTCTTTTCTCTTTTTCCATAGCCTTATTTTCACATTGTAAAGAATGCTTAAGATCTTTCTCTCAATATCATCGAGAAAACTTAGATTTACTACCTAGCTTAAATAATTAATAGAAGTTTAAAAAGTTTGAAAGATTCATGAGTATTACCATATCGAACTTGGAAGTTGTAGTTCATGCAGTCTAAGTCCGACCGCCATCACATATTTTTTTCATTTATCACTCTTAAAGCGCTCAATCAGATAATTTCCACTATACAAGAAATCAAGAGCGGTGCTTATAGTAGCCATAAACTCCATAGAAGGTCTGTGTGAAAGTAAGCACAAGCAAAACTACAGCAGCAATGACGGAAATGATTGACCAGGGATTGTCAAAGTACTTGTTCTTGAGAATGGTTCTCCAAGCATTCCACTTTAGTGAGAGAGCGACTCTCCTGTGAAACCAACTACGCATGCAGTAAAGGTTCAATTCATTGGACAGACCTATGAGATAACTGTCTTTGATGTCGAAGGCCACCTCCTGGCAAAGCTGGCGGAAGAGGTCAGCCACCTCAGCGTCACTCCCAAGGCAATGCTGGATGATCCCGCGGTTGCAGAGGTCCTGGACGTCCTCGGGGGAGTTGATCAAATTGTGCATGAAGATTACGTATGAGGTGATGTAGTTGCTGCAATCGAAGTGAGACTGCTCGAAGGCTATCAAGTTGAGTAAGAGCAACCTCGTCCCTTCGTGGATCTTAAGACACGGGATCCAGAGGATCCCATTCTTAAACTTGATGTGACTCCAACTTTTGTAATATCTCCACCTTATGTTTATCCCGGCTTCCCGGAGCTCTCTCAAGCATGGAGTGATCTGCTTTCGGCTCTGCGACCATTGCTCGGTCTTGGACTGCTTCGGGCCCGGAGTGGACTGCTTTGGGCCCAAGTCCTGGAGGCTCCTCTGGAACACTTCGAGGCAATGGACCTTGCCATAAATACATAACGGGTTGAACTTCTTGCGAACTAGGTCGTCCTCCGGCAACAGAGGGCCGAAGAACTGGATCGCCAGCTTAGCCACACCCTCCTTCTGGTTGGGGTCGACGAGCTGGAGATCAAGTAGCCGGTTGAGTATGAAGAGCGGGATCTGATTCTCGAGCATGATCATGTCCCGCTGGATCTGAAGTATCGATTCCTGCATCGAGAAGACAGGGTCATTGGGAGGGTAGCCAAGATTCTTGAACCCCTTGGCGGATCCCTGGAACATCTCGATCACAAAGCACCCATCGAGAACCATCATCTCCACGAACTCGTTACGGCTCATGGATATTCTTCCCTCGTAGCAGGCGCGAGCTCTCCGCTCGACCTTCTTCACCGAGTCTAGATAGAGGGCTATCCCCTGACCGGAGCGCTCGAGAATGCGGTGGAGGCAGCGCCACTTGTGCTGCTCCAGATGGCGGAGGTGCTCCTCACCGTGGTGGTACGGCCCGAGGGAGACGATCTGGGGGACCCAGGCTTTGTCCTCGCCATTCTTGAGATAGCGTGGGATCCGGTAAATGGAGAGTTTTGCCCACGAGCCTGGCATGTTTTCCTGCCGACCTTGCGCGAGCTTCTCTTCAATGGAGATGACCCACTCGGACCTGGGAGGCCTCGGCTCATAGGCGGAGAAGATTTCACCCCCATAGGTTGATTTCTTGGGGAGTCGAGATTCCACAGTTTCTCGGAGCTTGAGAGTGGTCACATACCAAGCCAAGAGCTCCTTGTCGTAAACAACAGCCATTTCTTGTGAAGAACTGGTACGTGTTTCTCTGCCTTCGCCGTAAATGGGTTTTCGTCCTTTATATTGATGTTTTTTAAGCAAAAGTAAAAATAAATAAAAATTAAAAAATAAAAAGAATTGCTACTTTAATAAGGGCTACGCTTTTTGCAACAGAGGACAGATTCTTCCTTACAGAGAAAATTAATTGATTACCGCGTGTCCAATTGGCCCTCTAATATTGAAAAATATGAAATTTTCTCATTTTTCCAACATTGAAATGTTTTATTTTTTTATCAACATTAAGATTCAAAAGGAGCTTTATATTATTCTAGGCACTATGACTGCGTTTAGTACAATTTTAAAAATGGACTATGAAAAAATACAAATATCTTTGATCTAAAGAGTTTTCAAAAAATGTAAATTGGTTTTGGTAAAAAATTCTTTATAAAGTTATTTTAACGTAAAGAGTGTTTCGGAAATCTTTTTTTATAAAAGGCTTTTGAATTTTATTTTTCTTTTTTATTAAAAAATCTTAAACTCTTTATCAACTTTAGTGAAAATAAGAGTAATTTTAGAATGACGAGAGGTAAAATCGAAAGATTAAAAATTTTATTATAGTAGTTTTGAAAAATATATATATAATTTCAGTATTTGATCAAATACTAAAAACTCAAAATTGATCCCTATAAATATTAAGTTTTTAGCTTTTCTAAAGGTCGATATTTGATTGAAAATCCCTTAAACGGGTTTGCCAAATATCTTAGTATTTTTTTAAAGGATTTTGAGGAAAGCTGAATGAAACACATATTATGAAGTCACGTTGCGTCATCATATTAATGAGCTGATGGCATGACGGACAGCATGCCTCACGTTAGCCGTACAAGGTACAATAATAGACTGACTTTTCATGCGCCCAAAAGGTCGGCCAGCTCATAAAATATTGACATACTTACGGTCGCTAAAGTCCAATCCTGCGGATTTCTTCTTCAGTGCTAGATTTCCAACTCGCCTCAATCCCTCTTTATGTACTGATGCCAGCTGGGCTGCTCCTTTTTTTTACTTAAATGAAATGGAAACCCCCCCTAACCCACCCCCAAAAAAAGAAGAAAAAAACCTCTCTCTTTCTCTCGTAAGAACTATCTAGTGAATTTTGATCTCTTCAAATAACTTCTCTTTCACCAGCATGTGCGGATGGACACACCTTAGCCTGGTGTCTTTCAAATACATGTAGAATGGGCTAAATGGAATAGATGATGAGTGTGTGATGCAGTAAACATAATGCTTTTGCTTAAATAATTAATTGCTTCACCTTAGATGATTTGCCTTGTTCATTGAAGCCTTCTTCTTCTTCTTGTTTGACATTTAAGCTACAACCTTGCACTGAATCAATTTGATTTCGCAACACATAACAAAGAGAAGATGTGGCCGTTTTGGACTGTGGGGTAAAAAGTAATGTAATTAATGAAAATAGGCACTCAGATGAAGAGAGTGCAAAACTTCTCTTGTCAATAAGGGTGTGCAACCGGATCTGATATACTCGAGAATAAGATCAACTCACTTAGAAAATAAGGTTAGAAACTGATTTCCATTGAGACAGGTCCAGAATTAGTTCCCAAAATTCAGAATCGGTTTCAACTAGTTCAAGAATCGGTTTTGAGTGAATACCCACCCGAGAACTGGATTAATCAAACCGGTTTGGGAACCGGTTTTGTAAGCCCAACCCCAAAAGTCCAAAACCCAAAATGAACGCAGTTATCGAAGGTACAATATGTTCTCGTACATTTTCTTAAGTACTTATGTTATAATAGTTCAGCTCTATGGGGGTAAAAAGATTTCAAAATTAGATCAGTTGAGTTTTTTTTTTTTTTTTGGTAAAGATAAGAATATATTAAGCTTTGGACAAATATACAAGAAATCGGAGCCAAAAACTCACACTCTAGCTACGGGAAAACAGGGAGAGTGAGAGGGAGCCGAAACAAAAGATACAAAGGCAAAAAAGAACAAGCTAAACAACCCACGGCACTACAAACTACCACAAACCAGACCGCCGACCCTTAATCAAAAGGCGAAGAACGGAGAGGGTGTTAGGAAGATGTAGCCGGGTTAAACACGGAGGGATCGAAGCCCCAGCTTCTCTGGAGTCTTTTGTTTCTTGGAGTAGGCGGAGCATTATTAAACGTAAGAGCCTTGTCCTTCACAACCTTGATCAGGTGATTTTTCATAACTGGGATCACCAAGGAATCTCCCCGAAAAATGATGGAATTCCTCTTTTTCTAGATAAGGTGGCACATGGCCCCGAAAGAGAAACGTGCAATACTATGAAAGAAATCCTTTTCAGTTAGGAATTTTAACGCCCAAGACAGGTTATCCACCCACGTCCTATTCCTCCAAGGAAGATTACACCTGGAAGCCCAAAAATATGCAAAAGTTGCAGAGGTCTCACATTCAAAAAACAAGTGGTCAACGGAATCAGGAACGGAACTGCAGAAGGCACACACTGAAAACTTGATTCTTCCATGAGAAAGGAGTAAGGTTTGAGTTGGCAGCCGATTTTTAGTGATTAGCCACATATTAAATTGAAACCTAGGGGTAATCGCATTATCCCAAATAAAAGAAGCCCAAGGCACACTTTCCTTTTTAATCCTGATAGTATTCCAGGCGGAAGCAACCGAAAACGAACCTGATGGGTCATTGCGCCAAGTGAAGCGGTCATGGGTCGTGGAGCGATTGGGAATAGGGATGCCCCACATTGCGAGGAAGAGTCCGAGCGATCGACCTGCAGGGGAGGAGATCGGCCGCCACTACACAGCTTGGAAGGTCGAAACTGTCCATAAGATTCGGTGGTACAAACAAATGTAATGGTCCACAAGTTAGCCAATGGTCGTGCCATAGAGAAACTGAGTAGCCATGACCAATCTGCCAAAAGAAAGACGACCTGAAAAAACTTCGAATCTGCAGAATTTTTTTCCACACCCACGAACACATGGTGGGTTGGGATGAATTCCAAAAATTGTCATTCTTTAAGAAATACGAATGAACCCAACGACACCATAGAGATTCTTTATCGGTGAAGAGAAGCCAAATATATTTAAGCAATGAGGCTATATTGCAATCTTTCAGCTTACGAATACCTAAACCACCTTCCTCCTTAGGGAGACAAATATCATCCCAAGACACTTTGGCCCCGCCACGACCAAGTGAGGTGCCCTTCCACAAAAATGGTCTTAACAATTGTTCAATCCTATCAATGACAGAAGCAGGCAAAGAAAAAACACTTGCCCAAAAGGCCTGGATAGAATGCAACACTGACCTTATAAGTTGAACCCTTCCTATAAAGGATAAAAACCGATGGGCCCAAGATTGAATCCTTGCGGTGATACGATCAATCAGCATAATACAATCACCTTTCCCGAGTCTAGAAGAGATAATAGGAACCCCCAGGTAACGAACCGGTAGTGTACCTTCCTGGAAGCCAAATGCAAGCCTAATATTTTCTCTAATAGAAATGGAACCGCCCGAGAGAAACACTTCGCTCTTGTTTTTGTTCGGATTCAGCCCACTCCAAGATGAGAAAATGTCTAAACTTCTCTTAAGCACAGTAGCCAAGACCCAATCAGCTTGGCAAAAAAGAAAAACGCCATCGGCAAAAAATAGGTGAGAGAGCTTCACTTTCTTGCATCTCCAAAAGTATTTAAACTCCTTCACCGAAGATCGGGCATTTAAAATCCCTGAGAGCACCTCCATAACAAGCGTAAATAGATAGGGCGACAAGGGATCACCTTGGCGAAGACCATGACCATCAGAGAAAAAACCATGTAATTCACCATTAATAGATACAGAGAATTTAGGCGTTCTAACACAAACCATAATCAAGTGGATGATCCAATCAGGAAACCTGAAAGCCAAAAGCGTGAGTTCCAAGAAATCCCAATCGACAGTATTGTACACCTTTTGAAAATCGACTTTGATGGCACATTTTAGTAGATAAGGCTCTAAGTGGAAACTGGAAAACAATTTCTGAGTTAGGAGAATGTTATCTCTGATTCTTCTACCTTTAAAGAACGCGTTTTGGGACGAGCTAATCAAATCATTTAACACAACAGCCATTCGATTGGCAAGGATTTTTGTAATAACCTTATAAATGGTGTTACAACACGCAATAGGCCTATAATCCGTGACAGCAGAAGCATTCGGAACTTTGGGAATCAAAGTAAGGATAGTGTTGTTTACCTCTTTTAGAAGATATCCGGAGGAAAAGAAGTCCTTAACTGCTTCTAAGATGAGAGACCCGACTGTTTCCCAATTGGTTTTGAAAAATTCAACAGAGAAACCATCAGGACCCGGGGCTTTACCCCTTGCAAGAGAGAAGAGTGTTTCTTTTATCTCGACATCAGTAACCGGACAAGCGATAGAGCAGCATTGCGCATCCGAAAGTGGCTGGTGGATGAAGGTCTTCAACTCTTAAAGAGAAGGCTTAGAAAGACCCACCTGAGGTGAAAGCAGCTCAGAGAAATAGAATACAAACACTTGTGGCACAAGAAAAGGGTCTGTGATGATGGAGCTGGATGAAAGAACTTGGTGTTTCGATCACCCTCCTTTAGCCATTTCACCCGAGACTTTTGATAGTAAAATGATTCTTCTTGGAGACGGAGTTCAACAAAAGCACGGCGCTGAAATTTCTCAAGGTCTGCAAGAGAAGAATTAGTGGGATCAACTTGAAGACCAACTTGAGTGCTGTGAAGAGCTTCTCTAGCTTCCGCCGTTCTCACCGAGATGTTCGAGAAAGATTCTTTGTTGAGGGTCTTGAGGCGACCTTTTACAATCTTCAGTTTAGACACAAGGCGAAACATCGGTACTCCCCACACCGGGCTATCCCAAGCATGATTGATAATTGATGAGAAATCCGGGTGCTCTGACCAAAAGTCAAAGTATTTAAAAGGCTTTCTTCTTAGCACCGGGTCAAGAACTCTGACGATCATAGGAGAGTGATCGGAGATCCCCGGGTTAAGAAAATAAGTTTCAAAGAAGGAGAACTGCTAGTTCCATTTAGAGTTAATCAGAACCCGGTCAATCTTTCGCATCTTCCTTACAGCACCGGACGATGTAGACCAGGTAAAACGGAGGCCAACATAACGAAGATCCACCAAATCAGTCCGAGCTAAGCATAACCGAAACTCATCAAAATTAGAAATCCAAGAATTTGAACCCCTAACCCTATCCGAGGGGTCTCTTATGGCATTGAAATCACCAGCCACAAGCCAAGCTAAGTCCTGCAAGACTTCATTGTAATGGATAAGATCATCCCATAAGGGTCTACGTCGCACAAAAGTATGATCTCCATAGACTGCCGAAATGTAGCAACTCATGCTAGAGATGTTGAAAGTAAGGTAACCATGAACAGCTTGCGCATTAGAAGAGAGGGGATCAAAAGCAACAACATTGGGGTCCCACTCGACCCATATTCTACCTTGCGGAGAGTAGTCATAATTAGCCGTCCACTTCCATCCTCTTAATAAGGTCGAGGAGATGGAGTCAAACAAAGGTTTGGGGACGTGTGTCTCAAAAATGCCAATCAAGCACAAATTGTTCGAGTAAACAAGTTTCCTGACCTCAGCTCGTCTAATAGGACCGAGAATACCCCTAACATTTCAAAATCCAAAAAACATATTTACAATAGGGTAGGGAGAGAATCACCTCTTCTTAGAGGCCTTACGACCAGTAGAGGTCGCGTTGGTGTTCACCGAAGGGGGTGGGTCCGGTCGAAGAAGCAACAGTTGCTCCTGGAGACTTTCTGGCCTTACATTTGAGATCTGTGTCCAAGGAGAAGAATTGATGGAAAGTAAATCTTCATCGTCCAAAACAACATGTAAACTGGAACTACCAATTTCATCGGAGCACTAAGCAGTATCCGAGTGGGAAATTAGGTGTGACATTTTTACACGACCATCATGCACCTTGGAAGGGGCCTTCAAGAGACCTTTAGAAATCTACATAGGTGGAAGGAGTGGTGATTTAATTGGTGTCGAAGTCTTCAACTTCAACTTCAACTGCTACCTACCTTCACTAGGTCGAGCTAAACCGAAAGAATCCGCCTCTTTAGTTGCAGGCTGCTTTTTCTTCTTCCCTTTTACTTGTTGCCATCCCTCATCAACTGAAGATGAATTAGTCACAAAAGGAGTCGAGGTGAGAGGTAGGGCCACCTTGCGAGCAATAGCAGAGTCTGATTGAGGAGCATTATGTTCATCAACAAGGTCTACAATCATGTGCCGATTCGAAGTGGTCTCCCCTGCTGGGTAATGTCCAGCATCCGGCCTATTAATAAATAAGGGATTGTCTCGCGTACTGTCTTTAGTCTGTACACGTTGAGGGGGAATTGCATGACCTGGAGACAGAGTAGGAGGAGCAAGGGCCAAAGACACATATTGAGGGATCGGAGGTGTAATGATCAAGGGTTGTTGAACATTCTTTTCAATAGAACGCGCAGCAACTGGATTGCATTTATGGCCAAAAATGCCACACCATGCACAAGCCGTGGGTCTCCATTCATATTCTATATCAACCATGCATGATTCTCCATGATGAACCACCTCAATTGATTCACACGAAGGCTGCTTTGCTGTGATTTCTACACAGACTCTAGCATAGGCTAACATTTTCATATGTTCCGTCCTTTGGTCTACATAGAGCGGCCTCCTAATGGCGCTAGCAACTTTGCTAATTGCCTGAGAGGAAAAAAAAGCAGCAGGAAGATTTATAAGCTTTACCCACACAGGAACGGTTAGATGAGCATCCATCCTTAGCTCTAGGGCCGGCCTCTATTGTTGAAGAACGATAGGCACTTTTGAGACGGTAAAAGGCCCACCTTCTAATACCTTCCTCCAAAAATCATTGTCTGGAATGTGGAAAAAGAAAAATCCCTTTCCATTGGCCATAACTTCAACCAAGTTCACGCCCCAAGCTTTTTTGAAAGCAGCTTCAGTAACTTTGAAGGGAATTCTCCTCCCAATATAGTAGCCAACAAGACAATCTTGAAGTTTAGGATCGGCAGCTTGAAGATCTTCATCGATCATTTCAATAACCGGTTTATTATCAACATAAGTTGGAGGGCAGAACTCCAAATCGTATCCTTTGGTTGACACCCTAGCCACAGCCACACTCGCCCAAGTACGAAGATTGGAGCTCGTCGAGGTTGTTCTCTGAGGCCGTTTAGAACCCGACTTGCCTCTACTCCTACCCCTCGGCCCACCTTGAGCTTGGGTAGATCGAGCACGGGCAGAAGCATCATTCAAACCAGCAAGGGTCTGGGCGGTAACACCCCTATTCTCGTTCACGGGACCACCAGAAGGGGATCGACCATTATCGGGATGGGGAGGGCTACGAATTCCAGACCCTGGCCCCTCATTTTGGGCCGAAACCATTCCGGGAATCAAAGCAGCACAGAAATGAAAACGCAGAAACAGGGGCGGAAAAAACCCTAGCTAAAGCCGGCCATCGAACCCAAGGAGGAGCACGTACCAGGCCGAGCTTGAATGGGTTTTGAAGAAGCCTTCAAGGCGCCACAGATCCCCGAGAATCGGCCTCAACGAACGCTCAACACTTCAGGAATTAGTCACGCAAGAAATCGGATGAACAGTACAAGAGGGGAGTCTTTTTCTTTTTCAATCGGTTCCCTTAGATCAGTTGAGTTCGCATTTAATGATTCATATGTTTTATTATTTTCTTTGTTTATTATTATTTTCCTCTTGTTACTTGCTTATGTGTATTGTCAAAACGAGAAAGTTGCATACATCATCAAAAGCCATCAATTGAAGATTATAACTTTTGCTATTTTATCATCATCAGCTTTGTGGATCTTTAGTTTTTCGTCTAGTCAAAAAAATCATGTATTATTAATTACAAATGCTTAATATTTTAACACAAATTAAGATAATTATGTTATTTTCTCGTGTATTAATGTAAAATTTGAAGTCATATAGGATATTAGGCGGTTACAAAATATTTTCAAGTGGAAATAGGTTTGACTCTATAATTGGACCGGAAAAATGAAGTGATTCGGGTACAAGATTCAGTATAAACAAGAATGGATATGAGATCCAAAAAAGGGGAATTAATTTTAATAAAGTCGGGTAGAAGATCCAAGTCTAAAACTTATCTAATCTCGATCGGTCGCCCTTACTTTTCAGTATTATAGTCCCAGCCAAAGCAAGGACAAGAGGAGTTGGGTCCCACTCTTGGATGATTTTACGTACACGTGTCCACCTGATCGTCAATCATGCTTTCTACGTTTCTGAATTTCCTTGTATCTTTATTCTTTTGTTGGAAAAACTAGTATTATTGGATAAAAGAGTTCCTAAGCATGAGAGCCAACAGAGGGGCATCATAACAAGTATGTCCTATCCCATAGAGTTTGGGAGGGTGGGTTACCTAATTATGGGGGAGGCTATTCAAATGCTGGGCCTTAGTCACCAATTTACGGCTTGATTTACACTCCTACTCACATGAGAAAGATTGATCTTCTTGAGCCTGTCCGTATATTCACAGACCTCGACAATCAAAGGGTTTGCTTCGCCGAATCTAGATAGAGGCCTATCCCCTGACCAGAGCGCTTGAGGATGCGGTGGAGGCAATGCCACTTGTGTCGCTCCATATGGTGGAGGTGCTCGTCACCGTGGTAATATGGCCCAAGGGAGACGATCTGGGGGACCCAGGCCTAGTCCTCGCCATTCTTGAGGGAGCATGGGATATGGTAAAGGGAGAGATTTGCCCACGAGCCTGGCACGTTGTCCTAGCCACCTCGCATGAGCTTCTCTCCGATGGAGATGGTCCACTCGGACCTAGGAGGCCTCGGCTCATAGGTGGGGATTATTTTGCCCCCACAAGTTGATTTCTTGGGGAGTCGAGATTCCACAGTTTCTCGGAGCTTGAAAGTGATCACATGCCAAGCCAAGAGCTCTTGTTGTAAACAACAGACATTTCTTATGAAGAATTGGTCCGTGTTTCTCTGCCTTCGCCGTAAATGGGTTTTCATCCTTTGAATTGATGCTTTTTAAGCAAAAGTAAAAAAAAAGAAAATGCTACTTTAATAAGGGTTACGCTTTTTGGAACAGAGGAGAGATCCTTTCAGAGAAAATTAATTGATTACCGCGTGTCCAACTGGCCCTCTAACATTGAAAACTATGAAATTTTCTCATTTTTCCAAGATTGAGATGTTTTATATTTTTTATCAACATTAAGATTCAAAAGGAGCTTTGTATTATTCTGGGCACTATGAGGTCACGTCGCGTCATCATATTAATGAGCTGATAGCATGATGGACAACATGCCCCATGTTAGCCGTACAAGATACAATGATGGGACATATTTTGCATTACTTGAATGCGATGACATCATATAAGATGAATATCCTGATTATGTATCAATACATATGTTATTGTTTTAAAGAATCATGTTTTTATCCACCCCTTTGCTTTAATCACTTTTTTAAGGTGAGTTACAAAATAGACATTATCTGTATTTATAATTAATTAGTTTAGGTGTAGATTATGATTATAATTGGTAATCTAGCAAATCATGGCAACGAGGAAGGACAATATAGTCCTTTTCTGGAAATTGATAATTCAAGGATAGTATTTTCTTTTTCTTTTTTTGGAGGTGGGAGGGGGGCCGGCGCTTATAGTTTTGTGAGCACCTTTTCCCAATGTGCACTCATTCGGCTCAAGTATGCAAGGTTGATCAACCGTGCATTGTGCACTCATCAGGCTCAAGGATCCACAAAAGATCCAAGGTTGATCTACCGTGCACTCACTCATCAGGCTCAAGGATCCAAGGTTGATCTACCTTTTTACTTCTTTGTGCTCCTTTTCTTATTATCGTACTTTTACTCACTATATTTAATTATTTGTATCAAATTTTAATTTATCTTTTTTTTTAAAAAGGTCGCTTGAGTTGTCCTACAAGAGCCCTGATGTTGAATCTTTGACCCATCAGCTGTCTTTTCTCTCTCTAGTCATAGAGTAAATTCGCAGTTCTACCAGCCAAACTTATTGCGAATTTGCCACTACATAATTTCTTTCCTACTCCTCCCTAATCAAATTTTGACATAACCACCCTCTTTTGAAGTGCTAGTGCAAATATGTTTTCAATCCATGGGAAAGAACTTGTTAGATAAGACTTTTTTACAAATGATTAAGGCGTTTAGGGGAAAATGAGAGATTTCAAAAATACTTTCCGAAAAATAATTATTTATATTTCATGGGGGGAGGGGGGCCGGCGCTTATCGTTTTGTGAGCACCTTTTCCCAAGGTGCACTCATTCGGCTCAAGGATGCAAGGCTGATCAACCGTGCACTGTGCACTCGTCAGGCTAGAGTATTCACAAAGGATCCAAGGTTGATCTACCGTGCACTCACTCATCAGGCTCAAGGATCCAAAGTTGATCTACCTTTTTACTTTTTTGTGCTCCTTTTTTAATTGTTGTACTTTTACTCACTATATTCAATTATTTGTATCAAATTTTAATTTATCTTTAAAAAAAAAGAGGCCGCTTGAGTTGTCCTACGAGGGCCCTGATGTGACCCATCGGTTGTCTTTTCTCTCTTTAGTCATAGAGTAAATTCGCAACGTCCAAGGACGTTAAAGAAAAACACCGGTTATTGAAGTCCCCTCTCCGGGTCACAAAAGAGGAAGGATAAACTGCCGGGGGACCGGTAAAACCATTTATGGTAATATCCCCCGGGCCTAATCCCCACGATGTCGGTACTGACCACGGACGATACAGGGAAATGATGGCAGCTGGTTTTACCGGTTTTAGTCATAGAGTAAATTTGCAGTTCTACTAGCCAACTTATTGCGAATTTGCCACTACATAATTTCTTACCTCCTCCTCCTTAATCAAATTCTGACATAACCACCCTCTTTTGAAGTGCTAATGCAAATATGTTTTCAATCCATGGGAAAGAACTTGTTAGATAAGACTTTTTTACAAATGATTAAGGCGTTTCGAGGAAAACGAGAGATTTCAAAACTACTTTCCGAAAAATAATTATTTATATTTTTAAAAAAATTAGTCAACATAAAATATTTTCTGGATCAACAGTCAAAACTTGGAATAAATAAAGAACATAATGTTTTTTTCTAGATCAACGGGACAATTGTATGAACTTGAAATCTTAGAATAAACAAAGACCAAAAAGTCTTTTCCTAGATCAACGGAGCAGCTATCCGAACTTGAAATTTTGGAGTAAACAAAGACTAGGAAGTCTTTTTCTAGATTAATTCATATGATAGTTCACGAAAGCCTAATAACGGGACCACTGTCATAATTGAAATCTTGAAATAAACAAAGACCAGAAAGCCTTTGTGTAGATCAATTCGTATTCTTTTTGTAAAGAATTCCAATTAATTGGAATAAACAAACAACAAAAAAGTTTTTTTTTTAGATCAATTCATACTATGTCCATAAAGTATAACCAATTAATCAGTCTCATTTATATATTTTTCTTTTTTTCCTGATGCTAAAACACAAATCGCTTTGCTGTTCGTTAATAATTGTTCACCCATCATACAAACTAGCAACCATGGATTTATTTAATATGCGAGCACTCTTTAAGGCATAATAACGGTCGAGCATGGAAATTAGTTACAAATGAAAAAAAAAAAATGAAGAGTTCATAAAAATTTGAACATTACAAGATCCAACGGTTTAAAATGTTAGAACAAACCGTTACCCTCTTTAATTTTTTATCCCCGATATTATCTCTCATAAGATAAACATGTTTGGCAAAAGAAATTAGTTAAAAATGCGAGAAGTCTTTATCTTTTTATACTTCAACTCTATTATTACTAGTCCGAAAATTCAATCAGAGCATTTAGCTTAATTGTCCCAAAGAGTTAGTTGAAATTAATTGTCTTCAGATCTCACATAGAAATTTCAACATATGCATGAAGTGGTTCAATAAATAGTCTGTACTCATGGTGGTTCAAGTGAGCTTAGTAATGCGACTATAGAGCTTTTCTAAATCAATGGTTAAAACTTAGAATCTTGGAATAAACGAAGATCGATTATTTTTTTCTCGATCAGTTCATACGGTGGTCCACAAAAGCCTAATAACAGGACCGCTGTTAGAACGGAAACCTTAAAATAAACAAACACCAGAAAGCCTTTGTATAGATCAATTCATATTCTTTTTACAAAGAATTCCAGTTAATCAGTCCTAGGAATCTTGGAATAAACAAACAACAAAAAATATTTTCTTTTAGATCAATTCATACTATGTCCATAGAGAATAACCAATTAATCAGTCTCATTTATATTTTTTTTTCGTTTTTCTTGATGCTAAAAGACAAATTGCTTTGCTATTCGTTATTAATTGTTCACCCATCATACAAACTAGCAACCATAGATTTATTTAATATGCGAGCACTCTCTTAGGCGTAATAATGGTTGAGTATGGAAATTAGTCACAAAAGAAATGTAAATAAAGAATTCAAAAAAATTTGAACATTACAAGATCTACTGACTTAAAATGTTAGAACAAACCATTACCCTCTTTAATTTTTTCTCCCCGATATCATTTATCTTAAGATAAACATGGGCAAAAGAAATTAGTTAAAAATGTGAGAAGTCTTAACCTTTTTATCCTTCAACTCTATTATTACTCCTCCGAAAATTGAATTATAGCATTTAGTTTAATTTTACCATAAGAATCGATTGAGATTAATTGTCTTCGGATCTCACACAGAAATTTCAATATATGTGCGAGATGGCTCAATATATAGTTTGTCCACGTGGTGATTCATGTGACCTTAGTAATGTGAGCGGAGAGTTTTTTGAGATCCATGGTCAAAACTTGAAATCTTGGACCAAACAAAGACCACAAAGTTATTTTAGATCAGTTCATATAGTGGTTCACGAAAGCCTAATAGGACCACCATCAAAACTTGAAATCTTGAATTAAATGAAGACCATGAAGTCTTTTTCTTAATCAATTCATATTCTTTTCATGAAGAATTCCAATTAATCAATTCTAGGAATCTTGGAATACACAAAGACTAGAAAGTATTGTTATAGATCAACTCCTAGTCTATTCATAAAGAATAACCAATTAATCAATCTCACTTATATTTCTTTTTTCTTTTTTCTTTATGCTAAAAGAAAAATTGCTTAGCTGCTCGTTATAATTGTTAATCCATTATAAAAATACAAACTAGCAACCTTAAGTTATTTAATATGCAAGCACTCTCTTAGGCGTAATAGCACCCGAGTATGGAAATTAGTCACAAATGAAATTTAAATAAAGAGTTCATAAAAATTTAAACGTTACAAGATCCAACGGTTTAATATGTTTAGAATGTACATTAGATTGGAAGCACCCTAATTCCTTTGCCTCGGAGAAGACAAAGTAGTAGCAGCAGCAACAATTTCTGGGTTTATAATACTTTTCCTATTCCCAATACTAGAGCTTGCTCTTTGTTCTGGAGACTCGGCACCGGGACATAGTGACTCTGTTTCTTTCCGGAGCAGCGACACCTAGGCTAGAGCTTCTCCTTCAACCAATGCATCATCATCAGCTGCATACTCCCACAATCTGGCTAAATTAAAAGTAACGGAAATGATAGACAAAATGACACCACAAAAAACAAGAACCAGCTAAAAATTATCCATGTGAAAACTGGCCCAATACGATTAATCTCTCTATATAGGCTTCTGCAGGGTAAAAATAAACTAAGACAAGAGGACGCATAATATGAGCTTTTTCGTGCTACATTTCTCGGAGGACGAGACTAACCCAGAACTATTGCTGCAAGCCTTACGCATGTAGAAGGACGTGTTGAGTTTCTAACATAAGGCCCACTACCGCTCGTGGGCCTGGAAGTATCAAGCACAAATATTTCACACACAATCAATTGACCTGACTTACAAACTTTTTCAGGACTCCTTCCGGGGAGAGGCCCCTAGAACTAGTAACATACCTTCCCGGAATTCATTGTCCATTACCAACTGGTCTAAAAGTTTAAATTATTAGATAAACGTGAATGAGTGATTTATTATTTAAATATTCTAACACTTCCTCTCAAACTTAATCTAGTCTTTTTACTTAGTACTAAGTGTGAAAATTTAATTGTGATGGAAATCTTTCTTTTACGCTATGTGGGAAAATGAAAAAAAATATATAGAAAAAAAATGGAAGAAAACTAGGTCAACTAAAGTACTAATAATAGGAAAGATAAATAGAAATTTGTTAACATCTAATAAATATCCCACTTCAGTAAAACTAAGCAAGATATTCATAGAAACAGAATGAACGCAAAGTAAATAAAGAGGGAAAAGCCCTAATCTCAAAAAGAAAGAAATCCAATGGACAACAATTGTTAGCTCACCATGTATATTTAAATGGCTGATTTAATTTATGAAAAATTGATTCATAAAAATACATCAAAAAATAATAATAAAAGGGAATTATGTCCTCAACTCATAAAAGGAAATAAATAACTGAAATCCAACGTGATATTTTTAAATATTTTTATTGGGTGCATCATTTGTGTATTAATTAACTATTTAAAACACGTAATGAGTATCCAAATTTCATACTTAACCGCATTTCTTTTTCTTAAAATAGTTTATTAGTTTTATTAGTTTATTCATCAAATATTGACAGATTTTATTTAGTGAGATTTGTGTTTTCTGATACATATGTTTTAAATTATTTATTTTTCTCCATCTTCCATTTTTTTCATTTTCATGGAAATCTTGGGTAAAAAAAGGATTTCCTCTTCTCCATTGCACATGCTAATGAAAGATATAACCAAGTATTAATGGCGGTTACAAATTGAAGTTTAGATACGTATTGTGTAATGATTAAAAGTTTAGTGCAAAAGTTGTACTACTCCTAAAGTTTGGGGGGCTTCAACATGTTAAATAACAGGAGTGTTCAATTTTCGATTGAAATGAAAAACTTTTTCACTAAATAACATCAAGAATTCAATACCCTACGCATAGATAACAAAAGTGTGGTGTAGATAACAAATGTCACGGTAAATTATTTTGATCCTCATGAACTTTTAATTGGTTAAAGCAAAAAAGTTTAGAAAAAACAGACCATATAATGATAAAGTTTCCTAACGGATTTATGACAACAAATAAATAAATAAATATGTGGGATCACATATGGTTTGTTATGACATTTTAGAAAATATTTTTTACAATTTATAGACACGAGTGGAGAGGTTGACGAGTGTAAACTTACAGAAGACCTTGCAATTCTCATAAACCAATTAAATTTCAGCACTTGACCCTTGCAAGTCAATGAGACCTAGAGTAATCAACACGCGAGTGATGGGATTGAATGGGTGATCTCCGGTTTCTAAATTGGAAATACCTTCAGCCCCAATTGACATTGCCAACCTTTTCAAAGAGTTAAACCAACAATATTGTGTGAAGATTAGCTTTGGGAGGATATTGCCATAGGATATAACCTAGGAATTGAACTACTATACGGGCCCAAAAGAAAGATGAGATGATTAGATGATTGTATCAAAATCCGATATTAGATTATGACATAAGTTAAATTTATTGAGAATTGTTGTAGCCAGCTAGCCACCATTACAACAGCATCACTGCAACCATGATCTGATAAGCTGAACCTGAATTAATGAAATAATAACATTAAACAATTTCATATGGTTTGGGGACTCACCTAAACATTTATCAAAATTCTAGGGATTACATTGGATAAATACAAAGTTCAAGGATCATATAGAATAAATTAAAGTTCAATAATTACATTGTACATTGGATCAAAATTCAAGGACCATTTGTGTCATTTTTCCTAGAACAAATCTAGCAACATTCATAGATCTAAAATGAGCAAATCGCAAAGAAGAATGCCTCAGCTTGACCACAAGAGAAACTATAGGCAAACCCACATATCCCATACTTGAAGAGACATTGTGGAATGATGAGGCAAAACCGGGAAGAGAGAACCTTAATTAGCAATGATGGGAACTTTCAAATATTGATGTGCACCGAGAAAAAAGTAATGTGCAAGGAAAATAAATGTAAATAGATATCAAGATTCAAATCTTGTATTCATAGACCGGTTTGTATGGGTTAGCATGACGAAAACATTTTTAATTTTCATGTTCATTAATAATGAAATCAGAAGAAAAATTTCCGCTGCTCTCATTTTTCAATAGGAATGAAAATTGCACCAAAACATATTGGTGTTTTGTTATTATTTTTTTCTTTAGAAGCCAAAAATACATATGATGAGATTGAGAAAATAATTCACAAGTAACATTTGGGCAAAACAGTCTTTCTCAGTGAACTTTCTGTAAAGGCGTTGGGCTTCGTCGTTTGAGAATCTCACAGAAACCTCTTGAAGTTCTCTTTCTTCTCCTAAAATCCGAAAGGAGTAGGCAAATTCGAATTAAATTCCACCTCTGATTTCATTTTTACCCCCCATTCTATCTTGGTAATTTGGTTTTACGGGAATCACCTCGGAGAGCTCAATTAGCATTTGGAAGGGACGAAGGTTATGATCGCAAGCATATCAACGGTAGTTGTGTGGCAGTGGCAGAGTTGAGAATCAAACGGGGATCCCGCTTGCTCTTATGCACTTTGTAGTTCGTGCCCACCAAGTGTTTGAAAAGTTGCCGATGACAGGTCGGGTGGATTTTGCGCTCATTACGTAGAACCCCCTACTGTTGACGATGAGTCGATATGTTGCCTTTTTTCTTATTGGGGCATACTTTGTGTACAAGTTTTCAGCTTGAGGATCTTGACTCCCGATGGAAGTTAGTCTTTGATAGTTCCTTGTACGGTAAAAACGCCACATAGTTTTTTTTTTTTTTGTCAAAACGCTAGAACTATTTTAGTCATTCACAGCAGTACACTACATAAATGTTGATGACAGAGTCTAGGCATAATAAATCCCAAAGGTGTTGGGGCAGCTTAGATAGCCAATTACATGGAAGTATCCCTTTTAGGAGGGCTTTAGTAGTCTAATCTGCAACTTGGTTGTCTTCTTGTGGACAATAGGCTAAGGACACGCTTTTTAATTGAGCCAATAAGTCATTGCAATCCTCAAAAAAACTCTTTGGGGCCCTTGGGCTTTGGCTTGGTTCAGTGAAGAATCTAACAACAGATTCATTATCTATCAAAACGCCGCATAGTTGATTAGGTGCTTCCTGTGTGTGCAGCCCAAAGAATAATTAATCTTCAATGGACAAGAATGTGGGGTCCTCTTTGCCAGAAGATATCCTCGACTGGTTGTTTGCTTATTCTAAAACCACAAGTCTAGCGGATGCCTTAGAAGTTCTTGCGAAAATATCAAGAAATGCAGATGGGCGTGCGGATCTTGCTTCAAGGAGTGTCCTTGCTTTGATACTTGATCTAATTCAAGGACACTTCAAATATTTAAATTCTGAAATTCTGGTACCATCACCGAAGCTTCTGAGGAACCTATGTGCTTGGAGAAGTTGTAAATCAGGATACTTTCATCGAGAAGAATGGAGTTGGAATCACTTTGACCATCTTGAGGGCTCTGATGCACACCTTTGCCTCAGATTGCGGAGCCGTCAGGATAGCCGTGCACACTTTAGCAAATGTCTCATTGGCTGGAACAAACTATTTGCGTTCAATTCTTTCCGAATGAATTTCTCATTCCTGCAAGAATTTGGAGCCAAGACATAGTCGATCCTTTGTGTATGATACTATATACCTGTCAAGACAGGAACCTGTTAGTGTGGCAAAGCTGTGTTGAGATCCTCGTTTGTCTTTGGTGTCAGAAATTGCTCGGACTGCTTCAATAGGTACATTCCATTTTTGCTTGCTTCTCTTTAAGCCAATTTCTCAAGTTCTTTTCCTCCCACTTTGATTGAACCTAATTGTGTTCTTGTCTTCATCACATAATGTTATATTCTCTTGTTTGACTATTGGATTTTGAGAAGAATGGTTTACATTGCTTCTCTCAGTCATCTGCTTAGAAGAAGCACATTTACCTACTTTATTTGCCGAACTAGCTGTTGCTCCTGCTGATGACTGCAAAGATGTACAGTTGGGCTGTGATGAGTTTTCACCTGATCAAGCGTTTCTCATTAGCATCCTGTGGGAGAATAAATATCGTCACTATCTCTAACAAGTTTACATTATACATTCTTGGATTATTCAGAAAAGCTAGCGGGCTTGTTGATTTTTCCAGGGTAGGGCAAGTTAAGTCTTCCTACGGGGTCCTCTCGTATCAATGTCCTTGGTTACACACTCACCACGCTAAGAGATAATTTGCACACAGTATGGTGGATGAGGACCCAAGGAAAACACACAAGACACAACAGGCGCACTTCTCTCCTCGTGTCTTTTGGATTCGCTTCTGAATTTGCTCCACGAACTTGAGCCTCCCACAATTATCAGAAAATCCATTAATCAGGGTCAGCACCAAGGCAGTGCAGATTCTAAACAACTAAAACAGTACCCTTACGAGGGGTTTCGCAGAGACATTGTTGCAGTCATCAGCAACTGTTTGTACTGAGGGGGAGCATGCAAGATGAGTTCAGATGCAAGGATGGCGTTACTCTACTTATGCAGCAGTGCGTTGCGGATGAAGATAACCCATTCTTGAGAGAATGGGGTATTTGGACAATCAGAAACTTGTTTGAGGGAAATACCGAAAACCAACAAGCAGTTGCTGAATTGGAGCTCTGGGGAACTGTTAATACACCGGAGATTGCAGAGCTTGGTCTTCGAGTGGAGTTGGATCAGAAGACTGGAAGACCAAAGCTCGTAAATTTTGCATGAAAATTGTCAGATGTCTATTAGTTTACTTGATAAGCATACCCTTTCCGGTAGTTTCTTAAATTTTATCATGATGTGTTTCTCTGATGTTTTAATCAACGGAAATTTTTTACATGGCATCCTGGTGGCAATTTTGGCCCGTAGACATTGAGGGAAAAGCGAGATTAAAGAAATTTTGATAAATTAGCATGTTCTTATGATGTTTGCTTTAATTTTCGAGACTACAAGCGGCGATAATATTGAGTTTTTCTCGTTTTCCTTGTCTGTGATAAAAATCTACTCTTATGGAAATAAAGGACCTTCAAATCCTAGAGAAGTACGCCAGTGTTTTGAAGAAAAAAAGGGTACGCATAGGGAAGTGGTCAACTAAGAGAGGATTATGGCGATTGCCATTAGGATGTGATGAGCAGTTTCTTTCATCGGCAGTTGGTAGCTATAAAGAACATTAGTTTTCATAGTTATAGAAACTCAATGCCTTGCTTCTTCTTGCTAATTTCTCGAACTTTATACTTGCACTGTTTTGTTGTTCGGCGTTCCTTAAATGGTGAAATCTGGTTCATCTTGATTTTCTGATGGCATTGATGCTCTTAACAATGACTTCAACAAATATATGGTTGATGAAAAATCTTTCTTTCCTTTTTTTTTTTGGGTGGGGGATGGGGGGAGGGGAAGAGAGGAACTTAGGATGATTCCACTGGAACAAAGTTTATTTGGGCGCATTTGAAGTCTTCGCCTCTTGAGTCAGATTGGGAGTAGGACGAGGATGTTTACTTGAGATTCAGGAAGCATGCAATACGTGTTTTGAGGTACCGGTGCCATTCTACTTGAGTCCTCCCTCTTTGTACATTTTAATCTACTTACTTTCTTCACTTTGTGCATCCACTCGTATACTCAATCAATCGATCGCTGTCTTCAACTTTCAAGTATTTTGTCATACTCGAACTTGGTATTTTGGCATCCAATATTTGTCATGCTAATTGGCATGTAATACTATTGTGGTCAACATATTTTCACATCATACATTTGCTTGTGCAACTAGGACTCGAGGTAAGATGGTTCAATCATCCATTCTGAAAAGGATTGTTCCATCCTGGAAAGAATAGTAGAGCCCGAGAAGATTTACAACAGTAATTGCTAAAAGCAAACTAGGGATCTGACCTATACAGATTTCTATCTTGCCCGGCAATGAAATGTCTAATTTAGGAGGACTTCTGAGATTTCTCCTAAAGAGAAGGGGTTTTGTTGCAATAACTTTTTACATGTAATCTCATCGTGGTTCATCTTCTTGTGATGATTTTAGCAACAGTTATATAGCTTTCTTTATTACAACCCAATTTAAGTCGAAAAGGAATAACATTGCACCTGATCGTGTTTGACTACTTGCCTATAGCTTCTCTATCTTGTTATGTATTTCATCTAAAATTAAACGATTGAAAATTCAATTTATCCTGAAAATTATGAATGTAACTTCCTAAATTGTAAGATCACAGACTAAATGAAATTCAATTAAAATTATTGTTGAGACTAAACAACCTATCCGACAACCATATTTTCAAACCATTTTTTATCTTTCATCTTTTATTTCTTTCCGTTTATATTTATTTATTTATTAATAGTTATTTCTTTTTCTTTCCCTTTCTCAGTCCATCGTCTCTGACGCAACAACCTCTCAACTCTCTTTCTGCTTTCCTTTAGTCTTCTTCTATGTCTAAACATTCAGCACTCACTGATCAATCACACGAGAAACTTCATTGATACAGGTTCTACACCTTAATCGGTAGACCATACCTGAACTAGGCTTAGAGAACAACGCGCCCCGGTACTGCAATAAGAACAGCGCAACACAAACATGCTTTCCTCCATTATCATAGACCTCCGGCCACCACGGAACTCCCACCACAATTGCAGATGACCACGCAAACACACCCTAGTATATGGAACTCAGACAGAAAAAGAAACGACACAGCGAGAGAGAATATTGGGACAAAGCATAGTGACCAAGAGAAACATACTGAAGATGAGAATCAAAACACCAATTCAATGACAAATGAATATCATATTCCAAGAAAAGACGACCCATAAATGAGGCTTTAGTGAGTCAAGAACAGGTTGGATTGAGGTAGCGTGACTTTCGATTCAATGGTTGAATAGAAGCACATCCTGATTTATTTAGTTCGAGCATTTCATCAAACGAGTGATATGCATTTCGATCAATGAACCTGTACACATATAAAGCGATGATTCAATTTCAGAAAATCACAACAACATCAGCTCACATTAAACACTTCAAAAGAGCTCAAAAGAGCTTCAGTCGCAAACTCTTTTCTTACAAATATCAAATAGAGCTCCAGGCCTCTGTTTCATTCATACGCGACAGAAACAGAGCGAACGGATTTTACATTGGTTAATTGAATTTCTAGCCTCGGCTGGTGTGCAGATCGGATAATGGAGGTCCTAGACGTGTTGGTAATGAAGATGAAACTTCCCGGCCAGAAAACAGGGCAGAAAAGAGGAGTTTTGGCGCCGTGGTGGGAGCGATGGAGATCGACAGCCACGGCAGATTTATGGCAATTGAGAACGACGAAGAAGACCTGTGACTGAGAGAAATCAGTGATAATGTTTTATTAGCTAGCTCTCGGCTCCTCGCAAATCATGCTCTGTTTTCAGGTACACGTGTAATTAAATTTCAGAGAATTGTATTACACGTGCAATTAAAATCAAAGTACAACTTTTTGGTGAAAAATTCGGGGGCAGACAACAATTCGTGGCTAATTCGGAGATCGACAGCAAATAATTTTTCAGAATCACTCGTCCGAGTAAGCACTCAACGGTCACAACAGTCACAAAGCCCTAATATTTCCTATAATGAAACTCCCGCATCTCACTGATGATCCGCTCAGAATTCTCATCTTCTTCAAGCAATTCCTAATATTTCCTAATTTGGATTCGCACTAGCTTTCTTCTTCCCCTCCCTCTCACCCCTTCTTCGTCGCGCTCTCTCTCTCTCTCTCTCCCCCTCTCTCTCTCTCTCTCTCTGTGGCAAAACCCACGATCATCGTCTCTTCGTCTGTTCATCTCTTCAGCACTTGGCGATAATGGGGTATCAAAGTTTTCCAGCAGCGACGGTCTACTTTCGGTCTGCAAACCGTCTTTCAAAGGGGGAGAGAAAGATGAAGCTGGATTTCTCATCTCTCAATCTCTTGGCAGACGTAGCTTCTTTGATCTCCCAGGGAAAGCTAAGTCTCGGGCCTTCCATCTTTGATCGCGATGGTGAGAAGAAGGTCACCCTCGTGACCACCACCACTTTTGGGCCAATCGGTGTCGGATGGATCGTTCGGAAGAAGAGATCCCCGCGAGCGCGAAGGCCGACATTCCACGCCCAGGCGTCAAGTTCTGACCCATTTGTCGTTGTCCAAAACAACGAGCAAGAGCCTTCGAGAGCTGTCGCTGAGAACCACAAGAAGAGGTCGCGTACATTTGCTTCCTCCGAAACCCAAGAATGGGGAAGAGTTTCCAAGAAACCCAAGAAAACTCCCAAGACGGGTCTCGCGGCTCTAATCGGACCAAGCAAATTGCCGACGAAGTACATGGACAAAATTCAGGAGATGCAAGGTCGGGATATGACGCTCGTGGTGGAGAAGACTCTTACTGCCACGGACATGAGCCGAGGCCAAAGTAGGCTCTCTATACCCAACAACCAGATAAGGCAAGGTTTCCTGAGCGAAGAAGAGATCCGAATCCTAGATAGGAAGGAGGGCATTAAGGTTTCCCTCATTGAGCCGTGCCTCGAAGTTTCTCACGGCTTGCAACTCAAGAGGTGGAATTACAAGAGCAAAAATTTTTCTTACATGCTGACAGAGAGGTGGAATGGGATTGCCCATCCTTACACACGGAATGAACTCATGAAGGATGTCATCATTCAGCTTTGGTCCTTCAGGGTGGACGGCAACCTTTGGTTTTGCCTCAAGAAAGTTGCAGACCAACAAGGCAATGGAAAGGATGGCTGTGATCTTCCTCCTATTTTATGAAGAAGAATTTCTTGATATTTCTCTAAGTTCTTACGGTACATAACTAGATAGCTTCACATTTTTCTACTTTTTTTTCATAATATTGGCATCTAGGTAATTTCATTTTTTTCCTATTATTTCGGGATTGTTTTTGGCGTCTCAATGAAGTTAGGAAGTTATAGGAGTTGGGATAGTCCTCATAGATCAACTATGGTTGATCGTGATCTTTTCATGGAATTTTTTGTTGTTCTCGAGTTTTTCCTTTTCTGTAGTTTTGGTTGGATTTTGAATTTGATATTTTCAAATGGAAAGTGTATATAGAGTGTTGGCTATAGACACTAAAGTGTCAATTTTTCCATATTGAGATCTTTTGAAAATCTTGACTATTTTTCATATGCTAGTGGATGCCTCGCTAAAGAAACGTGCACGGTAAAGAACTCAAAAGTTGTAAAAATGACGACATAGCGAGTCAATAGGTAAAAGGGGTAATTTTGGGCAATCACAAGTTCGATTGACACCCACCAATAATATGTGCAAGAAAAAGATTGAAATCTAACAAACCAAGTTTTAGAACTCTTAACCAGCAAATTGAAAAAGTCCATTTGGAATAATACATCAAAGTCCATTTGGAATAATACATCCACTCATCAAGGGACTCATAAAAATGCACCAACCAGAACAAACAATACATTATCAAACACTCTTAAATTATGAAGGTATTAACTTGCCTTAAACCAAACCATCCAAACGATATACATGAAATGTAGCATCAACATGCCACTCTTTCCTATGGAATATGGCCAAAGATGCCACCGTCAATGTGGTAATACATGACACAAACTGCCATGAGCTTCTTGAAGGATATAAAGTCATTGTATAAATCTGTAAGTACTTAATGATCAAATTAGCTAACTGAGCTCAAAGGAGTAACAAAAATTCTGACTATATATAGGCCACGAAATGCCATGTCAACTATAAATTAAAACCCTTTAAAAGTACCTAGGATTTTCCACAGGTATACTTGTCTAAATATTTATTTATGGAGAGTACGCCAGAAGCTGTCTTCAAGCTTACGAACATGGAATGCATCCAGAAATGGGAAGTCAGTAATTCATGAGAGATGAACCACTAGAACACACATTAGAATTGTCTAAAATCCTTTGCCTAGGAGAAGACAAAGTAGTAGCCGCAGCATCAAGTCACAGGTTTAGAACGCTTTTCCTTCCCTGAGTATTCAAGCTTGTTCTTTCTGGGGGAACCTCGGCAATGGGTCTCAGTAACTCTGCTTCTTTCTGGTGTAGCAACACCACAGCTTGAGCTTTTGCAACAATAGATGCATCATCATCTCCTACAGGAAATATCACCTTTACTGCTCCCACAATTTGCCAAAGAAGAAGTTAATAAGTAAATCAACATTTAGACAGCAACATAGATGAACAAAACAAGTATGCCCGAAACAAAGGGCAACAATGCCTGGAACAAATGCTTAATAGAAACATTATAGGGAGGCATTCTATTTCAGGATAGTAGCCTGAGATCTCAATATCTCCAAATTTTCCAAAGTAGATATCCCTCTCCTCAAGACTCTCCGCTGATGGCTTCAACTCTGTTAATAATTTTTGTTATCATTGCCAGAAATTACCCAACTTGCTCAACTACTTCTAACTTTAAGTAACTCTTCAGTATGTATCAAACCTGCGCTAGGAACTATCTTTAGAGGCCTTGGCTGGTTGATTAGTCAAGCTTGCAGGAGGATCAACATGACGTAGAGCCTCTTTACCACCTTGGAAGCCCTATCTCCAACATCAAAACATAGATGCATCTAAAAAACTAAAACAATATCGATTTCAACTTTTATCCATAAAGAAAAATGAATAAGCAATGCAGAAGACACACTACTCTCGTTTCTAAGTGAGACCACCACATAGGAAGGCCCCTCTGTATCCTTGATCGTGAAATAAATCTAGCAACCTAGCATTCCCTATTTAGCATACTACAAGAGCTGTAAAAACCGGAATGCTCCATGTTGAGACATTTGATCGAACAGTCCAATTGCAAGCCCTTGGTCCAAGGCATTGTTTCAGACCCATCAACTTGTTTCCTTGTCCTTTTCGTTTCCAACCAACTCCCAAACGACATGAACAAAACACGAGGTACTTCAAAAGACCGACTAAATCCGATTTTCTGCTTCAAAAGGGCAAAAGCATTCCTCACGAAAACACCAAGAAAGAAAACCCATTAAGAAAAAAGGAAGTCACCCGAGGGCAGTGGCATTGCCAATACAAATGAAGAAGAAATAACAGAGAACCAACTGCTTCGCGTCTCTCTCTCTGTGAGGTTAACCTGCGTGCGTGTGAGTATCTGATGAAGTGAAAGAGGGGAGAGACTCAAGAGGAAGCGGGAAGGCGGGATGTGCGAGCGAGACTTCCATGTTTGGAAGTCTTTTGGAGGTAAATTCGGGCTTGTCGATGTGCCCACTCTTCTCTACCTTTTCTTCACACGCTCCTGGTCACCGGGAACGGTGGGCCCGATGGAGTGGAAATATTTTCTTCATGTTTTCCTCCCCTATGCTTTCTCTAATTCTTTCAGAACGAGGATTTTGACGATCTCTGCCAATTTGCTTTATCCCCCAACACGTAGTATATTGGGTTAACGGAGGCCCAAAAGAAGTGAGACAACAACGAACATGTCAAAATAAAAAATAACAATAATAACAAGAAAGTTCGATTTTTCTTTGAATTGCTCCTTTTACTAAAAGCCAAAATTTCTTTCACTAAATAACCTATAGGCCATCAATACCTACTTAATTTGCTGGGTAGATTCCACCCCCAAAAAAAAATTGGTTAGGGCCGATATTATTGTCTTAATAACAAAAATGTTATGAAAAAAAGTTTTAATTAAAATTTAGAACAAATTATGTCCATCAGTATCCCATCCACTAGGTAATGACATGTGATTGTGGAATAAAATCAGGTTCTCACGGTATGGGAGTTGATGAACTTGCCTTGCCCATCCAACAGTTGGCAGCGCTTGATTCTTAGGACGATGCTGACCAGATGGCACCTCCCCGGAATTGCCAATGTATTGAGAAGCTCCCTTAGCTTGGAAGTGCTAGATATACACATCATCCCAGGCGAAGTGCCTTCCATTGATGTAAGTATATTTATCCCCATCTAATGCTGTCCTCTACATGCTATTCTTGGGGTGTGCAAAATTTTGTGTAACTGTCTGTTCTGATTTTCTAGGCCCAAGAAGCATGGCTGCATTTGTACAAGATTTGCGAGGGGAACTACTGGGATTTACAAGATCGCTCTTTTGGATGTCTTGCAATTTGCCTCAGAATTGTCAAAGTGTCCGGTGACATAAAGAAAGATCATGTGATTCAATTAGTGCAGTTTTTACTTCGTGAGGCATTAGTTTTGCAGAAGCTTGTCGTCTCTACAGGGCCGAACGATTCTTCCTTTTCAGTCAAGGAGTCGAAGGCAAGTTGTTGAGTTTTCCCAGAGGTTCTCCTCAAGCTGTAGTTGTGTTTTCTAATGCATGACGTTCTTTCCCTAAATCCTAAGTTTTAATCCGGGGTTAATAAGAAGTGGCACCTACCGCAGGGTTGATTGTGTTACAGTCCTGATTGACCAGATTTTGTGATTGTGAAGCATACCTGATCAAGATTTCTCAAGTGTCAACTTTTTGGGTTTCGCTGTTCTTCCTTCTGATTTCTTTTTCTCTCCGGCAACGGGTTTTACCTTTTGAAAATGCATTGACATCATCGGGATAGCCTGAAGAGGAGGCTGCTTGTAGAAACTGTTTCTCTGTCAATATATGCTTGGCAGGCCAATTTGTTTTTGAAGCGGGGGATTTTGGAGCGACCTCTTTTGACACTGTAGCTATATTCAATATCTTCAGCTCACTCACAAAAACATGAATGTAAATAAATTTCGTCCAATATATTACATTTACATCCAATATCTCTCTGTCCGTGGAAAATAAATTTCATTGATGTTCTCCGTTTTTTGTTTTGTTTTAATCTCGTTATTCTTTGTGTTAAATTATGCATTTCATGAAGTACAAAGGTTGCACTGCCAAAGAGAAAAGTACAGAGGGTGAAAGAAACGCCCAAAGTGAAAATGCGCATCGTGGCATTCGAAGAGTCGTAATCACTTGCAGATAACATTGTCGTGCGATCACGAGGCCTAAAGTCAAGCAATTGTAGCTTCATTTGTAATCGCATATTGAACATTAACTGCTTGGAAGTAGATAAGACGTGCAGAATATAAAAGTTAATGTGTGAATAAGGGAACCATGTCATAAACTCAAATCTATGTATTTTCTCACTTCCAGTTTATCAATATATTTTCGTTTTCAGCACCTGCATTTCCTTTCCCTTTAGATTCAATTGCTCTTGACCCTTGTTACGCAATTCAATGTACCATCCGAAATAATCACTAAACCAGATTCACAAACACCCGAAGGTTAACCATTGGCGAAAGGTATTCTACTAATATGGTCGTTCGTTAGATGGGAAATTGATGGTGTACGATGCAATAGATTCGATCCAATTAACTCATGTGAGTGACCGAGATTTTTTTTTTTTTTGTCGGTTGTGAGTGACCGAGATGAAAACGCATTCTTTTGATTACTGACCGCATCTGTCGTCGGCGACAGGATTCTTAGCGAGGAAGTAGAGTAAGGATTGTGAACAGGACGATGTTCGTTTCTATTTTCCGATACCACCCGAAGTACGAGGTTTCCCGTCGGTATCAAAATTCACTGTTAGATTACCAAGAAGAGTTGAGAAATGTGAAAAGGACGATGCTCTGCCCTGCTTCCGTTGTCTGCGGCTGTTCCCACCTCTATTAGGTTTCACTCTCAGCTCAGTTCGATCGCGCAACACCGACTGAGTAATCACGCTTGCTGCTTTTCTGTTAATCCTCGGCCCACTGGATTCATTCCGCAGGACCCTGTAATGCATCTGTGACTAAAGCCAGTTCCAATTCTGTCTGATTGTATCAAAATTGGAACGTACTTCTCGATTCATCTGTCGTATAGAGATGGAGCGCTTGTGTGATTTTGATGAGGAATGTTGAAACAGTAGGAGGAACAAGGCAAAGGGTGTTGCGAAAAGTGAGCAAAAAGTGGACCGGAGCAAGGTTTTGCCGGATTCCTTTTTGATTCACATCCCCTCACTTTTACCCGCCAGGGATGCTGTGAGGACCCTGATCATCCCTAGCTTCGGTCGCCTCTGGACTTCGATCAGTGCCTGTACCACGATTGCTCAAACAATTTGAGCTACGGTCACAAAGAGAGAAGTCTGTTAAGGTTTTCAGAGCTTGTTCGCTGTGTGCTCGCACTTCACCAAGGTCCCAGGATACGTAAATTCTGCCCTCATTTCAAGTTTTCGATGTCCCGCCAGTTGGATGAACTGATGTTTCTTGAGCCTGAGGAGCAGGACAGCATGACTAAGACTGGGGTATATGCAGGTGAGGTCAATCATTGGGTCGAATTTGCGTTGAATAGGAATGCTGAGATCCTTGATTTGGATTTACGGCATGTGGCGGCTTTCTCAACGTGGATATTATGGCATGCGGTTCTCTTGATTCGACTTGCGTTAGATATTAATTGCCTGGTTTTGTTCTCCAGAGCAGCTTCTTAATTGAATTGAAGTTGGTGAGCTGCCAAGTGAATTTTCTCTACAAAAATTGACATGAGGGCGCTTAAAGTGCTGTATCTTAAGGAAATCCTGTTGAACGATGTTCTAATCAAGAATTTTATAGATGGGAGTCCAATGCTCCAGAGCTTGACTGTTCGGGATTGTGATGGCCTGCGTGAACTAAATTGTGCTTCCCGGAAACTTAGGAAGGTGACGGTTGCTCCCCTTTTTATTGCATGAAGAGTCGAAGTTGCCTGTTCAAATATCAAGTCACTGAGCATCTGTGGATGGATTGAGCTTCTGGAACTAAAGAACGTATCATCTCTACGAGAGGCATCCGTTGATTGCTGTGATTGTTTCAGGGGTGTATGTTATGAATATCGTGAGGTCCAAAAGGTTCTGGAGAAGCTCCATCAGGTGAAAGTAGTTACAATGCATCACCAACCGATTCTTGTGAGTTGACCGTCCACTCCTCATTTGTATAGAAGTGGATCTGTTTGTAAATCGAACTTTTGTTCTCCTCTGGAAATCGCACTAGCTGTCACCGTTGTTGTCTCTCTCTTCCACTTTTTACTAGGAGCGGTGGAGGCGGCATGGTTCCCCTCAGCAATGCCAAGAACTATGGCTTCGCTTTTCATGTTCTATCATCGTCTCATCCATCGTGTGGCCTCTCTCTTTTGCTGAATCAATGTAGCTATGGCTTGTCGATGGCTGTCAACCTTATTCAAACTGTGCCAGTACATTTATGAGCATTTCCTCAAATTTGGGTTTGTGCTAATTCTTTTGAAGTTAAAAGTATGAACTAAAAAGCATCGCTTGAACGATACATGCAGCAGCTATTGGCTGCTCTATTCTTCTTTGGTGTGAAAGAAAGAAAACTTGCCGTTGCTGATGTTGTGACTGAAATCCATTCCTTGTGGTTGTTAGAACACTGGATAACGCCACTTTTAACATGAATTCTTGATGTAATCATGTAGGAAGCTATGGTTCTTAAATTGGTGGAGAGTCAAAACATGCTGGTGTCCTGGCCAATTTCTTACTAGTTCCGCAGCATTTTCTTCCCTTGCTGAAGTATGTGATAAGCTTCAGAGTATCATCTCAGTAATCGCTTGTCATTTCTGCAGGAGAGTTTTTACGGACTAATTTGGATAATTTTTACCTCTTTTATGTCATCATTACTGTGTCGTGAATGTTCATTTTGTTATCTAGGTACTGACTTGTGATTTTGGATAAAACCAGTTTCTCATGGTATGCGAGTCAAGGAACTTGCCTTGGCCATCCTAAACAGTTGGCAGCGCTTGATTCTTAGGACAATGCTAACAAAGTGGCACCTCCCAGGAATTTGTCAATGTTGAGTAGCTCTCCTAGCTCGGAAGTGCTGGATATACACATCATCCCGGGTGAAGTGCCTTCCACTGATGTAAGTACACTAATCCCCATTTGAAGCTATTCTAGGTATGTGTGAAATTTCGTTAACTGTCTGCTCTGATTTTGTAGACACAAGAAACATGGCTGCGTTTGTACAAGATTCCTGAAGGTAACTACTGGGATTTACGAGATCACTCTTTTGGACGTCTTACCAACTGCCTCAGAATTGTCAGAATGTCCGGTGACGTCAGGAAGGATCATGCGGTCCAGCTAGTGCAGTTCTTACTCCGTAAGATTTTGGTTTTACAGAAGCTCGTCATCCCTGCATGGCCGAACAATCATTCCATTTCGGTCAAGGAACTAAAGGAATTTTCCAACAAGTTGTTGAGTTTTCCGAGAGGTTCTCCTCGTGCAGTAGTTTTGTTTTCCAATGAGTGACGTTCTTTCCCTGAGTGCTAAGATCTAATGCGGGGTTACTAAGAGGCGACGCCTACAGCAAAGGTTGATCGTTACAGTCCCGGTCACCCAGATTTTGTGGTTATCAAGCATATTTGATCAAGCTTTCTTTGGTGTCAGTTTTTTCGGTTTACCATTCTTCCTTCCGATCTCCTTTCCTTTCGGGCGACGGGTTTTACCTTTTGAAGATGCCTTGACATCGGGACCACCTGTATGCTATGCGCATCGCAGTGCTGATGAGTGCACTATTTACCAGCAGATGATCAGGTGTATGAATCCTACATATATAGTTGCAGCCTGTGCCTCACGAAGACAGTTTGTATATATCTCTGGAGAAGTGACCTAATGCAATTGTTACGCGCGTTGGGACATGTTTAAACTGAGAGCGAGAATGCCTCAAAAATCCAAAATTTAGTCATTATACATGAACATCATCAGTGAATTTTATGTGAAAGCACCATTTGGGCTTTTTACCAAGACAGAGACGTGCGCATCTACAAAAGCCGGACGGGGGAATCCTGAAGGACAGTCGGTTGGACCCAAGTCCTGCGCCGCCATCTCCCGCCCTCAGCTGGGCGCTTCCATCCATGCCCACGTCGTCAAATCGGCCATTTTGTCGAACCACTTCGTGGCGTGCTGTCTCGTCAACGCGTACGGGAAATGCGTTTCTGTCTCGGCCGCCCGCCACCTGTTCGACGAAATTACCCACAGAAATGCTTTTGTGTGGAATACTATGATTTCGCTTTACTCCCACGCTAATCGAGTTGATGATGCCTTGCGGTTATTTGAGGTCATGGATGTTGCGCCTGATGTTTCCACGTTTAATTCGATCATCGCAGGATTATCGTCATCTGATGAAGGTTCTTCCGAGGCAATTATGTTTTATTGGCGAATGCGGGAATTGGCTTTGAAGCCGGATCTTATAACATTGCTTGCGCTATTGCCTGCATGTGAGGGCATGGCAGCTCTGAGTTTGATTAAGGAAATCCAAGGTTATGGGATAAGAAACCACATTGATCCTCACCATCAGTTGAGAAGCAGCCTAGTGGAGGCTTACGGGCGATGCGGGTGTCTCGGTTATGCCGGTGCCGTTTTCGATGGTACAAAGGAGAGGGATGTGGTGGCATGGAGCAGCTTAATATCGGCCTATGCACTTAACGGGGAGGCAAGAGCTGCACTGGAGATTTTCGGGCAGATGGAGCAGGCAAGTGTGCAACCTGATCGTATCACATTTCTTGGAGTGCTGAAAGCTTGTAGCCATGCATTGGCCAACGAAGCATTGGGCTACTTTGCTAGAATGCAGAAATTCTATGGGTTGGAAGCAAGTAGTGATCGCTATTCATGTTTAGTGGATGTCTTAAGCAGAAGCGGGAGGTTACATGATGCTTATGAGATTTTAAAGGACATGCCAGTTAAGGTGACCGCAAAGGCATGGGGAGCTCTTCTAGGGGCGTGCCGGACTTACGGGGAAGTGGAGCTTGGAGAGATTGCTGGGAAAGCATTATCTGAGGTAGAGCCTAGTAATTGTGCTAATTATGTTTTGTTGGCCAGAATCTACTCTAGCATGGGGAGATACGAGGAGGCCCAGAGAATTAGAAGGGAAATGAAGGAGAAGGGAGTGAAGGCTGATTCTGGTAGTAGCTGGGTGGTGTGACAGGATTGATGGCATTAATTTCGAGCATTTGCCAATATGAAATTCACCTGAAGAAGGTATATGACCCAGACACATATTTGTGGTGGCAAGCAGCCTCTATCTGGTTTTAACAAGGTGGTTTTAAATGGCTGAGAGCTGGATGGAAGCTTTCCTGGAGGAAATCTCTTGAGCAAAAAGAAGGGAAAGTGAAGGAAAAAGATGGTCTCGGCTCGAGAGATCAAGGGACGGAGAACCTGAGTTGGCGAGGGCAGTAGCATCTCTTACATGCCCACTGGTGCGGTGTTCCATGGACTTGGAAGATTGCTTAAATGGCCTTTCGTTGCTGTGCTACGCTCATCCTACCTCGACTGCCTATAGGGATAAGGAAAGATGGCGTGTTTATCAAGAACAGAGGAATTTTTTATCTGAATGTCGATGTGCTTGTATACAAAGAGGCATGTTAGCTGTTGAAGCACACATTACACATGTTACCTGCTGAAGCACACTTTGTAATGTACCTTCCGACCATTCTTGTTCCTTCATTTGTAACATTCTTATATGAAAAAGGATGAAATCCCCGTCTGCTGCACTGCAGTCAGCTCACCTTCTGATTACACAAAATCGTGGAAAGTGTCCTGTCCTTCACTTTCAACTGAAAGTGAATACCTCTAGAGATGCACTCTGCAACTGTAAAATGGTGCTTTGGCCATGCCCAACTAAGAAAGGCGAGTGCTTTGTAAATGGCTCAGAGCACCTCTAGAATACTTCTTAAGATTCTGTCATTTCATGGCGTATGAAGATAGTATAAAAAAAGATGTCGTGTCATATTGAGACTCTCTCGGGAATTGCAGGTGCGCTCCAGCAAATTCTTGTATCTTGTGTCTAGTGTTGAGACGTCAAGAGGAGGCAGGTGTGTTGCCATCGGCGAGATAGGGATGATCGATTCCGGTTGATCCTAAGACTAAGAATTAGACTGGACCATCAGTCCGTCCAATGTAAGAGGTCACTTTATTTTTTTTTCCAAAACTTGATGCCTTATATTTGGAAAGAAAAAAAGCTTGTCACTTTTATTTTTTTGAATTTCTTTAAAAAAAAATAATATATGTAGTCAGTTCAGTCCAGTTCCTACTTGGAACGGAAACCGAGAACCAAACTGATACTCTTGGGAACCAGACCCAACTGGTTGGTTTGGTCTGGTCCGGGCGGTTTCCGGTTCCAGCCGTCCGTTTTGTACACCCCTTCAGCCAGACATGGCGTTTGCCCAGAAAATTGGACAAGAGGAAGCTGGACCCGACAAAGGAGCCCGGCCGGAAACGAAGACGATTTAGCCAGCGTCGAAATGATTGGGCCGGGGCTTTCGCAAGGGACAGAGCCCGAGGGATAAAGCAGGGCAGCCAAACTGCTGCCATTTTGCCTTTATAAGCTCCTGTCGGCGATCCGACTAGGGTTCATTGGAGACGCTCCCTTTCAGAAGATGGAACCATATCTCTCTCTTCCCCACATCAGCGTCGGTGGGTTCGGTTCATCCATGGCATCTGCATGTTCAAATTTCTCTCCTTTTTGTTTTGCTTCTTTTATGGTCTTTTTGCCTCGCCACACCTTTAGCTTGTTTTCGATGGGCGTACTGCGCCGTTAAAACGAGGCTAGTCATGGAGGCATAGAGTTATCGCGGTGTTCACGTGGGGGCACAAACTTTTGATCCCTTGTTGTGCCTCTAAAAACAATCCTCTACAATCAGTCTTCTCGTTCCTTTTCCTTTTGCCTTTTTCCAAAACAACTTGTCGGATCCTAATTGTTCAGCTGCAAATGTTCGGGGAGGTTGATGATGATGTATCCATGTATTGAGGTGTGGATAGCCCCATGCCCCTGCTTGCAAGGAGAACCTACTTGGGAATTATGTCCTCGACTCATAAAAGGAAATAATTAACCGAAATCCAACGTGATATTTTTAAATATTTTTACGAGGGGTTCCGCAGAGACATTATTGCAGTCATCGGCAATTGTTTGTACTGGGGGAGGAGCAAGCAATATGAGTTCAGATGCAAGGATGGGATTACTCTGCTTATGCAGCAGTGCGTTGCAGATGAAGATAACCCGTTCTTGAGAGAAGGGGGTATTTGGACAACCAGAAACTTGTTCGAGGGAAACACCGGAAACCAACAAGCAGTTGCTGAATTGGAGCTCTGGGGAACTGTTAATACACCGGAGATTGCAGAGCTTGGTCTTCGAGTGGAGTTGGATCAGAAGACTGGAAGACCAAAGCTTCAGTCACAACCTCTTTTCTCACGAACATCATATAGAGCTCAAGGCCTCTGTGTCATTCGTAGGCGACAGAAACAGAGCGAATGGATTTTACCTTGGTGAATTGGATTTCTAGCCTCGGCCAGTGTGCAGATCGGAGAATAGAGGCCCTACACGTGTTCGCAATGAAGATCAGCGCCTGCAAAGGAGTTCTGAATGAGGACCAACTACTTCAAACTTCCCGGCCAGAAAACAGGGCAGAAAAGAGGAGTTTTGGCGCCGTGGTGGGAGCGGTGGAGATCGACAGCCACGGCTGATTTCTGGCGATTGAGAACGACGAAGAAGACCAGTGACCGAGAGAAATCAGTGATAATGTTTTATTAGCTCTCGGCTCCTCGCAAAATCGTGCTCTGTTTTCAGGTACACGTGTAATTAAAATCCAGAGAATTGTATTACACGTGCAATTAAAATCAAACTACAATTTTTTGGTGAAAAATTCGGGGGCAGACAACAATTCGTGGCTAATTCGGAGATCGACAACAAATAACTTTTCAGAATCACTCGTCCGAGTAAGCATTCAACGGTCACAAAGCCCTAATATTTCCTATAATGAAACTCCCGCATCTCACTGATGATCCGCTCAGAATTCTCATCTTCTTCAAGCAATTCCTAATATTTCCTAATTTGGATTCGCACTAGCTTTCTTCTTCCCCTCCCTCTCACCCCTTCTTCGTCGCGCTCTCTCTCTCTCTCTCTCCCCCTCTCTCTCTCTCTCTCTCTGTGGCAAAACCCACGATCATCGTCTCTTCGTCTGTTCATCTCTTCAGCACTTGGCGATAATGGGGTATCAAAGTTTTCCAGCAGCGACGGTCTACTTTCGGTCTGCAAACCGTCTTTCAAAGGGGGAGAGAAAGATGAAGCTGGATTTCTCATCTCTCAATCTCTTGGCAGACGTAGCTTCTTTGATCTCCCAGGGAAAGCTAAGTCTCGGGCCTTCCATCTTTGATCGCGATGGTGAGAAGAAGGTCACCCTCGTGACCACCACCACTTTTGGGCCAATCGGTGTCGGATGGATCGTTCGGAAGAAGAGATCCCCGCGAGCGCGAAGGCCGACATTCCACGCCCAGACGTCAAGTTCTGACCCATTTGTCGTTGTCCAAAACAACGAGCAAGAGCCTTCGAGAGATGTCGCTGAGAACCACAAGAAGAGGTCGCGTACATTTTTTTTTTTTTTGGTAAAGAGGTCGCGTACATTTGATTCCTCCGATACCCAAGAATGGGGAAGAGTTTCCAAGAAATGTCACACCCCGATTCACAAGAAAAAATGGGCATGACACCGACCGTCCTTTTTCCAAAGGATGCAGCCTCAACATAATCAAAATTCGACCCGACATCAACATATATACATCCACATATATATATTTGACAAAAAGGGGCACTTGGTTACAATATCAGAGTATATCTATAATCCACAAAAATCAAAACATAAACCTTATACAAAGACTAACTTATAAATCTATTACTATGCACAAGCCATACCCAAAAAATTTCCACCACAAAAGTCCTCCCCGAACGAACGCTCACGTCTATTCACGACTCGCTGAAGAACTTGAAAAACAAGTAGAAGAGAGAAGTGAGCTACTGCACCAAATGAAGTAACACATTTCTTCTAAGCGGATCGAGAAATCACTATGCACCTTTTAAAACACATACATAACTCACTTTATCATAATATCAAATCATGACTTGAATACCGAAAATACCAATGGTCAAGTCCATTAGTCAATCTCGTAAAACATGCATCAATGGTCTATTCCATTGATTAATCTCATCAAATCATATCGATGGTCCACTCCATCGACCAAACTCAAATCACACGTCAATGGTCCACTCCATTGACCAATTCATGCTCAAATGTCTAACAATGGTCATGCGTAACACCCGTGACAAGACGACCAAGATTCCCCCCTTGGCAAGGTCTCCACCTATTATTAGCCGGTGGCTCGGCCCACAAGGATATCCTAGAATAGTATGCGCATACCTACACACCCCTCAGGGGCCACAGAGACATTGAGCACCAACCACCAATCACAATATCCAGTAATCCAACATCAGAAAGGAAGTCATATCACAACTCAAAATTTGATATATAAATATCAAAGCATTCTCCAAAACATTTCAAGGTTCTTTCACAAAGAACTTCACAAATCATTTTTCAAACAACCATTCAAATCGAAGTCGGAATATAATTCCCTTCGAACAACAAAAATGGTAGTAATAGCTCGATTCTGTTTTATGCAACAAAATATGCTTTTTATCAACTCATGGAATATATAATCCACCACGTTTCTCAAAACATGAGTTTAAAATACAAAGAAGAAATAGTGTCACTCACCTGGGAAAAGCCAAAAATCAACTACGACGCTCACACGAACCAACGCATTCGGATTCTTAACAATTAATGGAAAAATAATATTAAAAGGCCAAGTAAAAAGGATATTCTTATAACGACTCGCCTATACTAGGCCTATTAGTCGATAAAACGACACCTACGCGCCCCAAAAGCTCACAATTTAGCGGAAACCCATCATTTTCAGCTAGGCGCGGCCCATGCGCCAACTTCGTCACGCTATAACTCCCTCCACAAAATTCCGTTTCAAGCTGTCTTATAGTCTTTAGAAAGCTCTCTTAACGTACAACAACAACCCCAACTCAGCCGCCCCAAAACAGTACCGAAAACAACAAAAAAAGAGACTCGAAGCCACTGTTCGCTACAGTACCAGATTGCGCCCCCAACTTCAAAATTCCGTTCCGAACAAACCGCAAGCTCAAATCACGATTCGTAAGATGCCATAGCTTCACAACATCCCAAAGTACCATTTCAAAAAAATATACAGCTTAACGACTCAAAAATCGGGCTTCGCCACACAAATACCCAAGAAATCCGAATTTCGAGCCCTAATTGCGGCGACTGCTTCAAGTAAGTGATTAAAGGCTTCAATTTCTTACCGGCCTTGCAAAACACACTTGAGTCGGCTTGATGAGGCGTCCAGATCACAAGCGCACCAAAATTTTTCCCTTTTTCCCTTTTTCCCTTCTCTTCTTTCTCTCTTCTCCCCTGTTTCGCGTTTTCCCCTGCTTCTGCCGATATTCTTCTCTTTCTCTCCCTCTCTCTCTTTTTATAACCTAGCCGAAGGTTCCACAATTCTCTTCAGCCTCCCTTTTTGACTTTTCAAACTCTTTCTTTTTCTTTTTCTTTCTTTCTTTCTTTCTTTTTTTATTAAAGAGCCCATATATTACATTCTCCCCTCCTTAAAAAAAATTTCGTCCTCGAAATTTACAGGCACCTCAATCATGAAACAAGCGAGGGTATTTGCACCTTGCCTCTTCCTCGAGTTCCCAAGTGGCCTCTCTCTCCGTGTGATTTCGCCATTGGATCTTCACATAAGGAATAGTGCGTCGTCGCAACACTTGATCCTTCTTATCGATAATACGAATGGGCTGCTCTTCGTACGTTAAGTTTTCTCTCAAATTCAACGGTGTAAAATCCAAAACGTGATCAAGACTTGGCACATATTTCCGTACTAAGGACACATGAAACACATTATGGACTTCGGATAATGCTGGAGGTAAAGCTAGCTTATAAGCAACTTCACCAATCTTTTCTAATATCAAAAGTGGTCCCACGTACCTTGGGCTTAATTTACCACGCGTGCCAAATCTCATGACGCCCTTCATAGGAGAAACCTCCAAGAATACATGGTCTCCTACATTAAATTCTACTTTACGCCTCTTAAGGTCCGCATAACTTTTCTGACGGCTTTGTGCTGTTTTCAAACGCTCTCGAATGAATCTGATTTTCTCTTCTGATTGTTGTATGAATTCAGGGCCGGTTAATCTTTTCTCACCAACATCATCCCAGCAAACAGGAGTCCTACATTTACGCCCATACAAAGCTTCAAAAGGAGCCATTTTAATACTAGAATGATAGCTGTTATTATAAGAAAACTCTGCCAAGTGTAAATGTTCATCCCACGAACCACCAAAGTCAATAACGCAAGATCGTAGCATATCCTCTAATGTCTGAATAGTTCTTTCTGATTGACCATCCGTCTGTGGGTGAAAAGATGTGCTAAAGTTGAGTTGAGTACCTAACGCCCCTTGTAAACTCTTCCAAAAGTTGGACACAAACCTGGGATCTCTATCGGAAACAATACTCACTGGAACTCCATGAAGTCTCACTATCTCATTGATGTATCGCTTCGCCATGTCTTCAAGTGAAAGACCAAATCGATAAGACAAAAAGTGTGCAGATTTAGTCAATCAATCAACCATCACCCATATGGCATTCTTACCACTAGGCGTCCTCAGTAAGCCGACGATAAAATCCATGGTAATATGCTCCCACTCCCATTTAGGTACTTCGAGTGGGTGTAGCTGGCCACCTGGTTTCTGATGCTCAATTTTCACTTGCTGGCAAATTAGACATTGGTCGACAAACTTCACAATATCTTTCTTCATATTGATCCACCAAAAATTTCCTCTCAAATCCCTGTACATCTTGGTGCTCCCTGGATGAATTGAGAATCTAGTGCCATGAGCTTATTGTAATATCTCCTTTTTCAATTCTGAATCATCGTGAACACATAACCGACCACGAAACCTCAATGACCCATCTACGTGGATACTAAAGTCATCTTGTTTCCCAGCTTCTACACCTTCTCTAATCTTTCCCAATTGAGGATCTTCATTTTGTTTAGCCTTGATTCTATCAATCAATGTCGGTTGTACTCGAAGATTAGCTAATTGAACACCAAGCCGATGGACCAAAACCTCCAGGTCCAACTTTCTCATATCCTCAAGAATAGGCTTTTGAGAAGTGAGCAATGCTGCCATATTTCCAGAGGATTTGCGACTCAAGGCATCGGCTACCACGTTAGCTTTACCTGGATGGTAATTGATGGATAAGTCATAATCCTTTAGAAGTTCTAGCCATCTCCTCTGCCTCATGTTAAGTTCTTTCTAAGTAAAAATATATTTCAAACTTTTGTGATCAGTAAAGACTTCACATTTTTCACCATACAAGTAGTGCCGCCATATTTTTAAGGCAAACACAACCGCCGCCAACTCTAGATCGTGAGTAGGATAGTTCTTCTTATGAGCCTTCAACTGTCTAGAGGCATATGCCACAACTTTACCATCTTGCATAAGAACACAACCTAAACCTTCCTTAGATGCATCGCAATAAATTGTAAAACCACCAGTTCCTGAAGGCAAAATTAATATAGGAGCTGACACCAATCGCCTCTTCAACTCTTGGAAACTGCGCTCACATTGATCTGACCACACAAATTTAACTCCCTTCTGAGTTAGGCGAGTAAGTGGACTGGCAATTTTAGAAAACCCATTTATAAATCTCCTATAATAACCTGCTAACCCAAGAAAACTTCTCACCTCCGTGACATTGGTAGGGCGATTCCATTGAACAACTACTTCAACTTTCTTTGGATCAACTGAGATACCATCCCTTGATATTACATGACCCAAGAATTCTATATGATCAAGCCAGAAGGCACACTTACTAAATTTAGCATACAACTTCTTTTCACGCAAAGTTTGTAAAACAACTCTCAAGTGTTGTTCATGTTCTCCCAAACTCCTCGAATACACCAAAATATCATCGATGAATACCACAATAAATCTGTCAAGAAATTGCCTGAATACCCTGTTCATCAAATCCATGAAAGCCGCAGGTGCATTCGTTAACCCAAAAGGCATGACAAGGAATTCATAATGCCCATACCTTGTTCTGAAAGCGGTCTTTGGAACATCATCAACTTTTATCTTCAACTGATGATACCCAGAACGAAGGTCAATCTTAGAAAATACCTGAGCCCCTTGAAGTTGATCAAATAAATCATCAATCCGAGGTAAAGGATATTTATTTTTGATCGTCAGTTTGTTAAGTTCTCGATAATCTATGCAAAGTCGCATACTACCGTCTTTCTTCTTCACAAATAGAACAGGAGCTCCCCAAGGCGATACACTAGGCCTAATAAAACCCTTATCCAAAAGCTCTTGCAGTTGTGTCTTCAATTCACTCAATTCAGAAGGTGCCATCCGATATGGGGTCTTAGAGATGGGTGTTGTACCAGGCATTAAATCGATACAAAACTCTATCTCTCTATCAGGAGGCAAGCCAGGTAAATCTTCAGGAAATACATCAGGAAATTCTCTAACAACATGAACATTTTCTAGCTTTACCGGCTCCTAACTTGTATCTTTTACACAAGCCAAATAACCGCAACAACCTTTTCTCAAAAGCTTTCTTGCTTGCATAGCTGAAATCAATCTTGGAAAAGTGCCTTTATAACTTCTCGAAAAAGAGAATTCTGGTTGATTTGGAGGTCGAAAAATAACTTTCTTTGAATAACAATCAACAGTGGCATGATATTTTGATAACCAATCCATCCCTAGAATAACATCGAAATCCCGCATATCTAACTCCACCAAATCCACAGGCAATGGTACATCATCAATTCGCAACAAACAATTCTTGAAAACACGATTAGCAATCAAGAAATCACCAGTGGGAGTATCAATACACAATTCATATTTTAGAAGCTCAGGCAATACATCAAGTTTCTTTGCAAAGTCAATGGAAGTAAAGGAATGTGTGGCACCAGGATCAAACAATGCATAAGCAGGTTGTGAGGCAATAGAAATATTACCTGCAACAACTGTATTAGAAGTCGCCGCATCCTTTCCTGTCATCGTAAAAACTTTCCCAGTCATCCTTTGCCTTTGCTGGCCTTTTTGTGGCCTATCAATTGGAGGTGCGGTCTTCCTCATAGAACAAGTATAGGCTCGATGTCCAGGTTGTCCACATACAAAACATACTCTACTATCTCCAGGGGCATTCTTCTATGCTGGACAATCACGTGCCATATGTCCCATTTTCCCACAAGTGAAACATGCTCCTCTCTTGCGGTAACAAGGACCGCTATGTCGTCTCCCACAAGTAGTACAAGGGCCTGGATTATTCTGAATTCTGGGCTTTCCTTGCTGGTCAAAAGCTTTCCTCTTTCCACTGCCACCGGCGCCGCTATCCTGATAGTCAGTGAATCTCAACTTCTTATGCTGAGGTACGCCTTGCACATCTCGCTCCAGAATCTTTTGTTCCACTCTGATCGCTCGTTCCAGCACGTCTTTATAAGATGTCAATGCTAGAGGTGTGAGTGCAGAACCAATTTCATATCGGAGCCCCCTCTGAAAGTGATCGGCCTTATCTTGCTCATTAGACACATATTGCTCAGCAAATCTACTCATCTGATTAAAGCGGGCTGCATACTCTAAAACCATGGAGTCGCCTTGAGATATGTGTATAAAATCACTCTTCATTTTTGCCTGAAATGACACTGGGAAGAATTGGGCATTGAAAGCCTGCTTAAAGTCTTCCCAAGCTATAGCACCACCCCTATCTCCAAGAGCTGGCCTCATTCCCTCCCACCAATGCTCTGCCTCGTCTTCTAAGTATCGAGAAGCAAAGTTAACCTTCTTGTCTTCAGGAACACCTTCTGCTTCAAAGATTCCCTTGATCTTTCTAGTCCACTGCTCAGTTGCAAGAGGATCAGCTTTCCCATCATAAGTGGGTGGTTTCGCCTCTCTGAATTGCGCAAAGGTGTATGAGCCAGTTGCTCCATCTCCGCTTAATTCCTTTGCTTGACGATACCAATGAATCATGGCTTGCTCAAAGTCACTCAAGGGAAACGACCGTTGGTTAACTTCCCTGACTTCATGCGAGTTAGGACTTCCATCACGCCGATCCTCCCGTCTCCTCCTTAAAGACGCACCTCGAGAAGCTTGAGGCGTGTCTCTAGCATCAGGGGTGACAACTTGCTTGCCTTTACTATTTCTACGAAACGAAGCAAGCGTCTCCGAGTCACGCATGATCACCTGAATCCAAGAATAGAGCTACAACTTAATATCTAAAAGGCTAACGCGTTAAAAAAAAAAAAATCTATCACACAATCTCACATCGTCCCATATCTATCCAAACAAATCAAAACCTAAGCTCTGATACCAAGAAATGTCACACCCCGATTCACAAGAAAAAATGGGCATGACACCGGCCGTCCTTTTTCCAAAGGACGCAGCCTCAACATAACCAAAATTCGACTCGACATTAACATATATACATCCACATATATATATTTGACAAAAAGGGGCACTTGGTTACAATATCAGAGTATATCTATAATCCACAAAAATCAAAACATAAACCTTATACAAAGACTAACTTATAAATCTATTACTATGCACAAGCCATACCCAAAAAATTTCCACCACAAAAGTCCTCCCCGAACGAACACTCACGCCTATTCGCGACTCGCTGAAGAACCTGAAAAACAAGTAGAAGAGAGGAGTGAGCTACCACAGCTCAGTGAGTAACACATTTCTTCTAAGCGGATCGAGAAATCACTATGTACCTTTTAAAACACATACATAACTCACTTTATCATAATATCAAATCATGGCTCGAATACCGAAAATACCAATGGTCGAGTCCATTAGTCAATCTCGTAAAACATGCATCAATGGTCTATTCCATTGATTAATCTCATCAAATCATATCGATGGTCCACTCCATCGACCAAACTCAAATCACACGTCAATGGTCCACTCCATTGACCAATTCATGCTCAAATGTCTAAGCATGGTCACGCGTAACGCCCGTGACAAGACGACCAAGATTCCCCCCTTGGCAAGGTCTCCACCTATTATTAGCCGGTGGCTCGGCCCACAAGGATATCCTAGAATAGTATGCGCATACCTACACACCCCTCAGGGGCCACAGAGACATTGAGCACCAACCACCAATCACAATATCCAGTAATCCAACATCAGAAAGGAAGTCATAACACAACTCAAAATTTGATATATAAATATCAAAGCATTCTCCAAAACATTTCAAGGTTCTTCACAAAGAACTTCACAAATCCTTTTTCAAACAACCATTCAAATCGAAGTCGGAATATAATTCCCTTCGAACAACAAAAATGGCAGTAATAGCTCGATCGTGTTTTATGCAACAAAATATGCTTTTTATCAACTCATGGAATATATAATCCACCACGTTTCTCAAAACATGAGTTTAAAATACAAAGAAGAAATAGTGTCACTCACCTGGGAAAAGCCAAAAATCAACTACGACGCTCACACGAACCAACGCATTTGGATTCCTAACAATTAACGGAAAAATAATATTAAAAGGCCAAGTAAAAAGGATATTCTTATAACGACTCGCCTATACTAGGCCTATTAGTCGATAAAACGACACCTACGCGCCCCAAAAGCTCACAATTTAGCGGAAACCCATCATTTTCAGCTAGGCGCGGCCCATGCGCCAACTTCGTCACGCCATAACTCCCTCCACAAAATTCCGTTTCCAGCCGACTTATAGTCTTTAGAAAGCTCTCTTAACGTACAACAACAACCCCAACTCAGCCGCCCCAAAACAGTACTGAAAACAACAAAAAAAAGAGACTCGAAGCCACTGTTCGCTACAGTACCAGATTGTGCCCCCAACTTCAAAATTCCGTTCCGAACAAACCGCAAGCTCAAATCACGATCCGTAAGATGCCATAGCTTCACAACATCCCAAAGTACCATTTCAAAAAAATATACAGCTTAACGACTCAAAAATCGGGCTTCGCCACACAAATACCCAAGAAATCCGAATTTCGAGCCCTAATTGCAGCGATTGCTTCAAGTAAGTGATTAAAGGCTTCAATTTCTTACCGGCCTTGCAAAACACACTTACTTCACGTTGACCAGTGAAGTCGAAGCAAACCAATTTCCACGAAGCCCACATCTCTCGTTTTTGTGACGCGAGTCTAGCAAGCGTGCAAATAACGGCCGCCATTCGTATCTTGCAATTGGCGACACCCCAGCTACTGTCCAGAACTGTTCCTCAGTCGAAGCAATCACCGTTCGCAAGCCATCCATCGACAAATTCGGATTTGGAAGTATATTCGGCAATTAGGTAAAAAATCTCATCTTAATTTGATTTAAACATCATATTGCCTAGATTGATGAGATTGATATCTAATTTAAACCTTTTGAGTAAGAGGTATAATATTCATTAGGATATATTTCCTAATTCGCAACCGCACACCGATTTTTTATTCCATCTATAAGGCTTTAGATGGAATAATTAATCACGCGGGAATAAAATTGATATCTTGATCTTTAATGCTTAAGATCAATTTATCGATTTTATTTATTAGCGAAATAATCAAGCTAATTTGGATATTATTCCCTGATTCGAACGATGTATGGTATCTTTGATGATTTTGAATGATTTTGTGTTTATCTTTTAATTGCTTTATTTATCCCGAAAATACAAAAAAGATTGCATTTGCATATCATGTAGATTACAATAAATTTCCTAGATAGAATTGCATGATAGAATAGTTAGATTCTTTTCTGATTATATTAGAACGCATGTTTAGATGGTATCTAGGTTAGATAATATCTTTGAATTAAATTGCATGTCGAGATAAATTTCCAAGTTAAGATAGGATTCAGATTAGTTTATTTCCTAACTTAAGATAGATAATATCTCACTTTAGTTAGATTTTTATTATTCGTAATTTTTAATTACGAATTTTCATAAAAAAAAAATACAAAAAATCATGCGCATGTAGGATTAGGTTCATGAAATGCCCATCATCTAGTGATTGTTGCTAGGTTCAGTTAGTTAGAAATTGCATGACATTAGAATTAGGTCATGTAGTTATATTGCATTGCATAAAACATGATTCTCATTAATTAAATGAAAACAAAAAGAAATTGCGTGTTAATTAGAAATCATATCTAGGATTGATGATGTGAATTATGATCTAACAATGCAGATGCTTTCGTTGCTACGAGGTAAGTCCCTGCATTTTTATTTGCTTTCTTGGGTGTTAAATTGGTGAATTGCGCACCCGCATGATCACATCACATATTAGGGAAATAGATTTAAAATCAATCCAAACTGCTTGCAAAAAAACATTTTTGGGAAAATAAAGAGAAAGGTACCGAAAGGGTGTTAGAGAAATCTAGCGTAACCAAGTCCCCGAACTCATAAATCTCTGGTTCGTAGGAGTAAAGTAATCATTACTTTACTTAGGTTTCTAATCGACCCACCAAAAAAATATATTAGTGGCGACTCTTAGATAAAATCTATCTGCATGTTAAGAATCTGAACATAAGTCGCGAATTGGTATGGATTTGGGAGAGCTCGAGTTAAGTCTAGGCTTAACAATCCATTAGCCAAACCCTAGGTGGTTCACCCCGAAAAAAAAAAGGTCGCGACAGCTCCGTCACCATGGCACCACTCACGAACGAGACCATTCCAATAAATAACAAGGTCAATTCTCAGTCTATCAAAACTGCACATTGCGTTGTCACATTTTTCGATCCTTCCTCATATTGCAAATGCGTGCTTCGCTAGCCACTTCTCATCAATCTCATTGCAGTTAGCATTTAACTTACTCCGAGATTGCTTTGACGACTGCTGTTAAGCCAACGGTGTTGGGTTTCTGATTCGAAATGAGAGAAAACTTGTAGGGAACCTGCAATTACCAACAGCATTCCTGTCCTTCGATACATGCCCGTAGGATCAAGGGAGGTGAATTTATGCCGGGAGACAAAAGGGGAGGGGACAAAGTTGAGTGAGCAATAACAGAAAATAAAATGTGCAACTTCGATTGAAGACTTGAAGCAAGCATTCGAGTTACAATAACTATTCCTTCTTTAGGTGCGAATTCTTCGGAATTCAAATATGGGTTACCACAAAAAACCCAAAATTAATACACATGTGATAAATTTATCCCAAACTAATTTTTTGACCACCAAAAATCCCAAATTAATACAGTTTTGACAAATTTACCCCAAATTAATACATTTGTGACAATTTTACCCTTTGTTAATTTTCGTTAAATTTTATTATTAAATTGCTAAGTTAAATAACATATGATAGTTGACCGATATACTAACTTAGGATTTTACTCTATGTTTGTCATAGTTGTGCTAGTTTTATATTTTTTTTATATTAATATAATTTAATGGATGATATATTTATCATAAATGTACCAGTTTGGGGGTTTTCTTAAAATCAAAAAATTATTTTTGGGTAAATTAATCACAAGTATATCAATTTGGAGTTATTTATGATTATTTGGGGTAAATTTGTCACAGTTATGCCTCTTTGTAAGTCTCCCTATATCTCGGGCTTCAAGAATTGCTGACGAGCTCTATGCCACTACTGCTTCTCATTGAAGAATATTTACTAGCAGGGTTCTGGATATTCTTGACGGGGTGAGAAGCCTCCACTGCGATCCCGCACTAGCTGGAGTAATAGTTGGCCAGGTTCCCCTCCATCTTTGATTTATCTGCTCACACCCTGCTCGGCGTCAGGTAATTTCCTCGCGAGGCAGTAGTTGACACCATTTGATCAGTATGTTACTATACCATCACTTTTTTGTTGTTAACGGTGCCCGACGTCCAATCAACTCTCGGTGCTGGGATGACGACGACAAAAAAAGGTCGTTGAATAGACAAATATCAACCATTAAAAGTTACGGTACTTTATCCACCTTAGAAAGTATTGAGTGGTCTTGAACCTCTCTCTCATACAAAATTAACTTAAATGATGAGATTTTTCCTCACACTTATAAAGTGACCATAAACCTTTTCTACAACCATAATCTAATAATCTCCCCCTTGGGTTTGAGCAGGAATAAATCGTATCTTCCATATGATTGCTGTATCAATGCATGATAGTCTTGGACCTCTCATCCTAAAAGGAGATGGTGTGAAGTTCCATTTGGCTAACTCTGGTGAGTAAAGAACTAGAAGAAATCGTTGTAGACGAGACTGATAAACTCCACTAACTTTGCAAAGAAATGCGTCCTTTAAACCCATTCGGCAGGAAAATGCTTCGTTCATTGAGGAGGGAAATACTTGCTTGCAGTAAGAAGGGATTAAGTGAATCATAACTGCTGATCTCGTGGGACCCACGTGTGAAATCAATGTAGATTATATGAGATCAAGGAAAAGGGAAAATTGTCCAAAAAGTCCTAAACATATTGCACTTTTGCCAATTCAGTCTTAAACCTTTTAATTTTATCAATTGAGTCATAAACATTTTCACTTCTTGCCGATTTAATCCATCCAACCAATTTTGGCCGGAAAATGCTGACATGGACGCAGGCGGTGCCACGTAGGACTGCTGGCACCGCGTAGACAAATTTTAATAATATTTTAATATTTTTTTGAATTTTTTTGAATTTTTTTTTATTTTTTTCTGTTTTTTCCTTTTTTATTTTTTATTTTTTTTTCTTTTTGGCTTTTTCCTTGGCCTTTTCTGATGGTCGGCCACCGGCTATAGGCGATGGCCGACCACCGGCCACAGCCGACCGGCTGGCCTCGCCCGCCACAGGCGAGGCCCGGCCGGGCGAGGAGGAGTACTGGTGAGGGGAGCCCTTGCCCAGGCGCGGCCCGGCAAGGGTCGCTTGGGTGAGGCCGACCCTCCCCCAGGCCAGGGTGGCCTCGCTGGGCGACGGCGATGCCGGGCGAGGCCGCCCTGGCCCCGGCCCCCTAGCCAGATCTGGCGAGGGGAGCCCTCGCCGGGGCTCGCCCTCGCCCAGGCGAGCGTCAGCCTCGCCCCTGGTCGGGCGGGCAACGGCTGGCCATCGGCAACAGGCCGACGCCCGGCCGACTAAGGGCGAGGGCCGGCCTCGCCAGATCTAGTCTGGGCGAGGCCGACGCTCGCCCGAGCGAGGCCGACGCCCGGCCGACTAAGGGCGAGGGCCGGCCTCGCCAGATCTAGTCTGGGCGAGGCCGACGCTCGCCCGAGCGAGGCCGACGCTCACCCGAGCGAGGGCGAGCCCCGGCGAGGGCTCCCCTCCCTAGATCTGGTGAGGTCGGCCCTCGCCGAGGCCAGAGCGGCCTCGCCTGGCATCGTCGTCGCTCGGCCGACGCCCAGGGAGGCCACCCTGGCCTTGGGGAGGGTCGGCCTCACCCAGGCAACCCTTGCCAAGCAGCGCTTGGGCAAGGGCTCCCCTCGCCGGTGCTCCTCCTCGCCCGGTCGGGCCTTGCCTGTGGCAGGCGAGGCCAGCCGGCCATCACTATGGCCGGTGGCCGGCTGTGGCCGGTGGCTGGCCATCGGAAAAGGCCAAGGAAAAAGCCAAAAATAAAAAATAAAAAATAAAAAAATATTAAAAAATAAAAAAAATATTAAAATATTATTAAAAATTGTCCACGTCAACGCCATCAGTCCTACGTGGCACCACCGGCATCCACGTCAGCATTTTCCGACCAAAATTGGCTGGATGGACTGAATTGGCAAGAAGTGAAAAAGTTTAGGACTCAATTGGCAAAGTTAAAAGATTTATGACTAAATTGGCAAAAGTGCAATAGGTTTAGGACTTTTTGGACAATTTTCCCCAAGGAAAATGACATGCTAATGGAGTTGTTATTGGGTGGCAATTGCTAGGGCAAGAGAAACCTAACAACTTACTTTACCAGTTTCTCTTTGCTTATTCATTCTCTATCATCCGCAAGGTATTAACACCAAGATATGCTAAAGAGAAAGATGAAGGCGGATCCGAGAAGGAGAGGAGGGAGTCCTCCATACCCTCACCTTTTTGCCAATTGTCTGAACTTCATCACATAAAGGGGGCTCCTTAGAATTCGCATAGGTTACCGCCATGAAAGGAGAAGTTTAGAGGTTCTTTTGGCCTAGCAGAAAGACAAACTTTACTTTCTTTTTTCGGATGAGTTGTCTTTTTTTCTTTTTTCAAAGCCTTTTATCTTACCACCTCTTAAAGGAATGCTTTTAGAACTTTAGCTCAATTTTATCAAATACGTTACATTTGTCACAAAATTTAAACACTTAACAGAATTACGAAAAAGGTTGAAAGATTTATGAGTGGAAAGTTATAATTTGACATAAAAAGATTATAAGATGGGTTTTGGAAAGTATATTGCAATATTAAACTTGAAATTGCATGACAAACATACTTCATGTAGTCTGAGTACGACCAATCACATCTTCTTTTCCCCAGAGGTGAGACCAACACATCTCGAACATTCCTCTGCAAATTGGTTGCTAATAGTCTATTGGCCACAATCAAATTCTCATATTTTCAACAGAATTTTATCTCTCGTAAAACGCTAGTCAGATAATCTCCACTTTACGAGAAATCAAGAACGAGGCCTATAGTAGCCATAGACTCCATAGAAGGTCTGTGCGAAAGTAAGCACAAGTAAAATGAAAGCAGCAATTAAGGAAATGATTGACCAGGGATTACTGAAGTACTTAAGCTTGAGACTGGCTATCCAGCCATTCCACCTGTGGCTGGAGTAAGTTTTCACATCCTCAGAAAGTTTAGAGAGATAACTGTCATTGATGTCGAATACCACCGCCTTGCAAAGCTGGTTGAAGAGGTTAGCGACCTCGGCGTCACTCCCGAGCCAGTGCTCAATGATCCCGCGGTCATGAAGGTGCCCAACGTCCTCAGCGGAGTTAATCAAGTTGTCCATGAAGATTACGTACGAGGTGATGTCATTGCCGCAATTGAAGTGACACTGCTCGAAGGCTATCAAGTTGAGGAAAAGTGACCTCGTCCCATCGTGGATCACAAGCTGGGGAATCTCAAGGGTCCCGTCCTTGAACTGGATATCCCAAAAACCTTCCGCCTCCCTCTTTCGAAACTTGATCCCGTTTTTCTGGAGCTCCGTCACGCAGTGGACGAACTGTTGCCGCCGCGATGACCCCTGCGTCGTTGCCGGCTTCGGGTCCCGGTGTAGGAGGCTTCGCCGGAACAGTTCGAGGCAAGGGAGGTCGCCCTCATCAGGTAATGGGTCAAACTCCAACCTTCCGAAGCTAAGGGAGTAAAGAGGGCACTCTGTAGGCTTCAAAGGGTAGAAGAACTGGAGCGCCAGCTTGGCCAATAGCCCATTCTCGTCGGGTTGGCCGAGCCGGAGGCAGAACAACCGGTCAAGTATGAAGAGCGGGATTTGATTCTCGAGCATGATCATGTCAAGCCGGATCATGTGCATCAATCCCCCCCGCAGCGAGAAGACAGGGTCATTTTGAGGGTAGCCAAGTTCACCGAACCCCTTGGGGAATCCCAAGAACAACTCGATCACAAAGCACCCATCGAGAACCATCATCTCTACGAACTCGTCGCTGCTCATGGTTATCGTCCCCTCATAACAGGCGCGGGCTCTCTCCTCAAGCTCCTTCACCGAGTCTAGATAGAGGACTATCTTGTGATTGGCGCGCCTACAGATGCGGTGGAGGCAGCGCCACTTGTGCCAGTCCATCTGGCGGAGGCGCTTGTTATTGTGGTAGTACGGACCAAGGGAGACAATCTGGGGAACGTAAGTCTTGTCCTTGCCATCATTGAGATAGCGTGGGATCCTATAATTAGAGAGCTTTGCCCACGAGCACGCCTCGTTGTCCTGGCCAGCTTTCTTGAGCTTCTTTTTGATGGAGATAACCCACAAGGACTCAGGCGGCCTCGGCTCATCTTCGTAGAGGTTTTCGCTCCCGTCGTCCTCAACCACGATTTGGTGATCCTCGGGTGTTTCTTGCTGTGGCTCGTGATCCTGGTGCTGTTGAAGCGGTTGTTGTTGTTGGGGGACATCTATTGATTCTGTGGAATCCAAGGTTGGTTTCTTCCGGTGTCCGGATTCCTCAGTTTGTCTGAGCAGGGAAATAAGAAAAATCTTCCTGAACCTTGAGTACCATCTGCTGCCTTCGTTGGAAATTAAAACCATTTCTCGTAGAGAATGGGCCTATGCTTCTCTGCCTATGCCTTTCTAGGGTTTTGATCTCTGGATTTTGATGCTTTCTAGGCTAAAAAGGAAAAAAAAAAAAAAAACGCAGGGATTTTAATGTCTAGGAATATTGGCAACAAATGATAAATATTTCCAACATCGGCAAAAGGATGATTTTAATGTCTAGGGATAGAAGAGATTTATCAACATGAAGAATCAAAACGAGCTTTATAATGTGGACGTCACACGATTTTGTCATCATATTAATATGCTGACAGCATGATAGACAAGACGCCCCACCATATCAATTATCAACATGAAGAATCAAAACGAGCTTTATAATATGGATGTCATGTCGATTTCGTCATCATATTAACAAGTCGCCGAAAGCATGATAGACAAGACGCCCCCACAATACCAATTATTAACATGATGAATCAAAACGAGCTTTATAATGTGGATGTCACGTCGATTTCGTCATCATATTAATAAGCCACCGAAAGCATGATAGACAAGATGCCCCACCATACCAATTATTAACATGAAGAATAAAAACGAGCTTTATAATGTAGACGTCACATCTATTTCGTCATCCTATTTATAAGCCGAGAACATGACAGACAAGATGCCCCACCGTACCAATCCAAGGGTACAATTATTGGACTGGCTCTGGCCAAATGGAATCGGACAACTCATGCTCTGCATGAAACACATGGACATGACAGTTGGCCTTTTTACACCACCCAGATCTCCACCGAGAACGGTTGGGTCTTGATTTTTTTTCCCACTTAGCCTTTTAATTGGATTTTCATTAGGCCATGCATGGGAGCTGTCTCTATCCCCTTAGTTTAAGGTCGGGGGGTCCCCATGCAGGGCGACCCTACCTGGTTCAGCTGGTACCCCACCAGGGAAAGACTCCCCAAAGGTACCCCGTCATTACCAAGGGAGCAGTTTAAAGACTTGCTCAGGTCTCACCATACCAATTATTAACATGAAGAATAAAAACGAGCTTTATAATGTAGACGTCACATCTATTTCGTCATCCTATTTATAAGCCGAGAGCATGACAGACAAGATGCCCCACCGTACCAATCCAAGGGTACAATTATTGGACTGGCTCTGGCCAAATGGAATCGGACAACTCATGCTCTGCGTGAAACACATGGACATGACAGTCGGCCTTTTTACACCACCCAGATCTCCACCGAGAACGGTTGAGTCTTGATTTTTTTTCCCACTTAGCCTTTTAATTGGATTTTCATTAGGCCATGATAATATGATTATTATTAATGGGCGAAATAGATAGTCAAATATAGCAGCATTTTGCATGCAATTCCCCTCAAGAACAGCTCTTAAAGGGATAGCGTGAGGATTCGATGCCACCATGCGCATCTAACCCCTCTCTCTCCTCTCAGAAGCTATCGAGCAAGTTTTAATTTCTTTCAGATTCTTTCTCTTTGCCTATTTAACCAAATTGTGTGTATGTACACATATTGGTGTGGTGTCTTTCAAGTGTATATAGAACAAATTGCACCGAATAGAAATAGGTGCGTTTGATACAATTAATTATAAATAGAAGACCAAATTATGTCTTTCAAGTCTTGGTGCGGTGTCTTTCAAGTATATATAAAATGATAAGTGTAGTCATTTCCTCGACGATTTTGAATATTTGGCCTCACGTAGGTGGACTTGAAGAAGGCGAGAAAATATCTTGATTACTTGGCGTACTGATTCAATGTGGTCCTCCCCAACTAACTAATCACGTTACTAATGAAGCCAGCCCTTCAACCTCCACCCCCCCCCCCCCCAAAAAAAAAAAAAAAAGGAAAAAAAAAAATGAAGCGAACCCCACCACCACTGCCGTGGGGACTAAATCAAACCCCAATAATTGAGATATTTGATTGCATGCATACAATATTTTTCCCTCCTATACTTGCATATCTTTCTTTGCTCCAAAATAAAGGAAATATTAGTCTCCGTTTGTTTTGCGTAAATTGAATGATTTGAAAAACATTCTCATAAATGATTGTTTGTATCGCTTAGAAAAATGATTTCTAATTTGTGAATCAGATTAGATGTGAACCTAAAATTGATTGAGATGATCAAAATATCACTTGTTTTTGTGCTTGATCTGTGAATAATCAAACGTTTATTAAATGCTTAATCAAAAAACTAATCAAGGATCAAAATCGAAAATGGTTTTCTTAAAGTTCCTCCTTGCTTTGCCGAGAAGGTATTTTACGTAATGTTTACATCTTGCGATGATAACACGTAAAAAAGCTTTTCAAGAAACAAAGATAATTTCAAAATTCACGAATGAGGTTGATTGTAATTAATGAAGAAATGTTATATATACTAAGTATGGATTACTAAATTGGTATATTAAATTAAATGTGATTGAAAGTAATGTATTAAAGATGACTCACTTACTTTAATGCCCACTTTTAATCTGCCATAAATTTTATTAATTGATTTTAACATATCTAGTATATATAATTTTGATTATATTCAATGCATATAATACTTTTATTTTCTAGGACTCGTTTTGCTCCGTCCCTTTCCCTTTAAGCACTCTCATAAGGTGATCCATTATCCATATTTAATTATACATGTAGGTAATGTTTATAATTTGTATTCTAACAAGGCATAGCAAGGACAAACGACGATGTTGTCTTTTTCTTGAAATTAATAATTGAAGGCCAGTTTTCGAGGGGAGGGGGCGCTTATCTTTTAGTGATTGAGCCACGTCCAATCTTGTACCACGTTCCTTGAGTTTTTTAGGCGGGACCCCTGATGGTGAATCTTGAGCCATTGATTTTCTTTCTCTTTTTGTCATGCACTCAATCCGTGGTTCCGCCGGCCAGCCAATTACAGATTTGCCACTGCATACTCTCTTTCCTCCTCGTCCCTAATCAAATTCTGATACAATCACACTTTTTGGATGTTCTCATGCGAGATATTTAAATCCACAATATGACCATTGGAACTCGTCTGAAGATACTTTTTGAGGGATGATGTAAATGCCTCTACGTTATTTTCAGTATCAAACACTACCGTTACTTCCTTCTCATCATACCTCACCTGTCATTTTCGTAATTTCATTAATCGTATTTCAAATAAACCTTCACCTAGACCCGTTAAACGGATGGGTCAAGTCGAGTTTAGATTGGATTATAAATATTCTGACCCAAATTAATTCATTAACCCATTTATGACTCATTTATTCGCAACGTAAATTTTTCGACCCATACATAACCTGACCCATACGCTATTAATTCGAGGTGGGGAAAATGCGATCCTTTGTGCATGGTTAATCTGGGAATTGGGATTACCCAAACAAATAAATAAAAGAACAAAAGGTATTGCCCCCACATAATTCAATTAAGCTGACTTGACATTTACATATTCAATTATATGTATGTACTATCTTTGTTTATATAAAATTGATTTTACATAATCAAATATTTCATAGTGCTTTGAAAGATTGTTTATCTTGTAAAGATGACTCTATCCACATCGAGCCATGTATCACGATCCAGAGATTTCCCAGCACAATGAACCAAGGATGATCTGAGAAGAATGGGTGAGCCTTTAAGTGCTAGGATTTTTATTTTTATTTTGTCTATTCTAGAATATTTTTAGGAGCAGGCAATATGGAAACCGTACACTATTCTGAAGTGTTCATGTAATTAATATGGGTAGTTGGTAGATGGGAAATAGAATCTTCACCGTTAGATTGAGAAGAGATCTGCGGTTGTAATCCAAAGAGTATTTGTATATATAGAGGTCTCTCCCCTTATTTGTATCATCTCACAAGCAATAGAAATCTAAAATCTCTCTCTAAAGAGTTTCTTTCTACAATCCTCGAAAGTTCTCAAAGTACAACATGGGTTGCAACTCAAGAAGTGGAGTTATGTGAGCAGAACCTTTTCTTATATGTTGAATGAGCAGTGGAACGTGGTATTGCATCCTTACAAGCGGAATGGACTCAAAAAGGACGCGTCCAGCTTTATCCTTTAGAGTGGATGAAAATGTTTGCTTTCCCTCATATAAAGGTTGAAGCATTAGTTCCACGCAATGGAAAGTCCGGCTCCTCATGAGTAATTGTCATGAAGAGATTCAAGAAATATCTCCAAATTAAGTAATTTTACGGTGCATATCTAGTTAAATTTACATTTTTTAAATTTTGGTGTATAGGTAAGTCCATGTTTTCTGATATATAGCGATAGCTCTTAGAATCTCGATGAAGTTAGGAAGTAAATGGATTTGTGATAGTCCAGTTTCATGAATCAACCGTGGTTGTGCAGATTTTTTTTACGAAGGATTTTGTTCTTCTTGAGCTTTCTTATTTTTTTGGTTGAATTTTTGCATTTGATATGTTCAAATGGCAAGTGTATATAGTACTATGGAATTGATGATCATTGGAATGGCCATATTGTCAAGATTGAAATGAAGTTGAGATTAGTTGAGTCTATAGGTGTACTTCAAACGTACGCAGTTAACTTTCGATTTGTTGGTTTCCCAAAAGTGAAAGTGGCTCTCAACATACAAAAGGAGATAATGTTACATTTCATGATTAAGTTTTTATTTTTGGTAAAAGTAAGCAATATATTGGGGAAGCCAAACTGTACAAACGAGACAGCTTCAAAAACTTGCACTCATGAAGAACAGGCTCTAAATGAGTGAAAGGAAGCCGCAAGAAAAGCCAAACGGCTACAACAAGAACAGCAAGGAAAGGCCCAGGCAGCAAGCACAATCGGCAGCCAAAGGCAACCAAACCGGCCAAAAACTCTAAGTCTGATCCCTAGAGAAGATAATGGGGTCTACATCCCAAGAGCGTTGCAACCTTCTATTTTTGATGGAGTCCTCCACGTCCCTGAAGGTGACCACCTTGTCTTTAACAACTTGAAGGAGATGCTTCTTCATGGTCGGAACAGAAACTTGCTCCCCCCTGAAGAGAATGCCGTTCCTATTCTTCCAAATAATATGGCACATCGCACCAAAAGAACAGCGGGCAACACACTTATAAAACTCCTTGCTCGAAAGCATAGTTATGGCCCAACGCAGATTATCAAGCCAAGGTCTATTCCGCCAAGGAAGATTACACCTAGCCGCCCAAAAGAAAGCAATACTAGTCGTAATGCGACATCCAAAAAAGAGATGATCTATAGAGTCAGGCATAACATTGCAAAAAGGGCAGGAAGCAGCATCAATCCTACCATAAGACATAAGGAAAGACTAGGTAGGAAGCCTACACTTGGTAATGAGCCAAAGGTGAAATTGGTACCGTGGCAGGATATCATTGTTTCAGATGAAAGAATGCCAACTGACACGTGCCTTCTTCCACCTTAAAGCCTCCCAAGCTGAGCCGACCGAGAACATGCCGAACGAGCTCTCTCTCCAACAAAAACGATCTTGGTCTCCAGACAAGAAAGGAAGCGGAGAACCCCAGGACTCCAACACCGCCCTAACAGCCTGGCCATCTTTAGAGAAAAGGTCAGCCACCAAGGCCTGTCTAGAGAGACCAGAGCTGTAGATGATCGAATCTGAGAAATATAAGTTCAAGGAGCCCCTAGGGTGCTAGTTGTCAAACCAAAGTGACACTGATAGGCCATCACCTATCATCCAAAAGAAGCTAAGCCAAAATTCTGTCCTGATTTGAAGAATCTTCTTCTAAGCCCAAGAACAACAAGTCGGCTTCGTAGCGACCCAGAAATTCTTTCTTTTTAAGAAGGTGGAATGGATCCACTTGCACCACAGTGACTCCTTATCTGAAAACAAGATCTAGATATGTTTGAGCATGGCCGCCTTATTGCACTCATGCAATCTGCGGATGCCAAGACCGCCCTCCTCCTTAGGAAGGCATACATCATCCCAGGAGACCTTAGCACCCTCTCTGCCCAACTCGGGGCCTCGCCAAAGGAATTGTCTAAGAATACGCTCAATCTGGTCCAGCACTACCGCAGGAAGAATAAAGACACTTGCCCATAAGGCTTGAATAGTATGGAGAACTGACTTGATCAGTTGAAGACGGCCGGCAAAAGACAGAAACCTATGAGTCCAGGACTGCACCCTCGAGGTGATGCACCTAACTAGAGCAGCGCAATCTGTCTTCCTCAGCCTCGAAGTAATAATTGGGACTCCCAGGTACCGAACTGGTAAGCTCCCTTCTATGAATCCAAGAACTTGCAAGATTTGATTCCTTAAGGAAGGCGAGCCTCCTGACAAGAACACCTCACTCTTCCTCGAATTCGGTAATAGGCCACTCCAAGCAAAGAACGTTTGTAGACCTTCCTTGAGGAGTGTCACAGACGGCACATGCCCTTCACAAAAGAGGAAAACATCTTCTGCAAAGAACAAGTGTGAGAGGGAGGTAGGCCTACATCTCCACAAGAAACTGAAGTCCGGCTGAAGTGAACACCTCCTGAGAATCCCCGAGAGAACCTCCATAACCAGAGTGAATAAATAGGGAGATATGGGATCGCCCTGGCGCAGGCCACGCCCACTAGGGAAGAAGCCATGGCGCTCCCCATTTAACGCAATAGAAAACCGAGGACATGATGAGTTGAACCAAACGATCAGGGAAACGAAAAGCAAGGAGGACACTCTCAAGAAACCGCCAATCTACAGCATCATAGGCCTTTCTAAAGTCGACTTTAACAGCACACTTCGATGAGTAAGGCTCCAAATGGAAGTTAGAAAATAGTTCTTGAGCCAAGAGGATGTTATCCCTGATCTTGCGCCCCTTAACGAAAGCACTTTGACTCGGGCTCACTAGATCCTTCAGCACAGAAGCAACCCTGTTCGCCAACAATTTTGTAATTGGCTTGTAAATAGTATTACAACACGCAATAGGCCTAAAGTCGTCGACTGTAGTCGCATTCGGTACCTTCGGCACCAAGACCAAAATGGTGTTGTTGATTTCTTTAAGGATTCTTCCCGAGGTGAAGAAGTCCATAACGGCTGTCGTGACCAGCTGACCAACCATCCCCCAGTTCTCCTTGAAAAACTCAACCGTGAAACCATCTGGACCTGGGGCCTTACCCCAAGCAAGAGAGAACAGAGTGTCCCGAATCTCCAAGTCGGTGATTGGCTGAGCAAGAAAAGTGATATGGTCATCATTAAGCTGAGAGCTGATGATCTGCCGAATCTCTGAAACCTGAGGAGTAACGTGCTCCACCCGAGGCATAAGGAGGTCTTGGTAGTGCTCCACAAAATGCTGCTGGACAAGCTGCGGGTCGCTGATTTGGTTGCCGAGAGAATCTACCACATAAAGAATTATGTTTCTCACTTGTCTCTTACTAACATAATGGTGGAAGAACTTTGTATTTCGGTCTCCCTCCTTCAGCCATCTTATTCTAGCTTTCTATCTAAAGAAAGACTCCTCTTGAGAGCGAAGTTTCAAGAAGGCTCGGCGTTGAATCCTCTCCACGTCCGCAAGCGTGATTAAGTTGTTTGCAACAAAATATGTTTTACCTTGCATGAGGCCAAAGACGTAAAATAAAAGTACTGATCGACTTATACCAGTGCATGTTTGATGGTTGTGACCATTTGGGTTGGTATAAAACAAGTATTATGTTCATAAAGGAACTTAGAGAGCTACTTGATGATGATCACAAACCCACATCCTATTTTCATCCAAATTAATTAAAAGAAAACGTTCAAGTATGTTGATGCTCCACTTTGGATAACTCGTGGGTCTTGACTTCTATCAGCTATATATATTGGTCTTGAGAGGAAGCTCAGAAAGTTTGATTCAAAGCTCGTCTCATGAGTGAAAATCAGTAGCGAGCCCTTTGTCTCGACAAATATAGAAAACGTTAAGAAATAATTTGATCAAGTTTAAGTGGTGCATAAGGCGAGCGACTGAGAGAAGAATAACACACGAAGAAAGGTGGCAAAAGATGGGTACATAAGATAAGACGAAATTATAGCAAACCATGTCAAATCCCAGCCAACTGTTAGCTAACTGGAGTGTAATAGGAGGAAGAGCATAAGCTCAGGCTGCACATAGGCTGTCAAATCCAAGTCCATCGTTTGCCAGAACCTTTAAAATTAGTTAGTATTTTAAACATATCATAGAGTTGCCTGTATAGTTATCGAGAAAGAATCACAACAAAAGCAATTCCCAAGCCCAGGAAACAAAGAAGCAATGCACCTCTAAAAACGAAGAATTTGATAAGTGATGAGAGATGATGACTCACTAGAATGTACATTAGATTGGAAGCACCCTACATCCTTTGCCTCGGAGAAGACAAAATAGTAGTAGCAGCAGCAATAGTTTCTGGGTTTATAATAATTTTCCTATTCCTAGTATCCAAGCTTGTTCTTTGTTCAGGAACATTGGCCTCGGGACATAGTGACTTCATTTCTTTCTGAAGCGGCGACACCGTGGCTAGAGTTTCTCCATTAGCATCATCATCAGCTGAATGCACCCACAATCTGGCCAAATTAAAATGAACAGAAATGATAAGCAATATGATATCACAAAAAACAAGAACCAGTTAAAAATTATCCATGTAAAAACTGGCCCCACACAATTAATCTCTTTGTATAAGCTTCTGCAGAGTAAAAGCAAACTAGAGTGATTAAAAAGGTAAGAAGCTGCATACCAAATGTGAGGCTTTCTGCACAATAGTGCTCGGAGGAAAAGATTGACCCAGAATTGTTGCTGCAGGCATTACGCATGTAGAAGGACATGTTGAGTTTCTAATGTAATGCTCACTACTACTCATAGGCCTGGAAATATCAGGCACATATTTTCCACACATGAGCAATTGACCTTACTTATGAACATCCTCTGGACACCTTCCGGAGGAGAGGCTCCTCGAACTAGCAACATCCCTTCCCAAAATTCTTCGTCTCAAACTCTGGAAACCTAAAGAAGGATAAGAACTTCTAAGAGACTCGGTCCAAGGCAAATCATTATGCTTGACGGAGGAATTCGACCCAAGAAAATATTATCCTTCCTTTCATGCATTTGCTGCCCTAAATCAAGTGAAGTTTGTTGGAAAAATATAACTTCGAATCAATAGAGCAATCAAGTCAGATTTTGAGGCATGATATTACTTTTTTTTAAGGGCTTATTTGCCCCACAACATTGATAATAGTCGCCGGTAAATTTCCTCCATGATACAACAAAGTCTCAAATGAGAATATTAAATAGTAATTCTAGTATTTCTCCATGGTCACTCATATGAAACAATTGAAAACAATAGCTATATATTCTTTCAAAAGAAAACAAAACAAAAAAATGAAAGAAGAAGATTATTATCAAACAGACATGTTTAGTAATTTATAACAAAAAACAAGAAGTTATATCATAACAAACACAACTTCCCAAGGATTAAGAAGTTATGTCTGAACAGGTACAAAATCTGAGATAACTGTAGGAAGAAATAATAAAATTCGAAATTAAATAAATAATAAATAAAGAATAACGTAACTCCTTCGTGAACAGTCGCACTATATCAACTGGACATATGGTTAATTTTTTATAACAATAAATCCGAATTTTTCAATAAATACTAAATAATGATCATTAGTTAGTGTCAAATCTTGTCCACGTGTGCACTCACATCTTTTCAACATGGGACAAAGCACATCTTAGTTTGTTTTACGAACAAATTGATGCGGGAGCATCCAACATAGCTCCATCGACCTACTCAAAACCATCGATGCTTATCCAAGCCAAGAAAGAAATTGGACATTATGTGCTTCAATGGATCGTTTTGAATGAATAATGTCAATTACTTCTTGGTGCTTTGTGGTATATTGATAAGTATCAATGGGAGGTCATTTTAAATGTTTTGTATGACCAATTGATGAAGTTTCAGGAGGATTATTTATTGGTCAAGGGAGGAGCTCGAATTTTGGGAAGGCTAAAGGTTCACGAATGCGGTTCAAGAATATGGAAAGCCGAAGATTAAAGGCATTTAGTTCCCGTGTTAATAAAGGCTTTTCTTAACTTCCTATGTGTCTTTATGTTTATGTAACTCAAGAGTCGAAGGTTTAAGTTCCTATGTGTCTTTATTGTTATGTAGTTCAAGAGTCGAAGGTTTCAGTTCCTAGGCTATTAAGGTCTGTTTTTAATATTTATTAAGGCTAAAATCCTCCTATAAAGAGGGGAAAACTATCCAATGTATGGGATATACGAATTTTATGAATGAAAATGGTGAGGTTTCTTCTGCTTGAGTGAACTCCTTTGGAGAGTGGATAACTCCTTGCGATTTCTTTATCCTTGGAGCGTAGATTACTCCTTGGTGGTGAACCAAGAAGCCCTTTATCATTGGCTGGTGGAATCTTTAGGCCTTGGTGGTGAGCTTCTCCTATCCCGAAGTCCTTTATCCTTGGCTGGTGGAAGCATTAGGCCTTGGTGGTGAACTTCATAGATCTCGATCCTCTTCTTCGGTTGGTGGCGTGGCCTTTATACCTTGGAAGGAGATCGCTCTATCTTTTCTTATTCCTTTTCATTTCTTCCCCGTATACACTACTCCATACACTTAACCACAAAAATCCCCTCATAAAAAAATCCATTCTGGAATCACTCACCCCATCACGCATCAAAAGATTGGTATCAGAGCTCAAGGTTCAACTCATTTGAGTGATTCCTTTCTTTCTTCTATTACAAATTCCTTATGGATGAACAAGTTCCAAGAGGCTTGACTCTGAAGCAAGCGCACAACGAAAGGCGAGATCGTGCAATCCAAAATCTTCAGCAACAAATGGAGCAAGTCCTCAATCTTCTGGAGAATCCGGTGAGACAAGCACAGCCAGCAAGGCGTCCCAATGAACGGCATCGGCGTGACGATTCTGAATCTCGTCAAAATTCTGATGGCGATTCCGAATCCACTAGAGACAACCGAACAATTCTGCACTCTAGTGATTCTAAATCTCAAATTCGAAGACGAAGAGGAAGAGGGAGGCATAAGGAGGATGAAAGAGACATTAAAGTGGAGGTCCCTGAGTTTGACGGTAATTTTAATCCCGACGACTTTGTGGATTGGCTACACACAACCGAAAGAATTTTTGACTTCAAGTCCTATTCGGATGAGAAGAAATGCAAGGTTGCTGTCCTAAAGCTGACAAAATATGCTTCTCTATGGTGGGAGAATCTAAAGCATCAACGAGCAAGGGAAGGAAAAGGCTGAATCAAGTCTTGGGAAAAACTCAAGAAGTTGATGAAGAAGAGATTCTTGCCCGACAACTATAGGCAAGATCTCTTCCTAAAACTGAATTCCCTAAGACAACAAGGGATGAGTGTTGAAGAATACATTCGTGAGTTTGAACAACTCAAAATGAGGAGTGAAGTTCCAGAAGTTCCTGAGCAAACCATCGCTCGTTTCCTTAGCGGCATGAATAGAGAAATTGCTGATATGGTTGAACTTCAACCTTATTGGTCCTTTGAAGACGTATGCAAGTTAGCTATAAAAGTTGAAAAGCAATTGAAAAGCAAGAGGTTTTCCTCCAGAACCTCAACAAGGGCGACATCCTATTTTAAGGGTGCTTCCTCAAGCAAGGGCGAGACTACGTCGACAAAAGACAAAGGCAAGGGAAAACTTGCAGAGGCTTCCAAAGAAGTCCAAAAGAAGTTTGAAGGCGATGCAAGGAAATGCTTTAAGTGTCATGGTTTTGGGCATTTACAAGCAAATTGTCCAGATCGGAGAGTTATGACTCTTCAAGAAATTGAGGAGATCAATTCGGCGCTTCAAGAGGTTGAGGGCACTCAAGACCAAAATATTTTTGAATCTGATCGGGAAGAAGAAGTTGTGGAGAAAGCCGATGATGGCGAGCTATTAATCATCCGAAGAGCATTGCATGTTGAAGTTTCTCCTGTTAAAGAGCAAAGGGAGAATATATTTCACACCCGTTGCACTATTAACGGAAAGGTGTGTTCGGTGATCATCGATGGTGGGAGCTGCACCAATGTTGCTTCGACAACCCTTGTCGACAAGCTGAAGCTTCCAACAACGAAACATCCTCAACCATACAAGCTCCAATGGCTCAATCAAGGGAATGAACTCAAGGTAACCAAACGCGTTCTGATATCATTTTCGATTGGGACGAACTATCGAGATGAGGTTGTATGTGATGTGATTCCTATGGAGGCATGCCACTTGCTATTGAGTAGACCGTGGCAATTTGATATAAATGCTATGCATGATGGTCGGAAAAACACATACTCTTTTCACAAGGAACAAAAATGCATTACTCTTTCACCATTGAGTCCTTCTTCGATACATAATAATCAACTCGGGGAGGGAAACACTTGTAAGGAAAATTTGTTCTTGAGCAAAACACGGGTTGAGAGAGCCATTAGCAAACAAAAGAATGTATTTGCTTTGCTTGTGGTCGAGAAAAAGAGTGAGATAGAGCAACCCATACATCCAAAAATGCATTGTTTGTTGAAAGAATTTGCAAATGTGTTCCCGGAGGATTTGCCACATGGATTACCTCCCATAAGAGGTATTGAGCATCAAATTGATTTGATCCCCGGTGCTCCACTACCAAACAAGCCAGCTTATCGATGTAATCCAAAGGAAACAAAGGAGTTGCAAAGACAAGTCGATAAACTTATCGTCAAAGGATACGTCCGAGAAAGCATGAGTTCCTATTCTGTTCCGGCTCTACTTGTACCTAAGAAGGATGGTACATACCGAATGTGTGTTGATAGCCGGGCCATCAACAACATCACCATTAAGTATAGGTACCCTATACCTAGACTTGATGATATGCTTGATGAATTATATGGTTCTTCTGTGTTTTCAAAGATAGATTTGCGGAGTGGTTATCATCAAATCAGAATGCGATGAGGTGATGAATGGAAGACGGCTTTTAAGACCAAGGGAGGCCTTTATGAGTGGTTGGTTATGCCATTCGGATTATCTAATGCTCCGAGTACCTTCATGAGACTTATGAACGAGGTTCTTCGTTCCTTTATTGGTCAATTTGTCGTTGTTTATTTCGACGATATTCTTGTTTATAGCAGGAACGAGGAGGAGCATATCTCTCATTTAAAACAGGTCTTTAATGTCTTGAGAGAACAAAAACTATATGCTAAAATGGAGAAATGTGAGTTCTTCTCTCCAAGCATTGTGTTTCTTGATTATGTGGTTTCCAAAGACGGAATCTCTATTGATCAAGCCAAGGTGGAAGCTATGAACACTTGGCCGGTTCCGAAGTCCATTTCTGATGTAAGAAGTTTTCATGGACTTGTTTCTTTCTATCGACGTTTTGTCAAAAACTTTGGTACCGTCATGGCTCCTATAACTGAATGCATGAAGAATGGTGCTTTTGAATGGACAAAGGCTGCTCAAAACGCCTTTGAGGTAATCAAGCAGAAACTTCGTGAGTCCCCTATTCTTGCACTTCCTGATTTTGATAAAGTATTTGAAGTTGAGTGTGATGCAAGCGGAGTTGGTATTGGTGCTGTTCTGGTGCAAGCACAAAAACCATTGGCATATTTCAGCGAGAAGTTATCCGATTCCAAGAGGAATTATTCAACTTATGACAAAGAGTTCTATGCCATTATCCGAGCTCTTGATCATTGGAGTCATTATTTGAGGCCAAAACAATTTGTCCTTCATTTTGATCATGAGGCGCTTAAGTTTATTAGCGGCCAACGCAAGCTTAATTCTAGACATGCAAAATGGGTAGAATTTCTTCAATCCTTTTCTTTTGTCTCAAAATATAAACCCGGGCACACTAATGTTGTAGCAGATGCTTTATCGAGAAGATATTCTATACTTGCTGTTCTGGACTCTAGGATTCTTGGATATTAATCAATGAAAGAACTTTATTCTGAAGATGTGGAGTTCTCATCCATCATCAACAATTGCAAGCGGGGAGTTCAAGGTAAATATTCTTTGCAAGATGGGTTTCTTTTTAAAGGAAATCGATTATGTGTGCCGAAGAGTTCTTTTCGTGAATTGCTGATTCGAGAGGCGCATGGTGGAGGATTGGCTGGTCATTTTGGTATTAACAAAACTCTTGAGGTTCTTCAAGAGCATTTCTATTGGCCAATGATGAGTGGAGATGTGCATGCTATCATCTCAAGGTGTGCAACTTGTCAAAGATCAAAAAGCCATTTCCATCATGGTTTGTATACTCCACTTCCGGTACCATTGCAGCCCTGGGAGGATGTTAGCATGGATTTCATTATGGCTCTACCAAGAACTCAAAGAGGAAAAGATGCTATCATGGTGGTTGTCGATCGGTTCTCTAAAATGGCTCATTTCGTGCCATGTCACAAGACTAGTGATGCATCTCATATCGCCGAGTTATATTTCAAAGATATCATTCGCCTTCATGGAGTACCAAAGACCATTGTGTTGGATCATGATTCCAAGTTCTTAAGCTACTTTTGGAAGACTCTATGGAGAATGCTTGGTACAAGACTCTTATTCAGCACAACTTGTCATCCCCAAATTGATGGCCAAACGGAGGTAACAAATCATACTCTAACCACTCTTCTTCGTGGTATGGTGAGTAAATCTTTGAAAGATTGAGATTTAAAGCTTGCGCATGCTGAATTTGCTTACAATCGATCACCAAGTTATACTACTAGTCGATCGCCATTTGAAGTTGTGTATGGAATTAATCCTCTCACTCTCATTGATTTGATTCGACTTCCATCTAAGTCTCAAGTAAGCTTTGATGGCAAGAAAAGAGCTGAATCAATGAAGAAGCTCCATGAGCAAATTCGATCCAAGATCGAAAAAGCCAACAAATCTTACAAGAAGAAAGCTAATCAACATCGCAAGAAGACTCAATTTTAACCGGGTGATCTTGTATGGCTACACTTGAGGAAGGAGAGATTTCCATTTCGACGGAAGAACAAGCTCATGCCTCGAGCTGATGGTCCCTTTAAAGTTATGGAGCGAATTGGTGACAATGCTTACAAGATTGACCTTCCTTGAGAATTTGGAGTTTCGGCAACATTCAACGTAGGAGACCTTTCTCCTTACTTGGAGGATGAGAACATTCTAGATTTGAGGACAAATCTCAAACAACCCGGGGAGGATGATGCGGGAGCATCCAACATAGCTCCATCGACCTACTCAAAACCATCGATGCTTACCCAAGCCAAGAAAGAAATTGGGCATTATGTACTTCAATGGATCATTTTGATAAGTATTAATGGGACGTCATTTTAAATGTCTTGTATGGCCAATTGATGAAGTTTCGGGAGGATTATTTATTGGTCAAGGGAGGAGCTCGAATTTTGGGAAGGCTAAAGGTTCACGAATGCGCTTGAAGAATATGGAAAGCCGAACATTAAGGGCATTTAGTTCCGGTGTTAATAAAGGCTTTTCTTAACTTCCTATGTGTCTTTATGTTTATGTAGTTCAAGAGTTGAAGGTTTAAGTTCCTATGTGTCTTTATTGTTATGTAGTTCAAGAGTCGAAGGTTTCAGTTCCTAGGCTATTAAGGTCTGTTTTTAATATTTATTAAGGCTAAAATCCTCCTATAAAGAGGGGAAAACTATCCAATGTATGGGATATACGAATTTTATGAATGAAAATGGTGAGGTTTCCTCTGCTTGAGTGAACTCCTTTGGAGAGTGGATAACTCCTTTCGGTTTCTTTATCCTTGGAGCGTAGATCACTCCTTGGTGGTGAACCAAGAAGCCCTTTATCATTGGCTGGTGGAATCTTTAGGCCTTGGTGGTGAGCTTCTCCTATCCCGAAGTCCTTTATCCTTGGCTGGTGGAAGCATTAGGCCTTGGTGGTGAACTTCGTAGATCTCGATCCTCTTCTTCGGTTGGTGGCGTGGCCTTTATACCTTGGAAGGAGATCGCTCTATCTTTTCTTATTCCTTTTCATTTCTTCCCCGTATACACTACTCCATACACTTAACCACAAAAATCCCCTCATAAAAAAATCCATTCTGGAATCACTCACCCCATCACGCATCACAAATTACCAACAATCCCCCACTTTGTTTGTAAAACAAAATACAAAAATAAAACATTAAAAATATACATATAAAAATGTCTCTTTTGAGTTAAACTTTAACTCGGTGCAAGTATCTGAAAACTCTATTAAAATGACAGGTAGCTCGGCTTTAAACTTGTATTTTTAAATAATAGAATTGGACATACCGCATATATACTAACATCTTGTTTCAGCAAGAAGTTCTATATTACTCAACATTATTATGATCTCATGTTTGGTCCTATTTCATAAGCTCTCTAGAAAGCAACCCTAACTTTCGTAAGAAGCGGCACAACTTTTAAGCTCATATAGATGAAGTATTTACTAGTGTTTTCTTACTATCAATACATTACAAATTTGTACTATACTTCATTAAGAATTTAATTTAACCTACAAAACATAACAAATGATACTGACTTCTCATATCATAGTTATGTCAATATCAAACAATCACATTCGATAGCTTATTCTTACCCATTAAACTTTGTAACTAGTGATGTTCTAGAAAAATGTCGAGTTATCATTACTGGTGATTTTTATTAAAAGGTTTCAGCCCCATTTCTTGTGAGGTCATCTTTACCGCATCTCTTGGTAAAGCCTTCATAAAAGGAGTGGCCAAATTATTGCTTGACCTTACCTACAATTGTTATGGTACCATCTTTAATCAATTATCTCACATACTTATGTCTTAGACTAATATGTCTAGACTTATCATTATAAGTACTGCCATAAACTCTTGCCAAAGTAGCCTGACTATCACAATGGATCGAAATAGGAGGCATAGGACTTGTCCATAATTTAATATCCAACAACAAATTATAATCCATTCAGCCTCTTTCTCAGTCACTGCTAGAGCAACGATTCAAATTTCATAGTTAAGTGAGTTATGTACATTTGTTTCTTGTTCATCCAAGAAGCAACACATTCATGTAATGTGAAAATCCACATAAGAATGGATTGTTTATTACCTACACTTGTAGTCCAACTAGCATTAGTGTATCATTATAAGACAACCAAATAATTATTATAGAACAATTCTAAATTTTTAGTCGTCTTAAGAGAACAAAAAATTTCGGGTAATAGCTTTCCAATGTTCGATACTTGGATTACAAAAAATGTACTCAACTCACATGGAACAAGCACATCGAGTCTAGTATAATGCATTGCATATATTAAAGACCCTATAACACTCACATTAAAGACCCTCAACCAAGAATCAAATGAGTACTCGTATATTTGAAATCAAGAAGTTTAAATTTATTCACATCTTCTCCATATAATCACTTTGGCTCAAAGAATAATCCCCATCATGTTTTTAACTTTAATACCTAAGATAGTAGTTACTTTACCCAAATCTTTCATTTTGAAAATGAAAGTTAGATACTTCTTAGTCTCAATGATTCCAATCATATTAGTTCCAAAGTCCCCTTTGGATATACCACTACTTCAAGAATATTTCAGGAGGCATCCAATCGAAATTATGCATCATCAAATTTTCATGCCACTGCTTATGAGTTTGCTTGAGACCATAAAGAGATTTAATCAATTTACATACTTTCCTTTCATTATCAAAAACCTTGGTTGTTCCTTGTAAATTTCTTCATTTAAATCTCCATTCAAGAATGCCGTAAGCAATGCCTCTCCCCATACATGAATGTGCATAATATATTATCTCGATGGTGAGTAGCTAAAGAGACTCATGAACTCACTCAAAATTGTCAACTCCTCCAAAGCATACCCCTTTGATTGGTAGACGTGGAACACAAAACATAAGATATATGATTCTCCCAAAATTATGCAAACTACACTAGATCCCCAAAGTGAAATATGATTATAAATGCAATTTAGCACACTTTAGCATCATAAATTTCTTTGCTAAAAGTATCATATCTTGCGAACATCATAGTGAGTGGACAATTCAAACTTCACACAAAAGGGCTTTACTGAATTTTTCACAAAGGAGGCAATTTTAATTTAGACATCATTCACATTCAGCGATAGCCCACAGAAAAAATAAAATAAAATAAAGGGTAATGGCACCTTTGACTCTATCTAAATGGCTAGAGCACGGAAAGCAGATAAGGACACAAATAAATCATGGATCCCTAATTATGGAGTCAGTTGTACAAGCCTTTATGTCTAGATCATCAATCTTAGGATAAAAGAAACGGCAGAATCACAATTTCTTGAATGCATAAACTGTGACATTCCAGATTTTCAGTTCTGATTTCAATTAAATAATTCGAACATTTCATCAACACGCCTATAGGGCTGTTCTCAGAACTGATCACTCTCGAGATAACTAGACGATCTAGAGGAGTTATTAAGGAATTTTAATGCAATAGACTTGAGGATTCGACTAGGAATCTACTACTCGACCGTGCTCATCTTTGGAGGTCATTACGGCACAGTTAAAAATCGATTAGAGATCAGAGATAGATCGGTTTGACTAAGATGTGTGGCTAAACGTGGGTGACTCCACTAAACTGGAAAATTCTCGTCGATCAGCCCTAGACTGATTTTTCTGTCGTTTTGGTACCTTGTGTCCGTATTTCAATTCTTGAGATTTTCACAACAACCGAGAGTCGCCAATGTGTCGAATGGGTTCATTGTGGTTTGAAGAAAATCGACAACAGATCATTTGCACTAAAAATTTCTGAAACTTACCCGGTAGCCTAAGTCACGCTAAAAATGCGCCAGAGTGAAATTAACCGCAAATTTGAATCTGATTTCAGAAATTGAAAGTTCTGTCATGTCACAAATCATTTTAGATACGTCGACTCAGTCTCAGAAAATTTTTCTGCAAACCAAGACTTTTTGGGAGAAAGTTGTACTAGGGCCGTTTTTGTCCAAAAAAAGTCGGACCGTTTTTTATCGTGAAATTGGGATGCAAGTAGGATCAATTGGTGAGGAAAAATACCAATTGGATCAAAGAGGTGTTGGTTGATTTTTGAGAGGCCAAATTGGATTGATTTAAGGAAGAATAAGTGTCCAATTGAAGAGAAAATCAAGCAAATTCGTATGCCCCCCACCACCATGACTTATGGACCCTTTCAAAGGTCTTCTAGAGGGGATAGAGGGCTGGAAATTGCTGGTAGATGACAGCCAAGCTCGGTGGGCAAGTTGGGGGACAAGAAGATGAGGATACGTGTGTGGTGGCCCCCTTTTGTTCCCTCCTTCTCCTCCATTTCCCCTTCAACCGACCGACTCTCCTCCTTTCCCCTCTATTCTCGTCGTTTGGACCCCAGCAGCCAAGGAGATACCCGGAACAAGCCAGCACGCCGCCGGGACCGCACGCCGTTGCTGTTCGGTACCCCGCCTTGCGAGCGCGCCACCGTGCCTTGCTCACGCGACCCTAACGCCCAGCCATCTCCAGCCACTCTTCTCCGTGCGTCCAGGAGGTTGTCCAACCATCTCAGGCCACCATCGGCCACTATCCCGTCGCCTGGAGGTCCTGTCGTTGGCCGCCGAACGCTGCTGCAGCTCCGCCGATTCTTGTCTCGCCGTTCAGCCGCTAAATCAGCCCTCAACCAACCAAGAATAGAAGCAAAATCAATGGGTTTCCAGCAGCGCTTGAGGCCTGTTTTGGCCCGTTTCCCGGCCCTGAAAGCTAGGCCCGCTTTGGAGAGAGTTGTTCCCCATCGCGTCCCGAACGTTTCGAACCGACCGGATCGCAAAACAAGTGAGTTTAACTCACTAATTCTCGCTTAGTATGTTAATGACGTTTAGAGGTTGATTAGTTTAGACTAAGCTAGGATTAGGTGGTTAATTAGATTTAATTAGTGAATTTAATTAATTACCAATGCATGTTAGGTGGATAGTTAGTGCAATTAGAGCCCAAACAAACTCTAGTATTTATCTAGAGTAGTTCGAAAATTTTACGGGCTTGTCTCGGCTTCCGATTAGGCCCGATTAGGCTTTTTCGGGCCTAAGTCTCATTTATTGCATTTATTAATTATTTTCCGTAATTATTTAATTAATTAATTATTTTTCGAAAATTAGACCGGGATAGTTGGTGATCGAAATTTTGTGCTGATTTCAGTGGTGCATTCTGTTTATTTAATTGATTGCTATTACGTGCAAATTGGCTGTGTTTCGTGAAATTTGGTATTTATCCCAAATTTTAATAATTTTGGTAATTAATTGGAAAATTACCGGGTGTCGGTCTACAGTGCCAAAAATCTATTTTGGGACCGCTAAAACTGGTGGGAAGTTCAAAAGTGAAATTATTATGTTTTGGTTAATGCCAACTGTGTACCCACACATGGCTATTTTATCGAAAATGATAAAATGGTCAAATTGGTTATATGATTGGGATGGTATACTATATCAGCCTATAAGCGATATGTCAGCTTAGCCGAGAGCATTATACCGATATACTATATCAACCTACAGGGCGATATGTCAGCTTAGCAGAGAGCAATATACCTTATCAGCTTAGATTGAGTATTGTCAGTAATACTATATCAGCCTACGGGCGATATGGCAGCTTAGTAGAGAGCAGTATACCCAATCATCTCAGAAGCAAGCTATACTATCTATTTATCAGCTTAGCAGTGAGCAGTCATGATATAAGCGGACTTTATAAATAGTATGAGATGAGCCGACCAAGAAGAGTCGTGATGACATGTAATCGACTAAGTCAATTGATCGATGAGTCGATCCAAATTGATTGAATTGATTGGATGTTGTGATTTCGAGTTTATGAATTAAACTGATTTGTAGGAAGAAGTGGAGGCCCAGGTAAGTCCTACACCTCGTGATTGTGTTTAGGCAGCCCTTAGGGCGTATTTTCTTCCTAATTAGGGCTTAGGGGGTAGAACTCGCTGAGACGTTGTCTCATCCTGTTGTGGGATAACCATTTCAAGTCCTTAGATGGCTGCTCTCGAATTTTTTGAATGACCCAAGAGTGTTACAAAGCAGACGGTCTTTATTCAGATGAAGCAGGGCCCTAAGGGTTGGAACTACGAGTTGGTTAGGTTCGTGGTTTGGGTCAATGCGGGTCTCGCCTATAAGGTGCTCCATCGATATAGGTCGTGGTACCGCCAGGCTCGAGATGGCCAAAGAGAGGGTCCTACTCCGGAGTCTGAGATCCCTCTATACGCTTTGGAAGTCGCTTTTGGGAAGGGAACCGTTGATCCTCCTCAAGGCTCGATAATGGATGTAGTAGACTCGGCTCTTGCACGACCAGAGTCTCCGATGCAATCTGCTAAAGGTTCCAGCTGGAGTGTGGAAGAACGAGAGATTGAGGATGATGATGATGGCCCGGAGTAGATCGAAACCCTCACCCCTACTTGTGGACTTGTTTTGAACTGGCTTGAGTTGGACCTAACTTGAATAGTGTGTATTGTATATATGTGACTAGTTATGTTATATGTGTGTGTGGTTGTTATTTCGGTTTGAAAATTTATGGCCTACTTTTCTATCCCATTGTGTTATTGTCTGGGGATTATTATCTGCTTCCGCATGTGCATTGAAATGAGTGGGTCGGCGACCTTCCTGGGACATTGCTATTAATCAACCAAGGAGGGATGGGCGTGCGCTTGGAGAATCAGGGCGTGACATAAACTAAAAAAGAAACTCTAGTGCAAGTGAACTTACCAAAAGACAAGAGGCGAGAAAAACATCACGCACCAAACTAATCCAAATTGGGTATTCCATATGAATACCATACCACAATACCCGGTCATTAATTTGGCTAGCTTCTTCCTCACGCTACAGATGTGCTAACTTTAACATCTTGAAAACCAAATCAAACTGATCATCTTACTATGACAATCAGACATCATATCTATCTTCACAAGCGATCAACTATGATGTGACCATATGAAAATAGAGAACAACATAGGCCCAAGAAAAATCTAACCTCTACCATTGCCCACATACATAATCCAAGTGAAAATTGCCGCGGATATCAAGCAAAGGAAGAGCGTGCCCACTTTCTTCCTGCTGGCGAATTTACAGTAAAACAGCCTTTCCCTCTCCTTAGGCATCTTGCTCGACTTCCCGGGTAGCAACGGAGGAGGTGGCGTCGTTTGGATTGGCAACCCACCGTTTTGGAGGAGCAACTGTTGTTGCAAAGAGCCATAACTATGGGAGCATATCCCCAAAAACCCTCCTGTCATTATTCCTCCAGTAAATACTAATATATTACGAGTGTTGATGGCAATAGGGAGAGAGATTTGTCAATGGAACGAAGGAGAGGATTCCATTTGTGTTGCGCTCATGCTTTGCTTAACCCCCACCATCAACCACGTCCTTCGCTCCTCACACAAGCCCACATTTTGCAATAACTAGACTGAGGCCAACTCAAAGACCAACAATAGATCGTCCACCAAGCATGCCCCGCGAGCAACTGAGATGCACAGCTGGGCCACGTACGTTAAGACCCGAAGCCTCTCTAGGAACGTCTACTTGTGGTGATCAACTCTGACTCCATTGTTGCATAAATAAATCCTTAAAATTGTTGGATAAATATGGCTTCGAATCAATAAAATAATCAAGTTGGACTTTGAGGTGTGATATCACTTTTTTTAATGATTTAATTGCTCCACAACATTGCTAATGATCATTAGCAAATTTCCTTGAAAATACTACAAAATCTCAAATGAAAATACTAGATAGCAATTCTAGTATAGCTCTAGGATCTCTCGTGGAAAACAATTGGAAACAATGACTATATATTCTTTTGAAAGAAAATGAAAAAATGGAATAAGAAGATTATTATCGAATAGACATGTTTAGTAATTTATAGCGAAAATAAGAACTTATATCCGAATAGACACCACTTTCCAAATATTAAAAAGTTATATCTAAACAGGTATAAACTTTAAGATAACCATTGGAAAAAATAATAAAATTCAAAATTAAATAAATAATAAATAAATGTAGCTCTTTTGTGAATAGTTGCATTGTATTAACAGGATGTATGGTTAATTTTTTATAAAAATAAATCCGAATTTTCCAATAAAAAAAATGAAGTGTCAAATCTCGTTCACATGTGTACTCACATTTTTTGATATAGGACAAGACATCTCTACCAACAAAGTCGCTAGGGTGTGAACTGTTTTACGCAGCTTCTTGTATAGGTCCGCAATACAGCCTCCGTCATCACTCAGTTCTTCAAGATGAATTCTCTCGCAAGAGTTTGAAACGAGGGTCCCTTTATTAATTCACATGTCTTGGTAATCCAACAGCAGATGATGATAGTTAGATATCAGTCAGTGAAGATAACGAAAGTTTTACCATCTTATCAAAGGGAAGGTAATTTACTCCATTACTATCCCTACCTGACATGGAAATATCTCCTCGATCTCTGCAAGATGCCAGCAAATCAGCATCCAACTCTACTCGACAAAAACCAACAGTGAAAGACCAGATAAATCTAAATAAATATCAAGTTTCACGTTTTATATTCATATGCCGGTTTGTATGGGATAGTATGATTTAAAACATTTTTAATTTTCCTGTTCATCAATAATGAAAACAGAAGAAAAAATCCCACTGCTCTCATTTTTCAATAAAAATGAAAATTGCACCAAATTATATTGGCGTTTTATTTTTTCTTTCTTTAGAAGTCAAAAATACATATGACCAGATTCAGAATATAATAATGTACAGGTAACAAACTTGGGTAAAACAGTCTTTCTTAGCGAACTTCCGGAAAGGCGGCGAGCTTCATCGTTTCTTTTCCTAAAATCTGAGAAGGAGAAGGCAAATTCAATTTAAATTCCACCTCTGGTTTCAGTTTTGCCCCCATTCTATCTTCAACCGCCTTGGAGAGCTCAAATAGCATTTGAAAAGGAAGAAGGCTATGATGGCAAGCACATCGGCAGTAGTACTGCGGCAGAGTTGAGCATCAAACGGGTATTCTGCTTGCTCTTATGCACTTTGTGGTTTGTGCCCACCAAATGCTTGAAAGATTGCCAACAACAGGTCGGGTGGATTTGTGCTCGTTTCGTGGAACCCCTCATCCATTGATGATTCGATATGTTCCCTGTTTTTTTATGGGGGCATGCTTTGTTGGACAAGTTTTCAGCTTGAGGACCTTGACTCACGACAGAAGTTACTCTTTGATAGTTCCTTGTACAATAAAAATGTTGCATAGTTGATTAGGTGCTTTCAGTGCGTACGGCCAAAAGAATAATTAATCTTCAATGGACGAGAACGCGGGGTCCTCTTTGCCAAAAGATATCCTCGACCGGTTGTTTGCTTATTCTAAAACCACAAGTCTAGCGGATGCCCTAGGAGTTCTTGCAAAAATACCAAGAACTGCGGATGGGCATGCGCATCTATTGTCGTTGCTTTGATACTTGATCTAATTCAAGGACACTCGGAATATTTGAATTCTGAACTTCTGGTATCATCCTTGAAGCTTCAAAGGAACCTATGTGCTTGGAGAGGTGGTGAATCAAGATCCTTTCCATTGAGAAGAATGGGATTGGGATCACTTTGACCGTCTTGAGGGCTCTGATGCACACTCCTGCCTCAGATTGGGGAGCCATCAGGATAGCCGTGCAGGCTCTCATTGTCACGCCCCGAATCCCAAACTTGCGAACATTCCTCAGCGGTCGATTAAATTGCGACGTCCCAAGACGCGTCACCAACCCATTCTTTTTATTTTTCGATTAAACTCATGCGGAAGCAATTATATAAACAACTAGTCAACCAACAAATAATAGGGATAGTACATACAAGACAAACATATCCAAAACACTGCTTTTATTTATTTGTTTGCTAATCCCAAGAAACTTAATATTTACAAGCCCTTACACTGCAGCTCCCTACCAACCATCTCAAAAATCAGCAAGGGGGTCAAGGCTAGCCTAAATTTCGCTAACGTGAGGCCAACCAAAAGTGACGCCATTGGGACCCCAAACCGCACACAACGGTCCTCCATACAATGGGCTTAAAAATATTTAACAACAACAGGATGAGATATAAATCTTAGCGAGTTAACGGCCTAAGCCCCGATTAGGATGCAAATTCGTATCGAAGGCAACCTAAACATGCAATGGCATACAATCTCACTTCGCCTTGACACACCCCTACATATTAATACATCACATATGTCATTATCAACACAATAAGCATAATCAATAATTAGAACACATAACTTTCATGCACCAAGCATTCACACGGGTAACCTGTTTTGGCACGTCCCATACCATGCCTAATAGTTTTACCCCCATAATCAAGCAATGCATCACAATCATTCACACATGTTCTGATTATTATAACCCCTCGAGCCACGGCCAACACATGAGTTGGCAGTTTTCATCGTCCCGCCCCATCAGGCACTACATCATTTAGAACCCTTGCCTAGATGGCATTCCATAAAGGAGTATCGTTCCGACCTCAACTGTAACTCGGCATTTGGACCCCCGCCGGGCATCCGATAAAAATCGGGTATCGTTCCCAAACTCCTGTTGGGTGACGGCTTCACTTAAATGATCACACAAGCACACCAACAATCAAACCAATTATTATTGCCATTAATTAGCCCACAACAAAAGAGTTCATTTTCAAATAATCAACTTTGGCAATTTTTCACACTTAAAAATCCTAGTAAAATATTCATACGTGATCACGTATTTAAAATCAACCCATCAAACTTTGCACACTTCCATTTTATAACCCCACTATTTTATTTAGTAAGTAAAATTTGACGTCCAAACCCGAGACCTCAAAATTCTCTATTTTTTTGCCCATAAACCCTTTTTTTAAAATAATAAATAAAATCTATATTTGGACAATCAATAACATAGCATCATAAGTTCAAACAATCGAAATTAACCACAACCTTATCCAGAAAAGCGGGCATAAAATTCTACTTAACGGCTAATCGATCATTAATTACACTAATCGTGATTAAGTAGGCTAATTACAATTAATTAAACTAAACTTGATTAATTAGCCTACCTATACTTAATTAAAAATTAATCGACGTTAACTAAAATAATTATGATTAATTAAATAAATCATGATTAAATAAATAAATTATGATTAAATAAATAAATCACGATTAAATAAATAAATTATGATTAATTAAATAAATCATGATTGAATAAATAAATTGCGATTAATTAATCTAACTGCGATTAATTAATCTAATCGTAATTACTTAAACTAATAGCAATTAAATTTAACCTAAACCATCCTTAATCATAATTAAGACTAAACTAAAATTAACTAATCATAACTGCCATTAATATTAAACTAATCTATCTTTAAACATAATTAATGCCCTAATCCACGATTAGGAGGTTAACTCACGAATTTCCGGCGACGGCGAGCTCGCGGCGATGGCGGCGCGACGGCGATGAAAACACAAGTCTCACGGCACGGCGAAGACGGCGGCGGCTCCTCAAGCTCACAACCGCCGAAGGTGGTTCGGCTTGGTGGTGAACCGGCAATGGTGGCTAGCAACAGTGAGCAGGCCGCAGCAAGGATGGTGGCTCACGGTGGTTGTGGTTTGGTGATGGCGGTGCGGTGGTTAAGCAGTGGATGACGGCGGCAAGAACGGTGGTGAGGAATGGCGTGACTTGCCGCAAATGGGGGAAGAAAAAACAAGAATGAGAAGTTGAAGAAAATAAAAGCAAATGGAGAAAGTGTGGGGGGGGTGAATTCGGCTGAGCAAGGGAGAAAGGAAATGGGGCAGCCAAAAAAGGGAGAAGATGAAGATGAAAAGCTGAAGAAGCTAAGGGAGAAGATGAAGATGAAAAGCTGAAGAAGCTGAGGGAAAATGAAAGCAAGCAGAAGGTGGAAGCTCGGCTGAAACCGGGGGAAAGGAGAAGAAGAGAGAGGGAGAGAGAGAAGAAAAGACAAAGGGAAGGGGCCTGCAGGGGATGGCGTGAGGGAAAAGGAAAGGGAGAGAGAGAAGAGAGAAAGAAAAAAATAAAAGAAAAGGGAGGGGATGATTCGGCTGAGCAGCGGAAATGGAAGGGCCGCGCGGGAGAGAGGAGAAAATATTCGGTGGCATGAGCGCACCACGTCATCCGATCATGCGGTTGCGCATCTATCAATGAGATACCGACACGTGTCTTGTGAGCGGGACCCGCTGGAAAATGGAAGGGCTGCTCATCAGCTCGGCTCGGCTCGGCTCGGCTTGGCTGCAGAAGAAAGGACGGGTCAGATTAATACTCCTGCTCAAAATATTTCTCTCTCCTCACTTGAATTTTTTGGGTTCCCGTAAAAGAACAAAGAACAACTCAGACTTCCTTTGTTTCCTTCGCCTCCGCCTCCGCCTCCGCCTTCGTCTCCGGCTCCAGCTTCGCCTGCCGAAAGCCTCACCGGTCATCTACCTCTGGCATCCTCCGTCTCCAACATCTACTCGTCCTCCCCGTCCTACCGACCTTCGCCGCGAAGCCATCGGCCTCCGACAGGAGGGAGGCAGCCTCGGTCTCGTTCCTAACACGATCCATCCAACACCGATTGGCCCCAAAGTGGTGGTGGTCACGAGGGTGACCTTCTCATCATCACGATCAAAGATGGAAGGGCCGAGACTTAGCTTTCCCTCCGAGATCAATGAAGCTACGTCTACCTAGAGACTGAGAGATGAGAAGACGAAGAGATGACGATCTTGGGTTTTCACAGAGAGAGAGAGAGAGAGAGAGAGAGAGAGAGAGAGAGAGAGAGATGGAGGCGAGATGGAGGGGGGGAAGAACAAAGGCGCGTGGGGATTTCAACGAGCAGCGAGCAATACTTGAAGAAGATGAGAATTCGGAGTGGGTCATCGAGTGAGATACGAGAGTTTCAAATTAGGAAATATTTTGGGGGCAAGAACAAAGGCGCGTGGCCATTGCGACCGTTGTGAACGTTGAGTGCTTACTCGGACGAGTGATTCTTAAAAATAATTTGTTGTCAATCTCCGAATTAACCACGAATTGTTGTCTGCCTCCGAATTTTTCACCAAAAAATTGTACTTTGATTTTAATTACACGTGTACACAGTTCTCCGGATTTTAATTACACGTGTACACGAAAACGGAGCAGATTTTGGGAGGAGCCGATTTCTATCTTCTTCGTCGTTCTCAATTGCCAGAAATCCGCCGTGGCCGTCGATTTCCACTGCTCCCACCGTTCGCACCAAAACTCTTCTTTTCTGCGCTGTTCTTGGTGGAAAGTTTGAAGTACCTGGTTCTCATTCGAAACTTCGATGTTTAAGAGAAAATAGGCTGTGACTGAAGCTCTTCTAAAGTCTTGAACGTGTATTGTGATGATCTGAAATTGAATCATCGCTTTATATGTGTACAAGTTCTATGATCGAAATGCATGTCACTCGTTTGATTTATTTGATGAAATGCTTGAAATAAAAATAAAAAAAAATCAGGATGTGCTTCTAATTCGGAAAGAATTAAACCCAACTTGACAAGTATATAGTATCATACACAAAGGATCAACTATGTCATGGCTCCAAATTCTTGCAGTCATGAGAATTCCATTTGGAAAGAATTGAAATAGTTTGCTGGTGTCTCTCTCCAGCCGATGAGTGTGACATCTCGAAATTTGGCCCTATTTCAAAATATATGAAAGGGTTATTTCGTCGATGCGCACTTATAGTTACTTTACTCTGAATTGATCACTCATGAGTTAACTGATCTATTGGGCGAGACAGTATATGGTTAAAACATGAAAGACTAAATAACTCAATTAGCAATAGACTGCTCAACCATAAGGATCGACAGGGGTCAATACTACGATGTATAAATCAATTAGCAAATGTATATAAATCGATTCGACGGAAGTGCGTAGTCGATTCATGAGTGATTTCGCATGATTACAATAATCGCGTCGAACGATGATAAATCGATTTTTTATTGATATTATATTCAAACTATGTAATTGAACCCTCGCGATTATATGACAACCAAGGGTTGCCCGCGATTTGAAGATGCACAAATGTGGATCGAAAATTATCGACTATGAGTCAATCGTGCAAGAACTCCTAAAAGCCACTCGATAGATTAAGTCGTACTAAAGTTGCGTTCAATCGATTTTTAATTATGAAATTTAATTCGACTTCGGGTATCGAACTTTCGAGGGTTTCGAGATTTAATTATTAGACATCGTCTCATCGTCCATCGAACTATCGGCGAGTCCGAAAACTTTAAGAAAAGGAATTATCGGACAAAAAATTGGAGACCAGAAATAGGGAAAATTCCCATCCAATGCAAAATGGTGATTTTTGGATCAAAAAGCTTGTTTTTAAGAAAAAGAAAAACAAAAGAAAATAAGAGGAGACAAAGCATAAGGCTAGGAGGGTTTTAAGGGAAGTGGGTGAGAGAAATCATGAGTTTTGTTGAGAAAAATCTAATAAAAATCTCAAGTTCCCTCTCTCTCCCTCTCTCCCAAGAAAATATTCAGTGGTATAAGCGCGCTACGTCATCCGCTCATGTGGTTGTGCATCTATCAATGAGATACTGACACGTGTCTCGTGAGCGGGACCCTCTGGAAAATGGAAGGGCTGCTCGTCGGCTGGCTCGGCTCCGCTGCGTTGCAGAAGAAATGACGGGTCAAGGTCAATACTCCTGCTCAAAATATTTCTCTCCCCTCACTTGAATTTGTTGGGTTGTCTCTCCTCGTAAAAGAACAAAGAACGAGTCAGACTTCCTTTGTTTCGCCTCCACCTGCCCAAAAGCCTCGCTGGTCATCTGTCTCTGGCATCCTCCGTCTCAGGCATCTGCTCGTCCTCCTTGTCCCGCTAACCTTCGTCGCGAAGCCATCGGCCTCTGGTAGGAGGGAGGCAGCCTCGGTCTCGTTCCCGAGCAGCACCAGGCTCCCCGTCGCTGACTGGGCATTGTTCCTGACACTAGGCTGCTCAGTCGCAAGGGAGATCTCGGCGGACCTAGGCGGGGTCGACGGCACGAAGAAGAAGGAGAGGCGCGGGCTAGAGAAGGATTCCCGCTTGCTATGGAGGAGGTACATGAATCAGCTGTACTAGCACCGGGAGCTAGGGCTTTTCCTGGAAGTGAGTCGGATTGGCTTCACGGACGAGTTCATGGAGGAGATGGAGCCCTAGTTCCAAGCCGCGTTCAAGGCGATGGAGGAGCTGGAGAAGGGTGCAATGGCGAACCCGGACGAGGGCCGCATGGTCGGACACCACTGGTTGAGGAAGTTGGAGCTCGTGCTAACCCAATCCTAAAGGCGCAGATTGAGAGCACGCTCGACGCCATCTGCAATTTCGCTGCCGATGTGGTCAGCGGTAAGGTCAATTCTGGAATTCCGTTCGTTGTTGCTTTCCGTGTGGTAAGAGAGGCTGTAGTTCCTTGCATTTTTTCTTTTTTTTATCGGTTTGCTATAGTAGTTGCTTGTGTCAGATTTCTCGTAAATGTGAACATTGTCTTAGTCACTCCAGAAAGCATGAGCTGAGGAATCAACAATAATCTTCCCTTAGTCGCTTCAGATTTCTGGTAAATGTGGTCTGACAGGCAAAATAATCCATAGAACTTAGTCAGATTCTCACATTGTTTCCCATCTTGAACAGCTCCTCCAGATAGTTTTTTTCAAGTAAGAGATCTGTATTTTTTGATGCAAAGGTAACATATGTTAAGAAATCAACAATAATATTCCCTGGCCTGAAACAGATATTGCACACGGAATGTGATATCTTAGAATTCTTTCGAAAGCACATGTTCTTTATATCACTTTTTCTAGTTTCTGTAGTTTGAACGGGTTCCCAAGTCTATTCTGCAATTTGCTATATATTTTGAGCAATTTTCTGCTGGGATATTCTTAGGATTGTGGGGTTCGTTGCCATGGTTCTTGTTCTCTGGTCGCCTGTTGTTGTTCCTCTATTTCCAACACTTGTCCAGAGCTGGATGTCGCATAGCTCCTCCGGAATTGCTGATTTTGCTTGCATTTTTGGCCTTTACATTGCTGTTACGATACTTGTTATGTTATGGGGCAAGCGGATCCGTGGGTATGAATATCCCCTTGAGCAATATGGGCTGGATTTGATGTCGATGCAGAAGGTATGGATTCAATCAAGTTCATATTTTTGACAAACATAGACCAGATGTTAGGCAGGTGCATTAACTGTGTATTGCATGTCACGTGTCTTTGTCCCACACTTGCATCTCGGTTTCCGTTGGTGCATGCGGAATCATGGTTAAGATATTCTCTATTTGTAGGGGAGAGGGCTCTTGCTACACATGCATTGTACTTTGCAGGTGAATATACTGAACAGACATTGACATCCAATAATCTACTTGTTAAATTTATCAACATTCAGAATAATACCAGAAGTGATTGGTAGTAGTATATCTGGTGTTCTCATATATAAGGTGGAAATCTTTGTGGAACTTAATGATCATGGATCTAATGAGAGTTAAAGAAATTATCTTGTTCAAACGGGTTGGGTTTGGGTCAAGTCGAAAGTGGTCCGACCCAAGTGGACCCATTCAACTCATTTTAACTTATTTTCATGTAATGCAAATCTAGTGACCCGTACCAATTTGGCCTATTCCCAACCCATACTCAATCATTAAGTTCCACAAAGGTTATGAGTTTAAATATAATATGGGTGTTGAATGGGTCATTAAGAGTTTAGAATTTACTTAGACCCAACCCATCTTTATGACTCTCTCTTCATTCTCTCTCGCCTTCACTTGATCTTGCGCTTACTCTCTCCGTACTCTCACATCATTTTGGGTTTGAGTTCTCCTAGATTTGGTTTAATATGAAAGTATTTTATCGATACTGGTTAGGACATGAGTCCATCTATTTGTAAAATGCTCGATGAAGTTAAATTCTCAAGAAATCTATAAAATTAAAATGATCAAATGATATTGAAAATAACATGTTATTGATTTGACTAAGTGACTAAACATGTCACAATTCTGATCCAGCAAATGCTTAGTACAATGTAAGAAGTTCTCTATTAGTTTCTTTTTGCTTATTTGTTGGAAAGACGTCTGTTTGTTGCTTTTCATGGAGAACAGACTTGCAAAGCATTTCAATGCAAATCTATAAACAATACCAGATGTTGACTAGATACAAATTTTAAAAACAGATGCTTTTAGAAGGGGAATGAACGAGAACAAAAACTTTGATGAAAAGATGATTAGTGAGGGAACCCAATCCAAAAAATAGTGTGTGCTTTGGGGGGGAGGGGGGAGAGAGAGACCATGGACAGAGTGTAAATTCCATAATAAAAGCCATTAGACATATTATAATAGTCACTAAATACTAGATTTGGCTCGCATACCATTTAAAGCAAATTTTAGTAAACTCAAGTTCCATTTGAAAAGCTAATGCAGCGAGTTGAACATCACGAGCTTGAATAATGTGGTTCAAACAAGTCCAGCTGTTTGGTTTCTTCTTATATGCCTTTGCTACTGACCTAAGATTCATTGCAGTTCGTTCTCTTTTTAAAAATTCTTCTGTGGTGCTGCACTGGCTTTACTTCATCAGAGTTGCGATGCATGCGATGTTTCCTAGGGATTTCTTCTTAATGAGCTCATTTCAGCTTTTTGTTTGCAGATCCAAGCTTTACTTAGCAGTTTGGTTGGGGGAATTTTGCTTGTTTTGTCCATACAGTATGTTAATATTATTAGGCTGCGTGAGTTTTTCTTGGCCTCCAAGTCTTCATTCATCGTCTTTAGATGCCATGACAAGGCTCAAGTCATATGGGCAAATTCTCATCTTGGTCGGTCGAGGTGCCGTTACAGCAACTTCTGTTGCCCTTGTGGAAGAGTTGCTTTTCAGATCATGGTTAACTGAAGAAATTGCGGGAAAATGTCTATTGGGGCCAGGAAAAGCATGTTACTCAAAATATGACAAGTAAATCAGCACTCCTGGAAATCAGGTTGTAACTTGGTGACCACCCTTTTCTATTTTAAAGTAATCATGCAACACTGCTAACCTGTTCTTACTGAAATCTTGGTTCTAGATTGAACATGCTTGCAAATTTTTTGTTTTTTTATCGAGAGAAGTTTACATAATAAACATTCTGACGATGAAGGCAAACTTATGACTTGCCAAACTTGCCTTCTTGAAAGGCTTAGATCTGTTAGTGTCATGTCACATTCTTTAGCAGCTACAATGAGGACAACGTTCTTTCTTCTTAGCTTGATCTTTCATCCTTTCTCTTTTAGGTTAAAGCGTCTGCTTCGAACCTGGTTCATGTTTCCATCATGCACTTGATCAATTTGCTTCTGACCTGATCTTCCCTTTGAGTCAACATCAAAGATACTTGACTTATCCGCCGCATTTCAGGTCTCCATGGGCAATACCTGGGCTGTGGCTCTTATCACTAAGCTTGGCCGGGCTTCAACAAATCGGTGAAGGTAGCCTCTGTGTTCCAATTGGGCCCCGTGCAGGGATATTAGTCTCAAGTTACACTCTCCAATCAGGTGGCTTTTTGATCTACAACCCCAACTTCCCCCTTTGGATAACGGGGACTCATCCTTTCCAACCATTAAGCGAGATAGTTGGCCTTACATTCTCTTTGGTGCTGGCAATTATGTTCTATCCAAGAGAAGCCGTCATGAAAAAGGAACTTACAAGACCCATACGGGAGTAGCTACATGACTAGTGGATTGATGCACGATTTGGAGGGTATGGAACTCTCTGCATTCTATTTCTGGGTAGGCGCATCGGTAATGGGAGATGGTTTTAGCCTCCGCCGGTTTTTTTCTCCTTTTACTCATGAAGGTGTAGATAGAAATAGAATACCTCAGAAATAGAAGGCAATTTTGACAGAGCGTGTTGTGTCAATGCGTGTATAAATAACGGAATCAACATTAAATTGTACACTACGAGCTCTCTCCACCTCCTGTTCTTTTGTATTGATTGTCCTCTCTCCATACGTCAGATGTGTACAGCTGACTGCAAAGCTAGGAGTGTACAGTACTTGATCCAGGAGGAGAGTGTTGATGTATCAAGGCTGCACCATCTGTTTTTTTTTTCTTTGTTTTGTTTAGTCAGTTTGTTGATGTCCTGTTTTCTAGAAGTTGGTTAATTATTGTTTTACTTAATCTTATCTTGTAGGAGCAGTTAGCTACACGTTTTTTAGCTGTTCTGTTAGTTTGTTGCTGGTTTTGTGGACCAAGCAAGCTGTTAGTGGGCAACGTGGGTTTATGGTTATGTTCTAGTATGTATTTTGAACATTTTTCAGTTTTCTGAACAAGACACACAGCTTTTGCTGTCAACTCCTTCTCTGTTCTTTCGAAAACAACACGAGTAAATGTTTGTGAAAAAAAAAAAAAAAGGATTCAGTCCATGCATCTAAAATATGAGCAACTCTGAACTATCCTTTCAACAGTCATGAAGTTATGTGAATGTCGCAATGTTTCCTTTGAGTTGTCATTTACACAATCTTGTTAATACAATTGAGTGATACACACGGCGCATAAGAAGTAGATCCGAGAGAGTGAGATGAGTGTTATCTGCCCATGGGCTTACCTTGCCTTTGTAGCAGTGAACTTGAAGGAACTCAAGCTCTCCTTGTCATGGAAGAGCTTTGCCGAAAGGTGGCGGTTGAGGAACTCCACTCCATTTCCAATGGACTTCGAAAGAGTTGGGCGGGGAAATTGGGCGCTGAATGGCTCAAAGTCCAATTCAAGCACAAAGTTTCCATTCAAACTGCAACAGGGTAAGCGGCATTCATTTGCATATTATAGATCTCATGATGTAATGCCGTGACTGCCAACAATCCACAAATTTGAGTAACCTACAATCCTCCCGCCAAAAGCAAAGTATGCTAGCATCCATGTGGTGCTAAAAGCCAAAAATGAAAAAAGAAAGACTTACTTTCCATCGACAAGTTCTTCCTTGAAATGAAGGAACTCGGTCACTTGCAACTCCTCAACAACAAGGGCATGGATATTTATCCTAATGTACTCCCACACACCGGGCCTAGGACGCATAGCAAGGGCAATCCATGGAGGCAAGACTATTGCTTCCTAAAGAACAAAAGCATATCGATAGAACAATAAGAGAGATCAAATGGAAAAAGATATTTTTCATACACAATAATGCATACTAGAAGAGCTAATACCTTATTGCATCTCAACCATCTTCTCTTTGGGGCAGATTGTTTAAGGGGTTATATTATCCTAACACAGATTTCTGGCATGCAGCAAAGGGCCTTCGACCTTCATGGGGATGGCGAAGCCTGGTTTTAGGGAGGGATTCTATAGTACCCCAAGTCATGTGGAAAATAGGAGATGGATCTAAGATTAAAATCAGGGAAGATAAATGGCTGCAAAGAGGTATTATTGAGGGTCCAGTGAATGTTAATGAACCCTCTTTAGTCTCAGAACTCATAGATAAAGAACAAGGCAGATGGGATGAAATGACCATAGCAGCACACTTCGATGAACATTTAGCTGAAGAAATTCTGACTATCCCAATTAAGCCCCAAATAGAAACAGATCAGCTAGTATGGATTGGCACTCAGGCAAGCAAATATACAGTAAAAAGCACTTATAATTGCATCAAGGTGGATACAGAGCAATGCAAGGTGAACCAAGCCACAACTTCGTTTCAACCTCCCCCCTCACTCTGGAAGGATATCTGGAATTTGCACACTCCACCCAAGATAAGAATTTTTATGTGGAATTTATGCCAAAACGCTCTCCCAACAAAGGATAACCTGTTTCGAAGGAAAATACTACCTGACCCCATATGTCCATTATGCAAGTATGAGCGGGAAATGGTTGAACATCTCTTCATGTTGTGTTCATGGACAAGACAAATATGGAACAACCCTGCTAAACATAAAGATATCAAGTCAGGGCTTGACAAGAATAGAAGAATGGTTTTGCAATCTTAAGAAGCAGGCAGCTCACCTTTCAAACTTGCACTTGGTGGCGGTAACGTTGTGGACTATTTGGAAGGCTCGAAATCAGGCCATCTTTCGAGGTAGAGAACCAAAGGCGTCGGCCATCATCGATTTAGCACAAGCAGTTCTGAAAAGCTATAACCGATGGAATCCAAGGATGGGTGGATCAAGAGAAAGAGCAAAAGCCGGATCTGCAAACAGTGAAACCCGAACAGGGATTAGCAAGCAAAATGAAGTGCTGAGACAGGGGAACAGGGAACAGGGGGAGGCGCCACAACCTGCGAATCGAATGTCGGGACTTCGAGCAGATGATGGATCGGTGGGAAACAGAACAGAGGAGTTGAGCGGAGACTTGCGAGTAGGGCCGAGCGGTGAGTGGAGCTCGGGTAACAGAGCAGCGCCGGGAGCCGAAGTAGAATACAGCAGAGCTCGAAGTAGAGTAGAGCAGTCTCGGCTCAGAACCTCAAACCATCAACACACTGAGACAAGGAGGCCGAACGGTGAGCTGCGAAATCGAACCCGAGCAGCGGGAGTCAGAGAAGATGATAGATCCAGAAAGAGAGCAGGGGAGACGAACGAAGAACTGTACCTAAGATCGAGCGGTGAACCGAGACAGGGGAATAGAGCGCCGGAAGTAGAGGGCTACGCTGGTTCAAGAAGTAGAGAAGGAAGAGGGGAGCTGCAACCGCGACCTCGGTACAGATCTGAAACTCGCGAAGCTTGCTGGAGGATGAACGAAATCGGCATATCTGCATCTCGCGAAGCTAACCCACCTCAGACATGGATTCCACCGCCGAAAGGAGCCTTGAAGATCAGCATAGATGGGACGTACGTACCTGGTTCATTAGGGAATTCCATAGCTTGCATCTGCTGTGATTCGGGGGGAGGATGGTGGGAGGAACGGCTGAAGTGATTAGAGCCTCTTTCCCCTTGATGGCCGAAACCCTAGCTTTATGGGAAGCCCTCAACTTTTTCTACCCTAAAAGACACGAAGTCCTTAGTTTGGAGTTAGATAGTTCACAACTGATTAAAGAGATAAACAGTTCAGAATAGTTAAGTTGGGAAATTCAACCTATTGTCAGCCAGTGCAAGGAAAAAATGCGGGCCTTCTCAAATTTCCAGGTAATCCATTGCTCTATAGAGGCCAATCTTATTGCAAACTGGGTAGCTAAAGCCCATAAGAAAAATTACTTACCTCTAAATTGGATCATGTCCCCTCCACAAACTTTGTTGGATCTTTTATGTAATGAAACCCATTTACAGGGCTTCTCATCTTTGCTTACTTAATGAAATGTTTCAGTTTCTGACCCAAAAAAAAAAAAGAGTACACAGCCCAGGTATTGCCCATGGAGATCAAACAGAAAAAGATATTTTTCATACACATTCATTAATCGGAATCTTCTGAATTGTCATTTTGAAACTACTGCATCTCATAGTAGGAGATTTCCATACATGGTCATGAGCTCTCCATTTATTCCACTAGAAAGTTTGATACCCGAAATCGAATTAAATTTTGTAGTTAAAAATCAATCGAACGCGACTTTAGTACGACCTAATCTATCGAGTGGCTTTTAGGAGTTCTCGCGCAATTGACCCGTGTGGTCAATAATTTTCGATTCACGTTTATGCATCTTCAAATCGCGGGCAACCCTCGGTTGTCATAAAATCACGAGGGTTCAATTACATACTTTGAATATAATATCAATAGAAAATCGATTTATCGTCGTTCGACGCAATTATTGTAATCATGCGGAATCACTCGTGAATCGACTACGCATTTCCGTCGAATCGATTTATATACATTTGCTAATTGATTCATACAGCGTAGTATCGACCCATGTTGATCCTTATGATCGAGCGGTCTATTGCTAATTGAGTTCTTTAGACTTTCGCGTTTTAACCATATACAGTCTCGCCAAATAGATCAATTAACTCATGAGTGATCAATTCATAGTAAAATAACTATAAGCGCATCGACGAAATAACCATTTCATATATTTTGAAATAGGGCCAAATTTCGAAATGTCACACTCATCGGCTGGAGAGAGACACCAGCAAAATATTTGGGTTCAATTCTTTCCAAATGGAATTCTCATGACTGCAAGAATTTGGAGCCATGACATGGTTGATCCTTTGTGTATGACACTATATACTTGTCAAGTTGGGTTTAATTCTTTCCGAATTAGAAGCACATCCTGAATTTTTTTTATTTCAAGCATTTCATCAAATAAATCAAACGAGTGACATGCATTTCGATCATAGAACTTGTACACATATAAAGCGATGATTCAATTTCAGATCATCACAATACACGTTCAAGACATTAGAAGAGCTTCAGTCACAACCTATTTTCTCTTAAACATCGAAGTTTCGAATGAGAACCAAGTACTTCAAACTTTCCACCAAGAACAGCGCAGAAAAGAAGAGTTTTGGTGCGAACGGTGGGAGCAGTGGAAATCGACGGCCACGGCGGATTTCTGGCAATTGAGAACGACGAAGAAGATAGAAATCGGCTCCTCCCAAAATCTGCTCCGTTTTCGTGTACACGTGTAATTAAAATCCGGAGAACTGTGTACACGTGTAATTAAAATCAAAGTACAATTTTTTGGTGAAAAATTCGGAGGCAGACAACAATTCGTGGTTAATTCGGAGATTGACAACAAATTATTTTTAAGAATCACTCGTCCGAGTAAGCACTCAACGTTCACAACGGTCGCAATGGCCACGCGCCTTTGTTCTTGCCCCCAAAATATTTCCTAAGAAACTCTCGTATCTCACTCGATGACCCACTCCGAATTCTCATCTTCTTCAAGTATTGCTCGCTGCTCGTTGAAATCCCCACGCGCCTTTGTTCTTCCCCCCCTCCGTCTCGCCTCCATCTCTCTCTCTCTCTCTCTCTCTCTCTCTCTCTCTCTCTCTCTCTCTGAAAACCCACGATCGTCATCTCTTCGTCTTCTCATCTCTCAGTCTCTTGGTAGACGTAGCTTCATTGATCTCGGAGGGAAAGCTAAGTCTCGGCCCTTCCATCTTTGATCGTGATGATGAGAAGGTCACCCTCGTGACCACCACCACTTTGGGGCCAATCGGTGTTGGATGGATCGTTAGGAAGAAGAGATCCCCGCGAGCGCGAATGCTCACATTCCACGCCCAGATGTCCAGTTCTGATCCATTTGTCGTTGTCCAAAACAAGAAGCAAGAGCCTTCAAGAGCTGTCGCTGAGAACCACAAGAAGAGGTCGCGCACATTCGATTCCTCCGAAACCCAAGAATCGGGAAGAGTTTTCAAGAAACCCAAGAAAACTCCCAAGACGGGTCTCGCGGCTCTAATCGGACCAAGTGAATTGCCGACTAAGTACGTGGACAAAATTCGGGAGATCCAACGTCAGGATGACTCTCGTGGTGGAGAAGACTCTTACTGCCACGGACATGAGCTGGGGCCAAAGTTGGCTCTCTATACCCAACAAGCAGACAAGGCAAGGTTTCCTGAGCAAAGAAGAGATCCGAATCCTAGATAGGAAGGAGGGCATTAAAGTTGCCCTCATTGAGCCGAGCCTCAAAGTTTCTCACAGGTTGGAACTCAAGAAGTGGAATTACAAGAGCAAAATTTTTCTTACATGTTGACGAAGAGGTGGAATGGATTCGCGCATCCATACACGCCGAATGGACTCATGAAGGATGTCGTTATTCAGCTTTGGTCCTTCAGAGTGGATGGCAGCCTTTGGTTTTGCCTCAAGAAAGTTGATGCACCAACAAGGCAATAGAAAGGATGGCTATGATCTTCCTCCTATTGCATGAAGAAGAATTTCTTGATATTTGTCTAAGTTCATTACGGTACATAACTAGTTAGCTTCACTTTTCTTATACTTTTTTCAAAATTTCGATGTCTAGGTAATTCTATTTTTTCCTGTTATTTTGAGACCACCGCTATTGGCGTCTTGTTGAAATTAGGAAGTGATAAGAGTTGGGGTAGTCCTCATACATCAACTATGGTTGATCATGATTTTTTGATGGAGTTTTTTGTTGCTCTCGAGCTTTTCCTTTTTTGTAGTTTTGGTTGGATTTTGAATTTTACATTTTCAGATGGAAAGTTTATATAGTGCTATGGAATCGATGTTCATTGGACTGGCTAAAGTATCAATTTATCCATATTGAGATCTTTTGAAAATCTTAACTATTTTTCATATGTTAGTGGATGCCGTCACTAAAGATACGAACGATAAAGAACTCAAAGTCGTAAAGATGATGACGTAGTGAGTCAATAGGTAAAAAGGGTATTTTTAGGCAATCACAAGTTCGATTAACACCCACCAATGATATGTACAAGAAAAAGATTGAAATCTAACAAACCAAGTTTCAAAACTCTTGACCTGCAATTTGGAAAAATCCATCTGGAATAATACATCTACTCATCAATGGACTCATAAAAATGCACCAACCAGAACATAATACATTATCAAACACCCCTAAATTATGAAGGTATTATCTTGTCTAAAACCAAACCAACCAGACGATATACATGAAATGTGGCATCAACATGCCAATCTTTCCTATGGAATATGCCCAAAGATGCCACCATCAATGTAGTAATACATAACACAAACTGCCATGAACTTTGTGAAGGATAGAAAGTCATTGTATAAATCTGTAAGTACTTCATGATCAAATTAGCTAACTCAGCTCAAAGGAGTAACAAAAATTCCGACCGTCTGTAGGCTACGAAATGCCATGTTGACTATGGCTAAAACCCTTTAAAATTACCTAGGCTTTTCTACAGGTAGAGTTGTCTAAATATCTTTTTATGGAGAGTACACCAGATGGTGTCTCAAGCTTACGAACAAGGAATGCATCCAAAGATGGGAAGTCAATAATTCATGAGAGATGACCCACTAGAACACACATCAGAAGTGTCTAAAATCCTTTGCCCCGGAGAAGACACAGTAGCAGCAGCAGTATCAACTTATAGGTTTATGATGCTTTTCCTTTCCTGAGTATTAAGCTTGCTCTTTCTTTGGGAACCTCGGGAATGGGACTCAGTAACTCTGCTTCTTTCTGGTGTAGCGACACCATGACTTCAGCTTTTGCTACAACCGATGCATCATCATCTCCTGCAGGAAATATCATCTTTACTGCTCCCACAATCTGCCAAAGAAGTTAATGAGTAATCAACATTTAGATAGCAAACGAGATGAACAAAACAAGTATGCCTGAAACAAAGGGCAATAATGCCTGGAACAAATGCTTGATAGAAACATTATAGGGAGGCATTCTATTTTAGGATAGTAGCCCAAGATCCCAATATCTCCGAATTTTTCATAGTAGACATCCCTCTCCTTCTCAAGACTGTCCGCTGACGGCTTCAACTCTGTTATATAATTTTTGTTTTCATTGCCAGAAATTACCCAACTTGCTGAACTACCTCTAACTTTCAGTACCTCTTCAGCATATGCCGAACCTGTGCTAGGAACTATTTTTAGAGGCCTTGGCTGGTTGATTAGTCAAGCTTGCAGGCGGATCGACATGACGTAGAGCCTCTTTACCCCCTTGGAAGCCCTATCTCCAACATCAAAGGATACATGCATCTAAGAGGTAAAAAAATATTTTTATTTAAGTTTTTTATGGAAATCTTTCTTTTACCCTATGTGAGAAAATGAAAAAAATATATATATAAAAAATGGGAGAAAACTAGGTCAACTAAAGTACTAATAATAGGAAAGATAAATAGAAATTTGTTAACACCTAATAAATATCGCCACTTTAGTAAAAAACTAAGCAAGATATTCATAGAAAGAGAATGAACGCAAATTAAATAAAGAGGGAAAAGCCCTAATCGTCAAAAAGAAAGAAAATCAATGGACAACAATTGTTAGCTCACCTTGTATATCTAAAGGGCCGATTTGATTTATGAAAAATTGATTCATAAAAATACATCGAAAAATAATAACAAAAGGGAATGATGTCCTCAACTCATAAAAGGAAATGATTAACCGAAATCCAACGTGATATTTTTAAATATTTTTACGAGGGGTTTCGCAGAGACATTATTGCAGTCATCGGCAACTGTTTGTACTGGGGGAGGAGCAAGCAAGATGAGTTCAGATGCATGGATGGGATTACTCTGCTTATGCAGCAGTGCGTCACGGATGAAGATAACCCGTTCTTGAGAGAAGGGGGTATTTGGACAATCAGAAACTTGTTCGAGGGAAATACCGGAAACCAACAAGCAGTTGCTGAATTGGAGCTCTGGGGAACTGTTAATACACCGGAGATTGCAGAGCTTGGTCTTCGAGTGAAGTTGGATCAGAAGACTGGAAGACCAAAGCTTCAGTCACAACCTCTTTTCTCACGAACATCAAATAGAGCTCAAGGCCTCTCTGTCATTCGTAGGCGACAGAAACAGAGCGAATGGATTTCACCTTGGTGAATTGGATTTCTAGCCTCAGCCCGTGTGCAGATCGGAGAATTGAGGTCCTAGACGTTTTGGCAATGAAGATCGGCGCCTGCGAAGGAGTTTCGAATGAGAACCAAGTACTTCAAACTTCCCGGCCAGAAAACAGGGCAGAAAAGAGGAGTTTTGGCGCCGTGGTGGGAGCGGTGTAGATCGACAGCCACGGCTGATTTCTGGCGATTGAGAACGACGAAGAAGACCTGTGACTGAGAGAAATCAGTGACGATGTTTTATTAGCTCTCGGCTCCTCGCAAAATCATGCTCTGTTTTCAGGTACTCGTGTAATTAAAATCCAGAGAATTGTAATACACGTGCAATTAAAATCAAAGTACAATTTTTTGGTGAAAAATTCAGGGACAGACAACAATTCGTGGTTAATTCGGAGATGGACAACAAATTATTTTTCAGAATCACTCGTCCGAGTAAGCACTCAACGGTCACAACGGTCACAAAGCCCTAATATTTCCTATTTTGAAACTCCCGTATCGCACTGATGATCCACTCGGAATTCTTCAAGTAATTCCCAATATTTCCTAATTTGGATTCGCACTAGCTTTCTTCTTCCCCTCCCTCTCACCCCTTCTTCGTCGCTCTCTCTCTCTCTCTCTCTCTCTCTCTCTGTGAAAACCCACAATCATCATCTCTTCGTCTGTTCATCTCTTCAGCACTTGGCGATAATGGGGTATCAAAGTTTTCCGGCAGCGACGGTCTATTTTCGGTCTGCAAACCGTCTTTCAAAGGGGGAGAGAAAGATGAAGCTCGATTTCTCATCTCTCAATCTCTTGGCAGACGTAGCTTCTTTCATCTCCGAGGGAATCGTGATGTTGAGAAGAAGGTCACCCTCGTGACCACCACCACTTTTGGGCCAATCGGTGTCGGATGGATCGTTCGGAAGAAGAGATCCCCGCGAGCGCGAAGGCCGACATTCCACGCCCAGACGTCAAGTTCTGACCCGTTTGTCGTTGTCCAAAACAACAAGCAAGAGCCTTCGAGAGCTGTCGCTGAGAACCACAAGAAGAGGTCGCCTACATTTGATTCCTCCGAAACCCAAGAATGGGGAAGAGTTTCCAAGAAACCCAAGAAAACTCCCAAGACGGGTCTCGCGGCTCTAATCGGACCAAGCAAATTGCCGACGAAGTACATGGACAAAATTCAGGAGATGCAAGGTCGGGATATGACGCTCGTGGTGGAGAAGACTCTTACTGCGACGGACATGAGCCGAGGCCAAAGTAGGCTCTCTATACCCAACAAGCAGATAAGGCAAGGTTTCCTGAGCGAAGAAGAGATCCGAATCCTAGATAGGAAGGAGGGCATCAAGGTTTCCCTCATTGAGCCGTGCCTCGAAGTTTCTCACGGGTTGCAACTCAAGAGGTGGAATTACCAGAGCAAAACTTTTTCTTACGTGTTGACGGAGAGGTGGAATGGGGTCGCGCATCCTTACGCGCGGAACGAACTCATGAAGGATGTTGTCATTCAGCTTTGGTCCTTCAGGGTGGATGGCAGCCTTTGGTTTTGCCTCAAGAAAGTTGAAGACCAGCAAGGCAATGGAAAGGATGGCTGTGATCTTCCTCCTATTTCGTGAAGAAGTAATTCATGATATTTCTCTACGTTCACCCTGGTACATAACTAGTTAGCTTCACTTTTCTTGTACTTTTTTTAAAATTTCAATGTCTAGATAATTTCATTTTTTCATATTATTTCTAATTACTATTGGCGTCTCGATGAAGTTAGAAGTGATAGGAGCTGGGGTAGTCCTCATAGAACAGCTATGGTCAACCATGATTTTTTGATAAAGTTTTTTGTTGATCTCGAGTTTTTCTTTTTTTTGTATTTTTGGTTGGATTTTGCATTTTATACGTTCAAATGAGAAGTGTATATAGTGCTATGGAATCACTGAGCATTGGAATGGATATAGACACTAAAGTGTCCATTTTTCCATATTGAGATCCTTATAAAATTTTGACTATTTTTCATATGTTAGTGGATGTCATCACTAAAGAAATGTGCACCGTAAAGAACTCAAAGTCATAAATAACAAACATTATGACATTATTTTGGTTATCATGAACTTTTTATTGGTTGAACCAAAACAAGGTTAGAAACAACGGACCATATAAAGAAAAAATTTTGCTTATTGATTCAGTGGGGGTGTCAAAAAAGTTCAGCCTGACTTGGACCAACTGAAATTTTTGGGTATTTTGGTTCGAACCTTAGTCTTCTTCAGGTTGTAGGTTAAAGGTGCAAGTATTATTGGGGTTGGGGTAGATTCAGGTTATAACCCTACCGAGAGTAAAATACCCGAAATTTAACCCTCTCAAGAAGAGTCTCAACTCAACTTTCTCATGCGGAAACAAATAAAAAAATCATTCACTGGGGAATATTCACATATGGTTTGTTTCAACTTTTGAGAATTTTTTTTTGTCTTTTTCAATAATTTAGAGACACTAGTGCAGGGGCCAACTAATGACCCTGCAAATCTCATAAACCAAATAAGTTCAGATACTTGACTCATGCGAGTCGGCAAGACCCAAAGCAATCAACACGCGAGTGGTAGGATGTTTCTCAACCATAAATCCCTTCCAACCTCCCCTGACTGTACCAAAATTCTCTTTAAATTTTTTGGTCTATACCAAACCAACCCTTTCAAAGAGTTTAAAGAAACCGTGTCGTGTGAAGATTCACTTGTTGGAGGATATGAGAACTGAACTTATGTACGGGCTCGAAAGAATGAGAGAATTAGATGATTGCATCTAAATTTGATATCATATTATGACACAAAGATTAAATTTATTGAGATTATTGTTGCAGCGACCATCGCACTAGTGTCGCCACAACCATGATTTGATCACTTTCTATACCTGCATATCATCATTTCCTTCAAAGCCCTGCTAATGTCATTTGAACATCACCGGTCGCCCTGGCCGCTTGTTGTCTGTGGCCTGCCTCAATGGCTTCATTGTCATTGCAGCATCGCTCACAAATGAGACCATTCCACTCAAAAGCAAGGCCAGCTCTTGGTCTATTAAAATTGCGTATTGCGTTGTCTTTTTCCGATTCTTCCTCAACGTTGCAAAGGGGTGCTTTGCTAGCCACTTGTCATCAAACTCTTGCAAAATTGGCCAGTCTAAGTTCGTCATGGTAGCATTTGAGTTAGACTGCTATTCACCAAACCAACGAGGTCGGGTTTCTGATGAATCTGAGAAAACTCGTCAGGAACCTGTAATTACCAACACCATTCCTGTCTTTGGATCAGCGTGCCCGTAGGATCAGAAGAGGTGAATTCATGCCGAGAGACAAAGGGAGTGAACAAAGTTGAGCGAGTAATAACAGAAAATAATATGTGAAAGAGAGGAGTTTCAATTGAAGACTTGAACTAGGCAATTCGAGTTACAATAACTATTACTTCTTATGGTGCAATTCTTCGGAATTCAAATGTCGATGAAATGAAAGCTATTTACAGTAGAATCATAAGAAAACCGCCCGATGTGCATCCATATTCCTTTCCCCCTTCCATAAACCGACCCCCGGGAAGGAATATAACACATTTATGTGAACCCAGAGTGATCCCCGAACTCAAAGACAATCAATCTTGCACCTTTCTGTAAGTTTTCCTCTATTCCGGGCTTCAAGAACTGCTGACAAGCTCGATGCCACCGCTGATTCCCACTGAAGAATATTTACTAGCAGGGTTCTGGGTGGTCTTGACAGGGTAAGAAGCCTCCATTGCGATACCGCACTTGCCGCCGTAGTTATTGGCCAAGTTCCTCTCCATCTTGATGTATCCGCTCTCGCCCCACAAGGCGCCCCACGAGTTCCTCACAAGCCAGTATTCGACACCATGTTGCCTCCCGTATCCGACCGCGATCACACCATGGTCCAATGCAGTTCCACATTCGCCGGTGAACACGCCCTGCAGATTCGGCGGGGTTTAGGTTTAGTTATAACAAGGCATTATATAGTGCCTCGAAAATTCTCTGTATTGCAGTTGCAATCATATCCATCATGGAATCTGGTTCTGATAGAAACTACATTTCATTGCAGCCACTAATTGAAAAAGATTACAAAGTCCTAAAAGTCACTCACGGATTCATAAAGTTGGAAATCTCTGCCTCCAGCTTCAATGGCAACACTCACGGGTTGATGAGCCACAGCCTTCTTCAAGGCTCTCTCGTCAAAGGCCGGGACATCCTCGTACCCATCAATGCTCACCACCTTTGAGTTAACCTGCAATTTTCATTCGAAAGCCAGCAATCAGAAAATAGAAAATTCAATCCCCTCCAAAACTCAGTTCCCAAACTAGAATGATGTCGACTTCGACAACTGATGTGAATTGTGAAGGACTAGGAAGTACTGACCCCAGATGCATCACAGGTTCCATCGACTCCCGTGTAAGGGTAGTCCTCATCAGTGTCAATGCCACCGTTGTCAATGATGAACTGGAAGGCATAGTCCATGAGCCCACCATTGCAACCGGCATCGTAGGACCGGTCACAATCCACGAGCTCTTGCTCGGAGAGGGATATGAACTCACCAGTGACGATCTGGTTGATTCCTTCCACAGCGCCGATGGTAGAGAAGGCCCAGCAGCTTCCTGTTAAAGATGAGGGAGGAAAACAAATGGGGTTTTCAGCTTGATGAGCTAAATTTGTGATTACTGCAGAGGCAGATCAATACAGGAAACGGGTAATCTGTAGCAGAAACGTGTTGATTTAATGCCAAAACGTCGTTCATGCATCTGAATTCATTTGTCAAAGCCTCAACTGATGATGATCACATAAGCCTAATTTGATTGAGGAAACCCCAACTGATGTAGGAAGACAACTGTATACTTCACTGGTTTTAGTCTATCCATGTGATGTTAAGACTTTTCTCTTTCCCCCTTTTTTTCTTTTTGGCTAAAATGTGATGTTAGACTTAACATTAAATATCTACTTATATTATAATATTTTTATAATATATATGAAATAAATTTTATTGTTGGGTGAGGTGAGAGTATATCTTCCCCAATAAGAAAAGGTGGGGCACTAAATTCAACTCTCTTTTGTCTCAGCCAACAAGTCCAAACCGAACCAAAACTACCATTCTTTTCACAGGCAAACGGTCAAAACTACCCTTCAATCAATCAACGTCACATGCTATCCACCCAAACCTACCAAATATGCATCTTCCACACAGTAATAAATTCATCAAATCACCAGAACATCCTAGCCCCTCCTTAGATCAATAGCATCTGCCGAGGGCAGAGGTACCAAAAAAAAAAAACTTTTTTCTTGTTGCAGCGCAAAACAAACAAGATTACTAACCAAATCAGGTTCAAAATCTCTAGCCAACACGACTGAACTACCTCAAAGAGATAAGGGTAGGATTTCAATTTTCGAAAAGTCATCATATCGTGTTCGATATTCAAACCGATAGATTCCATATCGATCCATACAATATATATATACAATCAACCCACTCCTCCGATATTCAATTCATGCCTAAACCGATTCATAAATTGGTGGTATTTCACATGCTCAATGACAAGATAATAAATTATAATTATAATTAATAAACAGGGGTTAAAGACTAAAAACGGTAAACTTCATCTCCAAGAAACGAACATGATCCGCGCAGGCAAAGTGAAAAAGTAAGGGGGGAAAAAGCGAAGAGAGGTGAAGATGTGAAATTACCGCAAGCTCCCTGGTCCTTGACCTTGTTAACGGCGCCCTTGGTCCTCCAGTCGACGGCGGCCGGCAGCATGCCGTCGTCGCCGGGGCGGGAGGCGTAGCGGTCGCTCGCCCGCGCCGCCTTCGCCACCCGGCGAATGGGGTCGCTCCGGGTGCCGAGGTAGACGGCGCGGTACTCCTCGTTGGTGAGGTCGGCGAACCGGTTCATGCCGAGGGCGTACGACCGGTTGAGGGCGTTGTGCTCGTCGACGAACCGGAGGTTGTCGCGGAAGATCTCGAACCGCCGCTCCCGCTCGCCGAGGCCGTTGTAGGCCTTGCCGTGCTTGGCGAGCCAGAGCTCGTACATGCCCATGACCTCCTCGTCGGTCCTCGCGGCCGCAGCGACGGCGGCGACGGCGCAGAAGAGGAGGAGGGCCGCGGCGGCGGTGGCCGGGATCGCCATGGATGGACGACGACGATGGAAGGAGGAAGATTGGAGGAAGAAGGAAGAAGGAGGAGGAAGGTGAGTGTGCGAAGAAAGTGGGATGGAGGGGGAGTTTATAAAGGCAATTTCATGGGATTTATTTAATATTTGGGTTAATATCAATAATTCAGAGAGAAAAAGAAAAATAAAGGAAGGGAAAAAAATGGAAAAATGAAAATATTTTTTATTTATTTTATTTATATTTTATTTTTTTAGTTATGTTTTTCGTGCAAGTTGGGGGATGACCGGTGACCGGGTGCGCCGGTACGTGCCGCGAGCGGGGAAGACGGAGGGGTTCGTGGGTCGTGCTTGGCCACTGGAAAAATGCGAGGCCAATCCGGTTGCGTTGACCGCGGTAATTAACGAGAAGTTGCTTGGTCTTTTTACTCTCTCTTTCTCGGATTTGAATCTTCCAATGCAACTAGACGTGAATCTCGGCAGGATTAGGAGCTTTCGCAAACACCGCAAAGAGCGTTTTTTTATTCTGTGGTAGGAAATTTGATTTTTAAGAATTCAATGGAACAGGCGTTTTTAGTTTTTTAGGTATTTTGTTGGTACATGGTTAGGATTGGAAGGGTTAATTGTATGGTTAATACACAAAAAATCTATCCTCACATAACAAATTTACTCTAAACCAATTTTTGGGTCACCAAAAACTCTAAGTTAGTTCATTTATGACATATATATTCTCTATTATCGTAAAATTGCTAAGCTAGATGAGACATGATAATAAATTAATAATTTAAGGTAAATTTATCACATGTGCAAGATTTTTGACAAGTGTACTAGTTTAGGACTTTTAGCGACGCAATAACTAATCTATGATAAATTTATCATAAATACACTAATTTGGAGTTTTTGGTGATGTTAATCCTAATTTTATTCTAGTTTCCCAAGCAATTAAGTCTTTCGACTATAGTTATTTGTCCGATTAATTTCCTTATTTTATTTACTTTAAGTGATCAACCGCTTACTTTCTAGTAAAAAACGTACTACTTTTCTTGAGCTCCACGAAATCGCTCCAGATAGACATTCAATCTGGGGATAAACTCCTTTTCTCTCTGTTATCCGAAAAGAAAGAGCTAAACCCTACTCAAAATCCATGGTCTTTGTTTCGTAGGAAAATGTGTCCCTTCAACTCATTCGGCATGTCCATCATGTACATTATTGCCAATTACTCAATTAATTATAAATTTATTATATGGAAATTAGTCCAATCATAATTTTTTTAAATTTTATCAATTTAATCATAAATATTTGCATGAAATTCCAATGTGGTCCTTCCAATTACTTTTGTTAGAAATTGTTGATGTGGAGATCCAATCATTATCGACTATTTATGTGATACATCATCACATTAGTAATTTCCTATGAAAATTGAACAAAAAGACTAATTGTAATTCCATGCAAAGATTTTGTACTAAATTAGCAACATTGAAAATTTTAGGACTGCATTTGTACAATAAATCTAGTACTAATTAAATAATTTTCCCACGTTTATCGTTAGAGCAAAAGTTGATACTTCTTTCCTTTGAATAGTGGGTTAATTTTTTTTCATAAGACATACGTTGGCACCCTTTTTAGGAACTTGTCCGAGAGGATGAAATCAAAGAATAGCCAATAAATTAGACAACCAACCCTCTAGAAGATGTAATTTTCACTTAAGATAAGGAATAGCATTAGCTTGAGTAAACGGTTATATTTTCCGTCCTAAATTAAACTTAAAAATGAATCTCACGAAAGTATAGCCGAGTCTAAAAGTTTTTATTAGATCTTAAGTCGACAAGTTTTCACATGATGGTTTATGGGCATTCAATCCTTTTAAAAAATCTCAAAGGTCAACCGAGAATGCATCAACTTCACGATTCCTCCCGAGTTGAGGATTACTTTCGTAAGGATCGGGTCGGGGTAGCGGATTGTGTTGGAAACGTGTTGGAAACACCATTCACATAGAAATTTTCACAAATCTATTACGTAAATAAATGGAAAAAAGATTTCTGGAATTTCGTGATATCAGCAAAAATCTCTATCGATCTTCAAGTCACTAAAGCATAGATCTCATTTCATGTGCTCGCCCTTGATCGGCAGCAACACATTCACAAAGTGTTAGGCATCCTCGTTTTTGAAATCTTTTGTGCCAAAGACTCTGAGGATTTTCTATGGAGAATGTTTAGGTGTGAGAGCTGAGGTTTTCTCTCGCACGACGATAATTTTTTTTAATCAAGTGGAGCATAATTTATTTTCCTAATATTTTTCTGACGGAATTATTTTATTAGTGTATATTTAACTAGTCGTATTATTTAGACGTTAATTGATTGAGACTATAAATTTGACCTCATCGAGGTTCGTAGAACCCAAATTGCAACGAACAGAACCAAAAATTCATAATTTGATTTCAAATTTATCTATCAATAAACCAAATCCTTTTGTTTCAATTTAAAAATTACTCACACGATTGTATTTTCCTTCCAAAATTATGAAATCAAAAGAAAAATTATAAGTTTTAGAAAATTAGAAAATAGTTACTAAAGGTATTATCTATTGCTGAAAGACCTTAAGTGTTAGATACCAATACAGTTCAATTTCAAATGTTGATTAATAAGAAAAGGAAAAAAAAGAGAAAAAAAGAAAAAGAAAAAGAGAGTAAATATCACACCAAACATACTCTAAGGAAACAAATCCAAGACGGCAAGCCCACGAGACATTGCTTGCACTAACTTTTACCATTCTTTATTGACTTGCTACCCCAACTTTGTCACGGCTCTGCCTCAGAGAAAGTTTTGCTAAAAATGAAATTTTCAGATAGATTTTTAATGAGTATATATTTGTATTCCCACTTTTACCTAACTTTATGACTTTTGGATCAATGTGTCGGTGCATAACAAAGTCTTAGACCGGGTACATTTACTAACGATTTTGTTTTAATGATAACTTTATATAGATGGAATCATTTATCTGAAAAAGCAAACTTTACTTAGGGGTGCAATTAAATCGAGTTAAGGGAGCACACTTTCGCTAATAGAATTCATCTCCACCCAAATTTGTGGAAAAGTTACTAAATCAATTTTAAATATATTACGCAAATGCTAATTCAGTCCTAAATTTTTTAATTTTACCAATTTAGTCCAAAATCTTTGTGCAAAAGTTTAATTTAGTCATTTCGGTCAATTTTCATCTGAAAATCGCTAATGTAGCAGTCTAGTCATCATCGATTATCTCACATGACACACTGTCATGTCAGTAATTTTCCATAAAAATTGTTTCGAAAGACTTTGTTAGAATTTCAAATAAAGGTTTATGATTAAATTGACAAAATTAAAAACTTTATTACTGAATTAACGTCTATCTAATTGATTTATAATTAATTAGACAATTTTCTCCAAATATGCAAACTTAATTTTTAGCCCAAATTTAGTTCATATTCGAGCTCAACGCTTAATAATTATGGAACTGAAATAACCCCATAATATTCATAATTATATTCCCCAAAGCTCATCTTAACTATCCCAAATACTCATATCACTCATTTGCAGACATGGTTTGATGAAGAAGACCTGGATGACTTTAGCTCTATTTGTTTGTCAAGAAATGAATAAGTTGAAAAATATTTTCTTAAAAACGATAGCTTGTATCGCTTATAAAAATAAATGAACAAAAAATACTATTATTGCCAATGAAAATCTTCAAACACAATTTTCTTTTTGATAATAAAAACATTTTCATTGGCTAATTGCTTCAAATGATACAATAGATTATTTTAGGAAAGTGTTTTACAAATCATTCATTTTACGCGCATATAAACGAAACTTGCCCATCACCTTCTCTTCCTTCTTTAATCTCTCCCCATCAAATTTTGTTTGGAGAAGTATTTATGCCAATTTTGTCCTAAACTTTTTAATTTGTACAATCAAATACTAAACCTTTTAACGATTTGATAATGTAATCCATCTAGCTAATTTGAGTTGAAAATCCTTAACATGGATGACAGGCATGGCATAACAAATGCTGACATTTTACAATTTTTTGATAAATTTTTTACTTTTTTCTTCTTTCTTTGTTTTTCCCTTTTCTTTTCGCCAATGGATGGGGAGCTCGCCATATTTGGCAAGGGTGGCCCTTGCCCTTGCCCAATTGAGGCTTAAGGAGGATGAGGATTGACTTGGTCAGATCTGGTGAAGGGGCCCTCTCGGTACTTGCCTTCATCGGGCATCACTCTCCTTGGCTCTTGCCGATCATCGCCAGTGATCAGTGGCCACAAAAGGAAAAGGAAAAAAAATTAGAAAATTTTTTCAAAATTTTGCAAAGATTATTCATGTCAACATCGGTCATATCACGAAGGACAATTAGTAACATTTATAATTTTTGGCTAAAATTAGTTAGATGGATTACATTGGTAAATGGTTAAAAGGTTTAGGATTAAATTTGGATAAATTGAAAAGTGTAAAATTGAATTGGCACGAGCGCAGTAGGTTTAGGACTTTCTTGATAATTTTCCTATTTTTGTTTTTTTTTTTTGCTTTTTGAGATTTTCTTTTCATGTCAAAATTTTCTTGCTTTCTTGGTTTGTATATGTTCTAGTGGATTCTTTTTCAAATATTACACACTTTGCCTTGGTTAACGATCGCGCTTTTATTTTGCACCAATTTTGTATATTTCAAATGAAGGCGACTTTGCTTTGAGTCAATGCCGATTTAGGTCAAGATTCAAGAGGAGCAGTGAGTCCATTATTGTAAAGAAGAAGAAAAAAAGAAAGAAAAAGAATCAGAAGAAATACAGCCTTGTTTCGTTAAGTTTTGTCCACATCAATTTTGTCACCCTTATGCTTAAAACAATCACCGATGACTGAATTGCCATATCAAGTAAATTGGACAAATATAATCAAGAGACTTGATTGTATATTTTCTCGGGTTTAGGAATCAATTGGTTCGTGTGTGATAAGTTTATGATTGCACGTTTGTTCCTAAAGAAAAGCTTAACCATGAAGCACTAACTATTGGTTAATTAGCCACTAAGGAAAAGCTCAACAGTAAAAGTACTAACAAAATCGTTTAGCCTAAGGAAGAACTACACACGGGTCTCATCGATAAGTCCAAATGGACCTGATAGGTGTCTAGTCAAAAAGAATGAAAGTAAGAAGAACAAAGATCAAGACATTTCCAAAATTCAAAAATTTGATTACCACGCCAAGCAAAAACATATAGATATTTCCAAACTATTATATTACCAAACCAGCTTCATCTCGAAGGTACTTTTCAATATTTTTCATAAATATATATTTTTTTAAGTCTCTGAATTTCGATTTTTTTTCTTTCTTCTGCAACGTAAACGAGACTGCCACTGACAGCGCCAGCGGCAAAGGAGCAAATAACTTGGGAGGGCCAATGGGGATGAGCCGACCATGTTCGTTGCCGCGGGCGGGCATGGGCTTTCCTCGTTCCCTGTGCATTATTACACTCGAATGTTTGGTTTTACTCGACTACAAAATGGTAGCTTCGAACGCCACCTCAGACGCACGACTTTCCCCCTCTTTGGACGGCCGAGTTTCCAGAAAAGAATATGATTTAAGCAAATTCTTGAATATCTGAATATTTCATTCGGATTTACTTTAATTTATCCAATCGGGTCATTTCCTCATTTTTATCAATCTTGATGACATGGGAGCCGATGATGTAGACTCTATGGAGAGCGACCATTGCCTCTCTTCTGCCACGAGCGAGGGTCGGATGGACCTCGTGATCATCGCGCGAGTAGGTGGGGAAAGGTCACACCACACTAAAGCTATTGTCCTTGCTTTTCATGTATTAAGGCGGTGACCACAAGCTAGGGTTCTTGCTTTTTATGTATGGGAGCCGTGACCACATTGCCCCTCTTTTTTGTTCGTTTTGTTTTGCACTTTTTGTTATTGTAAAAAACAATTTTTCGGTGTTTTATCATATTTTTGCCGTAATTTTTCTCGTGGTGTACCTCCACATGAAGAACTTTTGTCGCAATCAATTCGCTGATTATTATTTCACAGCAAAAAAATCCCACATTCAATGTTAATAAAATATTTGATTGAGAGTAATATTTATACTTGTAATTCGTGAATTAGAAATTTGGTTGGAGACCAAGGATAAAGAAAATGTAGCCCTCAACAAAAGTCAAAATCCAACTGATTTCATTTATTGTCTCTCAAATATCTAGAAATGATGCTTAAAGGCGTAACATCTTATCCAATTTGTCTTTGAAGCCAAATTTAGAAGCTAATAGTACCTCCTCGGAGAATCTACCAAATTAATGAAAGTTGGAGGTACTAATATTCCTATAAAGTTTTTACCAGAAAAAAAAATATTCCTATAAAGTAAAATTACTTTATTGGGTGATGACCCAATGCAAAGATTGCTTCCTCATCATAGGAAGTATGGGCACGCATACCCTCATGTTGTGGAACTATTATTTAATGAATAAATTCAACTTAGAAATAGCCTCTGTGGAATATTTGTATATAAGATTTACCTCCTTGGCATCAAGATGCAAATAAGATAATATGATCATTGTTTTGTAAGGAGTTAGTATGAACTACCAAAGGTTATCTTGTTTGACTGAAATTTGTAGACTTTTAGCTCTTTGATGTGATGGGTCGTAAGGTTAGGTTTCCTATTATCTTGTGTTTGTGACATATTGATCTAGCGACCTATAATATGGTGGTATACATATAGCAATCGTCGAATTGTGGAGCAAAAAGTCGTATGTTTATGCTATTGAGGAAGATGAACATAATTTGACAAGTAAAACACCCTTTCCTATTGATACTAGGTTATGGTCCATATGGTCCAATTTATCACCCGGAAGCTAAACCATTTTCCAAATGATGAGTCTGCTACGAAAGATGGTGAATTTTCTAGCTAGAGAAAATTAGATGGACAACAACTAATGATCAAAGAATAGTTAGCTACCTAAATATTATATATATATATATATATATATATATATATATTTTTTTTTTTTTCATTTCTTCTGATAACGTATTCAAATACGCATATTAAACTTGTCTCACTTTTCTAGGATTCTGTAATTTCGGCAGCGGATGGCGGTGTGGATCGTCTGCCAAAAAAGAAATAAAAAATCAGCCTTTAATTTATATATAATCCCAAAAAATATATTATTCATTTTTTTCTTAGATTTTTTCTGTGGCCCATAATGTGTCCCTCGCATTATTACAGTTCTAATTTCTAGGCCGCAGCAGAGTAAGATAATGAGCTTTTCCTCACAATGGACAAAATCATTAAAATCACTAATTAATAAAGAAAATCATCAAAAATCTATTTATTGGTTGCCCATCCTCTCTGATTCGGATCGTGCAAGCTCCTCCATACATTATTGTATATAGACGCTTTTTTGGGCACTTAGAGTCTTCTATGAATAAACCAAATTAATATTAAAGGAGTTCCTAGAAACAAGTGAATTTTGTGAGAATTCCCAGAATTTAGATCTAGTAAAATTAATAAAATAACATAGAATTTAGATCTAGTTGCGCTAATTTTTATCGTGAAATGCACAATTAAAATTTCAAATGTAAATTGTTTATTATTGTTCTGGGAGGTTTACCCTTTTGCCTATATTTAAAATATTTAATAAATATGTGGAAGCACTTGCTACCACACTTTTTATTAATTCTATATTATATTGTATATCGTTGGGAAGATTGAATTATTACGGCGGCTAGAAATGACTAATGAGACCGCGAGGATTTTTGGGGAATTGTTTGATTTTGATGAGAATTTTTTTTCTGTTTTGCTACTTTTGTTATTATTTTTTATATTGGCTGAGTTGGTCAGGACAGGATTACAGAGCTATTGGCCCACCTTAGGCGGTCAGCAAGCCTACCCAATCACTTATCTTCTTCGGATCGAGGGGCATCACAAGAAACTGACTTTCCTCCATCTAACAAGCCCCTCTCCCCTTACCTTGGATGCACTTAACAAGTAAGTCTAGTTCACATGCACCGTTAATCGCGGTAGAGTATGAGTATGCAAGTACGTTAATGGAACTAGAATATATTTTTTTACTTTCCAATTCGAGCAAATTCTATGTACAAACACATGGATGAGATGCTAGATTAGCAGATTAAGAGCCAGTCATGTCATTGATACGTAGAGATAAGTTCTACATACACGGTTGACACTTTATGGATCAATTCTTAATATGTCTGGAAGGGTCGTTTCTTTGGCAATTATTGAAACGTATAAGTCACGATTTATGGACATCAGTCCGAGAGAAACTTTCTATTCGATGATTAGAATTCCATACAATTATCACTTTGAACAGCTCATGGGTTTGAATGAAAACAAAGGAGTGGACATCACGCTTCCTTCTTGATTTTCTTCTTCCTTTTCTTCTTCTTCTTTTCTTTCTTTCTTCTCCTTATTTTACATATGTGGCCGAGAACGAGAAAGTTAGATGGCAACTAACGGTCCAACAGTCACGACCTGGTCGGTGGTCATATCCCACGGAAGCAATCCGAGCAACCTGCAAAGGCGGCACAGCCATTTTCTCTGCATCCACAAGAACGGCCACACAACTGGAGAAAAGCGACAGCCCAATAAAAGTGCCTCCCTTTCGGGCTGTCGTTTTGCGCAGAAACCGTCAGTTTCGATTGCTTTGGAGCCGTGTCGTTCTGGGAAGAATAAGGGAGGGAGAAAGAGGAAGGGGTAGGGATTCCTGAGCATCCGGACAAGACTTGCTCCAGTTCATCGGTGCTGGAGTACAAGCCACTTGAATTTTTTAAGTCTTTGAAGGTGATAAGATTTCTCCTCCAATCTGCAGAACCACATTCCACTTCTCTTCGTCACTCGTCAACTGTCGAATTCTATCGTTCTTTATCCACTTTCCATCTCTGTTGCGTTTTCGCCATTCGTTTGTCTTCCTGTACTTCACGCACATGCAGAGACAGACCCAACGCGACAGAAAGAGAGAGAGAGAGAGAGATTCCGAAAGTGACCTATCCGAGCCTTTTGGCTTACCGTGGAATTTGGGTTATCATAATTTATGTCTCTAACGTTTGGTTCCTTATGCTTATGCAATAACTTCAAAGCTCTTCAAGTTATTCATGCATTGTCAATACCAAACTTTCACCTGTACCGAATGTTTCTGGAGCTCAAGGTAAGTATAGCTCCAGCTCAACTTAAAGCTTGAACAGTAAATTTCCGATTGAGGATGAAACATGTTTCGGCATTCTTGAAGTCTCATGTAGCCTTTCGGACATCAGAAATAACAATCTTGCAGAAAACTTATTACAAAACTATCGTTTCTATGAAATTTGACGGAGTAAAACGACTGTATACTTCTATCTCTAGAGCCCATGTATATTGCATTTGATGCTTCAGGTCAGGCGAAGTATTTCCCAGGCGGTGGGCAATACAGCAGATTACACCTAAAACCAAATATCGATTCACCCAAAAGAGAAAAGAAAACAAAAATAATGAAAAAATATGCACCCTTTATGGACTCAGCTCGAAATGCGTTTACGGGATGCTTCTCTGTGTGCACCCAGGAATAATCACTCTTTTTACATGCGATGATTGGATTTGTTGATGTTTTATATATTGAACTCCTCCTTCATAGCATGGTTCAATTTTAATCGGTATGCTTTCCTTGGATCTCTGTCTCGACTATTCTTGCCTCACGCTTCCTCTTACTCCGAGAACTTCGCTTCGATCTGGATGATCGAGTTTTTGTTGGACGCTTCACCACTTGGTTATCTTGGATGTTCATCACTTTTTCAGTGGATGGAAGCTCTGGAGGAGCATCGGGCCATGGTGTGCGTTTTGCTGGGACAGTGATCTCCAAAGGAGGGTCAATTACCCATCTGCAAAAGTAAAGCTAATTAATAAATTTCAGGAGCAATATTGTAAGCACAGATAGTCTGGTAGCTCACCAACACAAGCGTATGAATAATGGAACTCTGCCATTTTAGCATTACACTACTTGCCAAATTACGAAATTACATGATACGATAGTCTCTGTGGTAGCATAACTTATAGGGTTGCCCATGCTCATATCAGACAATGAGGGTTCTAGCCTAATGGTTGATATACAAACAGAGCCCTCAAGAAAGAGTATCGTCAAGAAAGTATCTTTATTTTCCAATGTGTTTAAGCTTTCTGATGTGGTTCCAACAAAACACTTTAAGCCACTCTAACAAAATCACCAGAAGCAGCTGAGTTAAGTGAAATTCTGAGAGCGCAAATGGATCAAGTCCATGAATTTCAGAGGGAGCCTTTTACTGCTAAGCTACTTGGAAAGCCATCATTTTCAGAAGGGGAAAGGGACATTGAAGACACATCAGGCAACAAGCGATCAATCTGTTTTCCAACTAATAATATACAAAGCATCAATTAGACAGAGGCCAAATATAAGGCAAGTAAGCTATCTCCGCAAAAAAATGATATAGTTCTAGACAAATACACAAGCCACAGATCATGAATTCAAGGTGGAATTCAGGTGAGAAAACTGCGCTATTGCCTTGTGCAGAGTGCCACCCATTTACTCAAAACTCAGAAAAACAAGAGATAACCACCAACAAGAAGTAAATTCAGGCAATCCCATTATTTCCTGCTGCAAAGTTGACAGCTAATTTTGACTTCTAAGTAAATGTCAAGCAAGATGCCATGAAAACCATCTGAGCTCAACAAGCAACCCAACCCTACCATTAGTTATGACCTCATGATAGGATCAAACAAACTATAATGAATTATTGATATTGATACGAGAGTACTTCCCTCAGATCTGATAGAATAGTTCACGAATGGGTTCATACTAGATTGAAAATCACAGGAGAGGACTAACCTTATCATTTAGGGTGCGTTTGGTAACCTTTATGTTCTTGAGAACAATTCTGTTCAGTAATAGTTTGTCCATTTCTGTTCCCAAGAACAAAGAAGTAGTTTCTGTTTCAAATTTATTCCCTAGCCACTTTTCTATTCTAGGAATATAATAATTGGCTGACTTACCAAACAGAATTTTGTTCTTTTTCTGTTCTGGAGAACAAAAGAACAGAAAAATAGAAACACAGGATAATTACCAACTAAGCCCTTAGAATCATCTTATTACCCATTTTATCTTACCAAACCATTCCTCACTTCTCTGCCCTTCTAAGCTGGTTCGGGACTTGGTCAGTGCACTTCTTTGCATAGTTTTTCTTTAGGCTAAATAGCTGTAATCCTAATTTACCGGTAAGCTGCAAATTCCCAATTTCCTTTTCTCCTCTCAACAAATCGTCTTCCTCTTTGGGTTCTCACATCAAACAAAGGGTTTCATGGTACAAACGAGCATCATTTATAGTTTCAGGCGACAAAATCGTTTTTGGTCCAGGGAAGAGGTTTTCTGAGGAAAGGGCTACTACAGATCCTTTCATGTCACCTGTAGATTTTTCCACTGAACACTGGACAGGATACTTTTTTCATCAGTTTTAGCCTTTTTTCTTTTCAACCTAAGAGGGTTCTCAAGTCTGGTGACTGTCAACAACTCCTTTTCATCTCACGTTACTCAACTGCTTCCATGGATCCTTGGCATACAACCACAAAGCTGCGAAACCCGATAATAAGTGTAACTGCAATTGGTTGTACGGTACAAGCAGCTTCAGGTTTAGTGCAAGATATACTAAGATTCATGTCATTAACTGCTTCTTTTACTACTAAACTAAGATTCTCCCAGACATTCCACATCATCATCTCTAACTACAGATCAGATCTAGGATCAGGATGAGGATATCAAATCGAATCTGTGTCGTGAAGTGTGATCCCAAAAATTGGTCAATTAGATTCAAGTGTTCCATAATTTAAACAATCATTACGTAACCAATTATCCCAAGTGTCACTTGAAGTCACATTTAAATCCATATCCCTTAAAGGAAATACGGAGCTATAGTGTTTAATGAAACACTCTGCTGTCTTACTTCAATTTTTACATGCAGAAAGCATGTCAACTATTCAAGGAATAAAAATGTCCCATTGAGATCAGTCATATTATTATCTAATTGTAGCGTGTATCATGTATCAACCTTTTTTTTTGGGTCTTTCATATCTGACACAGGTATACACGCCATCTGACAATCAGAGCCCTGGGGTTTTCATGAAATGTATATCCTAAGAGATACACGTGAGAAAGACACAATTGGTTTAATTACCAACCCTAAAACACACATGAACACATCAAATGGCTCTCTCTCTCACAGCAAATATCAACAAGAACTTGAATTATAAAGCCTCCCATCCTGATCAAAACCTCACTTTTTATTTCAACAGTTCCAAACCCATACAATTCATTACTGGCAAGAAGAGAGTTGCTTCAAAAATTATTTTGAAAGTCGATTAATGGGCCTATTAATTTTAACATCCATTTATAAAAAATTCCTTTTACCTCTCCAACTTTACATGCAGAATTCTAATTATGCAGTATCAACTGCACAAAGTGATATAGGCTTTTTAGTGAAGTGAGCCAAAACCTAGTTCAGTGACTTCAGTATAATAAGGATAATCCTAGTTCCATGGCTTGTAAAGTTGGCGTAGGTCATGAACACTCTCATTTATCCCCTTCTGTCTCCTAAACTAGTCTTATAACGAAAGATATATGCATTTCTAATATCTATATGAACAGTACAGATAAAGAGAAAACTGAAGTTAGCTTTTGTTCTCCAAGTTCCAACTATATCTCAAAAATTTCCTTTAAATGTTGTCAGGGAGCTTATCATGATTGATTGCTCAAAGCAATTAATACCATCCAGACAAAACCACTTATTATATCTCTCTTCAAGTTCAAGCAAGCAATAATTATCTTGCTCCTATCTCATCTGCTGGCTTTTATGCAATTAAACATTCTGTAAATGCTTTCAAGTAATGCTGTATGTGTTCTGCCCTGCTGCTAAATCTTATATAATTTCAATTGAAATACGAGTAATTTTTTCCCCCTACTTTGTTTCTCCACTAGGCCACTGGTTGTAAAGACTAATCAAGAAAAGAAAGCATAAATATCAATCTTATGTGCCTTACAAGCTTCCAATGTTGGTATAAAGAAACTTAAGCTAGTCTGCAAACTTCAAGGCACGAACTAAAAATTCCACCAATGCCCTTGAGTATTAAAATAAATTGCTCTGTTTGTTGTTAACATTCCACCGGATCTATATAACATGATAGTTGTAGGTCAACCACTAAATTGTGGCAAACATTTAACTACCTAACAGGTCCTCTTAGTGCACAGCAGGCAGTCTCACAGTCACTAGTGTTGACAATAACTTTTACTATAGGATGTTATCTGGATAATACAAGGACTAATGCTAGCAGATTGAAATAGAAAGATGTTTTCCTTGCAAAAAAAACAGAGAGATTCCACCTCTGTAGAATATATTTTACATCTGAGTGAGCGTGCAACTGAATTGTTAACTTGATGAACACAATTTTCCCCCAACCCACAAACAAGTACAGTATATAAATGAAACACTAGATGAACGCAATCATCATTTGCAAAACATATTTGTGCTCATCTTATCTTTAGAATTCCTCAGTTAACAGCCAACGCATATCTCTCTACATCCATTGGCCCTTGATTCATTAGCATGCATCGTGCACATGACTTTCAAGGAGTACAATGCAATTCCTTTAGAACCTTTTTAGGCCTCTACTCGAATTAAAGGGAACTATATACAGAAATTTGAAATCACAGCCAATTACCCTAAAGTTTAGTTTAATCTATCTATATAATCAATAAAAATTCAAATGAACATATATATGAAAAATTAAGGAAACTGACCATGCAGGAGTTATTTAGGAAAAGATGCAAAATCCCATAGCAACTTGATATTGCCACTAGTGGTTCATTATCACCACTAATTGTATATGATTCTAATTTAAAGTAATTAATTAAGACTAAAATCAGGATAATACAATAGTAGATTGAAAAGTACATTTATGAAACTTCAAGGTCAAGGTTGAGATCGCGCGAGAGAGAGAGAGAGATATGGCTCATCATTGAGAGAGCTGCAACTAGATCTGCAGTGTGACCGACGACCAAGTGATTGAACACAATCGTACATGTTTGAATTTCCCTTATTCTACTCTTCAAACGATTATATCCTGATGGTGTCAATTTCAAGTCTCCCAGTAGATTATCTATTAGAGTTTTCTCCTTTTTTTCATTTTAAGTAAATAGTTTTAAATTTTCTATATTAATCTGATAAATTTATGTTTCGCATTTCAAATATTAGACTTGTAAATATAAGGTTGAAATAAAGTTATTCTATATTTGATCCATTATTCATGATAACTGAGTGCAAAAAGAGCATTTTAGTAAATTAAGGATGATTTGCACCTTACCCCTAAAAATCACATGCTCAACACATGCTAAGGGAAACAATTGACAAGGGTTAATGGCCATAATAGTACAAGTTTGGAAGGGGGTAAATCTTTTCCTAGGAACTCTGACATATTCATATCACATAGGTAAATGGCTTCCAATTTTCAAAGAACATGAAATGTAATTTGACCCTTTGGAGTATTAGCCCTTTTCCCCATCACGAATCCCAACCAAGAACCAGCTTTTGACATGGCAACCCTTCAAATCTACCTAGTTGATAAAAACATAACAACTCTGCCACTAGAATCAGAAGAATTACGAGGCTATATAGTTTAAACCATGCTAATGCTAACATTGCTTAGCCTTTCTAGAATGAACTATAAAAATCCCCAAGAAAAATTTATATAAACAGTCTGCTGCTACATCATCTGATAAAATCTCTAGTACATCAGAAAAGACCTGAGTTCACACTACACAAAGTACAAAGCTCTCCAAGTAAGTTTTTTAACAGAAATATCTCCATAGACAGAAGCAAAATCTTTTGCCTCGGTACAGAAATCCAAACTTGATTACTTTTAAGATCAACAAAAAGAAGGATAGCATATCACATGTCTTGCCAAAATTTCTCTACCAGTTCAATCTTTGTCCCCATCTACTGTATGATCCAAATTACTTAGTAGATGAGTTAAAAACATTATGTTCCTCGACATAATGTCATGTTAAGAATCCAAACACCAAAACCAATGATGACGGACAAATATTTTGAGGTTTAAGTACAGCACACAACTGAGACACGCTTAAAGAGTATTCACAAAACTGCACTTCTTCAAGGCTCAACTAGAAGAGAATTGTAAATATTCTACTATTTTCAAGTAAGAAGTCAAAGCATGATATGACTGCACAATTATAGATGCATATTTTTGAAGTACTAAGTTTCAAGGAAAACTAACCCAGGAGGAAATCTGCTGTCGGAACGAGCTTCAACACGAAGCCACCAGAGCATGACTTGGCGGCCACAGCTTCCAAGAGGCTCCACAACAGAAGGGTCTTTCGCCAGGGACAGGGGACTCTCGACATCATCAACCCCTTCGAGCGAATCCAGATCGTTCGCCCACTCCGGTTTATCCTCCGCATCCTTCCAAACCAGCCTAGAGTTCAGCACGAATCCTGACCACTCCAACTTCCGTGGCAACACTGTCGCTCGATCGTCTATGTAAATCGCAGCCTTCCCCTCGTATGGCTGTGTATTGAAGGTGTGCCAGCCGACCAGCTTATTAGATGAGTTACAGGCCGGACCCTGCACAGGCACCGGCCCATTTTCATCTTCAGCCACTCGCTGAACCGTCGACAACTCAGATTCATCCGTCGTCGTGCTCGAGTGAGCCAGAATGCCTATCGAAAGGGCGCCGATCCATTTCACATTCTGGATCTCATCGAAGAGCTCCATGCTGTGCATATTGCTATCATCCGCAAACACCACAATTCCATCCAGCTTCTCCTCTCGCACAATTCTGCTCCAATGACATTAACCAAGTTCGATTCAGAGGCCACCAAAAATATGTACTAGTTCTACTTTAATGCTCCCAAAACCAAGGCACTTTAAAACATGATAATGTTCATCAAAAGGATAAGCAACACGTTGAAATTCACAGCCTTGCACTTTCCTTAACCGTTTTGCATTAAAAAAAAAAAAACTCCCACTTTTTCACTCTTACAGCGCGTTTTGTTTCAGATAACGATCGATTCTCAGTCTGGCAAGTCCCTTCTAGTCAAACTTCAACAAGAGAAACGGCAAAAAGATCACTTTTTTTTCGCTCCCACTTTCTCAGAATTCTTTCACCGGCCTAACTAGAAACGAACATCGACCTTAGCAAAAATGAGAGATCGCGCATAATTCGATTACCTCAATGCGTGAAGCCGCATTTTCGCCTCGAGCTTGTGCCGATCCGCCCAGGTGCTCGGCATCCCCTGGTCGAACCCGACGTGGATGGTCCTCAGGCCGGACTTGGCGAGGATGGAGGCGGTCTCGTTGCTCGCCCCGCCGGCCTCCACCACGACCCACACCAAATCGTACGGCACCAGCATGAGCGAGTGCATCACGCCGGTGATGTGGAGCGTCTGGAAGGTCCTGACATAGGTGGGCGTGACGGCGATGACCGTCCTCGGGCTCTTCACTCCGAACTGGGCTCGCTGCTCCCGCTGCACCCGCTCGATGATCTCGTGCGCCTTCATGACCTCGACCGGGTTGGGGTGCGGCCACGGCCGGATCCGGATCCCGTGCCGCCCGACCACGACCCGGGGCACCGTCTTGTTGACGGGCGCAGCGCCGCCGCCCGCGGCGACCGGGGAGGAGCGAGCCTCCAGATTCCCGGAGATCTCCGCCGCCTCCCGGAGCGGCGACGCGGTGAAGAGGGTGGTGGCGGGGGGCCCGGTCCAGGAGGAGGAGAAGACGAGGAAGAAGACGAGGCGGGAGAAGCGGAAGCCGAGGACGAGGCTGATGAGGCAGCAGAGGCCGTGGAGGACCAGCCAGAACACGGCCGCCGGGGACTTCAGGGCCCCGTCCGACGAGGAGTCGGTCGGCGCCGACGGCCACCGGAAGCCGTTGTTCCGCCGGCTCATGTTGCTCTGCTGCAAGGCCGAGAGCTTCACTACCGGCGAGGACCCTCGCTCCCTCCGACCCTTCTCGGCTCTGTAGATGGGTATACTGCAGCTGGGTCTCTTTCTCTCTCTCTCTCTCTAGACTGGAATGCCTGCGTGTGCGTCTCCCTCTCTGTCTCTCTCTGGCTGGATGAAAAAGGGTGTGAGTTGGGTTGCGGGAAAAGGTGGTGGTTGGGTGGTGGTGGTGGAGGTGGTGGTGGTGATGGCGAAGGTTGAGGATGTTGGTGGGTCAAAAATTTCAAAGGTGCTTCCTTTGGTTTCAAGAATCGGTCGCTTCTCTTTCTCTCTCTCTCTCTCCCCTTTTTTTCTATTCGATTCGGCCTTCAGACAATACAGAGACAGAGAGAAGGAAGAGAGAGAGAGAGAGAGAGAGTATTACAGTATTACCGTACAGATTTAGGACAAGCAGCAGTTCGTAATTGGAAGGCCAGAAGCCTGTTCCTTGGCAAAATTTCTTTCTTTTTTTCACTTAAGTTTCTTTCCATGTTCAGATTAGGTGGTACCGTAAATTAATTTTCCCCGTTTCAAATTTATAAAGCGCGGTTAAAAAAAATTAATACATGTCGAGATTCGAATGTTAGGACTAAATTTTTCTTTCCATAATTTGACATGGCTTATAAAAAGTATTTATTGCCCTCACTAGTCTAATTGCGCAAGCTTTTTTTCCCCTGCCGAAAGAAGTAAAGAAAGCTTGCCCAAAATTGAATGCCTCTCTGTGAAGCGATGCGCATGCTTCTTTCCGCTATTAGAGATGTTCTTGAGCTTCAATTCGTGTGATATTTTTGAAAGGGTTCGCCCAGCATCGCGGAATGGTGAAAATTCATGGACAAAGTAAACGTCGGTGTAACGTAAGAAGGGCCCAAGATGGACTTACGGACGTTTGCGGACTCTTGACAGGGTCAATGAGAAATTGTTAAATGGCCATTTTGACTTTAATGACCATTTAAGCAAAGGATTAGAAGTTGATTGATGCACCTAATGACACCTAATCAGCAGAAAAAAGGTACGGCGAGTCACCAATGGGCGATGCCAAGTTAGGCCAATGGTCAATCATTTGAGGTTGGGCCGTCCATAGAAACGAGAAACATGCGAAGAATTTTGTTTTGAAAGAAATAATTTATTTTGGTGTGAGAGAAAAGGATGGTTTGGAGATCTCTAGGACTGACCAATATAAAAAGAAAAGGATTGGGACGTGATAGATCATGGTGTGTTGGGAACTTAGGAACTATTGTTGATTAGTCATATGATGCACTGTTGAATAGTCATATGGTGCTAACCACCATGAAGCTCCTTTGTCACCGCAAGGTTCGAAAAAGAGGGAGCGAATGAAACGTACTCTAAAAATCTATCATGAATTTATGTATAGCTATGTTACGTATGTTGTAATTGATTTACAAAATCCATATACTAGAAATGTGATGGATTGCAAGTGGCTAATTAAATAGGTGGACCATATTCAATTACGAAAGTAGTCTTTCACATCATTTAGTATACGAATTTGGTAAACCTCACATTTCTCTTGATTATATGAACAAATGCTATGGATAGTCATAATGTAATGATATAATGTATCATAGAAAAATCGAGTATGATTTTGTGGGTTGCGTCATGTGACATCACACGCGAGCCTATGCCAATGATGTGGCACTGCAAGGCATATGGACACTAATGAAACTCATCAAAGCTTTAAATGTACAATCTAGCATTAGTGATTGTTATAAACATGAGTGAGTTTTTTACATCAATGATGAGCCTTTTTTTTTTAAAAAAATATTAAACGTTGAGAATGGTTTCTTACATTTATTTAGTATGATGTACATAACCGATATTCTTACAAGATACGTATAAAAAAAATGGATTTTGCATTTCTATTATTTGGTATGCATGACCTAAAAGCGAATTTTTATATTAAATATAGATTATTAATAGAGGAGATCCTGATATCTAACATTTTATGTAATATCATAAGTGAGTTTTGTAAAGTAACATAATATCGACAAATGAGCAATTCGATTACATAATCCTATGTTTAGTAAGAATTTACTAAGACTTTCTTACTAACGATGCATCATATGTCAGATATTCCTTCATTTAGAAGCTTTTTCTGTGATTCCTTTCTGGTTGAGTAGCACGTCTATACATCATTCTTTACCTTTATTCAAATACAATGCCCTAAATCATAGTCCTTCGATCGCTTCGTCCAAAATTAAGCACGGACAAGTTTATGCTTTTTTTTTCCTTTCGGTTTGATAGTTATTATTATTATTATTATTATTATTATTATTATTATTATTATTATTATTATTATTATTATTATTTTGTAATGAAGAGCTATTATCCAAATTGGGAAATCGTGGGAGCACATAGAGGAAGAATTGGAGTTTTCCCAATATTCGGATTTTGACATATGTAAATTTTTTGTCCGAGCTTAATTAGGTTCCTGGACCTTTGGAAAAAATATGATGTTAATAAATACTAAGAAAGTGGAATGATTTGGGACCAGAAAACTTGGAAAAGGTCCACAGTTAGGAACACGATAGAATTAGAAGTTTTTAATAAGGACAAGGTATTATTCCCTTCTTTTTCTTTTTGTCCAATTTGCGCTATCTTTCCCTTTTTTATATACGTATTAATTTCAACGATTGTATTGTTCTTAATGACATGGCATGTGCCCCATAAAAGTTCACGGCATTTAATAAGGATTTCTTAGTAAGCTCTTAGTACGTGTAGCATTATACATTGGATTAAGATAGCTAAACAATAAAGGTGATCCCGGCATCTAATATTCTCTACAATATGTTAAGTGAAGACTAAAACAAAAATTAGTAAATTGATAACGGACTAATGCAATAGTAATTTTATTGAAATTAATTAAATGTTATATATTATGATTAATATTTGTTCTTATTTATAAGGGAAAGTTTTAAATAGGGGTTTTAAATACTTTCATTTCCTAAAAAAAAGAAGCCTAAAATGGATATTATTTTAAATAAGGATCCGAAGTGATCAAGTCAATCACAAATAAGGATTTGAACTTGTTGGCTAGTGAGCACTTGAATTTTTTGGCGATCGGAATAGGCCTTTTTATCCCAAAAAAATTCTGGATAAAGATTTAAAAAATGAAAAACTAAAAAAGCCGAGGAAAGTAGAAGAAGAAATTCAGCTTAACCTTTCTTCTTTGCTCCATTTTCCTCTCGAAGCCACCGTCCATTTCCGCTTCGCCTTCAATGTCAGAATTGATCAAGGGCATGGAAGATGAACTGTCCGACGAGAAAGCCCTCTTTGACTCCATTCGTTAAAATTCTCTCCAAGTAGACAGCGGAGTCACATGCCATGAGTGAGTTGTATGCGCCGCTACAATAGTACACGGGGCTCCTGAGCGCCTCGCACTAGGGGTGTAAACGGTTCGGTTCGGTTCGGTTTTTTTGAAAAACCGAACCGAACCAAACCGTTAGAAAAAATTCCCGAACCGAACCGAATGAGGCCCGAACCGATTACGAACCGAACCGAAATTTCGGTTCGGTTCGGTTCGGTTTTCCGGTTTTCAACTTTTGGTTTTCGGTTTTCGGTTTTTTTTTTTTTTTTTTTTTTTTGTGGACGGCTTACCATAAATAATATAGATTTCACGCATGGTACTCTCTTTCTCTACCTCCGAACACGACTTACACAGTCAATGATTGCGATCATCTAGAAATCAATTAACTATTTCTTTAGCTTTCTCTTTATTGGGTTGTTAGCTAATCTCAAATATGTCGATATCCTTACAATCTTTTACCATTTAATTGAAATATAACAAGCCTTGGCCGAGATCTAATCTCGATTCGAACAATTATAATTTTTTACTTTTCGATCCAATAGCGATGCCTCCCGGCCATAGACTCACCCTTTCTTTATCAAACCCGAAATAGAAAAGGCTTGCTTTAGGGTGCCGAATTTGTCTTTTCGTCCATCCTCTTTCGGCTACGCGCTGCTTTAGGGGGTTCCTCGATTCTCTTTCATGTTGTCATAGGTGAAATGCCACTCTTGGTGGAGGAGACCTTTCTTAGCTCAAAGGCTTTTGATGGAGGATCCAAGCAATGATATATTTAGGTAAAAAAGAGATGTTGTGGAACCACACTAAGAGCATCAAATATATCTTTTGCACATAGGACCTCCAAAAGGGGATAACAAGACATAGCTGTAATGGAAACTCACGGACACTTTCAAGAATAAGACACTTTCGATCATTGGAACTTAATCGATGAGCATCTTACACAAGGCGGTATCCCTGGGACAAAAGGCCTAGCATGAAACTTACCCGGGTAGAAAAGAAACATTACATCGAACTACCCTGAGGTATATGCACCCCACGAAGGAAATAGATGACCGTGCACGAAGCAGTAAATCCCGACACTGAGGCTGAAGTGCAGAGGACTGGTTAAGATGGGTTAGTGCATCTGTTTCACATCCCAGATCCATGTGACTTTCAGACCTCAATCCCCTCCAATCCTCGAAGAATTTCGTGATTGTGATTCAAACTACAGAGTTCTCCAATGGCTCGAGGCCATTCTGCCTCAGGAATGGCAAGTTTCTCACGCATCTCCATAGGAGTTGTGTGCACGCTAGCCCAATAACCACAATGCTGCTCCTTTCTTTTCTATACCTTGACCATCACACCACAAAGATACAAACAATTAAGACATAACATCAAGAAGCTTCTGTCAAACATTTAAAAGGAAAGGCAAATGTTTCACATTTAAGGAGTAAGCTGTTTTTGGCACACCAGTATCACTAACTAAATGAATGTCACATGCAAAAGCAACCAGGAAACTCCTTCACTTGCCTTTGATATGTGGACCCCGAGGTTCCGATGAACACCAGAACACTCAATGCAAACAAGAACACCAAGATTCAAGGATGCCCACCGGTTCGGGAGCTCCACAATCAGCACATCTATCATTGCCACACACTTTTTGCAATATATCAATGGGCTTCTCAATTTTGACACAGGATCGTTGCTGTTGTAAGTTCCTCGACAAGCGGTCATGATGAGAAGAACCAAGATGTCTCTCTGCTGTGTATTCTTCAGCAGCATTGTGATCAAAGTCGAACTTTCATAAGAGCTACTCTCACCGGCGTAATGATGATGACTACCTCCCAAAGGTCCAAAGAGAAAGACACCGAAAGATAATAGGAGGTCATATATTCGACGAAGAAAAAAGAAGCCAGCAGTTCCAATTCAGGTGGCAATTACCCTTTCAGTGCCCGAGAACTTAGCAATGAAGCAATCACTCCCGTTATCTTTTCAATCCAGTCCATCCGATCCAACGCACTTTCTGCCGCGACCGACCAGCTAAATAACAATTGTAAGGTTCTTTTCTACAAGCTACTCCAATTATGCACAAATCACAAGTTACTTAATAACGAAGCTTTTTCACTAATGTCAAATAACAAAATCAACCCAAGACAGAGTAGGAAAAACACCGAGGGGAATATTATACCAGACCTGATTTATGTATGGTTCCATTTGATGCAACAATTCATAGCCCTATAAAGTAAGTTCAATGTGAGTATACCAAGTATTTGGAAAAATTAGACCCAGTGAAGGCTAAAGTCTTTCAATATGATTCACCTGTTTAAAGTATCGAAGATGGGCATCCATTGTCCCACTCACTTTGCTTCCAAGAATTCAAACCTCTTTTTTGCTTCGACATTAGATAAAGCGAACCTATAGAAGAGATCAAACGCAGAATGGTTATGGCGCATCACATTTGTTGACACAAAGTGAACTGGAAGGATGCAAGTACTCACCAGGTTAAAACGAGCTTGCTCAAATGCGGACCGCGCACTATGAAGCTCCTAAATTTTGAAGGTACCACGAATTCAAGAGACCCACCTTGACATCTTTCGGGACCAGATCAAGCCTAACCTTAGGATTCTGATAGAAAGCGGAACCCTCGCACGCATTCCTAATCTCCCTCAAATGCCCCAAGTAATTATAACCGTCGTCCGGAAACCCAAGCTCCAGAATCTCCCTCCGATGGTAGCCGGCAAAGTGAAGATGGCGATGGGCTTCCAGAAATCGCCGAAGCCGCCGTCGCATGTCAAGACCGAGCTCCCCGAGCACGAGGTCGTTCCAGAGACAGCGTTCCTCGTCCCGATGCCGGAGGGCCTGATCTGCTCCAAGAACGCCGAGATTGTCGAGTCGGTGAGCCGAATCGAAGAGCTGGAAGCCGGCAAAGTGAAGATGGCGGCCCCTCAGTCCAGAGCAGAGCACGCGCAGGACATGCTCTGTTGCCGTCGCCGTCGCAGAAGGAAGAGGGACGAAGGAGAGACTTGCAGAAGAAAGGGGCTTTGTCCCTCAATCGGTCGCCATCGCCGTCGCCGTCGCAGTCGCCGTCCCGCGCCGCCGTCGTCGTCGCCGCGCCGTCGCCGTTGAGAGAACTCGACGCCGGAAACCGATAAAAACCAAGAGACACGAGAGGACTGAGAGACGGGAGTCGGGAGAGAACCGAATTAGATTTGATTTTATCGGTTTGTGCATTTGTGGTTCGGTTTTCGGTTCGGTTAACCGATAAAAACCGAACCGATAAAAAAATATCGGTTTTTGATGCGAACCGAACCGAAAACCGAACCGAACCAAAAAAACCGAAATTTTCGGTTCGGTTCGGTTCGGTTCGCGGTTCGGTTCGGTTTTCGGTTCGGGTCTTGACACCCCTACCTCGCACTGCCGGTTCAAATCCGCCAAGTATCCCGTGGACATGCACACCCCCGACGCCCCTCCCTTCTATCGACATTGGCAAGTTGTACCTGAAAAAAGAGAGAGGATTTCATCTTTTGCTCATTAATAAGATTCATATGAAAGACAGCACTCAGAATTACTCTAGAAATAAAGAAAATATATTTTTTTTTTTTAGGTCTGTTCTACTCTAACTCTCACTTACTATCAGTTTGCCTTGTCTCTTTACAAAACGTGAGAGCCGATCTTCACACCTGAAACCAAACATCCTTACTCTCAATCCTCCTGAGAAAACAGAGAATCGAACTCCCCACCTCTCATTTTCCATGTGGGAAGGGTGGCCACTGAGGCAAATCCCAGTGATTAAGAAATATTATTTTGACCGCCATAACTAAGGGTGGACTCGGATGAGGGTGGCTGGAAGGGCAGTGTTGAGACAATTGCACTTGACGAGCTAGAACTACAGTTGCTGGTGAGACAGCAATTGGAGAGGGAGCTCGAAAAATACGGAAGGGCCCAACATTGAGCTTTGCCACCACAAATTTGCGATCGAGCTTCATCTGATGTCGAGCGTCAACCTACCCCCGGTAGGAGTTGACAATCCTTGCTTGTAAAGTCGGAACGACGATGGTGCACGCTCGCTCGCACCATCTTCGATCTCTCTCTCCTTTGTTTTTTGTTTTTTTTTTGCATTTCCTTCTTTTTTTGGCTTCTTTTTTAATCATTATTCATAATTTTTTTGGACAAAAATGGTTTATCCTAACCACCAAAAAAATCAATTGCTCGCCTGCCTGCCACAATTTCACATGCTAATGTGCTTAGGCCCTCGTTCGAGCCTCATTCAATCACTTTAAACTTTTATTTGAAATAATGTTTACTTTGAATCTTATATTGAGAAAATGAAGACACTTTAAGTCCTTATTTGAAAATTTTCCTAATTATAAGTAAACAAATCATTAACTAATATATATAATAATTGATATAATAAATTATGCTAATTTTCTACTTATTCGAATATTGAGATGATTGCATGATATACTTATATAAATGTGTCATAATAGAGTGTCTCTAAGTGTTGCCTTTTTAAGCGTGCCACTTAGTATTGTATATTGCTAAATTGCATTTTCTCCGTTGCAAGCAAAGATTCTAATGCTATCCCCATAAAAAAAGTAGCCACCACCTAAATCCCATCTCATCAAGCAATTATTTGGTTTTATGAGAAGAGTACTCAATTACTTTTCCTAACCTTGGAAAGTTGCTCTTGATAAAATTCAAAAAATAGCAATTTAATACTGATAGAATGATAGTTGCCCAGTCAATCCATATGCTTTGGCAGACTAGTTGGCACTTTATTTCTTGCTTTATTTCATATTTCGTAGGCCACAACAATGGTGGGTGAGAATGAGATTGAACTCCATTTAGCTATTTTATCCAAAAGATTAGGTAATATGTTGTCGGGAGATCATTTAGTGGTGGTGCAAGGAGAAACCCCTTTTAAAAATAGTGTGAATGTAGCGTTACCCTTTATGGGAAATTCTTTTCCAAACCTGACGTTAACGTTCAGGTGTTTGTACGTACAATGGAGTGACCTTGGAAAACTGAGTTAGTGGCTTGTGCCCTAATTGAATTGGGGTTGTTTGTCCTATATCTTTTTCTTGAGAAGTTGATAAACATAGCGTGCTAGATGCTGGGCCACTGTCCTTTTTGACCAATTTGTTGGTTTTATTGACGGTGTGATTTGGATGTTTTGGAGGATTGTTACGAGTTCACGCATTGAGCCTTTTGGGTGCAAATTCATGGTTTGCCTCCTAAGAGGGTGCGGGGGGAGGTTTACCATACCGTGGCGATAAAATCAACAAGATTTCGGATGTTAAATTAGATACTAAAGGTAACATCCCTTATAGAGTCTGTAAAGAAAGAATTCACATGGACCTAGCAGCCCCTTTAAAATTGGGTACCATTGTTAATCTCAAGGGAAGAAAGATTTAGGTGGATTTCCAATTATGAATGACTCCCCACTTTTGCTACTCATGTGGGAGGATTGAGTATTATGCCACCTATTACAAGGAACTAATGTATGAATAGTCAAAGCTGGAAAAGAACATGATTGGGAATTTTGACTAATGTCTCAAAGTAGAAGTATGTGAACCAAGTCTATTCTGGAAAACATTCTATAGTAGATAGATTTCTATTTATAATGAGGAGGAGATAATGCCTAAGGTACTAGCACACACGATTGGTATGGAACTAATGATTCTTGATAGAAATAACTTTAGTGGTGGGTTGAATCACATTGATTATCAAGCTGTTGACTTGTCTCCTTGATAACATTTTGATTGTCCAATCCCCTAGCTCAGAATTGTCTTCAGGTTCTTTGAAAAAAAAAATACAAAAATGGGCTAAAAGACCATGTGTCAAAGAAACCAAAATAAAAATAAAAAAAATAATCCTTTTGGGCAATAAGGATCTAGCGTTTTCTCTTTAGATGACATATAGTCGCTCGAAACCCCCATCCATATGGTGGAAGATGGGAAAGATGGGCCTTAGTGTTTAGTTCTAATAAGCCACCAAGTATGATATAGGGATTTTGAATTAGAGTTGTTAAGGGCTAGGTACTCTCTGGACATTTCAGGCACTTATAGCCCTAGTGGCTCTTGAAAAGCCCAATTTAGTTTTCTTGATGGAGAGAAAAAACAAGGATATAGTTGTGGATCATGTTAAACGGCATCTTCATTTTCCAATCTCATTATTGGTGCATTTAAAAGGTTTAGTGGCGTGCGCCCAAGGGGGAGAGGGTGTGTAGTGATTATGCGGATTGTGAGGTGTCCATTGAAGTGGTATCAAACTCTAGGGAATACATCAATCTGCTTGGTAAAACTATGAATAGTAGATATAGCACAAGAATTACTTTCTTATATGCTTTCATATTTTTCCAAGAGTGGCTTTTGCTTCGGTAACAACTGTTAGGGAAATCCCTTATGATGTTTGGAAGATGACAAAATAAATCAAAGGCTACTAACATGTTTGATAGTTGAGTAATAGACTATGCAGATGATAGAACATGTAAATGATATTATCAAAGTCTATACTTGGAAGAACCAGAAGACTGAACGTAACACATGTCCAAAGTCTATTCTGAAGATTTCCAAACTTCTGTGTCAAAGTTCGAAGACTGCCAGACTGTAGTGTCAAAGTCTGTTCTATATCAGAAGTCTGCCAACTTTGACAAATTCCAGACTGAACGAGAATAAAGAACCAGAAGACAGACTCTATGCTGAAGCTGAACTTATTCAAACTGTGTCCAGACCTTAAAGCTAAATCTGTTCAGAAGTAAAATATGTTCAGACTGACGTCCATATTGTAAAGTCTATTGCACTCAGACTCAGATTGTAAAGTCTATTGCTCTTAGACTTTACATCCAGATTCGACAGAATGTAACACAAGCCCAAATGTATAACGGCTAGTGATCTGGTTTGGATTCTACATCAAGATTGATTTGATTGACTCAATCTAATTGATTGACAATTGGATCTTGAAGACAAGAACTTTTTATACGAAGAAGCTCTACTTATGGAAACCAAGATTCTGTTTGTATGGGCGATCGGAATCAATTTGGGATTCTACTTTTGTCACTCAACGGCTACCAAATCTTTTAGATACAGATCTGTCCAACGGGTAGATTGGAAGACGATTCTCAAGATACTATCCAACGGCTTGTTTGGAAGTGGAGGAGTATTTAAGGAGATGAATGACCGATGAGCAAGTAAGAGACATAGCATAGAATTTATAATTTCAAAATCTAAGCGACCTTCAATCATACACTTGTCTTTGGTGAGCTTAAACGTTTGTGATTGTGAGAGAAATACCAAAAGAGTGACTTAGTGAGATAGTGTGATCTACTACTAAGTGTTTGCACTCAAAGTTGTAATCTCTTGTTGATTGCTTAGTGGAATCCAGCGAGAAGGCTGTTAGCGTGGGAGAGTGGACGTAGGCTTGATCTAAGCCGAACCACTATAAATTCTGTGTTCTTATTCTCTTCCCTAAGCTCATTTATTTTGTTCGTAACTACTAAAGTCTGAATTCGCTCAAAGTCTGTTATTCTTTAGACACAGTTTCAAAAGTCTGTTGTTCGTCAAACTCAGTTTCAAAAGAAAAATATTTCTACCGTTCTTTTGCGAAAACTTTTCTTCACATCTATTCACCCCCCTCTAGGTGTTCATACTAGCACTTTCAACAACTATATACTATTCATCCTGCAATTAACTCCTTGTATTTGTATGGATGATCTCAATGAAATACTTTACCATTGGTAGAATGTAGGGAAGAGGGAAGTGGATTACTATATGCTAGTTGCTTTTAAAATGTTTCTTAATGATTACTTACTTAAGGATGTTAAGAGTAATGATTGTGCTTTTTCCTAGATGAACAATATAGAAGGACAACCCTAGTTAAAAAAATGTTGTATAGGAATTGTGCAACATTGACCAGAGGGTTTTCTTCCCTAACACAAAACTTTTTGCCCTATTAGTTGTTGGCTTAGATCATAATCTCCACTTCTTTCCTTGCATCCTACTCGTGAATGGAGGAAAAAAGAATTCAAATTCAAAGCTTTTTGGCTGGATGATTAGGATTATGATGAGACTTTCAAGAGGACTTGGCATGATCCACTTTTGTTACAAGGGGGTTTCACATATAAAGTAAAAAAGGTTTTTGAGGAATTAGCTACTTAAAGTAAAAAGGAAATTTTCAAATGCTTCTTGTTTGATCGAGGTGTTCAAGAAACTCACTAAACTTACATATAGAATGTCAGGTGCTTTCTAAAAGGAGAAATCTCAGGTAGTTATGGAACATAATGAAAAACTCTAAAGGTAGGAAGAAATGTGTTGAGACATAAGGTCACAGATAAATTGGTTAAAATAGGGAGGGGGATAAAAACACTAAGTATATCTATACAATTATTGTTTAGACGAGATAGCGTGACAAGATTATGGTGCTGAGAATTGACAACCATAACTAGTTTTGGGAGCCTAGCTTGTTGAAACAACATATTGTTAACTTTTATCGGTCCCTTTATGAAATAGTGGGCTTGATAGACTTTCAACTAATGATTTATAATGCCCTTGCATAGTCAGAGAGGAGATGAATAAAGGCTTGATTGGCCCTATAACGATAGAGGAAATGAGATAAGCAGTTTTTGAAATAGGTGCATTAAAAGCTCTTAACCAGTATGGTTTGATCAACCAATTCCATCATCATCATCATTAGAGAATATCTAGTTAGATGTGGGTCAAGATGGTTAAATATTTCTTTGAATCAAGTACTCTTGACCCCTTGCTCAATAATATGTTCATTTCACTCATCCCCAAAATACCAAATTTAGAAAGCATTAGTCATTTTAGACCTATAAGCCTTTGTAACTTCAATTATAAAATTATCTGAAAGGTGATGGCTAACTATTTGAAATGTTGCCTTCTTAAATTAATAGCCACCAAGCAGAGCACCTTTGTTAATGACCGACAGATTCAAGATAATATTTTGATTGTTCAAGAGGTATTACACCAATTGAGGATAAAAAAGAGGAAAAAGAAATTTGAAGCAGTCTTGAAACTGGAGATACAAGAAGCGTATGAGATGGTGGAATGAGATTTCTTGAGGGCATGCATGTTAATGGGATTCTATGAGTGTTGGATGTATGCAACGTGTTTCTATGGTCTCTTTTAGTGCGAAAGTCAATGGAGAACCTTAGCATTACTTTCAGCTTTCTCGTGGAATCAGACAGGGTGACCCATTATCACCCCATCTCTTCATCTTAATGGCTTATGCTTTTCCTTGGCTGATGAACAAAGCGTCCAAAAAGTGGAGTATAAGAGGAGCCAAGTCGAACAAGTTCTGCCGTACACTTTGCCATTTGTTATCTACTAATAATGTTACCTTTTTCCTTAATGGGATAGTTATGGAGTGTCAAAACCCAACTACCATAATGAATTAATATTGTTTTGCGACAGGTCAAGCCATCAACCTGAATAAATCAGGTATGTCTCTTTAGTAGTGGCTACCCACTAAATTTGAAATAAGAGCATGCCACAAGGTTGAGAGTGTTGATCATTGAGAAGATAAGGAAGTATCTTGAAATATCATCTGAGTCAATCCATGAAACAAATGTTTGCTCGGGTACTAGCTAAGGTCAACATAATGTTGGGGGCTAATAAAACAACCTAGAGGGGAAATAGGTTATTTCAGAAAACTTAACAATCTTTTGAGGAAATTAGCTGAGGCTAAGTAAAAATCGAGTTAAGGTGATGTTTCAAAGTTCGTGATCATAATATGTGCCTGTGAGAGTAAAGAGAGTAGGATAGTAGCATACAATGATATATAGTGGTTTGAGTTCATCCCTAAGCCTATGTCCACTCTTTAGACTAATAGTCATAAGCCGAGCTGAATTGCACTTGTGATCTACTCAGACAATTATAATAGGTAAGCACTGGTCTTGTTACAAGATAGATCACACTATTAAGATTTAGTTGCTCTTACTTTTGTACACTTAAACTATAGCACAATTACTTAAACAACACAAATACAACACTTAGTGAAACAATTTAAAAGAAAATGTATTGCTTGGAACATAGCTGAATGCAAATCTTTAGAACTTGGAATGTTGCACTCTCTCTTCCTTGGCTTTTGAGGTCTTTTCTTTTATATCCATCTTCAATCTATCCATTGGAGTTGGATTGGAAAAGCAAAGAACCGTTGGAGTTACCGTTGAGCTGCTATCTAGAGATATAATTGCTTATACGATCCTTTTTCCTGAACATTTGTAGTCTACCTAAGAATGGCATTTGCTGATGTCCCTTCACTGTAGTCTCTGATAAACCTATCAGACAGTCTAACTTCTCGATTACTGGTTTCAATTGAATTTTACTGCTATGCGAATCCTTAGCCACAACAGCTAGTTTGTTGACTCGATGAACATCACTAAATGTTCGTGGTTGCCATAACAATAATGACCTGATATTTGCATTTGCGATATATACATCGTCATCAGCTGATCTTTAGGTCCATTAGTACCATTTACAAAAAATCTGTTTCTGAACTTGCTGCATACTTCCATCAATTGGATCACACCATGGATATTACGCAATCCTTTCTATAGAAAAACATCTGCATACACCATAGTAAACATTATACTAAGGATGATTTAGACATTATCGAAATCACTTGGAGATATTTCTCCAACACATAAAACTTGAAGGCTAAGCAGGCAAGGATATTCTATTTAAAACAATTGTGCAATTTTTGCCTTAATATAAAATGTCTATATTTAAGACTTGATCACTTCTAATAAAGCCATATGGGAAAAGCAATCCTAGAGACTTTCACAGTCCCCTTCAACCTTATTTCATTAGGTCCTAAAAGGCATATATTTCCCCAGAGGTGATTTTTTAGTGCAGGAAAGGAATCTCGCCGATTATGGGGCTGATAAAGTTTGTTAATGGGAAGAGATGCGGTTTATCTTGATGTTTATTGATCAGTGTGTGATGGTAAATCCTTCTATATTCATGAAGATAAATAGTTGCCTATGGGTTTAATTGGAGGCCAGCCAATCAAGGAGACTCCCGAACAGTGGTTGATTTTATTGACCAGAAGTCTAACGTGTAGTATAAATAGAGCTATATGATTTCTTTGAAGATCATATTGTGAAAGAAGTCTTGTCTATTCCAATTAGTCTAAACCCGCAGGTAAATCGACTAGTTTGGACTGGGAATAGCATCGGTTCTTATAAAGTGAAGAGCGGGTACAACAGCCTAAGGTCCATAACCATGAATATCGGTTCAAACCAAGCAATAACATCTTATTAGACACCCAAAACCCTTTGGACTAGAATTTGGAAATTGAACTCCCTCTCTTCCACCCCCAAACTATGATTCTTTCTATGGAGTATCTACTAGAATGCAATAACATCACAAGAAATTTTGCACAAGAGAATGGTATTACTTGATCCCATTTGTCCCTTATGCTCATTAGTCCCGAAAATCGTCATGCACATCTTTCTCCAATGTGGTTGAACACACAAGGACTGGTCAAGCTAACACGTAAATATCAACATATTCCCTCTTAACATAACCAGAATGAACAAATGGGTTACAAAGCTCTTCAATTCAAACTTGGACAAGCCCTCAAAAGAGATCTTAGCCATGACTCTATTAGGGGTGTGCATGGTCCGGGTGGGCGGTTCCCGGCCTAGAACAAGGAATCGCCCGCTAAGGACCGGTTCCAAAAAATTAGAACCGGGAACCACCCGTTGTTGCATGGATCTACCCAAGAACCGGACCGCCGGTCCGGTCCGATTCCTGGATGGATCCATGGAACTAGTCTCACCAATAATAATATCGTTTTTCAAATCCTGCCATGAGTACTTTTCATATCGAATAATATTTTTCTTTAAATTGAACCGGCTTAATTAAGGGTACAATTTTTCTTTATTTTATTGGAAAACACTACCAAAGAAGAGAAATATGTTTTTTTTTCCTATTTTTGAATCATTTCAGTTGAAATCTAAAATATTCTTTAAGTTCAAGATTCTGGATGATTGTCATATGTAGATCGTATTTTCCTTTATCCCCTAACAATGCTCAATCTCTTACAACATTTGTTTTATTGAATTTTTTTTGTAGAAATAATTCCACTGGTACTCCACATATTCTTGAACACAGTGTCATATGTGAGTCCCGAAAGTATCCTTTAAAGGAGCCATTTGTTGAGTTACTGAAAGGCAGCTTACACACTTCACTAAATTCTTATTAAAACATGGAAACCATGAGAGGAGATGGAGCCCTAAAATTTAGATTTGCTAATTAGTAATTTCGAAATTTATTTTAATATTAAAAATCAATATATTATTATAATATAATCGGTCCGGTCTCGGTGGGTAGATTCGCCCATGGAACCGAGAACCAGACCGGTACCCATGGTTCCCATAAATAGGAACCGGGAATCGAATAGGTTCCCTCAAGAACCACCGGTTCCGAGAGATTCTAGTCCGGTTCCGAGCGGTTCGGGCGGGTTTCGGTTCTTTTGCACACCCCTAGACTCTATAGCTTATTTGGAAAACCCATAACACCCAAGTTCCCAAGCTTGCCCACTTGACCTAATCTCAATTGTCGACGCCACTGTTGCGCAGATCAAAAGTCTTGTTAGATGGAATATAGCAGTTAGAAAATAGAGGGTTGGCAATATGACCTCATTTGATTAGTGGTTACCATCGGGTAGGGGTTTCCTCAGGCTCAACACTAACTGTTTGTGGACGGATTGAACCTTAGAAGCTTCAATCACTAGAATTCTTTGAGACTCGAGGATGATGGTGGCTAGCTTTGCGAAAGGGGTGCGTGCTCCCTTGCTTCAAATCATAGAAACCCTAGCAATGAGAAGTTGATCTTGTACTTGCAAGATAGAATTGACCTATACTTGAAGGGTGATCTATGCACCGAGATATCAACCGATTGCTTATCAATTGTTGAGCTTATCACGGGCCAATCTAAAAGCCTGTGGGCTTTATGGGATATTATTAAATAATGCTGAGTTTTGCTGGCTCGACTAGATAAGGTGAAAGTCGTCCATTGCCCCTGAGAGATCAAGTTACTAATTGGATTACTAAGGCCTACTGAAATAAGACTCTCCTACTAATTGGTCATCTTTACCCCTATAGCCCTTTTCAAATATTTTGTGTTTAGAAACTCAATTGTATATCTCCAGTAAAGCTAGTTTATTAATGAATGAAAGTGCTTTCTTAACCAAAAATAAAAATAAAAAATCCATAAGCTCAAATTGGCAATGATGAAATGTATCCAAATCGAATATTCGTAGGTTTCAATTATTCCATAGCTCTAATTGCCAATGAAGGTTTCCAAATTAAGTTCTCTATGGCTTCCCTATCCGATCGTGGTATTGTATTGATTTCCAAATAAGCAGCTGACAGTAAGTTTCAAAATCCTACAAAATGTCTTTCCTGAAATATGAAAATTATGTTCTGTTAACTTCTGTAAATCGTATGCTCTGTCATATAAAATGTCTAAATATACAAATGTAAATTTGTGGTTGCAAGTTTTAACTTCCGAGTGCAAATCGATAAATTCTAGTGTTCATCTATAAACACTACAATCTATTTATTTTTGTCCAAATCAAAAAAATAAAATAAAAAATTGGTGTTTACGTATTAAAGGATACAAAACTCATGAAGTTGTACTGCCTGGAGTGACAAATATTAATTCAAACTATATAATCTCTCTCTCTCTCTCTCTCTCTCTCTCTCTCTCTCTCTCTCTCTCTCTCTCTATATATATATATATATATATGAAATCCAATATAATTCATTATGTTCACATGTTGGGGATAAGTACACTATCAGTGCCATAAGTTGTGTACGGCTCACTTTGGTGCCAAAAGTTTCTGTCGGATCACTTAAGTGCCAAAAAGTTTGAAAAATGATCATTTTAGTGTCAACTCTGATCTGGTTGGCCGGAAATTTGACGTGACACTTTTTTTATTAATTTTTGAAGCTGATGTGGCTCGCTGGAGAGTACAGTCAGCATTTAAACAACAAAACGACGCCATTTGGTGTGTCTCCCCCAATTCAAAACCCTAAATCTTCGGCTAGTTGCCGTCCTCGACGGCCCCCATGCTCAGCAGCTGCGGCTTCGACCTTGACCTTGACCCCGACGACGGCCACTCGGCGGCTAAGTTGAAGGCCGTGATCTGGCCGGTGCTCGGGGAGGCTGCTGACGAGTGCGCCGCCCTCGATCTCTCCCTCTCCATCTTTGATCTCCACGACGAGTGCCTGGCTTGCGTCTTCCAGTACCTAGGCTCCAGCGACCTAGGCCAATGCTCCCTCGTGTGCTGCCACTAGCTCGTGATCGAAGGCTAGAGCCGCTAGAGGCTCGCCCTCCACGCCCACTCGGAGCTGCTGGACGTGGTCTCGGCTCGAAGAATTTGAGGACGTTGAAGCTGGTAAAATGTTACCGAGATTGGGACATGGTACTACTACGACGGAGGCTGAGTGACTTTGGCTGAGCGACGGAGGCCGAGCGACGGCGACCGGTGTTAGGCGAGGATTGGACAAAAAAACCCTAATTTCAATCCAAAAAAAAACCCAAATGAGTTGTGCTACGTCGTTTTCTCGAGGCCATCCACTTAGGACGGCAAAATGACGTCGTTTAAAGGCCTTGTCGATATTTTTTTTTTTTTTAAATCACGTAATCATTTTGGCCGGAATCTCTTGCCAGTAGAACCAAAGTGATCGTTTTTCCTCCGATTTGGCACTTAAGTGATTCGACGGAAACTTTTGGCACCAAAGTGAGCGTCGTACACAATTTATGGCATTGATAGTGTACTTCTCCCTCACATGTTGGTTAAAGATATTTTTAGCATAAAAATTATGGTTGATTTATAACATCTTATTCAAATCAAGTATTTTGATGAAGTGCACCAAAGATAATATACTGAACAAAAGAATTCACTTAATTAAAAAATAAAGAACTTTCATAAATTACAGCTTATTTACCATTACTCTTTTGACTCAACACACATCTCTATCTTTTATTGTAATCACAGAGAAATTAAACGGAATGCATAAATCCACTATTTTAGGTCTATGATCCGATTGTTTACATTATAGCGAGTTTACATTTAATTGTCATCTCCTGCTTTTGGAATGCACTTACTTTAATATATCGTCCATGATGACAATCCACTCAATTTAGGATGATAACGAAAGTAATTTTCTTTAATAATCCACTTAATTTGGATAAAATAAATATATTTTTTAAATATCGATAATAAGAAGTTCACAAGCTTAGCTTAGCTTAAGGTGAAAAAAATAGAATATAATGAGTATTTTAAGGTTGCTTTCCTTATTCTAAATAAAATTGAATAATTAAATAACATGAGTTATCAAAACTATCAACGTTGTTATGTAAATAGATTTATTTCATGCTTTTGAAATTTATAAAAGTTTGAATATAACTTATTTCATTAAAAAATCACTTCACTTATAATAGAGAAAAATTATTTACAAAAAACTTCAATTCGAAACTAAAATCAAACAACAAAATTCGAGAAGAATTAAATAAGTATTGAATAAAAAATGAATGCTTTTGAGATTTATCAATTTATAAAAGTAAGGCATAAAAGAGATTATGTCTTCCATTTCCTTGATGCAATTTTTACATTGAATATAACACAAGAAGATCCCAAGGTGAAGCTTGAATTGACTGAGAAGTGGTGAAGCTCCAGTCTAGGAATATCAGGATTTAGACACGATATCGGCTAAAGGTCTCAAGAGTGTGACGCATCCAAGGGAACAGACCTTCCTCATGAAACGAAACCTTGTAAAACTCATTTGAAGAGAGACCTTGAACATTTAAGTTTCATAAAAGTGATTTTTCATAGATTGAAGACATCGATGGATCTCCAGGTTTATTGTTTTCCTTGAACAAATTGATCCATGTCTAAGTTCGTTTAAGTGCGATCGAACTTATAGAATATTAGGACAAGCATCTAAAGGGAATTCTTCACCACTTTCATTCAGCTTAGAGATCCAAATCTACATAATAACAACATAAAAGATAACTTCCAGGATAGTTCCACTAAGAAAATCTAACCGCATGCATCAAAAGACAAACATAGGAGGATGACACGTTCACAAACTAGCTTCGCCTTCAAGTAGTACTGGCTCCGGCTCACGCACAAGAAATGGATGGCCCAGGAAAAACCGAGAGGAACGGGATGAGGTGGTCATGGAGGCGATGAAGGTCAAGATAAGAAGGTTCAAACCAACACCCCGTATCATACGTCTTGCAAAGGTTAATCTCCCATTTTAGCTGACCAAGATCTCCGGTATCCACGACAGTTTGTGAATCGCACATTGCACAATGGTAGGAAAGTACACATGGTGAAAGGACACAGGGGTCTCACTTGAGAGACAACACGTTCAAAATAACTTTTCAACCCATCTTTAATATCAGGAAAATTGTTAAAAAAAGCCTTAAATCTATTACACTTTTTCCAATTCAATCATAAATATTTTAATTTTGCTAATTCAGCTCTAAACCTTTTCACTTATTGCTAATTAAGTCCATCCAGTTAATTTTGATGGAAAAGTTTTGAGGTGGATGCTGGCAGTGCCACGTAGAACCATTGGTACGGTATGATGTGGATAATTTTTAATAATATTTTATTATTTTTTTGATTTATTATTATTATTATTTCTTTCTTTCCTTTTTGGCTTTCTACTTTTCCTTTTCGGTGGCCGGCCACCAGCCACTAGCCACGGCCCACGGCTAGCTGGCTAGCCTCAACCGCCTCAGGCGAGGCTCGGCCGAGCGAGGGTGAGCCTCGGCGAGGGGAGCCCTCGCCTAGGTGTGGCTTGATGAGGGTTGACGAAGCTGCCCTGGCGTGGGCGAGGGCCAGCCTTACCGTATTTGGTTTGGGCTAGGCCGACACTTGTCTAAGTGAGGGCTCCCCTCGCTATATCACAAGGTCGACCCTTGCCCAAGCCAAGACGGCCTTACCCAGTGTCGTCGTCACCCAACCGATGCTCGATGAGGCCGCTCTAGCCTAGGTGAGGGTCTACCTCACCGGGGCTCGCCCTTGCCCGGTCGAGCCTCGCTTGTGGCATGGGAGGCTAGTCAGTTGGCCGTGGCTGGCTACCAAAAAAGGAAAAGAAGAAAGCTAAAAAAAAAAAAGAAAAAAAATATAAATTAAAATATTATTAAAAATTATATACATCAACACTAGTGTCTTACATGACATTGTCGGTTTCACGTCAGCATTTTCCGATCAAAATTAAAATTGGCCGAATGTAGAAGCGAAAAAGTTCAGGACTAAATCGATAAAATTAAAAGGTTCATGACTAAATTGACAAAAGTGTTTAGAATTTTTTGGATAATTTTTCCCTTTGATATCTAAAAGTATTTTAGGGTGAGTTGCGAAGCTCAATAAGAGACCTAGTCGAGGCCAGAGAATGGAATTAGCTGACGTCAACAATATCCAAAGACATGTTAAGATGGCAAGCATCTGGTGATTCTAACTCCACCATATATTGGGTCAGGGTCAGTTGGAATTAGATGACATCGACACAATACATACTCAAAAATTGGGGCAAATGGAACTTTAAAGAACAGGAGCTCAATTCAAAAATAGGCGCCCTACTTGAAGGAGGATTCCCCAAAGGGAAGAATTTTAAAGGCGAACTTTGATGGCTCGTTCTTCGAAGGTTCGACCACGGGCTATTTCGCTTATGCCGTATGGGATGCGGCTGGCACGCCGGTGGAGGACATGGCACGCTCGGCTCCATTGTCGTCTGCCCTTCAATCAGAAGCCCTTGCCTTGCTCGCTTCTCTCTCTCTCTTCTCTCGAAGCCAAGAAGAACGACGTGGTTGTACTTGAATCTGTCTATTTAGCTTTGGTTACTTCGGTCAACTGCTCAGATCAACCCCCATGCGAAATCGGTGCTCTTATCTTGAAGTCCCGTGAGATAATGGGCCATATTAAGAACTTCTCTGTGGTCCATTGCTCGAGGCAGTCTAACCAAGTGCCTGATTGGATTAGTAAAGGTGATAGATTAAGTAGTCTACCTCGCAATTAGATATTCCATCCCCGCATCCTTTGGGATTTGTTTTGTCTTGACACCCCGAACATGGGCTTTGCTGTTTAAGCTTTTTGTATTCAATAAAGTTGTTTTCGAACCCAAAAAAAATAAAAAATACTACGCATCTAGGTAAGTACAATAATACAGTTCTTTGAAAGCAAGCTAGAACAGGGACGTTCACACAATGATTAGATGAACATAATATGTATGCTAAACTTCTGATATAAGCATGCATTGCATAGGGAGAAATAAATCATCTCAAGAATACCCTAAGTCTACTAAGGGATAATTGTCCAATCAGTTGTAAGTGTATCAATGCCAATTCAGATGATTTATTTCTATACACTAGCCAACCACCGTCCCAAAGATAGGTTACTCCATAGGAGCGATACCTGGACTATCTAGCCAACCTGAGGACGCCCATCCCAATTGTTTATTCGTGACGAAATGAACAAACCATGGGCATTTGAGGACATCTGTCCCACAAAAAGTGCAAAAGCTCTATTTGTCTCTACCATTCCGTAAGTCTCTTTCTTTTAATGTATGGCATACCCACTCCTTTTGGTAGTATCCACTAATTAAAAGCTTAATTTGAAAGCCATACAAGAGTTTAGTAATCTAATTATGCATTCATGCTCCCTTATCATTTCTATCACATAAGTTACATCATTTAGCATGTAAATAAGTTCGCTATATATTCAAATGATATTAATAAAGATGGACCATACCATGTATTGTTTCAAGTTCAAATCAATGTAATTAGTTCAAAACAGAACCTATAACAAGCCAAACTGGAATCGTGGTTTTCTACCATTCCAGAGACATTAGACACAAAATGTAACATATTATAAGGTGTGTATACGTATTCGATTTTGCATCAGAGCTGGCATGGCGATTGATGCTGCGGTTCAAGCCTAAAATAATCTAATTATCTCTAAACAGAATCTATACCAATCCAAACATGGAATCATAGTTTTCTATTATTCCAAACACATTAGATACATTATTTAACATATATATAATGTGTATGTGTATTCAAACTCACATTAGAAGAGGCGTGGCTATGCATATCATGATTCCATCTTAAAATAATGTAATTGACAATCATCCATGGGTTTCTAATCTTTCAAAATCATTAGAACTCTCAGGTAATATGCCAATGAGGTTGATGAACGCTAGAGAGGCACTAGAGAAGGTCACGGCCATGTATGACCATATTTGTAACTCTAATCCCTAAACTAGCTAGATCAGTGTTTGTAACATTAAATAGAGATACTTAGGGGTAAGAATAGTAAGAGTGTAATTTTTTTTTTATTCGCTCACTTGAGTACCACATTGGAGAAAAATCAATCACTTGAGTAATTCCGGCAAATCATCCTACGTGAAATTTTGGAATTTTTTTGATTTTTTTTTTAATTTTTGTTTTTATGTTTTATCTTTAGGGCTGGCAAGAGTCACCGACGACTCTCATCAGACGTGAAACCCTTGCTCTCGGCCGTGAAGGCCACGCCCTCCCCTGAGGCCTTTGCAGAGAGAGTGAGGTAGTGCTCGCCTAGATTTGGTCTCAAAGTCCCTCAACAAAGGCAATGCGACCTCACCGGTCGTAGGTGAGTTGGCAAGGGCATCTGACTGCCTCGCCTAGGGCCTTTGTGGTCAAGGGCGAAGCGACCTTCACCCATAGGGCGAGGATTTCGTGGTTGGTGAGGGTCGTTGATGACCTTCGCCAATCCTTAAAAAAAATTAAATAAAATAAAAAAATAAAATAAAAATTCAATAAAATAACAAAAAAATTAAAATATTGTTGACGTCAACGCCGCTTCGCCATGTTGGACGACCAATGGCTACATCGGATTTTCTAGTGAGGCAAATCGAAATTGGCACATAAGTAATCGATTTTTCAAATTTGTGGCATTCAAGAGAGCAAAAAAAGTTATGTCACTTAAATAAGCATTGTACGAAAGTTTTGCCACTTCTACTATTCTTATGTCGAGATTCTCATCGAAAACTTTGCATGCCCTTTTAAAACGGCCTGTTATCTTTCTGATATGAGATTGTAGCTATCTTCTTAAAGGTTTAGTGACCATAGGAGGGAACTAACGATACTCAACCCTAGAGGTTTTCCTGACCTAAAATCTAGGCTCTGTTTTTTTTTATTTTTTAATTGGTGGCCATGAATTCGAGCTCTTTCTCACCTTCGCATCTGGATGAAGCTTTCCCTTAGCTTGCTAAGCTTGATGGAGGCTCAAAATGAGTTAAAGGCTGGAACGGTGTGTGGGTAAAGTTCCGCATAGTTCTCTCCGGATGAGCTTTAAGCAAGTAGAATGAGAGAGCTAGAGAGACAGAGAGGTGGCGTGAGATCTGAGAAATGGACAGAGGCAAGGTTTATTTAGAGTTGTTTCTCGCTCAAATTGCTTAATCTTTGCATGGATCCTCCCTGGTGGAAAAAGGTTTGCCCAGGGTCTCAAAATCCAAATACAGTGATTGCCAAAATCTCCTTGTAATCGACTAGTTATATAATTCCAGATCTGGTCCTAAGGGATCTAAGGATAAAAGAATTCTAGTTGAGGGTAAAATCTTGCAAAATTTGAAGAACGGAGCTTCATTAGGCGTGAGAAATATGGGGTGCAAACAGAGAATCTGTTAGGAATCTCTAGTAATGATTACACCCACCTTCTAGTTTGCATGTAATGGCATGGCGAATGGAAAATCACTGAAAATCAGAGATTGGGTCTCATTCATTCTTCTTCTGGCATCAATTCAAGGTAGTTTTCTCTCACTTAGATCAACTAATCGTATTTCAAAGCACTAGATCAATATACTGACTAATCAGAGCAACATATTCTTTTCAGCAAAAGGCCACATACATGATTGTGTGGGAAAAATGGAAAGAAACTTGTCTGGTTTCTTTATTTAAGAAAAATAAATTAATTTAGCGACGAATTCTTCATCTAGATTTGCAACGTACGAAAGAGTTAAAGGATATAATGAGAGTTCTGTACGACAGAGTAAGTAATATTACATGGGCGTTCTTGGATTTTTTTGGTGCAAAAAATTGAGGTTGAAAGATTTTTTGAGTTTGTTTTATACTACAGACTATATGATGAATAAAATAATCCAAAAAGTCCTAAAATTTTCGATAAATTATCAATTTAGTCTAAAATAAGCTGACGATTTATCAATTTAGTCATGAAAAATGGTTTAAAAAGTCTCTAAACATATACTAAAATTTTCAATTTTGTCAATTGAGTGCTAAATCTTTTCGTCTTTTATCATTTGAGTCTATCCATTTAATTTTGGCCGAAATTCATTAATATAGACGCCGATTATCTTTAATGACACAACGGACAGTGATGTTGACAATTCTTAATAAAATTTTACTTTTTTCGATTTATTTTATTTTTTTATTTTTCTTTTTTCCAACTATGGCTGGCTAGTGTCATTTGGGCCCTTGCTGGCTGTGAGCAAGGATCATAACCCTCACCCAAATTTGAGCAAGGCCATTGCAACCACGGCCATGGGTGAGGTCGCCTTCACCCTGGACTGGTGAGACCATGGTGAGGCCGCCCTCACCCAAGGGAGGACTACACAACCCTTGCTCGTGGCCGATGAAGTTTTCACAGCCCTTGTCGGCCTCAATTTTAAAAAAATAAAAAAAAAAAGGAAAAAAAGAAAAAATAACAATGATTAAATACTATTAAAAATCATTTAAGTTAGCACTAACGTGCCATATAGGACGACCGACGTTCATATTAACGAATTTCGACCAAAATTGGCCAAATGAATTCAATTGGTGAAAAGTGAAAATATTTATGACTCAATTGATAAAATTAAAAGATTAATAAATGAACTAGTAAAAATGTAATAAATTTATGACTTTTTTTGACAATTTTCCCACATAATCCTTCCGGTCAAATTGGTTGGATATTGCTAATGTGAACGCCAGCCTGGTTTAAGGCTAAATTAACAAAATAAAAAATGTTTAAAATTGAACTGGTGGCTAAACAATAAATTTAGCACTTTTTTTCTTTTTTACAATTATCCTACTAAATGATTTTAAGCGCTCGTTCTTCCATGAAATGCTTTGAAGCATTGAAGGGCCCCAGTGGGTGGAGGAACTCATTAACCGAGAGGATAGAACTTGGAATGAGCATATGTTGCGGAAGATGTTTGATGATAACATGGCTAATGAAACCTTAGCAATTCCTCGGAGCAAAAACTCTGAGGAAGACCATTTGGTATGGACAGGGGACAAAACCGGGCATTACACAGTCAAGAGCGCCCACAATAAACTATATCCATCCAACCAAAAGCAACAACCAAATTCAGCCTCCACTTCCTTCCAAGCCCCAAGATCCTTTTGGACACGGCCATGGAAACTAAGCACTTATCCTAAAATTCCCATCTTCCTATGGAAAGCCTGCTAAAACGCCCTACCCACCAGAAGAAAACCTCTAAAGAAGAAAGATCTTACTAGACCCCTTATGCCCACTATGCCACCAAGTGCCGAAGACGATTGAGGACACGCTCTTGCTTTGTCCCTGGACAGCTTCAATATGGGCACACGAAAAAATCAAGTCACAATCTTCAGACATACCCATCACTCGACTGGGCAAATGGTTATTGAAATGCTTTGAAACTAACACATACCAGGTCTCGCATGAGGAAATAGTAGGCATCTTGTGGTCAATTTGGAGGGCACGCAAGGGGATTGTTTTTAGCTCTTGCTGGCCGAACCCGAGCAGAACGTTGGATTTCGCAATTACAGAGCAAGCCAGTTTTTCGAGATGGAATCCAAGGCCAGAAACGGCAACTAAGAACGGGAAAAGCTTACCTTCTTAATGGCAGCCACTGGAGCGAGGGTCTTTGGTAATCAACGTCGATTGCTCCATTCGGAGATCTCGTCGGAAGAAGCCGTAGCAGGGGTGATTCGAGACTACAGAAGAGTGTTGGTGGATGGCTTCGCAAATTCTATCTTGGCTGGATCGGTCGAAGCGGCTGAAACCTTTGCTTTGCTCACTGGTCTAACGCTTTATTGAAGAAAAGCAAATGTGAAGAGTTATGTGGAGTTCACTTCAAGTACGATCAGATTGTACTTCGCTAGTCAACTGCATCATGGAAGAAGAGCAGAGCCCATGGGCACTACGGGCCTGGAATGATGAGTGCAGAGCCAAATTGACCCACGGTGAACGTAGCCTGACGTCCTCGAGTTGCAAATAGGCTCGCCGATTAGGTAACCAAAGCCCACCGAAAGAAGGAACCATGGACTCTCTTTGAGTTAATGAAATTTCAGTTTTATGACCCAAAAAAAAAAAAAAGACTACGTTGATAACCCGAAGTTCTTTTTATTTGTATTACTAACTAAAATGCTTGCACAAGTACTACCGTATAAATAAGTAACAGATATGTTTATAGTTTGTAAGTAGGAGGATATATTATTTTAGGTCATGTGGAGTGGACAACTGACTTTTGTTCAAATTAAGGTTGAATTTAATAAAGAGAGAGATATGGACGCCCAAGACCACAAGTATCTCCAAGAATGGCTCTATTCTCCTTAGAAAGCCTTGGTCTCTGAAAGTGGCCTCGAAGGGCCTGTATGGTTGTGTTTTTTTATTTCTGTTCAAGAATAGATTTTCTGTTTTTTTTCCCGGTAACAAAAAAAGAACAGAAACGCATTTGTTTGCGTTTTTGTTCCAAATCTGTTTTTTGTTAGAACAAAATGGAATAAAAACAAAAAAAAAAAAAACTTGTTTTTGTCTCGGAACAATTTTTAAGAACAAATTTTCTCTATCCTTTCTTTTCTTCTCTTTTTTTTCTTCTTCTTTTTTTTCTTTTTTCTTTGGCCGGTTGCCGACCTCGACCATGGCCGGCGACCGGCCATTGAGGGCCGGCGAACTCGCCGGAGTGTCGCCGGCCCCTAGCGAGGCTCGGCCTCGCCTTGGCTAGGCGAGCTCGAGCTCGCCCAGATTCGGCGAGGCCGAGCTCGCCCAGCCATCGGCGAGGCTTGGTGTCGCCGGACCACTGCCATGTCGGCGTCGCCTAGCGGTCACCCGGCGAGGCCGAGCGTCGCCGGTGGTTGGGGGAGCTCGGCCTCGCCGGATCTGGGCGAGCTCGAGCTCGCCCAGATCCGGCGAGGTCGAGCTCGCCCAGCCATCGCCGAGGCTTAGCCTCGCCAGATCTAGGCGAGCCCGAGCTCGCCCAGCCAAGGCGAGGCCGAGCCTTGCCCAACCACGGTGAGGCTCGGCCTCGCCGAGGCCGGCGGCCGGCCAAAAGAAAAAAAAAAGAAAAAAAGGAAAAATAAAATAAAAATATTAAAAAATTAAAAGAAACAAAAAAAGAACACAAATTTACCAAACATGTTTCTATTCTTTTTTTTATTCCTGGAATAAATTTACCAAACGCGTTTTTCTAGTCAAAAATTGTTCTCCGGAACAGAAATAGTTTTTTCTATTTCTGTTCCTTGGAACACTTTTTGAACAAAAACACAAACAAACGCACCCGAAATCACCCAAAATTTGGGTAAGCCATTCCTCACGGTGATAGGTCCAAACTAGGCTGTTAGGGTGAAAAGTTAAAAACTTCATCACTCGGTGGCTCAATTAACCTTGTTCTGTCTTCGGTTGCTGTAATCCCGCAATACATAATGTAATCAGTCAAACTCCCTCATGGATACTCGCAACACCATTGCAGAGCTCTGTCGTGGTTCATCTGGGAAGATACAGAACAGAAACGCAAAATGCATCTTCTTAAGTAGAAGCTCTAGGCCGAGCAAAGGAAAAAGGAGGACTTGTAATTAGTAAGCTTGAAGTGAGGAATTAGGTCTTTACTGATGATACTAGTCAAGGGTTTGCTTACCACGCCGGGCGAACTATGGGCCTCATGTCTCCTTGCTAAACAAGGCGGAAGTTGTAACTTAGATGGAGCAGACCATATAGAAACTAGAAGACTCTTCACTCTGGAACGCTCTTGTCGAGATTTGGCCGCTTATACTGCAGCGTGCGGGCTGGAAGATTTGTGGTGGGATGAAAACGCGGTTTGGGACTGATAATTGATGGATGGTTGAGGCCCGTTGCATCTATATGCAGAGGACTCCATCCCATTTCATCTTATAGGCTCACTTGCTAGTGACTATGTACTGGAGCAGGACTGTAACTATCCACTTGTTGAGCCCTTCCTGCCCGAAGAAATACTCTCTTATACCCATGCTACTGCTTGACCTCAAGAGGAGTGTGGCCAAGATGTTCTATTGTGGGGTTTAGCTGATCAAGGGCGGTACTCCACAATGTCACCGTTTGAATTTCTATATGGGAAGGAGCATGAGGAAGGAACTCAATTCTGGAATCTATCTGGGAATAGAAGGGAGAACAGAGGATCATAGCTCTTTTACGGGAGAAGGGGCATCAAAGTCTGAGGACAAATCAATTTCGCGGAGAGCGGCATCAGACTGCCAATGCAAACCATCCTCCATGCCGAGACAAGGTTGAATTCCACCGTCCATGTACTAAAGGATTTCTTCTCTACTCAACCGTTGCTTCAACAGAACCTGCAGGATGATTTTGGATAGGGGGGTTGGGGTTTGGGCCACAATTTGGAGTTTCATGCAGGTTATAATGGCGATTGAGGAATTCAGGAGTATCCGATGATAAGTTCGTATACCCAGCTAATCCTACTGCTCAATGAAAGATATTTACGAGCCAATATTTCCATCTTCTACACAATCGAGTTCTATTACGAAAACCCACATAATCCGCTGGAACCCCATAGCCATCGCGATGGGAGGAATCTAAAGATTAAGGGAGCTGCTAAAGGAAATCCGGGCGCCGCATTTGTGGGCAGGCCGATACGTGATCATAAAGGGAAGTTGATTGAAGGCTCCTGGAGTCACATGGGACATTGCCATGCTTTGAAGGCTGAACTTCGGGCCATCTGAAGGGTCGTTCTCGGGCATGGGACCTCGGCTACGGGAAAGGCATAGTTGAATCGGATTGCAGGACGGCGCTAGAGCTGGTAATCAGAGATCTTCTGGTATCCTACTGCACGAATTCTTCGAGTATCTTATTGTGTCCCTACCTGTTTTAAGCTTGCTCCTAGCAGGAGACCCCTTTGGTGCTGGGCGGCGAGGAATAACATCTACTCTGTAATGCTTTTGTATGAATCCTTCCTTTTGCTAGAGAGAGAGGGAGAGAGAGATAATGTTATTTTTTCCTTCATCAACTTTCTTAATTTTCTTATTTATGAAAAAAAATGACTTGTTTGCTATGGGTACTCGAAAAAATTAGAACGATTACCCAAAAAAATTAGAATGAGTCACTTCAGGTAATCAAAATACATAATATCTAACCATGTCATATAATATTTCAAAAGTTGCATAGAAATGGAAAAAAACAATATTGAATATATATACACCAAAAGGAAAAGAGAGTGTCGACGTTACTAGAATTTTGTTCCAAGTATGCTAGATATTCCTTTGACATAATTAATAATTATTCACTAATCTAACAAGTTTCAAATTTTAATAAATAGTCATCCTTTACTAGCTTTTTCACACAATATCTAATCAAGAAAAGGATAGCAACGAAAAAAAAGTAAGGGATGGACATGACAATCTAACTGCATTCAAGCATTTGATGCAGAGTTAAGCAACTTACCTAACCACTTGAATCTGAAAGGCTAATGCATTTTTCACGTTTACTAAAGTAGAAGGGCTAATGGTTGATTTTGTTTATTCATGTTTAATCCACGGAAAAAGGTTATATAGATGAACTAAAATAATTTCTTTTATTGATAATGACTACACTTTAAATACTAATTCTACCAGAAAACTACCCTAAATCAATAATTCCATAAACTAAATAATTAGATCAATTTTACTTTTTGTATTATATATTTCCAGATTTATACATAAGATATAATCAACCTAAACCATAAAATTAATGTGTAATCCAATTTGATTGATCAAGCTGATGCCATCTGAGCCACACTCGGGGGTTTTTATAGGAAGCCCCAAACTTGCACTTTAAAAGGTTGGGTCCAAAATGTAGGACTCAAGGGCCTAAAGAAGGTTTGGCCCTAAATATAAGCCCAAATATCTTTTTCCCACCTCTTTTCAAGGTTCTCTAATGAAAAGGCTCTTCCTTTTTTCCTCGCTCTCTTCAAATTTTAGATATTTTTTTTTTGTTTAATCACAGAACAAACTATATCGACACGCATGACCAATGCAGTGATTGAACTAGTGGTGCAGGGCTTATTACCGAGCAGTTAGGTGTCTCTTCTCATAGGTTCGGACTCTTGAATAGCCCCTCCGCCTTAGAAAGCCTTAGTTCGTTTCCCTAGCAGTTCATGTTATGTCATGGCATAGGATAACCCCTAACTTTACTCTCACAAGCACCGTGGTGAGACAACAGTGACATGCTTAAAGAAGATTGTCACTTAGTTTTCAAAAATTAATGTTTTTTAGGTATAAATTAATCCAAAATGTCATAAGTATTTAAACGTTTAACTTTTTATATCTAGGGTATCTTATAAATGCTATGACGTTGACTCCTAAGACATTGTGAAATGTCATAAAAATTTAATTTTCGTCATATTTACGATGTCATACGTGCACATTGGTTTATCTTCCAATAAATGTTACTCTCTTATGATCACCAAACATCATAAAAAAATTTTGTGCTTCCATTTTTTAAAGTTTATGCGCACTTATGTCATAGTTCGTTGGAAATTTTATTATTCTTGTACCTTTATAATTTTTTTTTGCACTCGTAAAACAAAATAATTTGTTAATGTAATATTTATTATCACTTACCAGGGCATTCATTTATAAAATAAATGTGCACTTTACAAAAGAAGGCAACTTGTTATTGCATTTTACATCCTATATGGAACCCAAACAAAATAAACTTACCATATTCCGGTGCTTGGTCTGGCATTTCGAATGCACAATGTCCACAGTAGTTCTACTAAATTCGGATAAGCTCAGATATAATTGTCTCAACTAAAGTATGTGATAATTTTGTTCTAGCCCGATTGAATAAGTAAACTTAAAGAGAAAAAAAAAACCGTAAAAGTTGAGATTTGAGAGAGAGAACTAGAAATCAATTGTCCAAATGACATACATTATGTGCAAATTGCTCTAAGCATGACCACTGGAAGAGTAAAAAAGTCTTGAGTTAATTGGTTTATGAAATTTATATGGTTTTTCATGGATTTTTATATAATCGGATCAACACACTCGATCACTAGATTATTATTTTTTTAAAAAAGAATTTAAGCAGATATTGACTTTAAAAGTGTGGGTACTAAGCAACCCCAAACTGAACATAACTCAGCATCATCAATCGTTCAGTTGGAAGACAAGGCGAAAGATAAAAAAAAAAAAAAAAAGCAGTACGTAGTCGGAGATAAAATCATAATCAACCCAAGAAAGTACGACAATCGAGCTTACGAATTAGAAAATTAATCCCATAGAAGTACTTTGCAGCGAATTCTTCAACGACAAACGTGCAATATCGAGATCCTATGCATCCCCAACTACCATGTCGGATCTTGTCTGTTGGAACGCATCATCAATTCAGTCATAATAAACCCTATATCACTTTACAATTTTAATTAAATGTCATACTAATATACTATGATCGCTGGTCAATACACACATATTTTAGTGAACTAGTCATCAAAAAGCCACATCAATTATTGACCCTTTGCCTCGGAATGCGTATAGGTGGGGGCGCGAAGACCGGCTACACAGGGTCCATGAAACACCAATCTCATGAATATGTTAAGTTCAGACATACGGTCTCTATAAGCGACTTTAAGTTAAGAGTAATTTGCACGCAGTTTATGGGATATGAATTGAATAAATGATCTCAAGGGTTAAATCCTCGGTCAACACTGATGGTGACGAGCGGTGCGAAGGCTGGGACGGCTGCTGGGTTGGTGGCTGAGTGAATTGGGGCGGCTGTCGATCAACTGGTGCATCTGTTTTTGGAGGTTGGAAAACATGGAATTATAGCAGGGGCAATTTGGAAAGAGAAGTGGCGTTTTAGTAAATAATTGTAAGACATCGACTTATGTGAAATTCAATTTTCGTATCAAAGGTCAATAACTCAAGACGCAAAGCGGTAAATCCAGACGGAGAGGATGTAAGTGACGAAAGTACTTGGTAAATTCCCCAAAAGATTTATATTATGTTAGGTGGCTGATGAATAATTCTCTTGGAAAAATGCAAGCATCATTAATCTCATTATGGGTCTACAAATTAGTGAAACAAAGATTTTTCCACTAATATTACCAAGTAAGGCATGAAGGGATTGTATCTCTTCAATTTTTCAGGGAAGTTGTCCAATTAGTCCTAAATCTATTGCATTGACCAATTTTCGTAGAAAATCAATTGCACATAGGATAACCGACTTAGCAATGTCTAGAGAAAATTTACCGGAATGATTATATTAGAATTTGATGCAAATATTTAGGACTAAGTTGATAAAATTAAAAAATTTAGGATTGAATTAACATCCATATAATAAGTTTACGATTGATTGTGTACTTTTTCCTTAATTTTCCTTACTCAAAAAGTAAAACGAGCCATAACTACGGTAAGCGGATATAGAAGACTATACTAAACTTCTCATAGAAATCAACAAACAAAATGATGACAAATGAACCAAAGAAAAGTCGTACTCCAAATCTCTATGCTAAAAGGTCAAATACAACAAGTATTAGAACTCAGTACATCTATCTAAGGTAAGCTTTGATGGCACGATGTTATTCAATCCACATGCGACAGATTTCAGAATCAATGTCGAGAGGGTCGAGGGATTTATTAGTAAGATCTTATTCCCAGGTTGCACATCTCCCAACATCACGACGACAGGTCAAGAGACAAGGCAGTTCGTATATTTTGTAATGCTCCATCAATTCGTGATTTTGAACAGATTATAAATTAAAGAATTTGGTTAACATAACGGGTTATTATGAGAATAACAGTTTATTATAAATTACAAATTCTTGAAAGAGTAGATTTCACAATGATTTCCAATTATTTATTATCTATAATAAACTATTATCTTCGTAATAAATTAAAAATCTTCACTTAATCATTTTTCTAAAATAAATAATGAAGAAACAAGAAGTACAGAAGAGAGAGAAAGGGAAGAAAAGCTTGATGCCGGTCCCGATATGCTTTCGGCCAAATGTCAACACGGAGGCAGCCCCAATTCATCAATCACGTCTCCCCCAATGTCCTTCCTTCCACGTTCCGTCTCTGACTTTGCGTTTTGTCCGAGCAAGTCCCCGGCACGTGCCGAATTAGAGGGAAGGGGGGGCCATGAAAAACGCCAATCACGGTGGAAGATGTTGCCGTGCACCATCATGGGTGCACGTGCTCGTCAACAATTGTAGGTTTGTAGCTCCACACGTTTGCGGGGGACGTTTATGTGAAAAAGAATATTCATAAAATTATTTTCCAACTTTTTGATATTTGAATTATGAAAAATATTTTTTATGAACTCAAAATAATAAATTTGGATCGGGGAAAACTGATTTTCTTTACGTTCATTTCGCTGAAAATTTCATCATAAAAATAAATATTTTCAATGGAGATCATTTTTAGGGAAAATGATTATTTCTCTTTTGTTTAGTGGTTAGAAGATGAAGAAGTCATTTTCCCCTGATTCAAACTTGTTGTTCTCCGTTAGTGAAAAACGTTTTTTGGTAAATCAATTAGTTTTCGTCATTCAAACATCAAAAAATCTGGAAAATAATTTCCTGAAGACAATCTTCTGTCAAACAAATGGACCCACCACAAATATCTGTCACCACAACACACTGCAATAAGAAATACTTTGTTTGAGGGGCTGTGGAAGGGGTGATAATTTCAACACGGCTTGAAGAATTTAAAGTTCTCTATTTGGTGGTTTAAGGAAAGTTCTCTCTTTTAATAGAAGAGGGAGAAGTTGTTTTCCCCTAACTCAAACTTGTTGTTCGGGGTCACGATGGTGGGGTCCTATGCTAGTCTTTCTCGAGGTATAGGCATCGGTCCAAAGGTGTCACCGGGCATTGGCAGATCTTGTGACCTCAAATAACGTAAGCGAAATGGGGCTCAGGCGGATTCCTCGGTTGTCAAAAAAAAAAAAAAAAACTTCTTGTTCTCAATATGTGAAAAACGTTTTTTGTAAATCAATTAGTTTCCCATCACCAAAATACCGGAAAATTCGGAAAGCGATTTCTTTAAAGACAATCGTTAATCAAACAAACGGACCTATCACAAATATTCGTCTCTATGACACGCTGCACTAGGAAACACTTTGTTTGAGGGGCCCTCAAGAGGTGATAATTTCAACACGGCTTGAAGAATCTACACTTGAACTCGATACAACACGACATGATTAATTTCTATATCAAGATTAAGACTTACCTAGCACGTGTTTTCTCTTATTTCTAACGATTAGTACTTTGCACGATAGTGCGGATAGGTTTCACGAATTTGCCCGAATTACATGAATCACGACCCCTGGGATGGCCCACATCCATGGTGAATCGCGAAAGATTTGTCAGAAGTAGATCTAGTCCACGAATCTCATCGGACGGTCTTGCTCACTCTCTTTGGCTTCTAATTGGAGCCGAACCACGTGAACCAGACGAGACAAGACGAGCCCCGTCAGTGCCATTTGACTCCTGTTCTGATCTTCTGTCGCGACACTGGTGAAAGGAATGTGAGGTCATGAGATCATTTCGTTTCTCTCTGTACGGGAAGGGAGATTCCAATGTGACATGGTACAGGAGTAGAAATTTCAAACGAGTTACATTTTTCTTTGAACTCTTTGCGACCAATCTCTAAGTGGTGATCGTATGTTTACTATAGCCCTGATGTAATTGAAACATGTATATATTTACATAAAAAAAATGACCAATTTTTGTTCATTATCGATAAATGACGAACACGTATGTATTTACTCAGTCGATGAGAGCATAATTTGGTCATTTACAAATAGAAATATCGATAACTTGACGAAAATTGTCAACTTCCTAGTGAAGACATCAACAACATAGTGTGAAGTTAGTGACAAGATCCTTGTGACAAGATCCTTGAAGTTTCTCGACAAAGTTATTGATATTGAGAGTGAGCAATCGACATGAAGAACCCCAATATTCTTTAATCGAAGATTACATTGTTTTCACTTCTGTCACGTCGAAGAAGATAGCTGTTGGGTGATTGTATCTATATCCGTCGATTTAGGATTTGTGTAACTTCTTTTATATGAGTGTTAGTGAAGTAACTTCTAGAAACCAACGAAAGGATTAAAGAATTATTTATTCTTTCAAATTTAGTAACCATCATGTGTAACCGCCATTTAGCTTTTTGTAAATGCTCTCTCAATCAATCACGTAACTCAATGTTCACATAAATTTATCCTTATTTTTCATTTTTTGCAATTTAATTAATTCCCATACTTTAATCTTAGTTTTAGATTTCTTGTCATCAATTAAATTCTAAATTGTATATTTGTTGTAATTTTTAGATCTTTGTCATTGATTAAATTTCGACGTTGTATTTTTATTATTTCAGCAAACAATTTTATGTCATTGTTTCTGTTGAAATTTATCTATTCCCTATGTTCCATTAATGCAACTCCTGTCGGGAATAACCATATAACCTATCTTAATCTTAAATGAAGTCAAAGAACGAATTTTGGTAAAAGATACTTCGTCGACAATCCAATTTTGATGAAATATCTTTTTGGCACGCCTGATGGGATAACTTGTGGTTTGATATTAGCAAATTCAATGCCAAGAACAAGGAATCATCCAAAGCTTGACAATGCCGTAGGTAACAATCCCAATGACAATAACAAGGTTGTGCACTTTGAATCTTCAGCCGTTAATCGAGTGGTAGAAGAAGGGGGCAAACCTTTCCCGACGTCTCACTGAAGAACAATCAAGAGAAGTTGCACCAAATGCACATATGTTGGCCTCCATGGAAGATGGTTCGAGGAGCAGTGAGACGATATAGCATATTGCATTTGAGTATGTTCCTAATCCCCCTTCATTTATGGATGCCAACAATGTTGATAAGAGTAATTAACCTCCTATAAGAATTTCATTTATGGATGCCAACAATGTTGATAAGAGTAATTAACCTCCTATAAGAATTAAGCAAAGGCAGATTAGTCAACTCCTTAAAAGAATTACGTAAAGGCCTTAATCTTCTAACAATGATGAGAATAATCAGCTGATGTTGGTTAAAATAACCAAATTGATGATAATAATTTGATAAATCAAACTAGTCAACATGACAGTCAATGGAAAAATGTTGAAGATGTAAAGCCAGTTTCACCCAATGTGTATATTCCTATTGGGTCTAACATTTTGATTAAGATTTGTAATTTGGCAGGACCAATGATACCACCTAGGGGGCAAAATGGCCAACCAAATCCACAATTGAACCTAGCACAATTTGTCGAAGAAGTTTGATAACAATTGGGATTAGCTAGGGAGTGTTATCATACCTGTCTTTAGGATATTACATCTTGGACGAGTTGATAATAAGCCTCTTCTAAACCTTTACAGGCAAAGATGAACACATTGGCCAATTTATAGCTTAGTGGGAGAAGTATGGACAGATGAGCTTTTAAGACTTTGGTTAATTCCTTTGTCTTTGTTAAAAACTACTTTTACTCAAAACACTAATTTACCACCTCATGCGGTGTGTAATTAAGCAGTGGAGGGAAAATTCCATTCTCAATTTTATAGAATGATGAAAAATCCATTATTGATTTGGCTACACCCTATCAATACAATAACAAGTGCTCAATCATTTTAAATAAATGCCTTACCTATAATCTTAGAGAAAGAATTTGCAAACTTGGCTTTCAATGGATTGAAATCTAATCTTAGAGAAAAATTCGAAAGCTAATTTTTGAAGATTATTTTCAAGTGGCAACGAGGGTGTCTAAGTATGAGCAACTACTTAAGGATATAAATAAAAGCCACATGAAGACTTCCCACAAAGGTGGTTTTTGTGGAAAAACATATCAAATGATGAATTCGACCAAAATAAGATTCGACAAAGAAAAATTGAATTCCCCAATGATAAGGGGGACCATGATGACTCATAATTATCTAATGTAAAAGAATCAAATGATCGATAAATCATTCCATTCTTTTAAAAGGGAGTATATGTTTACGCCAAAAAATGACCATCTTTTCGTTATTATTGACAAGTGATAGGCTTAGTCAATTAGAGCAAAGTTTGGTATTTTATGAGTAGAATTATCAATAGCTTGAAGGTAATCGACAATTTGCCGGTGAAATCATCAACAACACAATGTGAAGTTATCAACGAGAGCCTTAGAATTTCTCGACAAATTCATTGACATCAACAACAAGTTATCAACACAAAAAACCCCATATTCTTCGATCGGAGATTCTGTTGTTTTCACTTCTATCATTTCGAATAAGCTGAGACGTTGGGTGGTTATGTCCAAATCCATTTATTTAGAATTTGTGTAATTTATTTTGGATAAGTATTTGTGAAGTAAACTTCCAATAATCAGTGAAAGGAATAAGAAGTTATTTGTTATGTCAAATTTAGTAACCATCATGTGTAACCGCTATTTGTAACTATCTAAAGAGGGTTATAAATACCATAAGTGTAGTTTTCGTAAAGGCTCTCTCAATCAATCACATAATTCAATGTTCTCACATATTTATTTTTATCTTTCCATGTTCGCAATTTAAATATCTTTTGATTGTGCTACTTTAGTCACAATTTCAAATATCTCATGATCAATCAAATTACCGGATGCCCTTAGTTTTCAGATCTTCTTCATGGATTAAATTCTAATGGTGTATTTTTATCATCGCACTTTGTCGTCGATTATATTCCGACAAAACCTTTTATGTTATGGGGCTTCATCGTTAATTAAATTCCGTTGAAGCATATTTATTCATTGTGTTCCATTGATACAACTCATTTCTGGAATCGTTGCATAACCTGTTTCAATCTTAAAAAAGCCGAGAATGAATTTCGGTGAAAGATAATTATTTCATTGATGATAATAAAAATCTCGATGAAATAAAAACATCCTCATTAACCAATTACCTCAGGTTATATAAGATAACAATTTTAGGATAATATTTTTCAGATTTTTTATTTTCCGTAAAATAAATGGACCCCGTATATAGTGTTATTACACTTTTGGAAGTCCATTTATGTGAGACCCAAATTCTCATCACGGAAAACTGTAGTTATTTCAATAACGACACAAAATGTCGAACAATGCTTACGCAAAGGCGCCTCATGACAAATTTGCCACTTCCTTCATAAACACTTTGTCATCATTAATTTCAGTAAATTTGAAGATGTAACTGTATGGTAATTTTCTCCTTTAAAATAGATAGAGTTGTGGTTGGTACATCAGCTGGGAGTTAAAGTTACAATAAGCATTGTCCACTGTAATGTCACATAAAATAGAGCCGGGAAATTATAACTCCATATCATAATCAAATCGTGTCATAATCATTTTATTTCAAAGTCAGGTGAATATTATATATTTCCTAATCTTGTGTTGAATTTGAAAATCTGGCTCTATTTATTTCGCAGAAAATGAATGATTTCAAAAATATTTCTTTAAAAATGATTGCATGTATTGCTTATAAAATGAATAAATGAAAAATATTTTCATTATTCACAAAAATATATATTATCAATAATGAAAATATTTTCATCTGACTTATTATTCCAAATGATATAAACAATTATTTAAAAAAATTTTTCAAATTATTTATTTTTCATGAAATAAACTGAGTTTTCAAGAAGAAATATTTCTAAAAAAATAATTTTCATGCATAGACATGTAAAGAGTGTTTAAAAGTATATAAACATGTCTAAATACATTTAAAGGCCCTCGTGTCACCAGAAATAACATGTAAATACGTATTGATGACACGCGTCTAATGCGTACCAAAATAAAAAGTTTAAAAGAGTTAATCAGCATGCAGCACATTTAATATCAATTATTTGTATTAATTGTATATAAAAAGGATTGTAAAGCTGAGCTTGCATGTGGTCATACGTGTCAAAAAGCTTAGTGCGGTATTAGGAAAAGAATTCCTGTCCAAAATCAAATCAAGTTGTTATTGGGAAATGGGGTGGGATCCAAATTTTAGATTTTGTCGGTGGATATCCAAAACCCGAACCGGATCCGGCATGTGTTATTGTAACACCCTTAGAGAACTTTATTTGAGCGATCACATCTATCCTACGCAACAAAAATGCCTCAGCGTTTTGGTAATCATTAACATTTAATGTTGTACTAAGATGTCTATTTTTTCCTAATATCTTGGTTCACGCATATTTTTCCTTTTTAGGATAACTCAGAAGGACGAGTTGTTATAGGCCGACTATCTAAAGGGAAACTAGCACATCAATTCACTGTCATAACTTTCCTTAAATCTAAATTTCAGGGTGGCAATCGAATCCACAACCATGGGCTCCCAACCCGAAGCATGGAAACACGCCCCAGTCATCGGCTCAATCCCAGGATAGGTATTTACGCATGCTCAGTCATGCAAGATTTGGGAATCCTGGTATTCCCTTTAGAAAGTCTTGTCACGGGTGACGGTCTCTAGAACCACCCCGTTTTCGTTCGCATCATAGAGAAAATTGATGGTGGCGTGCTCCAAGAAGACAAGAATCAATGAACTCAACACTAATGTCCAAAAACAGATAATGAATTCCACACCAAATACGAGTTGGTCCAACCTCATCTTGAAGATCTAAAGACTTTTTCAGATGCAGATTTGTTCATTCCAACCTCTCGGATCTGGACCGTCTCACCCAACGTTGGCGTTTCTGTATCCTCCGATCGGGTTGGATTATTCCCTTTGTGACAATGTGGTCCCATGCATTATATGTAAATTCACCTTAAATCCTTCGATGTGAAATTGTATTTTATGCAAGCAAATTTTGGGTTCTCACTTCTCATTCACAATGTCAAAGGTTGTCACACATTACCCTCATTACATCATGATTTTCGAATAGGAATGTGAGGTTCTTTATACTTTGAGACATGATGGAAATTCATTTCAAAGTTGTCAAAGACACGAATGAGATATATATCATGTCATTTTTTTTATTTAATTGTTTTCTTGTCATAAATATTTCTCCACGGTCTTTTCTTTTATGTTAAATCATACTCATTTCTTTTTTATCCATACCCACCTCTCCTCACATTAATCAAAACATAGTAAGGAGCATTTTTATTCTAAGGGTACATTTGTTTCGCTAAAAATGAATGAGTTGGAAGATATTTTCCTAAAAGTGATTATTTGTATCGCTTTTAAATATCAATAAATAAAAGATATTTTCATTATACATACAAATATTTAGATATAATTTATTGTTGATAATGAAAATATTTTTTATTACCTAATTAATTCTAGTGATATGAGTGATAATTTTTAGGAAAATATTTTTTAAATTATTTATTTTCTACTAAACAAACGGAGCGTAAGAATGAGGTCTTGTTCCCATCTACTCTTCTCACTCTCAATAAACAGACATGACCTCAATAAAAGTACTTTCTTATCTCCACCCTTCAAATCCTATGCCTAGGGATTTCAAATTCCAAGTACAAAATCCTAATCACCTCGCCAACTTGATTCAACAACCTATATCAATGCCTCTCTTCAGTTGGCGTTCTCTGGATCACGTTTCTATATGAGATCTCCTAACGTAGAATTGATTGGACAATTACGAGCCCCCGCTGTTGATACGTAGTCATTATCGTGCTACAATGAGCTAAAGGCATAAGAAAAACAAAAATAAACAACATGAACCCCTTGATGGGATGGAAACGACTAGATTCAAGCATTCTCGATTAGAATTAAGTAGAAATAATACTAAAATTAATTTTGAATTGAACAATTCAAACTTTAGCCATTAAAAATAGAAAAAAAAAAAAAAAAAAAAAAAAGTCAAGCTCTCGAGCTCACTCTTCCTCCTCCCTCTTCCAGAATGTCCTCATTCGTTTGTAATCTCATCTGTTGTCGACCTAACATCGGCGCTCATAGACTAGAGACGTGAAGAAACAACAATCCTAATTATTATATTATCTCATCATCATTATTATTTTCAATAGAAAACTAGAAGTGACTAAAAAGTCAACTCAATCGTGCTGGCACCAACCAACCATATTATTATCGCTGTAGCCTTCTTAGTCAAAGAATCAGACGGCTCTGGGACAATGGTTTGACTTGATCGCCACTCCCCCGCGGACGTCCCCACCTCCTGTCGACCGAGAAAATATTACCTCCGCATGGGCCCCACTTCCCTGATCAGGTCAATGTCCTCACGTGTAGCCTACCCTTCTGAATTTCCTTCCTTCTTCCGTCCATATAAAACCATATCATTCTATTTCCCCAACTGTAATTAACATATATATATATATATATATATATATATATATATATATATATATATATAAAAAATTGTGTTTCATGGTCTCAAGTTATTCAACAATCGAATAGCCCTCATCGACCCTGGTCGGGGATAAATACAAAGGTTATACTAATCCGTAATTTTTTAAAATGACCTTGTAAAGATTAACAATGCGATCATTCTTTTCCTTAAGTAAAAGAGCGAATTAATCTAAGAAAATTTTGATAATGATATATAAGTTTATTTGTTCAACGACAAGGGTTGCGAATGTTTTTTAAAATGTCTTATGAACATATGGTGCCTTCTTCCTCTTTTAGGGAAATAAATACTAATTTTCTAATGCGAGAATTTTTAATATGATAATATTGGGGAAAGAAGTTCTCGTGAACGACACACAAACCAAAAGTAATTCTGATGAAGATATGAAAATCTACCACGGTGAAATATAAAAAGTCCCCCAAAACTCCAATTACAAGAACTTCTTTGCATTGCTTGAGATGTGATAGATTTAATTACCTAATTGAACCTTCTACTTAAGTTTTTTCCTAATTAAATGATTAAGATAGTAAATTCCTTTTCCATCCTATTTGACGATTACTTAGTCATGGTGATAGTTTGATCTAGCTACGACATGAATGCGATGATGCTAAGCATATATATGACTTGACACATAACCAAGAGGTAGATAATGAGGCATAATAGTTAGAAGAATAATCATTTAATACTTATGGTAAAATTGAAAGAAAAAATCATTACGATGTAAAAAGAAAACTTGGAAAATTATCAAACGAAGAAAAAATCATGTTTCTTGATAATTAATCGATGCGTGATCAATACTCATAGCACTAATGAGGTTGATGGCACAATGATAACGTCTTTTCGAGAATAGATACTATTTCCTAGTAATTTGGTGGGTACTGTTTTCTTTACATTCATTTTTTGGATTCTAGAATCATATCACAATAATCAAAAGTACACAGCTATTAGCCCAACAAAAAAGCGGAAAAAGATGGGAATAAAAATAATTATGGAAAATAAGCATGAGTTTGAAAATTTTATGAGAAGGAAATGAAGGAAAGTTTTTGATTTTGACTTTTGAGGCATTTTCTCCCCCAACTCCATGCCACATGTGCTCCCAAATATATTATAAATGGGAAGGAGAAAGTCATCGTTGGGTTGGATTTTACATTCTCACCCACAATTTTTGCAGGGCAGGACTGGAGTTTGCAAACCCTCACTTACACTTCACCAAGACTCTCTCTCCCTCTCACTCTCCCTCTCTATTTATCAACAACTTCCCTTCCCTTCATTCCCCTTTTACCTCTCTCTCTCTCTCTCTCTCTCTCTCTCTCTATCTCTCTGTGCCATCTTTCATTTTCATGGTGTTGCTGCCATGGCCGTGGAGCTCATGCTGGGTTACCGGGACGACACGACCTTCTCGGCCAAGATGGAGGAGACCGCAGTGAAAGAGGCCGCCTCGGGCCTCGAGAGCGTCGGGAAGCTCATCAAGCTCCTCTCTCACTCTCAGATACAGCACGCGCAGGCGCAAGAAGCACCCCCGTTGGACCTGGATCGAGACTGCCGAGCCGTCGCCGACGACGCCGTCTCCAAGTTCAAGAACGTCATCTCCCTCCTCGGCCGCACCCGCACCGGCCACGCCCGGTTCCGGAGGGCCCCGGTCCAATCGGCCCTGGACAAATTGCCGAACCAGCACCCCCACCAGCCCAAGATTTACTACGCCACCCCGATCCAGCAGATCCCACCGACGCCGGCGCCGGTGCCGGCGCTTCCTCTCGGCCACTATGGCGGCTCCGCCGTGATATCGAAGAGCAACGGGGTGATTGGCGAGAGGAGGGACTCGTCGACGACGATCAGCTTCTCGGACGCTAGCTTCCCGTTTGGGTCGTCGTTGACCGCCGACAATATCAACAGTAATGTTAACTATAACAATGTGAACGACCGTCATGTTGTCGTGAAGCAGCAACAGTGCTCCTCCTCATCGACTTTCCAGATCACGAGCTCCTCCATAAGCGGGAAGCCACCGCTGTCGTCGTCGTCGTCGCTGAAGAGGAAGTGCAGCTCCGAGACCTTGGGCTCCGGCAGGTGCGCGTCGTCCTCCGGGCGGTGTCATTGCTCCAAGAAGAGGTAACTAAAAATTGATGCCTATTATCCGAATTTCAATCACTCAACAGTGAAATTGTGTCCACATACTATTAGCACTAATAGTACGTTAATTTTTCCGGTTTACTGTTGAGTTTTTTCTATGTATCTTTTTAGTTCTATGATATTAATGGGCTTTCAATTAGATTATTTTTATGAAATAACCTCCTCATGTGTATTGGACAAGGCTCTATTTATGTCACGGTGTTGTGGATGCTGTTTTTAAGGCTGAAATGTTGTGATTCGAACCTCGAGCTGCTCTTCACAACTTATTCACAAAAATTAACATAAATTGTGAAATTTTGGATATTTGTAGCTAGCTATAGAAGGGTTTTGTTTGGTGGGATTGTGGATGAGAATTGATGCATTGACGCATAGCCTTAATTTCTATGAAAAAGTAAAAATAAATGCGTAGTAGTAATGAATGTTTCTCACTTGTGGATGAGCAGGAAATTGAGAATGAAGAGGGTGGTGAGGGTCCCGGCGATTAGCCTGAAGATGGCCGATATTCCACCGGACGAGTACTCTTGGAGGAAGTACGGTCAGAAACCCATCAAGGGCTCCCCTCATCCAAGGTACTCAATTTTTCCCTCCTCTCTACCCCCCCCCCTCCCTTCTCTCTCTAAAACAATAAAATCAATAATATTGCGGATATTAAGAAGTTATTTACGAATTTATCTGTTAATGAAAAATTCATTTTGGGTATTTATAGACGCTGGCTGCTTTCAATAAGCTCACTTACGGCCCTTTTTTCCTGTCTTGTGTTTGCTCTACTTCTCTTAATTGTTGCTTAGTATGTACTTTAGGACGCTCGTTAGCAAAACCCTTTAGAAAGTGTTAGTGTTCTCTCCATCACTGAGTAGAGATAACGCTTTGTAGCTCGGTTTCTCATTTGCATTTTCCTTTTTCCCCCTTCCTCACGACAGGGGATACTACAAGTGCAGTAGTGTCAGAGGATGCCCAGCGAGGAAGCACGTCGAGAGAGCGTCGGACGACCCGGCGATGCTTATCGTCACCTACGAGGGAGAGCACAACCACTCTCTCTCCGTGGCCGATTCGACCAGCCTCATCCTCGAGTCCTCTTGAGACCTCATTCTTCCGTGGAAGGTAGCATGTTGAATCCAAGAAGCATTCGAAACAACGGGCCCTAATCAAGTCAACTGGAGTGCATGCTAATATAAATAGTACAGCCGATGTCCACCGTCTTTCTTGCCCGCCCCCGCCTGCTTGCAAGATGGACATGACCCCGTGATATTACTATAAGGAGGAGATGCGGTTTTTCGAAGATGAAATTATCGCATCTAAATATTGTTCCTTTAGGGGTTTGGTTTAGTGAATCATCTAATCGATCCAAAAGTTGAGTGGAAAAAAATTGAGACCCATGAAGAGAAAAAAATGATCATAAATTCTCGAAGGAGAGACTTGTGGGTTGGTTAGGTTAGTACAATTAGTGCAGATCTTTCAATTTCATTGTACAATGTCTGAACTAAAGTAATTTCTCTTGAGCAATGTGTAATGACTGATGATGATGATGATGGTGAGCATTTGAAAAAGAAGATGGTGGATCTGGTAAAACGTTTCCCAATTGGCAAATCAAAGAAAAAGAAAGTGGGGTCGTTCTTTCTTTATCATCATTCATCATGCTTCCACTTTTCTTTTCCTTCTTCTTTTCTCCTTCTTACCTGAATTTATTAAATTAATGTTATTCAAAAGGGTGAGCTTTATTTCTTTGGTTCTTGTCCTTGGATGCCTCCTTGGGCTTTTGCTTCGTGCCATTTGTTTTTTCTACGTCACTCAAAGCTGTTTTTGGTCCCCACGACCGCCCGCGCAAGTGAGAAAAGCGGGCATTAAAAGACACGAAAGGGACCGGGTCAAACAATGGGAAAGCAGCCGACGCTCGCCACCGGGTGTCGTGCAAGGGACGGTTGACCAAAGTGCGAAGAGAGGTTGGCGGTTGGGGACGGCCACTTCATGTATTTATTTATTTGATTAAATGACAATTAAAATCTTAAAGAGAGAGAGAGAGAGAGAGAGAGAGAGAGAGAGAGAGAGAGAGAGCTTGGTTTGGATGGTGGGAAGGTGTTGAATGAAACTGTGATGTGAAAACAATTGACAAGTTAACCTCTAAGACAATACTCCGTGGCTTTAGTCAAGTACATTGATCGATTGATTAAGGTTGTTTGCACAATAATTTCGTTGACAAGAGAGAGAATGCTTGTTTTTTATGGTTGGAAGGTGTTGAATATATTGTGATGTGAAAATAATTGACAAGCTAACATCTAAAACCCATATGGTGGTTTAGTCAAATAAAGCGACTAGTAAGCCTGTTTGTGCAATAATTTCGTTGACGACGCAATAATTTCGTTGACGAGTATTTTGGAGTGCTTGTTGAGTGAGTAGGCAAAAGAAAATGGTAAGAGGACCAACTTTTCCGGTGCAAAGGAAATATTCACACATTTACCATCAAATGAGTTCATGTGGGAATATTCAATAACAAAATTAATCTCAAGTACACATATCAGTTATTTAATAGTAGATAGATACATATTATTTTACGTTGACGGCTGGACCTGACAACAAATCTTAAACATAAGTAGCTAGTGTCTCCAAAAACGCTCGTATGCGATCAATAAAAAAGAGTAATGCTAGAGATATAGAGATTGTTATAATAAATTGATTTCAACAGCCACATGAAAAAGAACAAGTGAGTTTTAATATGCGAGTCATATTCAAACGTGAGAATTCACCAACTTCTTTTTTTGGCCGACCTAGAATTCACTATCCCCAATCACGCTAAGCATTAATTTTGTCAACCGGTCAATTTTTGGCACTATTGCTGATGAATCACGCATGGTTTATGCATCGACAGAAGTGGTGCCTAATCATCTTCGAGAGAGAGATGGCTGGTTTCAAAGGTTCGAGAAGTCCACACATCCTTAGTGGGAAAGCATAGGGGAGGCAAAAGTCAAAAAGTGCGGTGGGAGATGATGGTGGACCACTTCTTGGCCTTTGGGACAACCCCAATGGCCACACTTAACTTTGTCTTCGACGTTGTCTGCTTTCCGTTCTGTTTTGTTGCCTTCGGAAGTCGTCAACCTTGTGGCAATTGAATCAATGATGGTCCCCTCAATGTTCCTATTCGGGGTCCCCTCCCCCGATCCATTCCTATCCCAAACAGTAGGTCAATTTACATTATGACCAATAATGTCGGGACTGGTCTAGCATTTTGTCTCCATTAGTTAATGGATTTTATGGGTTTTGCCAATTACAAATTACCTACAATACCGCACCGTCCGATCATCAAGTGCTGGGAATTCTGTGATTTGACTCGACGAATTAGTTTCGTCTTAAAGATTGAGTCCGAGTGTTTTCTAAGTTGCAAGAGTCATGTCGGCCGGAACATCAACAAAGGAAGAAATCAGAAATTTTCATCATGGCTGTCCATTAAGCTCATGATGTAAGAGCGGGCAAGCTTCGAAAGTAATCAGAGCTTGGAAGTTCCATTGAACACGAATAACTCATGAGTACAATTCAATCCTCATTAATCAACTAAGGCGATTTTATATTTATGCAAGCAGCGGGAGATGCCGGCCACAAGATGATATCCAACGAGGGGAAAATGTCTCAGATGAAGTTTCTAGAAGTTGAAGAATGAAGACTCATTCAACTTGAGCCAAAGGTTTCCCATTTCAAGTTGGTTTCTATTTTAAATAGATTTCCTATTTTAATGCTTCCTAATATGATTTTTCCTAGTATAAGGTATGTTAGTTTAATATTTCCAAGTTTGATGCAAGGGTGTGTAAAAAAATCGAGAATTGCCAAAACCGCCCAAAATTGGACCCGATTGGCCTAGATACTAGAATCAATGAATATTGGTTCGGTTCTCGATTCCAATTTACTGGAACCGATAAATACTGATTTGGATCCCGATTCCAAGCGTGGAGCCGCCCACCCACTTACCTGGACCTAATTGGTATATATATGTTTTTTTAAAAAATTCCACTCTCAACTATAACTTCCTAGAAAATTTAGCAATAATTTGTGCCTTCTCTGGTATACCCTTCAAGATTTGTGGACAGATAAAATTAGAAGAGTATCGAATGTCAATTGAAATGCATAGGTAGTCATCATTTGAACTATTAACTCGCTGTTTATGTGTCTATCGAGCAAGTATAGTCTCATTTCACACGCACACGCACACGCACGCACACGCACGCACGCGCACGCACGCGCACGCGCACGCGCGCGCACGCACACACACACACATTTTGCACACACACATTTTGCAAAGAAGTACCCACATAGAAATTAGATTTACCATGTCTATGGAACCAACACACACACATTTTGCAAAGAAGTACCCACACACACACATTTTGCAAAGAAGTACCCACATAGAAATTAGATTTACCATGTCTATGGAACCAACACACACACATTTTGCAAAGAAGTACCCACATAGAAATTAGATTTACCGTGTCTATGGAACCAACAGGTGATTCATAGTTTCAATTTCACACATTTTGCAAAGAAGTACCCACATCTATGGAACCAACAGGTGATTCATAGTTTCAATTTTTTAAAACCGGTCATTGGTGGGAAGTTCTGGCTTTCAAGATAGAAACTACCTACCTTGACCATACTTACCTCTAGGTTGATGCTTCCTAGTATAGGAGAAAATATTCAACGATTTATAACCACCACATCACCATGTGGCGTATATAAGCCCATGTGGATCTAATAATAAAGCGACATGTGGCGTTTGAGATGGAATAAAAAATTAAATTGCAAGCCCATTTTTTTCTCTCCTCTAGCTCCGACTGAAGGCTAAGTAGAAGTGACATTGAATGCTGGAATTTATTGCAGCTCTTTCTCTCCTCTTTATAAGTACTCTTTTCCTTTGAAAATGGAGCTTCCATTTCTTCCTCTCGGAGGCCATCTTTTCTCTATATCCCTTACTCACCTCAAGTACTCCCCTCTTCCTCCTTTTTCGACTTCGTCCTTGTTGCTATCATTGCCTTTCCGGCTCCAACTCTAGAAACCACCAATTGTCTAGAGTTTTGATTTCAAGCTTGGGCACGTCGCCAATGATTTTGATGTGGAAGCGGAAGAAACTTGCGAGGTTGGATATACCAGTAGTGTCCCCACCGCTTCCGCCTCCCCCAAGAGCTCCACTAGTTGCAGCTACTAGGTCTCGAGCCCTCTCTACCTTTGCTTTCACACGTTGCTCACATTTTTTCACATATTAGAGTTTCTCCTTACCCAGTTTCGACGTGCGTTCGCGCAAGTGAGTGAGGATCCTTGGCTCTACTCTCATTTGTTGGAGAAAACATCTTCAAGGGATTTTGATGATGCACAAACTATCCTTAATATATTACTTACCATATTATACACAGATGTTTGGACCCAAGGACGGTGCAATATTTGTGGTGTGATCCAATGGAAAGGAGTTTGCAAATGTCATGTTATGACAAATAGCACCAGTCAACCTAAAAGATCAGCTACTAATGATATTTATGTTGAAGTTGTAAAGATCAGGTTGATGGCAATGTAACAACTAAGTACATTGGATGATGCTCGTTGGGTCAACTAAGTAGCCGTTGAAAGATATGGATTCGCACAGCAGTAGAATTGGGATAAAGCATGTAGCATAGTAGCTAAGTTGTCAAATAGGTCAGTCAGAGACTGCAATGAAAAGATGGTAGCAGTTGCTATTTTTGGTTAACCTGCGAAAGTTCAAGGAAAGAAACTATATGGTCTTCCTTGGATAGCAGCCCAATGGAAACTCTCCAACGGTTATCTGCTTCTCTAATTCATCTTCAACGGTTATATTGAGGAAGAGTATAAAAGAGAAGACCACGAGAAACTAAGCAAGAGTGCAACATATAAAAAGAACATGTAACTTATGTACTATTGTTCTTAGCTATAAGCTTTCTATTATATTGTTTTGATATTTATGCTGTTTGGCAATTGTGCTAAGGATTTAGTATATTGGTGTAAGAGTAGTAGCCGAGTCCAGATAGTGTGATCTATCGTGTAAATGATCAGTGCTAGCTATTTGTAACTTTTCAAGTAGATTGTTAATAGAATCCAGCCTATCTTGAGGTTTGTTAATCTGAAGAGTGGACGTAGCATTGTGGATAAAGTTGAACCACTATAATTTTCCATGTCCTATCGTTTTCACCCTTTATATACATTGGCATATAGCTAGTTAGTACTTACATAAACATTAGGTTGATGTAATCTTTACTTAGCGATTAGCTAATTTCTGCAAAAGATCATCATATTTTGAAAACAACTTATTCACCCCCTTTAAGTTGTATTGTTAGCCCCGATATCATTTACCTTAGGAAGAAAACCCAAAAGTATCCGATCCCGAACCCAATTCAGACATTTCATCGAATAGATGGTGGGTGACTTGGCTAAATCATTTAGGCTTAAAACTCAAGCAACTATTCACGTTGGACTACTACATCAAGAATTACTAAGAACTCAACACATCAATTCCTCCACAAAAATAGCCCAAATATCATATGCCACTTTTGGATTTTCTTTCTAAAGTGAGAAAGAGTAAAATAGAGGATTATAACTTGTGTGGGAGACTGGTCACGAATGCACGTTGAACCTAGGCAAAGCAAAACCTAATCTATCTGGTGAAGAAATGCAAGTGGTATGTGAAGGTGGAGGCATAAGGGGCTTGGGATCTAGCAGCTATGACTGGCGAGGCTCTTGGTGGAGGCGAAGGTGGTGGGGCTGCTATTGGTAGATTGAGTCTTACAAGCCTCTTTCACTTCTGCTTCAAAGTCATAAGTGACATGCTTGAGCTCGAAATTGAAACCTGAGACAGTCGGTAATTTCTGGAGCTAGAGTTGGAAAGACGACGATGGTGGCAAGGATGAAGTTGAAGGAGGAGGAGGGAGGGCTTGAGATGAGAGAGGGATAGAGAAAAAAAGAAAGCCTTGGAGAGAAAGAGAGGAAAGCTCCATTTTCAAATGAAAAAAGTATTTAAGAAGAGAAGAGAAGAGAAGAGAGAGAGAGAGAGTAGCAATAAATGCGAGCATTTAATGTTTCTTTTGCTCATCCTTTCCACAGCCTTCCGCTAGAGCCAGAGGAGAGAGAAAAATGGGCTTGCGATTTAATTTTTATTCCATGTCAAACACCATGTGTCGAATTATAATTGAATCCACGTGGGTTTATATATGCCACGTACGCTAGTGATGACTGGTTATAAACCACTAAATATTTTCTCCTACGAAAGTGTCTTAGTCCATCTATGAATAAAATGTGAGCTCCCAATTATATGCAAGCAAATTTGTGAGTTGATACTATGTTAGAATTTATCCCAGGTGAGTGGCTCTTTTATCTAATTTGTTGGAGGTGAACCTTCAAGTTCCTTATCCTCAGCTAGTGGAGTAGTCTTTTATACCTTGGTGATGAACTACTCTATCCTAAAGTTCTTCTCATGCAAACACATCAAACACTTTCGTTTTTCCTTCTCATGCAAACACGTCACCACGCATCGAATTAGTATAAGAGCTCCTAGGTTAAACTAGTTCGGTAACTTCTTTCATGTATTGTTTCACACTTCCGCTTTGAATGATCTGATTCTAGAGGCTTGACTTTCGACCACGCCCACGATGGAAGAAGAGAATGTGCCATAGAAAATCTCCAACAATAGATGGCACAAGTCCTTAACCTCTTAGAGAATCAAGCAAGACAAGTACAACCACGAAGACCACCAATTCATTGTCCATGACACGTTGATTGAGACTACTCTCCAAGCTTCGGCGATGAGTCCAACACATTGGAGGTGACTCTTGTGATACATGTTAGAAGAAGATGGAGGCATGACGATAGTAACCGCGAAATCAAAGTGGAAGACTCGAACTTGAAGGTAGTATCAATTTCACTGACTTTGTTGATTGGTTGCATGCTATTGAACAAGTATTTGAATTCAAGTTGTACTTGAAAAAAAAGATGTGTGAGGTTGATATTCTTGAATTTAAGAAGTATGCTTCTTTATGGTGGGAAAAATTGAAAATTCAAAGAATTAGGAAAGGAAAAGGTAAGGTCGTATCTTGGGAAAAACTTAACAAGCCTGTGAAGAAGAGATTCTTACCCGTGAACTATAAGTAAAATTTATTTCTAAAACTGAACTCTTTCAAGCAACATGGGATGAGCATTATGGAGTACTTGAGGGAGTTCGAATAACTTCGTAAGAGGTGTGACTTACTAGAGATGTAAGAGCATGATATTGCTGATTTAGTGTGTTTCAACCATTTGGGTCCTTTGAAGACACTTGCAGGATAGCTATGAAAGTGGAGAAGCAATTAACAGGTTGCAAGTGGTTTTGGGCTAAGTCTTCAATAAAAGGAACATTCTTAATAAAGGGCACTTCATCTAGCAACTTTGACAATGCTTTGAAAAAAGAAAAAGGAAAAGTCTAGTAAGTTCATTAAAGAGCTCCAAAAAAAATCATATAGCAGAGGCAAAGGGGGCTTCAAATGCCATGACTATAGACACTAAAAAGTATGTTGGAGAAAAGTCTCTAAATGATCCAACCATAATGGGTGAGCTAATTTGAGCGTTCATGTCTTACGAAGTGGAACACCTAAATGAGGAAAGTGACTCAAAGGTAAGAAAGCCAAAGTATTCACAGGTGAACAAATACCATCCAACAACAAAGATGATGATCAAGATATGGCAATTTTGACTAGAAAATTAAAGAGTTCATAAAGAAAGAAGGAAACTTTAGAGGCAAACATCAAATGAAGTACTCAAATGATTGAAAGCCATAAAAAAGCAAAGAAGAATCTAGAGGTAAGGACATCCTCAATTATGAATGTAGGAGACTGGGTCACATAAAACTAGATTACTCATCTTAAGATAAAGAAACAAAATATGCAAAGAAGATGAGAGTTCTAAAGGCTGAATCAGGAGTGACATTGAAAGTGAATCTAGTGATGAAGAGGAAGCAAATCTCTGCCTAATGGCTGACTTTGACCATGAAGAGGAAAGTAAGGTAAACAATAGAAACTTATTTACAAATGGTTACGGGATTTATTGAAGGAAAGGTTTGAGGAACACAAAAAGGCTTCAAAAAGAATTTTTGTTTTGAAGAAAAACGCTTACTGATCTTACCATTAAAAACCTTGTTTTTATAGCTGTTCTTGATGACTTGAAGAAAGTGTTCGCAAAATTCTAAACGCAAGTGCATGTGTCAAACAAGTAATATAATGATGAGAAAAAGTATCGTCCCATGGAGATCGATGATTAATAAACTAATTAAATACTAAAATAGACTAATTCTAAAATTTATCTAACAAATCAAAATATAATTAAGAATAAATTAAAAACGAAATTTGTAGACTAAATGCAGTAAATCGATAAGATAAATATGTTAGAGCATCCGATTTCACCATAACCACTAGATATGAATTTCAGATTATTGTGAATACAAGAACGATATCAAACATGTAATAGTGGAATTTCCTAATCTATTTACTATCATATCTCTAGGTATAGCAAACCTACTCAGCTTATTTATCCACTATATCTCTATGTGAATTAAAATAAACATGAGTGCATTAAAAACTATGAATATTCCCGGCTTACAATGAATCTTTTGGATCATCTTATCACCGAAAGCTACACAAATAACGTGATATATCTCTATCCATGTTTAATTCATGGTTATACATTATAATGAGCAATTGCATATTATCACTTCTCAGTCTCAAACATGCACATCAAATCATTCAAGTGGTGGTCAGTCACTCAAAAGCATTAAACACAATAATATATAACTCACATGAATGAAATCAATTGTAGAACATAAAAATCATGAAATTCACATCATCATGGTTAGGTTACATCGTAGCCCTAACAAAAGAAAATTAGAACATAGTAGAAGAATAAATAAATATATAAATCAAATCTAGCATCTTGAATCAAAGAGCAAGAATTCTGTCACCACTTTTGTCTTCTCTTCAAAATACTTAAAAAAACTCTCAGAACAATAAAAAACGATCTAACTAAAAAACCCGACTGCTCTCTCTCTTTCCTATTTATAGGAGATCCAAAATATCTATCTTCCAACGCTTGCAGATAACATTAGGGAACAAAATCAAGAATTTCCTAATTTGATATCCATCTTCCACTGCTGCTTTTATTTGAATTCCTGATATTTGCCATTATTTTCCTTATCTTCTCCATATCTTATTATTCTGCATAAATAAAGAAAATTCAAATAATCAGAAGGAAATCCAAATATTTTCTCATAGATAATGCATTAATTGTTACCTAAAATAGGTAAAATAACTCTATTTTTATAGAGTTATCAGAAAGAACATGATCTTCGGATAATATATCTTGAACTCTCAAGTGGAAAATAGCACTCTCAAGGAAGAGATTCAAAAAATTAGCACTAAGTTTTCTTTCGGATCAAAGACCTTAAGTACATTCTCTCAATTCAAATCCCTCACTACAACAAATGTGGTTTAGGACACAAGGAAAATGACATCGAGAAGTATTTATTTCCAAAAGTCGAAGAAAGAATGAGACAAAAACCTCTTGTACATCTTTATAAGAGTCATATGCAAGACACTTCACAAAATCTACTGACGAGCAATTCACTGATTGCTCTAACTATGATGAATATGGTCATTTCAAGCAAGAATGTCAAAATGAGCAGTTGAAGCTCAAAAAGATTCATTGGAGATTTGATGCAAATTCGAAACCCAACAAAAGGGATCTTAGTTTGCATGGGTACCAAAGAAAAAAAATAGAATCTTCTTGATTGCAGGTGATCTTGAGGAAAAACAGGTGGTATCTAGATAGTGGCTACTCGAGACATATAAACCTCACCAATATAGATGGAGGCACTGTCACTTTAGGAGTAAGGGACAATGGAGCGATATTCGGCAAATGAAACATCAGGCTAAGAAATCTAATCATTGAAGATGTTTCACTTGTCAAAGGCTTAAATCATAATCCTTTAAGTATCAGTCAACTATGTGACAAGGGATAAAAAATCAGTTTTGGAGAAGTAAATGTGTTTGCATAAGCAAAGTCAAGTCATAATTTTTTTATAGTTAAAATGTATGGCAATATTTACTTGCTCAATGTAAATCTTGATGATGCCCAATGCCTAATGTTTATTAAAAAAAGAAAAGAAAAGAAGAGAAGTGTGATCTCTGAAACAAAAAATTAGGTCATATTAATGCGAAGTAAATTTTCTAGATGTTCTCAAAAGATCTTGTGCATGGTCTACCAATGATAAATTATAAGAAATGTGACTCTTTCAATGCATGCACTTTGGAAAAGAAAATTAGATCTTTTTTCAAGTCAATATACACTATTGCTATTCATTGATCATTGCAGCTCTTACTATGAACTTGTTTAGACCAACAAGAACTATGAGTTTAGGAGGAGGAAGATGCTATTTGGTGATTATTCATGATTCACATGGGTGATATTTCTATCTCACAAACATGAAGCATTCCAATCATTTGTGAAATTCGCTCGAAAAATCCAAAATGAAAAATGGTACGATATCACAAAAATCAAGACCAAACATAGAGGAGAATTTGAGAACTAGAGTTTCACCAAATATTGCAATGAGAATGGACCAGAACATAATTTCTCCGTAGTGTACACCCCTCAAAAAAATTGTGCCGTTGAAAGAAGAAATCATTCACTACAGGAAATGGCAAGAACCATGACAATTTTGATCAAAGATCATTGAACACAACAAACATAGGTAAGCATTAAAATTCTGAAATAGTTACCGTAACAGTGCATTTCTTTTTCTTTTTTTTTCGGTAACTTCCATGTCAATATTTTCTTGACTGATGATTTCATTAACATTACAAAATTTTTCACCTCACCCAACAATTTATTTTTGAGTATAAATTCTGAAAAATCAACAAGAAAGTTAATGTTATTAAGTAACAGCTAGCATTTTTAAACGTGGCTAAACTAGTCCTATTTATAATGAGATAGTGCTCACGTTTCTTTTATGAAAACCACTGGCTGTAACCACTAGTGATCTCCCATTACATTCTAGTATCCACTTTTCCCTGTTCTATACACAACACCTCTCATTTCTCGATCAAATGGCTCCTAAACCTCATACAACTCATAAGGCCACTGGAACAAGAAAATCTTCTCAATCAGCCGCAATGCTGGCTAGAGCATCAAAAGGAGGACCCTCGCATTTTGATCTCACTAATGAACTGGAAGGATCCAACTAAAGTCACCCAAGGCAAAAGTGGTCATGTGTCTCAACATGATGTAGAACCTAGAGAACCTACATCTGCAAACACTGCCTAGCCAATGTCCATCGAAGGGGTAACACTGCTTGTAAAGACTCCATAGTCTTGACTTCAAGTTAAAAGGGAGACAGTTTTTGCACCCATTGTTCTATTACCACAACTCGGAGCACCACCCCCACTGATAAAAGTTCCACCAAGAAACGAATTGATCGTGTAGCAACTAATGGGTCACTCGATTCTAGTTCTCAAGACCGAACAACCAGAGGCCCAACAACAACTAGCACTGCTACCTCCTGCACCTATTGGTGAACTCTCTTGGACAATAGAACGGTCATCACCTCAGAAATCCTCTACTAACAAAGAGCAAGAGGACGTCATTGTTTCCATTGAGATTGCCCCTCAACTGATCATAGATCAACTAACAATTTTTGTTCCTGCTCCTACATTGAACAACCGAAGCCAAGGGAGGTCAAAATTGAGATCGAAGAAACATCTGGAGACAAATGTTGCGAAGATGACGACAGCCGGATATTCTAGAACTTTGACCTACTGAAAGTTTCCCTCTCGATTCCTCTTATAATTCTAAAATGTTGTTACGTGAGGATCATGAGGCCACTTTTCAAGCTTTCAAAAATCGTGCCCCCCTTCCTCATAGACATGTTGATTTGAAAATCTTGATGCCCGCGGAATTTTTCTATCAAAACTTTTTGACAATCTCAAGCTCAAATCTTTTTGCATCATAAAAGATGAAGTTCATCCACTCTTGTGGCTCTCTTTTATTCAAATCTCATTTTCCAAACTGTGTCTTAGCAAGAAAAACTTTGTTGTCACTCTAGATGAACTAGCTGAAATTACACAAACTAAGTACAGCGTGTTAAAAAAGATTTCAGTGGAGCCTGATGCCTATAGCTTCCTTTGGGAGATTCCAAATTTCACTTGAGACTTTAAAGAGATCGTCCCTTTGAACTTGCTGCTCCTCAAAGTCAATTTTGCTAAGAAAATCTTGACTCTTTGCCTGCGTCCTAAATCATCTTCTATAAATGATGTGCTTTGCTATGAGGCAAGTGTCTAGGCTATTCTCACTTTGTTCAAAGAATTCCCTCTTTCTCACATAATCTTCATCCACATGTACTGAACTGTAAGAGAAAAACAAGAAAGCTACTCTATGAAGCTCCCATTACTTGATAATCAACTATGCCTATATAATATTTAGGCAAGCAAAGGAAGGTTTTGGCCACAAGATGATCCAACAGTTCCAATAAAGAGAACGTGTCTCATATGAAATTACTAGAAATTCAAGAAGAATGACTCATTTGGCTTGAGCCAAAGGTTTCCTATGTAAAAAATTCCTAGTTTTATGTTTTCTATTTTGATATTTCCTATTATAAAGTTTCCTAATTTTAAGTTTCCTAGTTTGATTTTTCTAATTTGGTGTCCTAATCCCTCTATAAATAAGAGGTGAACTCTCCATTGTATGCAAGCAAATTGTGAGTTGATAATATATGATAATTTCTCTAAAGAGAGAGGTTCTTTCAATTCTTTATCCAATTCGTTGGTGGAGAATTTTTGAGTTTTTTATCCTTAGCTGGTGGAATGATCCTTTATGCCTTAGTGGTGAACTCTTTTACCCCAAAGTTCTTTTTTCGCAAACATGTCAAACACTTTTGTTTTGTCAAATTCATTCCACAATCTCACCACGCATTAGCTCGATTCCTTGAAAATCTATTATTTTGTCACTTTTCCAAAGAATGTGCCTTGTTTTTAGAAAATCTGGGTCACAAGCTATATATATGGACACAAACTTCGAGTCAATCAAACATTGAATGGGACGGTCTACTTCCGTACATACATGTTATTCATTAAATTACCTTGGTATTATAGCTAAAATTAAGGTTTTTGGCATTGGCTTTTCTTTTCATTCTTGATTTTATCGAATTAATTTGAATCACTTTAGTCTTGTTACGCTTAAATTTTCTAGGACGACTTGATAATTTCAAGTAAATTTGATTTGTTTTCTTTATCTTTCAAAGCAAAATGAATCTGATAGTGATATGGCAAACAAATTAATTTTCAACGCCATTCATTTGTCTTGTGTGCATAAGTGTGAATCTATACTCTTTGAAGATACTTTTGATTTTGCTTTTAGCGATTAACAATCTTACTTTTGCTAGGGCAAACGCCCTTGCGGGCCTTGGCGAGGATCGTCTACCATCTTCGGCCCTCTCTCCCATCCCTTATTTTCCCTTTCCCTCGCTCTCGGAATTGTTAAGTACTTTTGTCATTTTACTCTTTGTTTTTCTATTTCCTTTTCCCATTACCAGTGTTGAATAACAAAAATAATCATTAAAAACTTAATCGGCCACGTCGAACCCTAAGAGCTAGTTAACTGACAAGCAGTAACCATATATCCATTTCCTTGATCTATTTTAAAGTTCTGACCGCTTTACTTATAAGATGCAAAATTCGTGTTATTTTAGGATTTTATGCCCAAAAATAAGTGAAGCATCCATTATTTTCTTATGCGTGTGTTTGTGCTTTATTACATTATTTCTCGAAGATGAACTCGTACATAACATGAGTGAGAACCCTAGGGTATTAACATCGTCATCTAACATGATTTATTGAGGTCAGTATCATAGATATTTCTATAACGCAAAACTAATGCTCAATTTTAGCTGGAAGAAAAAAAGGAAAGCTTAAAGGAAAAGTTTATCTGCCCCAAACGGGCAAATTACTCTAGCAAATTACGCAAGAAAATGCCTTGAAAATCTGTCCAGATGGTATACCTGATTCGACCTTATGAATAAGCATCTGTATAGAATTTATGATACGGGTTCTCCGCGGTCATAAGAAATAAAAAGTACGAAAGTCTAATTTTTTCAAAGAAGAATGTAGGATGAAGTTGTTTTCCAAGGAAAAAAAAAAATTACACGAGTACAGAAAAAGAATATGTTGGTTAATCAAGGTATGGCATTCTTATTCAATCCGATGAAAAGCATAAACCGTCTGCAATAAAACTCACATTTTGGAAAATGCTATGAAAATTTGTGTGATGCAAGCTTGTTACAAGGGGTCTATATAATCTTCCATCTTATTTAGGGTCAACTGCATTTACAAAAATGCTGATTTATGTACTCTAATTCGTATCGTCCTAGATCCGATGTTGCTTATCTGGACAATATATGTAAGAACTACTGTTTCTCTTGGGCCTTGCTGGGGAATTGTTCGACCTCTTGTTTATTGGATAGATAGCCTTCAACTAAGAGCCTTAGTTCCATGAGCTTCTTTCAACTTTTAAACAAGCTAGGATCACAAGCAAAAGAAAACCCATGACTTACTGCTGTATGGAGCAGGGTATGTGGCTTTGCTATTACTGCACTCTTTTCCAACTTTTGCCCCCTATCTCAAGGCAAAGTGTGCAATTGAGTCGTCCACTTTTCCATTTCGCAATTGGGTGGAATATCTTGCTTGATTTATACAATTAGATCCTTCCATTATCATGCCATTATTTTGTCTATGTGTCACTACTATGTGCCAAAAATGCCTTTATCCTCGCTTGATGGTGGTCAGTGTGACTTTCATATAACATTGTCATGTTGTGTTTAGTTAATAAAAGTAAAATAATTGGCGACGTCAGCTTGCAAAAGGATGCAACTGCCAAAATAAAGCAACTTATGAGAATTGGTTGCACAAATCAAACAAGCTAGAGAACTTCATTGCATTGGAAAATTTGAGGGCCTAATTGTACATTTCGCATAAGTAAGAGGATTAAAAGTGTTTGGTCCATTTGCCTTACGGTGATTTGCCATATATTGTATCATTTTGCTATTGAAGTCCAATTTTTTTCTTGTAGAACCTTGTATTTTGATTTCCTTTTTTCCTTTTCACTTCCACGATACATACATTCTCCTATCAAAGGAAAAAAAATTGCTCTGGACTGATCCTGCAGTAATGACCAGTTGAAAAGTATTCCATTTTTGAGATTAGTAAGGCATTTCATGAGTTTCGGGTTTATTTACTCTCGTGAGCCCTCTCTTATAAAGCCATAAGTGTAATGAAAGTTCTAAAACTTATTATAAAAGTGCAATTAAGTTCTAAAATTTTCAAAAAATGTAATCAAGTTTTTAAACTTGTCATGAAAGTATAATTGAGTCCCAAAACTTTCAAAAAATGTAATCAAGTTCTAAAAATTGTCATGAAAGTATATTCAAGTCTTGAAACTTGTCATGAAAGTGTAATCAAGTTCTAAAACTTTTAAATATGTAATCAACAAAATGATTTGATTAGATCAATTTGATAAGTTTTAAAATTCAATTGTATTTTTAGAAGTTTTAAGACTTAATTGTACTTTCGTTTTTAGGACTTAATTGCATTTTTTGAAATTTTTATGACTCGATAACACTTTCATGACACGTTTTAGGACTTTCAATATACTTATCTCTAAATAAAACCATTCCATTTTTTTCTTATTTCCAAAAAAATCTTTGGGCTAGGATTGAAGTTGATGGCAAAGACTTGATCACTTACCGAGCCCAGCAGACTCGGAGAAGGCCCACTTGGACCCCAACTTTCCATGGGCTCGCTTAAGGCCTATTTCATTATCCAATTAGGTTATGGCAATTTAAAAAAAAAAAAAATCTGTATTTAATGAGATTAAGCTTCTTGACAATCAAAATTCACAAGGATTTAAAATATCTAATTAAGGGAAAAACTCACTTAATGGGGTAAGTTACGGAAGGAGTTACTTAATTCATCAAGTGAAAGGATTTGACCACAATTAGAATCTCACCAATTATACCGCCAAAATATACAAATAATGATCACAATTCCATATATGCCAATATTCAGTCATCAATCTTCATTTATTACCAATAAAAAAATTAATTTCTATTCTTATTACTTAAAACTATCAACACTTAATATTAATGGTGCGCTATCTCCACCCTCATTTTAGCTAAGACACTCATTTTTTTCAGTTAATTGACCAAAATACCATCCCCTTTCTCCCTTCAATTTGTTGTTTCTTTTTTCTTTTTTTATCAGGCTAGGGAAATATTGCATTTATTTCTGTCACCTCTTTTATTAGTAACAATATGCAAATGATACATTACACTCTACAAGATATCATCTTATCTTGCATCATGTTATCACTTTGCCTAGAAAGAATTATTAATTTTAATTTAATGTATCATAGCCTGATAAAAAAAAAAAAGAAACAACAAATTGAAGAGAGAAAGGGGAGAGTATTTCAATCAATTAATAAAAAAATTAGCGTTTTACCCAAAATGAGCATGTAAATAGCGCCGCCCAATAAAAAGTACTCAAATTCTTAGCACTTATATTTTAGTTTTATAAAAAAAGCCTTTAAGTTTTGTTTGTTCCATGGAAAATAAATAATTTGGAAAACATTTTCCTAAAAAATGTTCACCTGTATCGCTAACAAAACTAATGAACGAAAACTCTTTTTCATCATCTACAAAAATATTTAAATATATAAATTGCTGTCGATAATGAAAATATTTTTTGTTAATTAATTATTTTAAGTGATACGAACAATCAATTTTGGGAATCTAAGTCTTTGACAACAAAAGAAAGCTAAAAGCTCTACCCTCCCTCTCTATTTATTTGGTGTCTCATCCAGTCAAAGATTGGGACCTCAGAATTACTAGGTCAAGCTGTTTTTTAATGCCTTTCTTTGTTCATGGTTCAATATTTTGGTGCCCTAGGCATAGAGGAACATTTTCCAAATCATTATTTTTCGGCGAAACGGACGTAATCTTGGACTTTGAATATGTGGGCCTAATTAAGTGCCCAAGATCACCCATGAAGAAAGCATGGGCGGGCCAATATATTGTTGGATTCTTCTGTAGAAAACAATGACTGACAAATAAATATGGAGATAAAAACAATCTAAGTAAGTTTGGAAATAAGAAATAACACGGTATAAGTGAAGATTTTCACATTGTACTGGAAAGCGTCTGAAAATTTAGCTTTCTAGCTTTTAGGGATATAATATTCGGATCATAAAAATGGGGGTGGGCTTGGATACCTCTTGCCAAAATCTGAGGTGCGAGAAAAAAATATTGGCCAAGGCCGCCCACATCGAAAGAATTAGGGCCAACCCACTTATTTGTGCGGGCTTGGCTTATGATTATATCTATTCATCACATTTGGTGTCATTATTTTTTTCCTTTTCTTTTGGTCAAGATTTTTCTTTTTTAACCTCTCAATGCTTCTTTATTATGTTATCCCCAGGAGTTAGGCTGGTTGAATACAGAGGCGGCCCGATTGTTAAGAACTATGGGTTGGGATTCACCCCCGGCGCGAGTTTTAAAATTTATATATAATGCCTTTAAATGCGGGCTGCATTTATTTCGTAATAAATAATTGATTTGAAGAATATTTTATTAAAAATAATCACTTATATCATTTGAAATAATTAGTTAATAAAAAATATATATATTATTGATAATAATTTATGTCTAATTATTTTCGTAAATGATGAATTTTTTTTTCTATTATTCATTTTTGTAAGTGATATAAGCGATCATTTTTTAAAATATTATTGGAAATGTTTTTCAAATTATTAATTTTTTCGCGAAATAAACGCACATTCATTTAAATTATAATGATTAGATCTACAAAACTATGCAAGAAAAGCATGTGTTCACATACTATTGTTGGTGTTAGTCATCACGCCACATGACAACGCAGTTTTGCCAAATGCATATCGGAAACATCATGTCAACGCAGCATCTAACCAAAACAATAGTAACGAAAGCTTTTATTGCGCCAAATGGTCATCTCTTGAGGAGGTCGACAAACGAAGAAGCTTTCAATTAACCCTCGAAAGTCTCGAATCGAAGGTAATTAGGAAAGCTAAAGTGATAGACTTGTTCATCTTCTTCATTCGAGGTCCGCGTGCGAACCACCGCACTTAAGTTTTCTCTTGTGATGACCGTTATGCTAATGTAATTATACTTGGAAACCACGGCATCCCACGGAAGACTATTGGGTGGTTTTGAGAGTGATGATGCACAATGCTAGGTCTGCTATCCGTCCACCGCAAGTAAGCAAGCCTTTCGGGATTTTTCTCAAGCGGACTTTTCAGTACTTAAAAACAAAAAAAAGAACGTGAATGATAAGTTACTGAGAGAAGAAAAGTTAAATGAGATAAGAATAAGACGTGCCATAATAATGTTATCCAACCCAATTTTATCTGGACACTCTCGGGAACATAAATCCCATGGTCTGTGGACTGTGCAACCAGGTCAAGTCAACTCTTTTTGGTAAACCGATGTGAAGGTCTTTTTTCTTCTTCTTTCCATTCACCTCTCTTCAACAAAATGAAAAAAAAGGTCAATTCAGCCATCGGCACTTGACGGCACCTCTTACTCGCGGAACACACCGTTTCAATTTGAGCGAGGTTATCGGCGGACTCTGACATCTGAAGCTCCTTTCAAATATTTCACGCGTCCATGACTATGTCGCCTCAACTTCTTCCAAGTCTCCCCAAAAGAAATCTCCTATGGACGGGGATGACGACGAGTGATTGAAGGGCAGAAAGCCATCGATGTCAAATGTACTGGTTAGGCGGACAACTGTCACATGAAAAAGGAAACAAAGAAAAGCAAAGGTACAAAAGATGTAAAGCAAAAGCAAAAGCTTTTCGGTCCCCAATTAAGGTTTGAGTGGGTAGAGGGTCATGGAAAGTGTATCTTACAATTGCCAAAGCTGATATTCGATTCCCAGAGTTTTGTGACTTTTTGACCAAAAAGAGGCTAGACCTCCAAAAAATACGCTTTGTTTTTTGTTTTTTTTTTCTTTATGGGTTATAATCATCAAAGTATCCCATATTATTTGTATACAATATTCATTTTCTCTTTATATACATCTAATCTTTATACACGTTTTAACTTAAGATTTTGGATTGGACATGCTAATGTTATGCACCGGTAGTTACTTGATTGTGTAATAGCCCATGTGACATTTAGTGAGTCGAGAACACACTAGGCCGGCCTTTCCTATTCTTGTTCCAAGCATTGTATAGCATTAGCTACTGATTAGTTTGTGTATAGAAGCTCTAACACCACTCTCATGAACCAGTTGTATCATCCCTTATGCATCATTCACCCTGAACTTGGATGCCACTAGCTCTACTCACAAGGTTATGTGAGTACGTCTTGACCCTAATGCCAATAGCTATATTAACAAGAGTGTGTGTATTCAATTCCGCAACGTTATTGTTGCGGGCTGTTCTATCACTTCTTTGATTTCCTCAACTATTAACACCCTACCTCGGGTCTTACATGGAATGATAACGATTGGCCAACAAAATTGGCCATTGCACTCCATTTGTGGCTTTCCTTGATGGCTACCATTGGTCACTAGTGCTTTCCTTGACAATTATGGCATTCGGAGCTAATTGCGTTTATAGCAACCCCCTTTCCACCCACTAGGCTTCTCTTGATTCCAGCAAATCAATGGAGATTTTTCTTATTGTTGAAAATGTGGTAGCAGACTCATCTTGAGATTCACCAATTGATCCACGAATATTTTTCCTATTTAGTGAGTAATTTGGTTTTTTTTATACCCCCATTGCCATTCTAGAAGCTAGATGAGAGTAGCACTTTATCTGAGCCCCTTTCACTCCAACAATTCACTCTCTACTTTTGTAGGACTAGGTAAACCATAGGTTTTTTTTTTTTTTTTGAAATAACCCACCTATTGGAGGAATCATACTCTGATACTATCTATCATGTGCCAACAATTCCTTAACTGCGTGGTACCTAATGAGTCCAGAACACATTAGGCCAACCTTCCTTCTATAATTATTCTTAAGAACAGTATGGTGAGTAACATCCTCATATTGAATCATACCACACTCAACTTAGCTCAGACATCTAATCTTTGAGTGAGACACACAAACCATTTTAGGCATAACAACTAGTTTTGGTTTGCCATGATCTCATCTCCTAAATAGTTGATGCTAAGGGTAAGCATGATTTCCAAGTAGAATCGAGAACCAAAGAATCAAATTGGTGGATCTGGTTTGTTTCCTGGTTCGATTCCCAGTTTCTATAGGAATTAGCACTAGAACCGGGAACAGTGAACCAGGACCGGAACTGGATTGGGATTCCTAAACCTAAATTTATTTATGCCATCTGCTTTTCTTTTTGCCTTTTACTAATGAATTCACGGAACATAATGCTAATGGACTTCATCCATTTGTTTAATTGAGTTGTGCACATTTGTGGGTCAATTTAGTGAGCTCTTTGCAAAGAAAAATAAGAAATGAGTTCAAGTTCATTTCATATGATTTGTTATGTAATTTAGTGATATACCTGTCGGGTTAAGGAGTAAAATTTGTTTTGTCTTCCCATTGCTTTATCATTCTTCCCCCAAGCAAGTATTTTCTAAATAAGATATTTGGATAGTCTACAGGGACCTAAATTCATCTTTCTTCTCTTTGCTTTGCTTCTTTCATGATTGTGGCTGCAACCTACTTGTGGTTTCTCTTAAAAGTATGTGGGATGAATGAAATAACCATGGGGAAGTCATAGATGAATGATGATCTAGAAAATTTGAAGTGGACAATCAATACGATTTTTGTATGTTTCTTTTAAGAAGTTCTTTTGCCATTCTTCCATCATTTTTAAGAAGCCAAACATGTCTAAGCTTGTTCATTATTATTACATTCATTTTCATTTTGTTTAACTAAAAATGAATAAGAAAAAGAACCTATTGGATTTTGGAACCTGTAATAGGGTAAGTTCTAGGTTCCAAAAAATGAAGAATCTGTAACCGAAAGTAAGTTACAAGTTCTAAGTAAAACCTATAAGGAACTTGGAACCAGTCACCCTTAGTTGATGCATGGGAAACCAACTTTGCCTTCAGCGTTTTGCAAAGATATAACCTTTTTATCTTAGAACTCCAAATACAAATGCCACAACACAAGTCTCATGAACTAGTTGTACTATTCCCTTTGCATCATTCACTTTTAACCTCAACACCACTAGCCCCACTCACAAGAGTATGTAAGTACGGGAGAATTCCTATGTCACTACGGTCCGTGAAACAAACGTTCTAGCTTATTTTAAGTGTACAGCCTTGTTCATCAATTTTCACAATTGGATTGGACATTCTAATAATAATAATCCAAAAGATCAAACATATCAAGAAGGTCGTAACAAGTAGATTTAGCATAAAATTCCACCTATTGGTCTATCGCATAATGATACGAGATTTTGCTTAGGAACTTACATAGGCAAATCTCCATACATCACCACTCTAGGTCGATGATCAGCCTTAATATCTTGGAAAGCACGACAAGAAGTACAAGGAAAAGATGGACGACGGAGGTGTTAAATCCTTGGCCTCTTCCAACATTATTGAACCGAAAGAGGGGATACTTTTTACATTTACCATGGTCATGTCCGTTGCTCCTTAGGCACACCGTTGAATGCTTGTCATGTTTCCTCATTAAGTGGATAATTACGAAATCGCCAAATGATGTAACCCTATAACGCCTCTCAGTCTCTCTTCCCCCTCCTCCTCTATTTCTCTTTCTCTGCTTATATGACCTCAAGCCATGGAAGTTGGCCGTGTTCGAGCTTGACGGTGGCACAGTTCCTCGGGGTGGATGGTGGTCAATGCCGCCTCGAACTCTCTGCGCAATATTTGTTGACAGGAGCAAGAACGTAGAGATCACGGCAGATCTCATGTGAGCTTGCCGACCGGTAGCCGTTGCGGATCATTAAGAGAGAGAGGCTTGTCAACAAACTGATTTTGACCAACATATACTTATCATGCTTGGTTACGAGTTATAGTTACGATGTTTCAAAAAAAAAAAAAAAAATCGTAACAAAACATTGCAAAACTACTGGTCGCAAATTACTATAAAGGAAAATCAACCCACACGATTTCCGGAAAAAAATGGGAATTAAATTAGTCTATAGAGAGGAGGCAATATTTTTCTTCATTCCTTATTGAAAAAATATATTTTTAATTGATAAACTATAAGTTACGAATGTTACTCATGGGCAAAATTTACCAGAATTAAGGGTGCATTTGTTTCACAAAGAAATAAATTATTTAAAAATTACTTTCCTAAAAACGTTCTCTTGTCCTATTCACAAAATGAATGAATCAAAAATACTTTCATGATCCATGAAAATATTTAAAATTAAATTATTTTCAATAATGATAACAATTTCTCATTGACTGATATTTTGAATGATATAAGTGATACTTTTTTGGAAAACATTTTCTAGATAATTTACTTTTTGTAAAATAAATAGAGCCTAACAATCATGTTTTCCTCATCCTTCCTTCCACCAATTTCTATTTTGCGAGTTTTCTTTTAAAAATATCCAATGCCTAAGATTAACCACTGCCTGCGGTGGCCTAGCTGGATAAAAGCCCCCATGACATCTACCCAGGATGGAGGGGTTCAAATCCCGCAGGACGCATGGGATCTTAAGCGCGACATTAGGGTGGTGGGTCCTCCGCTAGCGTCGTCCCAGGGTTTACCCGCCGTTCACGGCATGACGGGGTTCCCTGGGTATCAAAAAAAAAAAATCCAATGCCTAAGATTCCATTTCTTTTCGCAAAAAATATATATATTTTTTAAAAAATGATTGTTTATATGGCTCAACATATTTAGCTAACGAAACTTGTTTTCACATCAATAGAAATTTATGTCTAAATATTTTCATAAATGATGAAAATATCTTTCATTTTTTTTTTTTGTGAGCATCAATTTTAGAAAATATTTTCAATTCATTCATTTGTGTGGAACAAGCAAAACTTTAATAAGAAAAAACGAAAAATATTTCTCGCCTATATCTCCCCCTACAATGCACACAAAACTCACCTCCGCCGCTGCAGCCGGCGCCTCCCCCCTAAGTCACACTTCTCTCAATCGCCTCCGAGCCCTTCAACCACCGCCGCCTCCTTTCCCACCTCCTCTCTCTTCTGTCCAATAGATGATTCTGTCCAGACAGAACGTGCTCCCCTACTTTTCTCCCTCCTCTCTTCCCGATCCGATGCCCCCACAATCTTATCTTCCAAGAGTCGTCTCCTTTCTTTCAGTGTTTCCCTGTCGCCAATATGTTATCCTATCGAACATATTGCACGGGTGCATACAAATGAAAGTTCCGCACGTGAAAATAGCCGTACCCCCTAAAATTAGACTTTTGTCGTAGCCTTAAAAGCAATGGTTACGAGAAGTGACAACTGATTTTTGGTAAGTCCAATTGTGAACCTAGTATCATAATTAGTGACTTAATTGATCCCTAAACTAATACTCGATCCCGATTTCAGTACAAATTTCATATTTACATTGTAATATAGGGAAAAAAAACTTATTAGATGCTGGGGATTAATACGTGGTGTTTGCGTAAAATAAAGTAACAAGTAAATTGAGGGGTACTTATAGATTAGTGCTTGTACTATTTTGGTTCAATTTGCGTCCTTGTGTCTTGTTTTATGATGAATTTGGTCCACAAACTAATATTGGTAATGATTTTAGGACGAAATTCGCACTTTCATTGTTATAAATACAAATTATGCTGACTAACTAATAGAGCACTATATGTGGCGACAATATATTATATGTAACAATGTGAAAATACATAACCTAAGCATGGAGTTATAACAGAAAAATTGATAATCCCACTAGCATTCGCATTTTGAATGCTAACTAAGAACTGGAGATCAACATGCCGCGTCATCTTATTATATATAAACAATGAAAAAATTGATAATCTGAGCCACAATGAGATTTCATACACACGTTAGTCAAACTTTCGATATGAGTACTCAAGTAATCTGTTTAGGAATGAGCGACTACTCAAATGTTGGGACATGACTAGAGATTAATCCTGAGAATCATAAGCAAAAAAGTAGAGACTAAAATCGAATGGTAGCAATGGTACAAAATATCATTGTAGTGATTTTTTTTTATACTATTAGTAACTATAGACTAGTATGTAAGATTGATCCTCCTTCAGATATGAGATTGTCTGGAATTGATTAAGAGAGAAACCAAATATTTCGCATGCCTTATCCGTGCACCCAATTGCAGTATATAACACGAACTATTTGATTATTTGGGATGTGTTGGATCTATATGCGCATCAAGTTCATGTGGTACATACAATCATGTGATTCCTAGATCAGGTCTTAGTCTCCCCAGTCCCATGGAACATGTGCATGTAACTATCAGTGCTCTTAATAATCAACCTATTCGGATGGTTGCACCTTTAACAATGGTCCCTTTTTGGCATATGCTTGGAATAATTGGAGTTCATTTGTTCTCATTGGAAAAAGTAACTAAATTATTTTTTGTCCCGAGTAATTTGTCCTGGAACACAGCAGTCTCCATCTTTCTCTAATAAAGATGCGTCTTACTCCTGCTTCTTGGATTCACTTCCATGTGCAGATTGGCAAAAGATACCAAGTGGGTGGTTGCCGACTTCTTTTCCCCCTTATTTTTCTTGTCGCATGAGGGATTCTAAGATAGGATGTAATCTGTCGAGGCAAGACCTTACCTTAATTTTTTTTTAATTGTTAGAAGCAAAATGGAGCGAACGAATATGTGATTTAAACGTATCAAAACAACATCCGCATTAGGTAGTTTGCTTCTCTATCTCTACTTACTCCTGTAAAAGAAAAGTTATCGAAAGATTGTACGAGTAATTCTCGACTTGTAGACCTTTTTTATGGCAGGAACTTAGACTAAGCATAATCTATACGAAAAAAAGAAAAATTGAGATTTGAGGCAACAAAATTTAACAAAATAACTCAACCGTGGGCAGCTGCGTTGGTTGAGAGCCTTTCCTTCATCGCTGAGGTCGAGAGTTCGAAACCCGCGTTTGCTAATGCATTATAAGTGGGAGCCATGGTGTTGGGGTCCTGTGCTAGTCTTCCCCGGAAGTATAGTCGCTGCTAAAGTTCAAAGCTGCCGTCGAGTGCAATGGAGGATCTTGTGACTCCGAATAGTGTAAGCGAAAGGGGGCTCAAGCATATCCTCAGTTACCCAAAAAAAAAAAAAAATTAACAAAATAAGAAACACTTTTTTTGTGATTATGACAAAATGTAGAGGATCTTATCATTGTAACACTAACAATCAAACTCAATGTTGCATGAAGGAAGACATTTGAAGTTTCGAAAAGTGTTTCCCGAGGTATAGTCGCTGCTAAAGTTCAAAGTTGCTGCCGTTGAGTGCAATGGAGGATCTTGTGACTCCGAATAGCGTAAGCGAAATGGGGCTCAAGCAGATTCTCAGTTACCAAAAAAAATAAAAAATTAACAAAATAAGAAACACTTTTCTTGTGATTATGACAAAATGTAGAGGATCATATCATTGTAACACTAACAATCAAACTCAATGTCGCATGAAGGAAGACATTTGAAGTTTCGAAATGAAGATGATATAACTCCTGTTATTCTTATGCAAACTAACGGCAATGAATTTCTATAAGCTTAGTCTTCTCGTAGTAAACATCACCATGTGCAATCGAATTAATCACCCCATTATCGCATATTGACGGAAGCTTGATAGCACTCACCTTATGCTCAATAACGTAACAAACGAAGCTCTGAGTAAGAAAAGAATGTGTCTATGTTTAGTTTTGCACATAAACAAGATCATTGGACAAGCACCATCATGTGGTGGGTTGAATGCTCCAAGATTTGATTTGCAAGAAGTAGGTCATAAGTTCGATTTCCCAGTTTATCCTCGATATCGTGAAACCTTAATTATTCAGTTTGCGAATAGGGGGCTTGGACTTAGGCGTTTCATCAATTGTGAGCTCCCACGCTTAACATTGTCATAAGGCATGGGTGATGAGCTCGCCAAGTGGACAGTGATGCGTGGGCTAAATTTGCAGCCTTGTAATAATGAAAAAAGAAAAAAACCTCTATATCGATATAAGGGATTAATCCTGCAAGACTCCGGTCAATCGGACAATTTTACAAATTTCTTGAGAATCAATAATCGATAAATCACCAAAGAGAACAAAATCTTACTCGTCCATTAAAAACTTATAAACTTCTGTTATGATATTGGATTATGAATAAGGTATACGATAAAATGTACTTGAGCATGCCGATTCTAGAATGATGAATTGCTCCCGTCAATCTCTCCGAAACTCCTTACATAAGATTTCAAGAGCACGGGAGGGGACGACAGAGCACGGGAGGTCTCATCTTTGGCATTTCCTTTGGGCGAATCTATAATTACTACTTTTATTAAAATATAGAAAAGAAATCTCCTGGTGAGAGGACAGAAGAAGATAGTACTTTTGGAATTGGGGACGACTCAAATCACACACTTTCCTTTCAAATGGGCACCGGACTTTCTGGGGATGAAGGGCATGTCGAGCGGTTTATGCACCTTTGTCTTTACAGTCTTTTTTTTTTTTTTTGCTTTGAGGAACCGAGGAACCGGCCAAAGCCGACAACAAAGACCGTAAACCCCTGCGACACTTAGCGGAGGACCCACCACCCCTGAGTCACACTTAATACACCTAGCGCCTCCCCTAGGTTTTGAACCCTTCACCTCTGGGCTAAGGATCAGCAGGGCCTTATCCAGCGGAGCCACCGCGGCCGGTGGTGTCTTTACAGTCTTTTTAATCTCTTCTTTTCATTGAAAGTTGAAACTTTTTACTTTTGTAGTTTGTGGATGATTTATGGATTATTTTCTCTGAAATTACGAACTGATCATTTATAAACTATGCGATTTGTGCATACATCATAAGGAAAATTATAGACTTACAAAATTGCCTTTTTCCGAGCTAATACCAATAAAAATTACAAATTAATATACATGTGATGAATTTATATTAAGCAAATTTTTGAGTCATCAAAAACCTAAAAACCGATACCATAGTGACATATTTATCTTTGTTAACTTTTGTCAAATTTTACGGTGAAATTATTGAGCTGGACGACAAACATGGCAAATCCATGTGGAATTTCATATCACTTAAGGGTAAATTTATTATAAGTATACTAGTTTAGAATTTTTGGAGAAATTAGTTTGGAGTAAACTCGTCGCAATAATACTAGTTTTAAAATTTTCATAATATTAACTCTATTTTGTTTTTCATTTTCTAAGCATAATTTGACATAACTATTGGAGGCTGTGGAGTACAAATAACTAACATCAATTAATGATACGATTTTATTCAAATAATCTCACTCAACTTTTCTGGACCATCATCATCATTACAAAATCTTCGATCGCTATGGATAGTGCAAGAATGCTCAAAACATTTAGTCCCTGAGAAACTAAGTAGTTTTGCCTTTTCTCTTTTCAATTATCAAATCTCAACTAGTAATGAAATAAGTGCTTCATTAAATCCTTGTACTTGTCGTACGCATCGTTGATGCTACAAACATTGAAAGCTGCTTGGTCTTTTGCCTGTTGCTATAGTGACACTTCAAAAGTGTTAAACATATAAATAATGGGTGTTTTTATTGACGAGGTCTCCAAAACACTTGTTAAATTTACTTACTAAAGAAATAATTCGAATGCAATGTCCTTGGAAATTAAAAACTTTCTTGTTATATTGCTAGTTTTACATGCATATTTCTTGGCTATGCATAAGGTAAATAAGATTATTGATTGTGGTGCTTGAAATTAAATATATTTACATCCAACAAGTTTCTAAAATTTTGGGTAGGAGCAATTGTAGTAATATTAATTCGACTCAACTAGAAACTGGCAATACTTTGCATAGTACTCAACACAAATGGTGGTTGTGTGGCAAGATGGAACTTGTAGAGCTAATAGTTGTTGTGACTGCTGAGTTTAACGATATACAAGTTCAATCTCCTTAAAAGTATGGATGTAACATGGGCTTTACTATATCTGTGATATAGAAGATTGTGTCTGAGAATTCTTGTTGAGTGGTTGAAGATGCAAGCGGAGTTGCCTTTTTGATGAGGTCCATTATCATGATGAAGTTCAATTGTCGTTTAATTTTGGAAGATGTCTATAGCAATAGAGTCAATGAGAGATTGTGGGATAATCATAGCAAAGTTCAAGTTCCGACGTAACTATAGTAACTTGGTTTCAACATCGAGTTAAGGTGGAGATTCATCAAAATTATGCCTCGAATTTGAGGTTGTGAACGAAACCTGATCCAAGTTTAATTGTGTGGAAGCCTAACCACATGAAAGTCCAAATCAAATGCCATGACAATAAGGGCGCGTTTGGTAACGTTTCTGTTCAAAAACTGTTCTAGGGAACAGAAATAGAAAAAACTATTTCTCGTTCTAACAATTTTTAACCGTAAAGACGCGTTTGGTAAACTTGTTCAAGGAATAAAAAATGAATAGAAACACGTTTGGTAAATTTATATTCTTTTTTTTTGTTTCTTTTAATTTTTTAATATTTTTATTTTATTTTTCCTTTTTTCCTTTCTTTTTTTTTTTTTTTTTCTTCTTTTGGCCGGTCGCCGGCCTCCGAACCGGCCGGCCGACGGGGTCGCGGCCTCGCCCGCCCGGGCGAGGCTCGGCCTCGCCGGATCCGGGCGAGCTCGAGCTCGCCCAGCCATGGTGAGGCGAGGCCGAGCGTCGCCCCGCGCCGGCGACGCTCGGCCTCGCCTTGGCTGGGCGAGCTTGGCCTCGCCAGGGGCCGGTGACGCTCCGGCTTGCCGGGGGCCAGCGATGCTTCGGCGAGGTCGCTGACCCTCGACGGCGTCGCTGGCCCTCGACGGCCGGTCGCCGGCCATGGCTGAGGCCGGTGACCGGCCAAAGAAAAAAGAAGAAGAAAAGAAGAAGAAAAGAGAAGAGAGAGAAGTGTTTCTTCAAAAGTGTTTCTGGAACAAAAAACAACTTTTTTTTGTTTCTCATTTCCGTTCTTTTTTTGTTCCGGGAACAAAAAAACAGATTTTGAACAAAAACGCAAACAAACGCGTTTCTGTTCTTTTTTTGTTCCCGGGAAAAAAAAACAAAAAATCTGTTCTTAAACAGAAAAAAGAAGTGAAAACATGCACGCCCTAATTGTTCAAAAAGTTCTAAACTTATTTCATGATGGCCAATTTAGTCTTAAACCCTTTAATTATGCCAATTTATTCATCAACCTTTTAATGATTTGTCAATTTAATCCTGAACATTGTAATTGTGTCAATTTAGTTTAAACCTTTTTAAGGATTTGCCAATATAACTCTTAACCTTTTGCGATTTGTCAATTTAGTCATTTTGATGAATTTTGATTAGAATTCATTGACGTGGACATCGGTTGACTATCTTATGTGGCATGGTAGCTATTGACTTGAATGATTTTTGCATTTTTATATTTTCTTTAAATTTTTTCTTTGTTTTTTCTTTTCTTCCTTTGGCCAGTACTTGGCCATGGCCAACAACCTACCATAAGCGAAAGGAAAAGAAAAGGCAAAAAAAAAGAAGGGAAAATTTCATAATTTAAAAAATAAAAATTGTCTATGTTAGCATCTGTTATGCAACATAGGCTAGTTGGCATTCATGTCAGTGATTTCTTACCAAAATTGATTGAAATAACTATATTAGTAAATCATTAAAAGGTTTTGGACTAAATTAATAAATCCTTAGAAGGTTTAAGAATTAATTGACATAATTAAAATGTGTAGGACTAAATTAGCGAATTGTCAAAAAGTATAAGACTAAATTGGCATAATTTAAAAGTTTAAGACTAATTTGACTGTATATTATAGGTTTAAGATTTTTTGGATAATTTGTACAATATTGAAATGTTTTTTCTTATGGATGATACCAAGAAGGAAAGTTTAACCGAGACTTTGTAGGGGAAGCTTTTTATGTTGTTTTGGATTGGTGCGGCCGTGAGTAATTTTGCTTGGTACGTAAACCAAGGCAGAGCATCTTGGTGTAATTACATCCTAAAATCACTTAATAAGTGTTTGAAGCCCATGATCTAAAAGATATATATAATTGTGTGTGTGTGTGTGTGTTTTTTTTTTTTTGAAATTGGAAAGATTATTTCGTGAATTATTTGAGGGAAAACAATTGAGCCATTTGATATAATTTGGATTTGGAAAACATTGAAGGTTGTAATCTTTATTGCATTACTTGATCTACAGTAAAATCTTGTAGTGCTTTTCCCATAGAATAAATCACACCAACTAAACCATGTAATATTTTTGTGCTTATTATTGTAATTGAAGATAGAAGGATATGTGGATTGCACAACTTGTACTCAATGAGGACAATAACTAAAGTTCACACTCGATGGATTACTAATAGCACCCAAAAAAAAAAGTATTAAACCAATTATATTGGTGGTAATTCAGTCATAAATCTTTTAATTAGATCAATTGAGTTTTAGAGCGTTGACAAAGATGTCAATCGTCTTATATGAAATGGCCAGCGTTGATGTGGATATTTGTAAGTAATATTTTGAATTTTTGAATTTTTGAATTTTTGAATTTTTATTTTCAAATCTATTCTTCACTTTTCCTTTAATGGCCGAGAGTTGACAAGAGCTGTTGGCCAAGACCAAGGGCCACAAAGCTCTCAACCAAATTGAGCGAGGGCATCACGACCCTCACTCATACCTAGTAAGAGCACAAGAATTGGTGGGGGCCATGGTACTCTCACCTAGCCTAGATCTAGCGAGGGCATCACAGCCCTCACCATGCCCTCATCGACCATTGCAAGGTCGTCACAACCCTTACTAGACTTGGGCAAGGGCCGTGAAACACTCGCTGTGCCCATACGGCCCTTGCCAGCCCCTTAGCCAAAAAGAGAGAGTAAAGAACATAAAAGAAATTAAAAAATAAAAAAAAACAAAAATATTATAAAATATTATAAAATATTATTAAAAATGCCCACATCAGCATCGATTATGTTACATAGGATAACAATGCATCTGTGTCAGCGATTTCCAATTAAAACTGATTGGTGGATTGAATTGATACAAATACAAAAAGTGTAGCAATAAATTGACCAAATTAAAAGGTTTGACACTAAATTTGCACCAAGGCAATAGTTTTATGACTTTTTTGATACTTTTCCTGAGAATTACCATTGCAACGAGTAGGATTTTGATCTATTTATGATTGACTTGTCATCTATATTATTCTTCCTCTCCAAAGATCGCACAAGACATTCCCTTTAGGAGTGATTAGTTTCCAGTCTGGTTCTACCAAAGAACTTGTCACTTATTTAACATGAAGATGAAATTAAAAAAGAAAGAGTGTGAGAGATTTCGGCTTTTCTCTGGCAAAAAGAAGAGGTTCAACCAATCAATTAGAGAAATCTTCCATGCATTTCTCTGGCAAATTTTGGCTAGCATGATCGAAGAAATTAATTCCTTCAGAATGCGTAAAAAGGGGCAATAAATATGGTAGTGATCAAAGAGGGAAAGTAAATGAAATTGTCTCCATTTTATTTTGGAAAAATCTAGTTGTGAGGGAAAGAGCATATAGAGAGGGATATTCTCTTTAGAAGATAATGGGAAAGGTCAGTCAACAGAGAAGGAATTAAAGGAAAATATGAATAAAAAGAAAGAGGCGAGAGATTTAAGAACTAATGAGAGTGAAGCAAATCAGTGAGACTATTCACGCCTAAGGTAAATGGTTCCAGATTTCTTACATGTTCCAGTTGGAACCTGGAACCTACTTTCAAGTACAAATTCCTTATTTTTTTAGAATTTGAAACTTGCTTATCGAAATCTGGAACCTTAAACCTACCCCGTCACAAGTTCTAGGGTCAATTCCAAGGCCTAACAAGTTGTTCTTCTTCCTTTTTTTTTTGGTTTCATTCCTAGTTAAACAAAACAAAAATGAATGCAACAATAATGAACAAGCTTAAATATGTTTGGCTTCTTAAAAATGATGGAAAAGTAGCAAAAGAACTTCTTAAAAGAAACATAAAAAACCCTATCGACTGTCAACTTCAAATTTTTCTAGCATTTGGATAATTATTCATCTATGAGTTCTCCAGGGTTATTTTATTCATCTCACGTTCTTTTAAGAGAAACCATAAGCAGGTTGCAGCCACAATCATGAAAAAAGCAAAAGAAAGAGAACAAAGATGAATCTAGGCCCTATAGACTATCCAAATATCTTATTTAGAAAATAGTTGCTCGAGGAAGAATGATAAAGTAGCAGGAAGACAAAACAAATTTTACTCCTTAACCCAACTTGTATCTCACTAAATTTCATAACAAGTAATGGGAAATGAACTCAAATTCATCTCTTATTTATTTTTGCAAAGAGCTCACTAAATTGACTTACAAATGTGCACGACTCAATTAAACAAATGGATGAAGTCCATTAGTGTTATGTTCCGTGAATTCGATGATGGAATTTCCATAAGAACCAATATGCATTGGTAAAAGGCAAAATGAAAAGCAAAAAGCAAAAGAAAAGCAAAAGGCAAAAAATAAGAAAAAGCAAAAGGCATAAACAATTTTAGGTTTAGGAATCCCAGTTCGGTTTCGATTTTGGTTCCTATAGGAACTTGGAATCAAACCGAGAACCATGCTCACCCTATCACGCTGCTATCTTCCCTTAGTTTTTTGAAGAATATATAATATATATATATATATGTATATATAATATGTATATATATACATATGAAGTCCGCTTCAGTCTAGTTCTTCCTTGGAAGTGGGAACCGGACTGTTCGAATACTAGTTTCAATTTTAGGAACCGGTAATCAAACCTAACTGGCTAGTTCGATCTAGTCTGAGCGATCCCCAATTCAATTGGTCCGTCTTGCTCACTCCTAATTTTCTCCTAAGCAATTTCTCGCAAATTCCGATCACCAATAATGTAGGCGAGACACTACAAATTTTGTACCACAAGAAGTGCGAGAATCAAAACTCCCTTTTTAAGTCAGATTATAAGAACAAGATTTGTCGCAAGCCTCCCCAACTGCATTACATGTAGTATATCGGAGCTGATCAGAAAGGTGAATTCGCCGTCAAAAACTTGTTCGGCATTCTCCCATTTCCTCCTATTTGGATAGTATTTCCCCTTCTATCGATAGAGACAAAGGTGGGGAGCATAGGACGTACTGATAGCTTTCTTGCAGGGTTTTCATATACGGAGAGACCCAGCAAATGCAATACTCCGAAGACTTTTCAACGACCCAAGTCAGCTACGGTCACTGATTGAGGCCTATCTCTTTCCATGCAAGACCAGACCCACCATGTCCTTGCTTCCCTTTTTGACGCCTAGCTCTCCATTCACGTGATTTTGCCAGGAGAGCCCCACTCTCATCTCCATGGCTGTAATCAATTATCACCAGCAACCCCCCCAATAAAAAAAACGTAAGACACCCACATTTTCTAGTCCTTATTCCCAAACTGATAGGACTGACATAAAAAAGTTTGCACCATCCTTAGTCTTTAATCCTCCCAAAGTTCCTAATGACGTCTTAAATTTGATTTGCTGCTTGGACCAGCGATGAGATAATTTCTCACTAGTGGCTGGCCGACACTTTTGTCCATATCTGCGAAGCCTCTATTTATAGCTTTCATGACCCTGGTAGGGGCATATCAAACCGATCTCCTCTTCAGAGGGAGGACCATCCATCTGTAGCAGTTCATAAGTAGAGAGTCTGCAGCATCTGCTTCGGGTCCCCTTGGTTCATTCGAGGAGTAGCTATGGCCAAAATACCAGGTCCTACCTCATCCGCATTGCTGCTTCTGCCCTTGGTCATCTTCCATTCTTGCCTTGTTCAAGCTTCTGGCGGCACTTCAGCTGCAAAAACAGGCCGAGAGGCAATCGAAATAGTAATCGGTGGTGGCGGCATCGGGATTGGCTCCCCCCCTGCTCCTGGCCCGGAGAGTGGGTATTGCCCTCCTTCTCCCCCTCCCCCGCCCCCTCCAGAGCCTGTATGCCCATCGCCTCAACCTCCACCTCCACCGCCACCTCCACCTCTGCCTCCGCCTCCACCTCCGCCATCGCCGTCACCACCGCCACCTCCACGATCGCCGCCACTGCGGCCCCCGCCTCCACCTCCAACTCCGCGTCCACCTCCATCTCCGCTTCCCCCCATGCCGAGCCGGCTGGCTATGGTGTATCAACCAATACAGGATTTCAAGAATCTCATAAGCAAGGGCAACTGCGACCCTAAGAATGTCACTGCGACCTGGAAAGGCAAAGGAGCCAAGATCTGCAAATACACGGGCTTCACCTGTGCAACTGTACCCGTCTACAAGATGTCGGGTCTCGCCGGCATCGACTTCAATGGCTTCGGCTTCTGCAATGACAAGGGACAGCTCCCTATCGACAACTTCATTGAGAAACTACCCGATCTCGTATTCTTTCATTCAAACTCCAACAACATTACCGGTCGCATCCCCTCTAATATTTCCAAGCTCAAGTATTTCTACGAACTCGACTTGAGCAACAACAAGCTACAAGGAGCATTCCCAATGACCGTTCTAGGCGCCACCAGGCTCACTTTCTTGGATCTCAGGTTCAACAACCTGACTGGACCGATACCATCGCAAGTATTCACTCTGGACCTTGAAGTTCTCTTTCTCAACAACAACAAGTTCAATGGGACAATCCCGGAAAATCTTGGTAAAACACCCGTAAGTTATCTCACCCTAGCCAACAACAAGTTCACAGGCCCAATCCCTCGGAGCATAGGGCAAACTTCAAATTCGTTGCTAGAGGTGCTGTTCCTGAATAACCAATTATCGGGTTGCCTTCCGTATGAGATAGGACTTCTGAAGAAAACCACTACTTTCGACGCCAGTAGCAATCAGTTGACTGGTCCCATACCACATTCCTTCGGCTGTCTGCAGCAGATGAATCAGCTAAACTTGTCGTTTAACCATTTATACGGGCCAGTACCTGAGACGGTGTGCGTGCTGCCGAAGCTGAGTGCACTAACACTGAACAACAATTACTTCACACAGGTTGGGCCGGAATGCCGGAAGTTGATCTTGAAAAAAAAGCTAGATGTAAGGATGAACTGCATTTTAGGTCTTCCATCTCAGAGATCTCCGGCAGAATGTGACGCCTTCTTCTCCAAGAAGGTAAAGTGCCCAAACGAGAAGTCAATGAGATATGTCCCCTGCAAGATTAGTCAGTTAAAGGCCGAGGATCCCTCCAAAGGGTCAGTGACACCTGAGATCGCCCCAGCACCATCGCCTTCTTATGCGGCACTCAATAGGCACCGATAGCAAGTAAAGTTATTAGACAGGGCTAAAGCAATTGTCATTTGGCTTCTGCCAGAAAAATAATGGGGCACAGCAGCTTTCTGTACTTAGTTTTTTTTAATATTTGCATCATGCATTGTAACCGCTAGCATGTAAGTTTCTCGTGAATTTTAAGTATCATTTGAGTATAGTAAATTAATGCAGTTGAAGTTGTCGATTGGCATAGAGTCGAGTAAACTTTCGTAGATCTATTAACTTGACTATCGAGAGACCTAAAAAGATAATATAATCAAACAAAAGAAAAACACAACCTCTCTGTTATCAAACAAGAGAGTGAATAGAAATGGGGAGGACCTTTGTCTAGAAGGACCCTTTGTCTATTAGTACAGTAGCCACATGGTCAAGTAAATCATCATACACTACAAATTTAAGATCCTGCAAGTGAAAATCCAATAGCCTAAAGAATAAAAACAGGATAAATGTAGCACCCACAGTCGACCGTTATTAAGGACTTCGGAAGAAATACATGCAACTATTATTCCATGACTTTACAAATTCAGTATCCACAGCAGAGAGTACAACATTAAGCAATCAAATGCAAAATACATCATTTATGTCAATCTTAAACTGACAATGGAAGAGATGGGATTTTGTATTTCACTCCACAAAATTTGTTTGGACTATGCAAACTAAATGCTCTCCATGGCATGCTCTTCCAGACTTCCTGGTTCCACCGGTTCTCCCCACACAGACATCTAAAGGCTCCACCGGGACATCGAAATTGGGCTGTTTGTAAAACATTAATTAGTGTTCAGAAAAGAACTGGATTCAACAAAAAGAAATGCACAAAGGAGATTCCAGGCAAGAAATTAACCTCATAGAAGTATGCTACACAGACTCGATGTCTTGGGCAACTATTAATTACGCGATGCAATGTTGAGTCATATAAGCCATTGGACCAAATCTGCAGTTGTCCAGACCAAAAATTGATTTGCCAATCCAGCACAAAGTCAGAAATGAACATCAAGGAGTCTTCTTCCCAAGTTTATACCTTAAGCATGTCACCTATGTTGCAAACAAATGTTCCTGGAATAGGAACAGCAGAGATCCACTCACCAGAGAGGTTCTTGACCTTCAAAAACTCACCCGGATCAAAATGAACCTAATAGAGGAGCTATGAAGTTTTGATAACCGAAATGCGTGGCAGGTTTTCACTGAATAAGGTGTAATACTGATTGTAATTTATTACAGAATGTGATTTGATACCATTCAAGATTTAAACCTTCTCACTCATACTGCATGATCTAACACCAATAGAATGAGATGACAATAACAACAACAAACTAAGCAGAGGATCAATCAAAATGGGTAACATGAGAAATTTATATTGCAGTGGCAACCTATGGGATGACAAAAATTAGGAGCTGTATTTATGACCATGGTTGTGCAGCTGCTCTGAACATTAAAGAAACTACTTAACAATCAGGATAGATAGACCCAAACATATTCTGATGATCAAATCTAAATCCATTTTCGTCAACATCAATCATCTATTGAGGGCCTCCTTGGTTTGGTCTAAAGAGGATATTCCAAATTCCACTTGGCCATCATTAAATTGACTGCAATCTTTGTCTTGGTGGGAATTAGCATGGCATCTAATTTTCCTTTAATCCAAACCAAACAACTAATTGTTGCATTTACTGCCAAATTCGATATATTATAAATGTTGTGAAAAACATTATGGCGACTTGAGATGTTACTTATACGTTCTAAAGAGTGAAGTGTTCCATAATGAAAAGCTAATATCAATTTCTAAAAGTCAAAAGGAGAAGAAAAACAAAAGTTAAAAGCAAAGCCACACCAAACATACACTGCCATTTGGAATGACCAACAGCCTGGACTAGAAAACGTACTCATACATGTCATCTTGAAATTCCAAGAACAGACTTCTCTAAGGAATTAGCAGAACAATTTGAATCAATTTAATACTTAACTCAGTCTCACTTGTTCTGTAATTACTCTTTAATGATTAAGAACTCATTTAAAATATCAAAACTAAAACATTAAAAGTAACTGTACCTGAAGAGCAGTGATGTCATCCTCCTGATTCACCAGAGTCAACAAACCCATAACATAGCATCATTACCAATATATAAACTCATTGTCCTTTATTTCAAGTATGAAATCCTCTAAAGACTCAGAAAGTTACCATAATCAGTGTGCGCTCCGCTGTTTGCTTCATGCACAAGAAGAAAAGAAAAGAAAAACCGCATGAGAGACTACAGCAATGAAGAATTCTAGAGTACAATCATTGACAATGAATTAACTCGCGATGAGAGGACAACTGTATCACCATCCAATGTCATTTTCAGGACTTCCAAGGCCATTTGCTTTTGATGCACCTGGATAACTGATTATACTCAATACCCAAAATGGATCTCCAGCTCTTTGACCTTCAAATTCATTTGGGGATCCGCCTAATGCTAATGCAATACCTCTCATGATCTTTCTTGAAAGTTCTAGGAACAATCAGAATCATGTGTACAAAAATGATGGATAAGAAAAGTATTGACAGAGAACCACTAACCAAGAGTCTATACCGGTGCAAAGGCTAACGTATTCCTCCATGACTGGCTTTAAATCTGGAGGATTAACTGGCCTGCATTGGGGACGAAAGAAAAATGCGTTAACACATTCCAGAATAAATCAGCAACATGTAACTCAATCCAAAACAAGCTATCATATACCTGAATGTTAGCAGTGTTAAGAGATGTGCAATGAATTAAATGAAAAGGCTGAGCTTATGGAAGAAATAATATCCATAATTTTCATCTTAGGACTCCATCTCAAGTTTAGTTTGCAAAAACGATGAATTCCAGACATATTTACTACTCATATGTGTATTTCATTGAACAATCATTATATTAACTCGTGTTGGAATAAAAGAACAAGGAACGGCAAAGTGATAGATCAACATGGGACCTAAGTTTATACATAATGCCACTGCCCAATTGCCACTATCCATTTGCTCAGTTCAGTTCGATGACATTGACATAACGATGGACCTAAGGAAAACAAGCATGACGAGTACTAAAGTTTCTTATGATCAATACTTGCTGCTGATGAAGAACAGTTAAAAGGAATGGTGCTCTTGTCAGGGTACAACCCTGATCGCTCCCCTGCATGGCCACTAGACCAAATGTCTAGTGACACAGTTAAAGGGGCTACAAAATAAGAGACGTAGACAATTATCTTAGGTTAGAGTTCTTGATTCAACATACCACTGATTACATCCTTCCATGACCTTGCCAAGTTCTCCATACATCCCTTGCCTCACTTCTCTGTAACACTGCTCCAAATATATCACATTTTAAGTCATTGCAGTGGGAGGGAGATAACAGCGTGGGAGACAGCAGCAGAATACGATGATAACATCCCAGTATCATTGTCCCAATACCAGTGCAGGCTCCACATTCAGTGATATGTATCCCCACCTAAAGGACTATATAACTGCGCAATTCATAGTGGAATAACATTGACATAATTTGTACGAGTTTCATGCAGAGAAATTCTGTTTGCTTGAATTAAAGATTGCCTAAGACTTTCACAGATTGAACAGTGCTAATCAAAACACTCCACTTCAATGGAGCTAAACAAATTATCCAGGAAAAAAGGCATCCGGGAAAACACGGATGCGTTTAATGATTAGAGAACCCTACCATACAGGGACAAGTCATATGATACCAGGGAACTGTTACTGTTGGATCAACATGATATAATAATCTTGTACTTAAGGCAAGTATATCTGAACAACAACCAAAACATTGGTGTAGCAACCTACGTCAATGGCCCCATGCATGTCAGGTACACCTTTTGTGATATTTTCACGAAGTCTCTGGTATCCCCTGCAAAAAATGTTAAAGTCACGTTTAAGCTAATTAGCAATTCACCTGGAAACTAGTATAAACTTGCAATATTACATGATTATAATTTTCCTAGGAATGAAAAAGCAGAAAAATCGTAGAAATACGGGTATAGGGAGGTGTAGTGACCAGAATCAGATCATGATGCTGGAGAGAGGTTTTGCATGACCATTTCTTTTTCTGTATACTGGCCAAGCTACTTTACCATCAATATCATATGGGAATGACAATTGGCAGGTCATTAAATTCCTTGAAGAACCCTTTTCGGAAGCTTATTTTGTTTTGTTAATTAAGTAAGCTGTGTATTCCTCACCACTCACATGTGGGAGGCAAACGTCCGGGGAGCTTATTTTCTAAAGCTTAACTATAGGACATGATATTCTTTCTGATTTATTTGAATCAGTGTTTTCTTTGTAATTTGATCCTTCTGTTCATGTTCTACAACAGGCCAAAAATTATTAACAGTTCATGGACATCTTGCTGCATAGAAAATTTAAGATAAGAGAACACAGCTTGTGATTCTATTTGATGCTTCCATCCCATGTTCTACAATAAAGTAAAACTTATTAACAATTCATGTGCATTTAACTGCATATCAAATCAAAGAGAAGAGAACACAGCTAGTGATCGATCTAAAGTTGACAATCGTCAAAAGGACATTTCAAGAATGCTAGGGGAGTCTAAGCTGTATCCTGCCGCTGAAGTCATCTTGATCTTCAACTTCTCTTCATAAGGAAGTTCGAAAACTTCGTGCGTCGAGAACCTTTCTAATGAGGGAGTCGGGAATACCATGGCCCTTCTGATCAATGACAAAGTTCACACACTTCCACATCACTGAAGAATGAATGAGGAAGCACACAATATTCGTGCTTTTTTCCCCCACTGAACTAAAAACAAGGCAGTTTTTAACAGCAACATGCTTTTTTATGTAATTTCTGCGATTGCCATGCCTAAAACTCCATTTGAGTTTTAAGTTCCCATTCCTCACTCTACAAGCTCAAGTAAACTGACGAAAACGAGCTCCCGCAATAACATTATTATCAATGAAAAGGCCTAATTAAACAACCTTTCGCCCTAAAAAAACTCTAACATGTCAAGAATGGGTCTATCAGGAGACCGACCCACAATGCACAGCAAACATACTTCTTAAAAAAGACCAGATGAACCAACAGAGGCAAGAGATTCAGTACAGCTTATACTGGGAACATTAACAGCTGAATACGAAAACAAGTTCGGATGCAACCGCGTGTTCACGCGTTCGGCAAAACAAGATAACAAGCACATATTCGCCGACCTCGATGTTATGGACAGCGACCACATAAATTTCTGCCATCAAATACAGAATCCCACTACAAAGCACTCCGATTGATTTGAAAACAGCTTAGTAAGCACGCGCTTGCGTTTTCAGCAACTGGGTCGACGCTAAGCTACCCGAAGGAGCGAACGGGGACAAAGTCACTAACCACGTAGAAGAAACCAGCCTCCCTACAAGCCTGATCCAACTGCCTGACAACTTCAGCCACGCCCGGGTCTTCACCCATGTCCGGATCATCGCACTTGGCCAAGAGGGGACCCATATCTGCAGAACAAGATTGAAACGCACTGGATTGAACGTCCGGTCGATCAGGCCAGGTCTGTGCCTTCACTAGACTTTGGACAGGGTTGCGACGCACTCATTGTGCCCACAGAGGGCATTGTTCCCTTGTTGTGGTGGGCGAGGGTCGGTCAACGGCCATTGCCAACGCCTCAACCAAAGAGAGAGAGAAAGAACAAAATAGAAAATTAAAAAAAAGAAAACAAAAAAAAAATTGTAAAATATTATTAAAAATATTTACGTCAGCACCAATTAAGTCATAAGAGACCGTTGCATTAATGTTAGCAATTTTCAATCAAAATTGGTGGATGGGTTGAATTGGTACGAAAACAAAAGATGTATAAATAAATTGATTCAATTAAAAGATTTGATGCTAAATTGATACAAAGACAATAATTTTATGACTTTTTTTTATACTTTTTCTATGGATTACCACTATGACAAGTAGGAGTTTAATCTAACTAATGACTTGACTCGTCATCTATGTTATTCTTCCTCTCCAAAGATTGCACATGACATTCCTCTTAAGAGCGATTGGTTTCTGGTCTGGTCCGGTTCTATTCAAGAATTGATTACTTAATTAATATGAAGATGAAATTAAAAAAAGAAAGACGGTGAGAGTTCGGCTTTTCTCCAGCAAAATAAAAAAGGTTCAACCAATCAATTAGAGAAATCGTCCATGCTTTTCTCTGGCAAATTTCGGCCAGCATGATCGAAGGAATTAATTCCTCCAAAAGGGGCAACAAATATGGCAGTGATCAAACAGGGAATTAAAGGAAATTATCTACTTTTTATTTTGGCAAGAAATTACCAAGAGAATCTGGTTATGAGGGAAAGAGCATAGAGAGAAGGAAATTCTCTTTGGAAGATAATGGGGAAGGTCAATCAACTGGGGGAATAAAAGGAAAAAAAAGGTGAGAGATTTAAGAACTATTGGGAACGAAGCAGAAAGTGAGACCATTTATGCCACTCTCTTCCCTTTGTCGCTCTTTTCCATTAATTTTTTGAAGAAAATTCATACATACATACATACATACATACATACATATATATATATATATATATATATATATATATATATTTCGGTCCGGTTCCCCTTTGAAAACAACAACTAGACTGCCCGAATACCAGTTATATTTTTATAAATCAATAATCAGACTTAACGGCCGGTTCGATTTAGTTCGAGCGGTTCCCAATCTAGTCGGTCTATCTTGATCACCCCTAATTCTTCTTATCAATTTCTCGTAAATTCTGATCACCAATAGTGTAGGCGAAAGCAATACAAATTTTGTACCGTAAGATATGTGAGGATTAAAATTCGCTCGATATTACCCTTTTGAGATGGATTATAAGAACAAGATTTGCCGCGAGCCTCCCCAACTGCATTATGTGTAGTATGTCGGACCTGACGGGAAAGGCGAATTCGCGGTCAAAACTCTCGTTCGGCATTCTCCTATCTTCTTCAGTCTGGATAGTGTTTCCCCCTTCTCTCTCGAGAGAAACAGGTGGGGAGCATAGGACGTACTGATAGCTTTCTTGCAGGGTTTTCATATACGGAGAGACCCAGCAAATGCAATACTCCGAAGACTTTTCAACGACCCGACTCAACTACGTTCACCGATTGAGGCCTATCTCTTTCCATGCAGGACCGGACCCACCATGTCTTTGCTTCTCTTTTTGAGGCCTAGCTCTCCATTCACGCGATTCTACCAGGAGAATGTCACTGCGACCCGGAATGGCAAAGGAGTCAAGATCTGCAATTACACGGGCTTCACCTGTGCAACTGTACCCGGCTACAAGATGTTGGGTCTCGCCGGCGCAAACTTCAATGGCTTCGGCTTCTGCAATGACAAGGGACAGCTCACTATCGATAACTTCATGGAGAAACTACCCGATCTCGTATTCTTTCATGCAAACTCCAACAACATCTCCCGTCGCATCCCCTCTAGTATTTCTACGAGCTCGACTTGAGCAACAACAAGCTACAAGGAACATTCCCAATGACCGTTCTAGGCGCCACCAGGCTCACTTTCTTGGATCTCAGGTTCAACAACCTGATTGGACCGATACCACCTCAAGTATTCACTGTGGACCTCGAAGTTCTCTTTCTCAACAACAAGTTCAATGGAACAATCCCGGAAAATCTCGGTAAAACACCCGTAAGTTATCTCACCCTAACCAACAACAAGTTCACAGGCCCAATCCCTCGGAGCATAGGGCAAACTTCAAAGTCGTTGCTAGAGGTGCTGTTCCTGAAAAACCGATTATCGCGTTGCCTTCCAAATGAGATAGGACTCCTGAAGAAAACCACAACTTTCGACGCCAGTATCAATCAGTTGACTGGTCCAATACCACATTCCTTCGGCTGTCTGCAGCAGATGAATCAGCTAAACTTGTCATATAACCATTTATACGGGTCAGTACCTGAAATGGTGTGCGTGCTGCCGAAGCTGAGTGCACTAACACTGAACAACAATTACTTCACACAGGTTGGGCCGGAATGCCAGAAGTTGATCTTGAAGAAAAAGCTCGATGTAAGGATGAACTGCATTTTAGGTCTTCCATCACAGAGATCTCCGGCAGAATGTGATGCCTTCTTCTCCAAGAAGGTAAAGTGCCCAAACGAGAAGTCAATGAGATATGTACCCTGCAAGATTAGTCAATTAAACGCCGAAGATGCCTCCAAAGGGTCCCCGACACCTGAGATCGCCCCGGCACCATCACCTTCTTATGCAGCACTCAATAGGCACCGATAGCAAGTAAAGTTATTAGATAGGGCTAAAGCAATTGTAATGTAGCTTCTACCAGAAAAATAATGGGGCACAGCAGCTTTCTGAACATGGTTTTTTTTTTATTTTTTATATATATTTGCATCATGCATCGTGATTACAAGCATGTGAGTTTCTCGTGAATTTGTGTATCATCTGAGTATAGTAAATTAATGCTGTTGAACTTGTCAACTTGCATAGAGTCGAGTAAGCTTTCGTAGATCTATCAACTTGACTATCAAGAGAACTGAAAATATAATCAAACAAAAGAAAACACAACCGCTCTGTTATAAAAAAAAAAAAAAAAAAAAAAAAAAAAAAAAGAGTGAATAGAAATGGGGAGGACCTCTGTCTAGTAGTACAGTGGCCACATAGTTAAGTAAAGCATGATACAACCTACAAATTCAAGATCCTGCAAGTGACAATTCAATAGCCTAAAGAATAAAAAAGGATATGTGTAGCACCCACAGTCTACCCTGTTATTAAGGACTTCGGAAGACATACATGCAACTATTGTTCCAGGGTTTTACAAATTCAGTATCCTCAGCACAGAGTACGACATCAAGCAATCAAATGCCAAATACATCATTTATGTCAAGCTTAAACTGACAATGAAATAGATGGGTAGATGGGATTTTGTATTTTACACCACAAAGTTCGTTAGGACTTTGCTAACTAAATGCTCTCCATAGCATGCTCTTCCAAGCTTCTTGGTTCCACCGGTTCTCTTCACGCAGACATCTAAAGGCTCCACCAGGACATCGAAATTGGGCTGTTTGTAAAACATTACTTAGTGTTCAGAAAAGAATCGGATTCAACAAAAAGAAATGCTTAAAGGAGATTCCAGTCTAGAAATTAACCTCATAAAAGTATGCTACACAGACTCGATATCTTGGGCAACTATTAATTACGCGATGCACTGTTGCGTCATATAAGCCATTGGACCAAATCTGCAGTTGTCCAGACCAAAAATTGATTTGCGATACCAGTACAAAGTCAGAAATGAACATCAAGGAGTCTTCTTCCCCAAGTTTATACCTTAAGCATGTCGCCTATGTTGCAAACAAATGTTCCGGGAACAGGAACAGCAGAGATCCACTCACCAGAGAGGTTCTTGACCTTCAAAAACTCACCAAGATCAAAATGAACCTAATAGAGGAGCTATAAAGTTTTGATAACCGAAATGCATAGCAGGTCCACTGAATAAGGTGTAATATTGACTGTAATTTATTACATAATGTGATCTGACACAATTCAAGATTTAAACCTTTTCACTCATTCCGCCTGATAATTTATTGTAGAAAGTGATGATACCGTTCAAGATTTAAACATTTTCACTCATTCTGCATGATCTAACACCAATAAAATGAGACATCATCAACAACAACAAACTAAGGAGAGGATCAATCAAAATGAGAAACATGAGAAATTTACAAAGCACTGGGGACCAAGGCTCAAAACAAGGATCAGGAGCTGTATTTATGACCATGGTTGCGCAACTGCTCTGAACATTAAAGGGACTACTTAACAATCAGTATAGATAGACCCAAAGAGATTCTGATGATCAAATCTAAATCCATTTTCATCAACATCAATCATCTGTTAAGGGACTCCTTGTTTTGGTCTAAAAAGGATATTCCTTATTCCACTTAGCCATTATTAAATTGACTGTAATCTTTGTCTTGGTAGGTGGTTAACAAGACTGCTGGATTTAGTAATAATAAATGAGCCACTCTTTCCAAATGGCAACTAACATGGCATTTAGTTTTCCCATAAGCCAAACCAAACAACTAACTGTTGCATTTACTGCCAAATTTGATAAATTAAAAATGTTGTCAACAACATTATGGTGACTTGAGATGTTACTTATACGTTCTAAAGAGTGAAGTGTTCCATAATGAAAAGCTAATATCAATTTCTAATAGTCAAAGGGAGAAGAAAAACAAAAGTTAAAAGCAAAGCGACACCAAACATACACTGCCATTTGGAATGACCAACAGCCTGAATCAGAAAACGTACTCATACATGTCATCTCGACATTCCAAGAACAGACTTCTCTAAGGAATTAGCAGGAAACAACTTGAGTTAATTCAAATTTAACTCAGTCTCACTTGTTCTGTAATTACTCTTTAATGATTAAGAACTTATTTAAAATTTTAAAAATAAAACATTAAAAAAAATTACGATTGTACCTCAAGAGCAGTGATGTCATCATCCTGATTCAACAGAGTCAACAAACCTATAATGCAGCATCATGACCAATATATAAACTCATTGTCCCTTCAAGTATCAAATCCTCTAAAAGACTCAGAAAGTTACCATAATCAGTGTGCGCTCCGCTGAATGTTTCATGCAAAAGAAGAAAAGAAAGAAAAAACCATGTGAGAGACTACAATAATGAAGAATTGTAGAGTACAATCATTGACAATGAATTAACTCGCAATGAGAGGACAAATGTATCACCATCCAATGTCATTTTCAGGATTTCCAAGGCCATTTGCTTTTGATGAACCTGGATAACCGAGTATACGCAATACCCAAAATGGATCTCCAGCTCTTTGACCTTCAAATTCACTTGGGGATCCGCCTAACGCTAATGCAATGCCTCTCATGATCTTTCTTGAAAGTTCTAGGAACAATCAGAATCACGTGTAGAAAGATGATGGATAAGAAAAGTGTTGACAGAGAACCACCAAAAGTATTGACAGAGAACCACTAATGAAGAGTCTATACCAGTGCAAAGGCTAATGTATTCCTCCATAATTGGCTTTGAATCTGAAGGATTAACAGGCCTGCATTGGGGACAAAAGCAAAATGCATTAACACACTCCAAATAGATCAGCAACATGTAACTCAATCCAAAACAAGCTATCATGTACCTGAATGTTAGCAGTGTTAAGAGATGTGCAATGAATTAAATGAAAAGGCTGAGCTTATGGAAGAAATAATACTTATAATTTTCATCTTAGGACTCCATCTCAAGTTTAGTTTGCTAAAACGATGAATTCCAGACATATTTACTACTCATATGTGCGTTTCATAGATATTAACTAGTGTTGGAATAAAAGAACAAGGAACGGCAAAGTGAGAGATCAACATGGGACCTAAGTTTATACATAATGCCACTGCCCAATTGCCACTGTCCATTTGCTCAGTTCAGTTCGATGACATTGACATAATGATGGACCTAAGGAAGACAAGCATGACGAGTACTAAAGTTTCTTATGATCAATACTTGCTGCTGATGAAGAACAGTTAAAAGGAACGGTGGTCTTGTCAGGGTACAACCCTGATCACGCCCCCTGATCGGTCCCCTACATGGCCACTAGACCAAATGTCTAGTGACACGGTTAAAGGGGCTACAAAATAAGAGGCGTAGACAATTATCTTAGGTTAGAGTTCTTGAATCAACATACCACTGATTACATCCTTCCAAGACCTTGCCAAGATCTCCATACATCCCTTGCCTCACTTCTCTGTAACACTGCTCCAAATAATATCACATTTTAAGTCATTTCAGTGGGAGAGAGATAACAGCGCGGGAGACAGAAGTGGAATACTGTGATAACATCTCAGTATAATCGTCCTAATACCAGTGCAGGCTCCATATTCAGTGATATGGACCCCCACCTAAAGGACTATATAACTGCGCAATTCATAGTGGAAGAACATTGACATAATTTGTTCGAGTTTCATGCAGAGAAATTCTGTTCGCTTGAATTAAAGATTGCCTAAGACTTTCACAGATTGAACAGTGCTAATCAAAATTTCACTCCACTTCGATGGAGCTTAACAAATTATCCAGGAAAAAAGGCATTCGGAAAACACGGATGCTTTTAATGATTAGAGAACCCTACCATATAGGGACAAGTCATATGATACCAGGGAACTGTTACTGTTCGATCAACATGATATAATAATCTTGTACTTAAGGCAAGTATATCTGAACGACAACCAAAACATTGGAGAAGCAACCTACGTCAATGGCCTCGTGCATGTCAGGTACACCTTTTGTGATGTTTTCACGAAGTCTCTGGTATCCCCTGCAAAAATTGTTAAAGTCACTTCTAAGCTAATTAGCAATTCACCTGGAAACCAGTATAAACTTGTAATATTACAAGATTATAATTTTCCTAGGAATGAAAAAGTGGAAAAATCCTAGAAATACGGGTATAGGGTGGTCTAATGACCAGAATCAGATCATGATGCTGGAGAGAGGTTTTGCATGACCATTATTTTTCTGTATACTGGCCAAGCTACTTTACCATCAGAAAGCAATATCATATGGGAATGACAATTGGCAGGTCATTAAATTCCTCGAAGCACCCTTTTCGGAAGCTTATTTTGTTTCACTGATTAAGTAAGCTGTGCGTTCCTCACCACTCACATGTGGGAGGCAAACATCTGGATAGCTTATTTTCTAAAGCTTAACTATAGGACATGATATTCTTTCTGATTTATTTGAATCAGTGTTTTCTTCGTGATTTGATCCTTCTGTTCATGTTCTACAACAAGCCAAAAATTATTAACAATTCACGGACATCTTGCTGCATAGAAAATTTAAGATAAGAGAACACAGCTTGTGATTCTATTTGATGCTTCCATCCCACGTTCTACAATAAAGTAAAACTTATCTATAATTCATGTGCATTTAACTACATATCAAATTTAAGAGAAGAGAACACAGCTAGTGATGTATCTAAAATTGACAATCGTCAAAAGGACATTTCAAGAATGCTAGGGGAGTCTAACCTGTATCCTGCCGCTGGAGTCATCTTGATCTTCAACTTCTCTTCATAAGGAAGTTCGAAAAATTCGTGCGTCAAGGTTCTAACCTTTTTAATAAGGGAGTCGGGAATACCATGGCCCTTCTGGTCAATGACAAAGTTTACACACTTCCACATCACTTAAGAATGAATAAGGAAGCACACAATATTCGTGCTTTTTCCCCCCTCTGAACTAAAAACGAGACAGTTTTTAACAGCAACATGCTTTTTTATGTAATTTCTGCGATTGCCATGCCTAAAACTCCATTTGAGTTTTAAGTTCCCATTCCTCACTCTACAAACTCAAGTAAACTGACAAAAGAAGCTCCCGCAATAATATTGTACTTATTATCAATGAAAAGGCCTAATTAAACAACCTTTCACCCTAAAAAACTCAACATGTCAATAATGGATCTATCGACTCATCAAATGGGTGGGTCGGGTTGAAAATAGGTGGATCCATATTTGACCCATTTAACCCGTTTTGACCCATATTCATGTAGTGTAAATATAGTATCTCATACCTGACCCAACTCATACTCGACCTGACCCATATTGCTGAACCCTATTAATATTCCTAAAAAACCTACGCCTACTTTAAGTTATATGCTAATGGGATTAAAACTTCAAATTAAAATTAAAATTAAATAATTTAAAAATTATAAATAAAATAAAAAAAGTTAAAAAAACCTATAAATTGAAATATTTATAAAATATTAGACCATCCACATGCTTCGGTTGTCTAAAGTAAACATAACGTTAAGTAACTGAAAACTACAATGTGAAAAACCTTTAACTAAAACTGAAAACATAACATTAAGTTCATTTTTATGATATTTTTTTTTAAAAAAAATGGTATTGCTAAACCATTTTTATACGATACAAATTCAATAGAAATTTTTTATGATTTCTTTAAAAAATATTTTTTTAAAAAAATCGAGTTTCTAATTATTTTTTATTTTTAAAAATTGAATTTGTAATTATTTTTTATTTTTTAAAAATCGAATTTTTAATTATTATTTTTCTTTTTCTTCTTCTTTAGCCGGTGACTGGCCACAGGCGAGCTCAAGCTCGCCTGATGTTGGCGAGCTCCAGGCTCGCCAGTCGTTGGTGAGATCGAGTCACGCTAGATGTTAGTCGAGTTCAGCCTTGCCGAATCCAACGAGACTCGAGCTCGCTTGACACTGGTGAGCTCAAGTCTCGTTAGATTTAGCAAGGCTCGAGCCTTGCTAGTCATTGGTGACCATGCTCACATGCCGCCGAGCTCGAGCTTCGCTTGGCCCATCACCGTGCCGGCCATCGGCTAAGGGAGGAGGAAGAAAAAAGAAAAAAGAAAAAGAAAAAAAGAAACGAAAAAGGAAATATAAAAATAATCAAGATTTTGATTTTTTATTTAAAAAACATTTTTATAAAGTTAAAAAGAGAAAAATTGTGTGAGATTTGGATTAGAAACTTGGAAATAGGTTCTAACCCACTTGATAGTTTAAATGGGTCGAAAATGGGTCATAAGTTTTGACCCATTTTCGACCCATTTAAATCATGCTCATTTTTTTGACCCACTTTTAGTGGGGTTTTTAAAAGTCCCTAACCCATATAAATAAAATATGAGTCCAAAAATGAATCCATGACCCATTTCGACACCTCTAATCAGGAGATCGACCCACAATGCATAATAAACATATTTCTTAAAAAAGACGAGATGTTACCAACAGAGGCAAGAGATTCAGTACAGCTTATACTGGGAACAGTAACAGCTGAATACGAAAACAAGTTCAGATGCAACCACGTGTTCACGCGTTCAGCAAAACAAGATAACAAGCACATAACCGCCGACCTCGATGTTATGGAAAGCTACCACATAAATTTCTGCCATCATATACAGAATCCCATTACAAAGCATTCCGATTGTTTGAAAACAGCCTAGTAAGCTCGCGCTTGCGTTTTCAGCAACTGGGTCGACGCTAAACTACCCGAAGGAGCGAGCGGGGACAAAGTCACTGACCACGTAGAAAAAACCAGCCTCCCTACAAGCCTGATCCAACTGCCTGACAACTTCAGCCACGCCCGGGTCTTCACCCATGTCCGGTCCATCGCACTTGGCCATGAGGGGACCGATATCTGCAGAACATGATTGAAACGCATTGGATTGAACATCGGGTCGATCAGGTTTCGCATCCGATCAATGGAAACTAAGGAGAAAGTACCGATCAAAGGGATGGATTTAAAGTTAGTAGACATTCTTTCTTCTTTTTGGTGTGATATTGATGCGACGGTCGCTCTCAATCAAATCACTCAAATTCGAGCCTTCACATGAGCGCGGGAAGAATGAGGGGCCGGGATGTTTTCCCGGGAAAAATGGAAATCGAAATTAGAGACATTTGCTCTACATGCCCAGCATTTAAATACTTAAATCTCCATGACCAAGCACTTAAATAATTAAATTCAAAAACGTCATTCACTTTGTTGATACGGAGGAAAGATTTCAGAACCAACCATCTTTTATCTATTTTTAAATCGTAGAAATGGTACAAAATAGTTAGCCGGCTGTACCAATAAAAAAGACAAGTCATCAAAGGAATTTATCGCAAAATTGTCCCAAAAAGGGTAGTTTGCACATCTTTGGAAATCACTAGCATTTACCGAGTAAATCAGTTATGAAAATTGCTGTTAGAGGGATGGATTTAAAGTCGGTACACATTCTTTCTTCTTTGTCCCGTAATGCTAATGCAACGGTCGCTCGATGAAAGTTCGGTGAGCTCAATCAAATGGCTCGGATTTAAGCCTACATGCGAGAGCCGAGTAGAATAAGGGGCCGGGATGTCCTCGGGGGAAAAGTGGAAATCGAAATAAGAGACATTTGTTCTCCATGGCCCAACAATTAAATAATTAAATCTCCATGGCCTAGGAATTAAATAATTAAATTAAAAAATGCTTTGCTGATGCACAGGAAACAACTCAATTTCAGAACCAACCATCTTTCATCTATTTATAAATCGTAGAAATGGTACAAAATGGTTAGCCGGCAGTACCGACCTAAAAGACAAGTCACAAAAGTAATTTATCCCAAAATTGTCCCAAAAAAGGTAGTTTGCACATCTTTGGAAATCACTAACATCCACCGAGTAAATCAGTTCTAGAAATTATTATTAGAGGGATGGATTTAAAGTCGGTAGACATTCTTTCTTTTTTTTACCGTGATGTTGATGCAACGGTTCTCGATAAAAGTTCAGTGAGCTCAATCAAATCGCTCAGATTCGAGCCTACACGCAAGCGACGGGAAGAATGAGGGGCCAGGATGTCCTAGGGGGAAAAATGGAAATCGAAATAAGAGACATTTGCTCTCCATGGCCTAACAATAAAATAATTAAATTAAAAAATGGCATTCACTTTGCTGATGCACAGTAAACAACTCAATTTCATAACCGACCATCTTTTATCTATTTATAAATTGTAGATATGGTACAAAATAGTTAGCCGGCAGTACCGGCCTAAAAGAAAAGTCACAAAAGGAATTTATCCCAAAATCCCAAAATTGTCCCAAAAAGGGTAGTTTGCACATCTTTGGAAATCACTAGCATCCACTGAGTAAATCAATTCTAAAAATTACCGTTAGAGGGATGGATTTAAAGTCAGTAAACATTCATTCTTCTTTTTTCCTGTGATGCTGATGCGATGGTCCCTCGATGAAAGCTCGATGAGCTCAATCAAATCGCTCGGATTCGAGCCTACACGTGAGCACAGGGAAGAATGAGGGGCTGCAATGTCCTCGGGGGAAAAATGGAAATCGAAATAAGAGAAATTTGCTCTCCATGACCTAGCAATTAAATAATTAAATTAAAAAAACGTTATTCACTTTGTTGAACAACTCAATTTCAGAACCAACCATCTTTTATTTATTTATAAATTGTAGAAATAGTACAAAATAGTTAGCCGGCAGTACTAGCCTAAAAAGACAAGTCATAAAAGCAATTTATCCCAAAATTGTCCCAAAAAGGGTAGTTTGCATATCTTCGGAAATCACTAGAATCTGCCGAGTAAATCAGTTATAAAATTACCGTTAGAGGGATGGATTTAAAGTCAGTAGACATTCTTTCTTCTTTTTCCCGTAATGCTAATGCGACGGTCGCTTGATGAAAGTTCAGTGAGCTCAATCAAATTGCTTGGATTCGAGCCTACACTCGAGCGCCGGGAAGAATAAGGGACCGGGATGTCCTTGGGGAAAAATTGAAATCGAAATAAGAGACATTTGCACTCCATGGTCCAACTATTAAATAATTAAATTAAAAAACGTCATTCACTTTGCTGATGCACAGGAAATAACTCAATTTCAAAACCAACCATCTTTAATCTATTTGTAAATTGTAGAAATGATGCAAAATAGTTAGCCGGCAGCTATGTAGCACCGACATGGACATGCGACACACGACACGACGCGACGCGACACGCCGACACGTTATTTCTCAAAAAATAAAAAATTCCGACACGTTCCGACATGTTATATATTAAATAAATATTTTTATATATACATGATTAATTATTATATTTATATTAATTTATTCAAATTCATAAATAAATAAATTATAAAAAAGAGCCTATAATAAATCTATACTAATAACATTAATAAATTTATTCATAAAAAATTGGAAAGACATCTTTTGACTTTAACAAAAGTTATCGATGAAATAAATAACTAACGAGAGATTAGAGTCAAAGTAAATTTATATTTTTCTACAATGATCAAAATTTATCATTATTTAACATCTAGTGCTTTTATTTTTCGAAATAACTTTTTAACCCACCTATTTATTTATTTTTTAGCTTTACCATGTATTCATAAAATTATTTAACGTTCAATATTTTTTTTAGGGCTAAATAGGTCCCACCCATTCATTTCACCCTCTGTTTTCTTCCCCACCCCACTTGCCTGCACCTGTCACTTCTCAAGATTGAAGTCACGCTGCATGAGGCTTTCATTTCTTCCCTAGAAGCCATCGTCTCTCTCCTTGCTCTTCTTCCTAAAATTGAAAAAGCAAATAGTAAAGTAACAGCCCAAAGGGCAAAAACCCTAACAACTGCCTTCTTTCTCCTCTCCCTTGCTCAGTCTCCACCTCTCTCGCTGTTGCCTCGCCTCCATTCCCCACTTTGACATCGTAGCCTCGCGTCCAGCCCTCCATCGCGACATTGCGGTTTTCCATCTCGGCGTTGCAGTCGGTGGTCGCAGCCGACCAAGACGATTGAAAAGGCTTCTTGGTGTTGCAGTTGGTGGTCACAGCCTTCTCCACGTTGTAGTCAGCGTTGCAGTCAGCGGTCACAGCCCTCCCTCACTGTCACTCGCAACGTCGCCTCGGCTCCCTCACCCTTGCCTCCACCCTCCATCACCTTCTTCCCTGCACACTTGCAGATCCGCCCACAAACCTCCGGACACGCGCGTCGGAGCGTGTCGGAAAGAGTTGACCACATATTGGAAACTCCGACACGTGTTGATCGCGTGTCCGAGCGTGTCCGACACATGTAGGGGTGTCTGACATGACACGGAGGACCTTTGAATGTGTCCATGCTTCCTTGGCCGGCAGTACCAGCCTAAAAGACAAGTCACAAAAGATTATTATCCCAAAATCCCAAAATTGTCCCAAAAGGGTAGTTTGCACATCTTTAGAAATCACTAGCATCCATCGAGTAAATCAGTTCTAAAAATTGATACGGATGAGACCTAGAGGAACGTTTTTCGTGAAGAACTCAAAACCTGGTTTAGTTTGTATAGCCCTCAACAATCCGTGTAATTTGGGCCAAGAATAGGGGCAGAACTAGAACAAAAATGAAAATGGACGTTTTGCAAGTTTAATGAGTTTCAAAAATCGTGGAGAAATTACACATTATATTTTAAGACGTAATCTACAACTTTCATGAAGAACACTTGACTAAATTTCTTGTCGAAAATTCCATGGAAATAAAAACCTTGTAAAGGTCCGTAAATTTCCAAGAAAAACGGATTCAAATTCATGTACTTTTTCAAATACAATTTGATCATACGAAGTTCCAAAAATCCGAAATTAAAGTATGTTATAGAACAAGGTATAAGGTGCGACTTTCATGAGTAGAGCCTCACAAAATCTGTACCACATAAATTGGTATAAAATTAACATAATACCGGGTCTATAGTGACCTGAACTTGAAAAGAACGACGTCCCCAAATTTTGTCCACGACTCGTGTCATTCAACCTCAAATACACATAAATCTCAACAACCAGCATCTCAACAATACATTCACGAACTCAATAAACCATAAACTCAACAATGCTAGTTACGGAAGTCTTCCGAAATCACCAACCAATGCGAATAGATATATGAAATCAACTAAGACAATAAAGATCCAAGGAAATGACCTTGTTGCGCAACAATTAACCTACATAGCATAGAATGGAAGACAATCTACTTGCCTCAAGTCCTATCTGTGTCCTTGCGGCTTAACGGTGGTCGAAAAATGTCACGACCCCTACTCCACCTCTAGGGTCACGAGTGACAAGGGTTATTTTCGCGACGTCCCAAGGTCGTCGCCATCCCAATTCTTTTTATCTTGTTATCATGCACATGTGGAAACATGAATGAACAACTCCTCGGACAAATAACAGCTGGAAGACTTGGACATACATCATACTGAATACATTGACTTATATTATAACAATACTTTTACAAGCTCTTTCTCTATGTGCTCTCTTTTCCTTTTTACATCATAGTACAAGTTTTCCACATAGGACAGGGAAATCCTATCTTCTCTAGTGTGACTATAGCTCTCAAAACCAACGTAAGATTTCCATGCCTACAAGACTGAAAGATAAGGGGTGAGTTTTGGGGAAACTCAGTAAGTAAAATTTCTAGTTCTCTACTAGGAAAGTATCTCATCATCGTTAAAGCCTAGCAAGTACAACATTCGCAAAACAGTGTCGATGGCAGATCAATTAAGCTATTTCACCAACAAGCTTATCAACATCACATAGTAACATATTCAATAAGTTCGTTAATCGTATAAATGGTTCTTCCCATACTTTCAATGGCTTCTAGCTACGGGCTGGGCATCTGGCCTCAGGCCAGACATCCTATACTCTTAAGGGCTTCCTGGCTCAACTAAGGCATCTGGCCATCAAGCCAGACATCCGATACTTTTAGGGGCTTCTTGGCTCAACCAAGACATCCGGCCATCAAGCCAGGCATCTCATACTTTCTGGGGTTTCCTGGCTCAACTAGGGCATCCGGCCATCAAGCTAGGCACCCCATACTTTCGGGGGCTTTTCATACTTTCAGGGACTTCCTAACTCAACTAGGGCATCCGGCCATCAAGTCAAGCATCCCGTTCAATGAACGAGTCATTGTCGCCAACGCTATGTGACGATGGGCGCTTTTTCCTCTTTAAGTGCACATGCATAAGTACATCACACAAGTTTGTTCTTATCTTTTCTCTTAGTCAACACATGTATGGCCCGAAAGCGTGCTCATTCATTTATGTGTGTCATGAGTTTCACTAGCAAACATGTCGGGAATGATCTTTGGTCCTTAACTTGAATCAATCACTTAACGCCGATCCCTGCATCGAACAAGGCTTGGAAATAGTATGCCTCAATACCGATCCAAGACCTCGAGGCTTGGGTACATCTTGCGTAGGTGAAGATCCTAAGCTTGACGGATCTTGGCTCCAACCCGATGTGAATACACATGTATCGAGAATGACCCTTGGCTCGCAGTTTGATTCAACGCCTAGCACAAAGTCCCCACGTCCACTTGGACTATAGAAATTGGCCTGCTTGGTGCCTCACCAAGATCTCATGGATTTTGGCGATTTCCATACCGATCAAGACATAAGATCGACATGCCTCAATGTCGACTTAGGACCTTACGGCCTTAGGAGATTCCCGCACCAAACGAGGCTTAGACCCGACATCCTATTTATGCCGAAACCACGACTTTATGGCTTGGAGTGACCTTGTCTTGCGAAGAACTCAACTCGAACGAACCTCAGTCTCAATCTCATTCCGAGCATGAACAACTCTACCGTATGTTCAAGCACAAACATGAGCAAAACCATACAAAAGATCCACATCTTACGGATGGTTTGACGGGTAAGCACCTAACTAGACTCGACAATCAAGACTACCGCCCAAGAGGAGACTTAGGAATCTTACTTACATTGGCAAACCTTGAGGACCAACTTATATAGCTTGATGGATTGAGGATGCAAGGCCGAGAGAAAGGAGAATGAGGAGAGGGGCATCCGAGGAGAAGGAGGAAGGAGGAAATGAGAGGCAAGGTGAAGAAATGAAGAGGGCTCGTCCTATTTATAGCTCCTTGGTGCCATCATTACTAAGCTAAGTGGTCCATTCTAAATTCTCCAAGTGGCCCACCTAGAATACTTAGGTGACAAGCCTAAGTTGCAAGGTGTCGTGCCTATTTTAAAAGGTGGCACACATAATGTCCTAATGTAATGATTGGATGCTTACTTGTTTCATTCATATTGGACCATTTATATAATGTCATCATGACTTGGTCTACTTGTTCTCTAAGGAAAATCTTATGGTAATGATGACTATATTTTTTATGGACACCTATGCCAATGAGTCACCAGCTTCTTCTCCAAGGCAAATCTCAAGCCATCATTACCAAATATTCAGATGGACACCTAGGTGGGATGACTTATCCTTGCATTTAATGAGGCATTCTAGAATCTCATATATGTCTTCTCTTGTTGGTCCATTTGTACAAGAGTCCCTTACTTAATTCCCAAGGCGAATCTTTGGTAATCATTACCAAATCTAGAAATATATATCCAAAGTGGTGAGTCATCATCCTCATTAAATGAGGGAGTTCTAGAATTTTCTTTTGTTTTGTCCTTTTCTTTATCAAGAAAGTGGTATAGAGAATTCTATCCAAGTTGGTTTTGGGGTCGGAGAAGGGATCATTAGGTATACCTTGAAAAATCGAATCATGTACACCCGAGGTTCGGCTATCATACCCCATATTCGCCCAAACCGTTCATTTAGACGGTCGATCGGCCAATTGGGTTGGTTGTCTTTTGATCGATTTAAGACCAATCCTAAGGCTACCCATGGCCTAGCACTAAGCCAAGGCACTCATGGACCTTAGAATTAGTGACGGAATAGCCGGGGTCTATCCCTAGGCTCATTCCGATCGGCACCCAATCCATTGGTAGGGTTCATGGTCGGCGCATTACCAATCCATGATCGGACATCACCAATTCGAGGTCGTTTTGATCACGCATTTGATCAATTTGGATCGTCTGTGTATCGGTGCATAATCGGGCATAATCACCCGCAATTAGAAACTACGACCGGTCGGATCGACCCGTGACCATTCACTGATCCAAAATCATCTTGTAACCAATTCTTGTGATCAAAAAGTCATCTTATGATCTGGTGGTCCTATCCCATTGGTGTGGTCGGTAGAAATTCACGGCCAATGCCTCGACCAATTCGTGACTGGTCGGTCCATGACCAATCCGTGATTCCTTGCTAATCAAACTGATCGATCCATGGCCAATGGCCCATGATCGATCCTCTTAGGATCTTATGGCCGATCCTCACGGGGTCAGAATCAAGGATGTTACAAAAAAAGTCTCGAACAGTGGTTGGTTCTTCAGTGGTCCAAGTTGAGTTGTGGCGATGACGCAAGGCAATGCGAGCAGCTTGGCTGGCTAAGGGTGTTGCTGGTGGTTGGACAGCATGGTTGTGGTGTTGAATGTGAGCAGAAAGGAGAGAGAGAGAGAGAGAGAGAGAGAGAGAGAGAGAGAGAGAGGGTAAGAAAAGATGAACGGAGGCCGAGAGTAGTGAAATGAAGAGAAGTAGTTGCCGTTCCTATTTATAATTTGGTTGTTCTCCTTGGTGTAGTTGCATGGTTGACTCTGACACCAATCCATGATAGCTAGGGGAAACATGGCAATGGACAGTGAAATGAGGTGACGAGATTGCTAGGTGTCAAGGGTGGGTGACATGACAGTGGCGATGACGCTAGTTGTCAAGGGTGGGTGACATGACAGCGGCAATGATGATGACTTGGCATGGTTTCAGCATACTGAAGTGGCACGGCTCACGCGCGGGGTGAGGTGGCTTTGCGTGGGAGGCTAAGTGGTCGTGATGGTGAGGCTCCAGTGGTCAGATGGTAGTGTGGCGGTGGTGCTGATCTGGTGTCGAGGTGTTATTGTGGTGTCGGGGACGGGCTGAGGTGACAATCTTTGTAGTGATGCAGTGAGGCATGATGACTAGGTAACATGGTAGCAAGACATGGCGGCGGTAGCGCGGGTGGTGTGATCTAGTGACAAGCTTGGTGGCACGGCAATGACTACTAAACACTTGAGGCTCACGATTCCATCGAGCAATGACCTGAATGTCACAACACATCAATGCAACATTTTATAGCAAGCCACCCCCCCCCCAAAAAAAACAAAAAATAAAGAACTTTCCTATTCTTGATTGTAGGATCGGTAAAAAGATTGAACTCATATTAGAGGTTGAGAGGTGAGGCCGAGAGCCAATGGGCATTGAGCTTGAGAGTTGAGGCCATGAGTGAGAGATAGAGAGACGACTTAGACAAGGTGAGATTAAGACGAAACATGCACTTAGTTGATGGGAGTTGAGCTTCAAATTTAGGGATTTTAGGATTTTCATTTTTCTTAAAATTTTCTTTTGGTCACAAATTTTTTTTGAAAAATTAAGTATATATTTAGCCAGCCAAGCTTGGGTCTTCACCCATGTCCGGATCATCGCACTTGGCCATGAGGGGACCGTTATTTGTAGAACAAGATCCATTGGATTGAACGTCGGGTCGATGAGGTTTCGCATCCGATTGATGGAAACTGAGGAGAAAGTATCGCTTAGAGGGATGGATTTAAAGTCGGTGGACATTCTTTCTTTTTCTTTTTCTCTGCAATGTTAATGCGACTGTTGCTCAATGGAAGTTCAATGAGCTCAATGAAATCACTCGGATTTGAGCCTACATGGGAGTGCCGGGAAGAAAGAAGGGCCGGGATGTCGTTGGGGGAAAAATGGAAATTGAAGTAAGAGGAAGATAAAGAGATATTTGCTCATTTCCATCCCTTACGTGATTAGCCATCCAATTTCTATCAAAAATAAAATTATACTCAATCATTAAATTAAAATTTAAAGTGATGATTCTAAATTTATTTATTTTTTCTAGTTTTTCCGTTTCTATGTAGGATTTAGTTATTAAAAAAATTTCCATGTACATTAAAGACACTATATTTTTAATTGTTAGACTTTACTTCTATAAAATTAGTTATGTCGAAAATAAATTTTTTTCAAGAAACCTAATTCTTTTCTACATTGTTGATCAAATTTATGAATAAATTGTCGAGTAGAATCTATAAATAATTTAACATAGACAATTTTTTTAGCACAATCATTTGTTTATGAATTTTCACTTTTGTTGTGCATACATCACTATCAAATCCCATCTTATTGGTCTTCTTATATATACAATGGTAGAGGTGATTGGTTCCTACTTCCCAATTTTTGGGACTAGGACCGGATTGGAAAGTCCTAGGATCGGGAATAGGATTGGATTGACCGGTTGTCATGCCCCGAACCCCGAGCTTGCGAACATCCCTCAACGGTCGATTAAAAGTGCGATGTCCTAGGACGCATCACCGACTCATTCTTTTTATCTTTTGATTAAACACATGCGAAAGCGACTTAAATAGATAGCCAGTCAACCAACAAATCAAGGATAGTAAAACACACCATATGATTTCCAAAAGCGACACCTTTATTTATCCACTTATTAACCCCAGGAAGTTTGATATTTACAAGTCTACCTCAAAAGACAACTTCCTAATGACCAATAGGCAAAAATGGTCAGAGAGGGTTGGGATTAGCTTAAACTTCAGTATCAATGAGGCCAACCAAAAGTAACGCCAGGCACACCTGCGTCTTGGTCCATCGAGACCCCAAACCGCACATGACAGTTCTCCATATTACAGATCAAAAAATATTTAACAACAATGGAGTAAGATATAAATCTCAGCGAGTTAACAGCCTAAAACCTCGATTAGGACGCAATTCGTTTCAGAGGCAGCCTAAACATGCACCACATATAAACTTATCTCGCATTGGCTTGCATAATAGCACATCTCATCACACGGCAATAATAGTGCAACATGCATAAATAACAATCAGAACACATACTAAAATTCCATCCGCATTGCCAACACATGTGTTCCACTTATTACGACCCCTTGGGCCACGACCAACACAAGAGTCGGTGGTCTTCCGGCATGACTGAGCATCGTCCCGCCCCATCGGCACGACATCATCTAGAACTCTCACCTAGACGGCATTCCATAAATGAGCATTGGTCTGGCCTCAACCGCAACTCGTCATCCGGACCTTCGTCGGGCATCCGATAAAAATTGGGTATCGCCCCAAAACTCCCGTTGGGTGACGGGTTTAATTAAATGACCACTCAAGCACACTATCAATCAAGCCAATTTTTATTGCCATTAATTGGCCAAGAACATAATATTTCGTTTTCAAATAATTAACTTTGACAATTTTTCATATTTAAAAATATCAGTAAAATATTCATATGTGATCACATATTTGAAATCAACCCGTCAAATTTTGTACACTTCTATTTAAAAAATCCATTGTTTTATTTAGTACGAAAAATTTGGCGTCCAAACCCGACACCTTATATTTTTCTATTTTCTTGCCCAAAAACCTCATTTGAAAATAGTAAATAAAAATTTATAATTGGGCAATCAATAGCATAACATCATATGTGTAAACAACCGAAATTACACACAATCTCATCCTGAAAAACAAGCATAAAATTCTACTTAGTGGCTAATATGTCATTAATTACATTAATTGCGATTAATTAAGCTAATCATGAATAATTAGGCTAATTACGATTAATTAAAATAATCCCACTTAATTAACCTAACGATACTTAACTAAAATTAATCAGCGTTATCTAAAATAAGTAAGATTAATTAAGTAAATAACGATTAAATAAATAAATTATGATTAATTAAATAAACCATGATTAATAAAACTAAACTCAATTAATTAATCTAATTATAATTACTTAATCTACTCGCACTTAAATTTAATCTAAACCTTCCTTAATCACAATTAATGTTAAACAAAAATTAATAAATACTAACCGTCATTAATATTAAACTAACCATCCCTAAATGTAATTAACACCCTAATCCACGATTAGAAAGCTAATTCATGAATTTTCAGCGACGGCGAGCCCGTGGTGACCGTGGCACAACTACGGCGTGACGGCGTCGAGAACTTGGGTCTCACGATACCAACGGTGGCACAAACGGCATGGCGAAGGTAGTGGCTTGGCACCTGAAGCCCATGACCTCCTTGGAGATGGGGTGTTCGGTGGTGATGGGGGTGGCTCGAGGTGACAAGGATGGCCACGATGGCTCGAGCGGATGGCGGTGACAGCAGCATGGGGATGGCGGCTTGCGGCAACGTCGATGACGCCAAGGTTGCCAGCGGTGATGAAGATGGCGTTGGTGGAAGGGGTGGAGGTGTGGGCGGTGGTGATGGGGTGGCGTGGGTGATGGTGGTGAGGATGAGGTTGATGGTGGTGGAAAGAAAAAAATGAGGGAGGTTGAGTAAAAATAAAAAAATAAAAAACTAAAGGAGGAGGGGGAAGAATGGACAGAGGATGGGGGAGAAAGGTGTGAGAAGGATGATGAGACGACGTCCAATAATTAAATCTTGAAATTCTCGAAAGTTCAATACTCAAAATCGAATTAAATTTCATAGTTAAAATTGACTTTAATACGACCTAATCTATCGGGTGGCTTTTAGGAGTTCTTGCGTGACTGACCCGTGGTTAATAATTTTCGATCCACTTGTGCATCTTTGAATCATGAACGACCATCGGTTGTCATGTAATCGCGATGGTTCAATTACGTACCCTGAATATAATATCAATAGAAAATCGGTTTGTTGTCGTTCGACGAGAATATCGTAATCGTGCAGAATCACCCGTGAATCGACTACGCACTTTCGTCGAATCAATTTATATCCGTTTGCTAATTGATTTATACAACGTAGTATTGATCCTTGTCAATCCTTATGGTCGAGCGATTTATTTTTGATCGAATTTTTTAGTTTTTCGCGTTTTAACCCTATACGATTTCGCCCAATAAATCAGTTAACTCGTAAGTGATCAATTCAGAGTAAAATAACTATAAGCGCATCGAAAAAATAACCATTTCATATATTTCGATATAGAGCCAAATTTTGGGATGTCACACCAGTCAAGTTCGGTCCCATGGAACTGATCACTTAACAAAAAAAATTAAAATTAAGAAAAATACAAGAATTGTTATTATTTTTTGGTTTTATTGCTATTTTTAATAAATTTAAAAAATATATATTTTTTTAAAAGAGTCAATCTGATCGGGTTCGATCCCCCCTGGAATCGGGAATTGGACAAACAATCACCGTGTCCATTTTTATAGAACCGGACTGATCGCTCTGGGATCGAACCAAACTGGCTAGTTCGGTCCGATCCGAGCAATTCTCACCCTTATATAATGGGATGATCAAATGATGCAAAAAAAAAAAAAACTTTGAAGATTTTCCAAAATAAAATCATAATTAAATTCTCCGATGTGAGACATTAAGAGAAAATTTAATTAAATCAAAAGCTTGCATGAAATAAGATTTTTTTTTTAAGGATTTGGCTATATCCAATCCTATAGAGTATGGTGTGAACCTAGATTACAATTGAATACAAATAAAAAGCTAATTAAAAATGAAAAAAAAGGAAAATGTAAAGCTCTTTCTAGAGGTGATCAATTTCTAAGTGGACCTGTTCAAAAAAAAAAAAAAATCTTAGTGGACCAGTTATAAGCTTGGAATCGAGAACCAAATCTTTGGCTTCTGCTTCCAAAATTTTGAATTGAGAATGGACCAATAAGGATTGGTCCAATTCAATTTTAGAACTAGTCAATTCGGTTCTTGAGAACTGGGACTAAGCATAGCTATTTACCCTTTGCTTTCTAGATGCTCAGCATTTTTTTCCCTTGCAGATCGATATGGGACATCTTTTTAGGATGACTAAAAGTGAAAAAAAAAAAAAAATAGAGCTCAAGTGTGAGATCCTACATTGATTTGGAAGGAAAAAGACATGCCTTCTTTTTACTAGTTGGCAAAACCCAACAAAAACCTCAAACTATATTTATTATGATACATTTACCACAATTTTTTTATGTCATCAAAAATCTTATATTTAACCCAAACTTGTAACTATTCGAGTAGCTTATCCCAAAACTTTTTTATGACATAAAAAACTTCAAACTTGTATTCAAATGACAAATTTACCTACATTTTTTTTAATGAAATCAAAATTCTCAAATTTACACCCACGCCACATAGTAATACTCTCTCACAATTTTTTTTTTCCTTTTTTCCTTTTTTGCCTTCTTCCTTCATCTTCACCGCAATCCTCCCTACCACCTCAACCCTTACTGTCACCATCACCACCGTTCTCGCCATCGCCAAACTAAGGAAGAAAACGAGAGAAGAAGTTAAAAATAAAAGGAAAAAGAAAAGAAGAAGTAAAATAAATAAGTTAGATATTTTTTATACGTTAGCATTGTTTACTTTTTTTCTCCATGTTGGACGCACATAAGATTTTTAGAAGGCATTCGCTAATAGAATTTTGACAGAGAGTAAGTATGTCACACGGGTACCAATTTGACATGATTTGAGATTTAGAGTAAATGTGTCATGTGGATATAATAAAATTTAGGATAAATGTGTCACAATTGACATAATTTGATATTTTTTGTTGCATTTTCCTTACTTTTTAAGACAAATTAGAGCCCAAGTGTGAGAACCACATTGACTTATAGGAGTTTCCTATAGTTCATGGATTATTATAACATAATCAGGGTCTTTGTAAAAAAGGACAAAAGATAAAGTATTAGATAATGACGGTTTAGTTCAATTCCACCCTATATCTTGGAACTAGACCGAAGAGAGCTGGTTCAAAAAATTTGGAATCGGGAACCATCATGACCTTTGGCTATTTCATTGAGGGAGAGGGGGGCGTGTTGAAATTTCAGGTGACAACTGTTAGGCCGATCATGAGGGCGATCAATGACAAGCGGCAACCACCATCAAGGTGTTGGCTCATGAAACCCATGGTTAGGGGTGAGCATGATCCAGGTGGGTGGTTCCCGTCCTGGAATCGAAAATCGCTCAATAAGGACTGTTTCAAAAAATTTGGAACCAGGAACCATCCGTTGGTTTTATGGATCTACCCGAGAACCGGCCGGTCCAATGCTCTGGTGGGTCCATGAAATAGGTCGCATCAAGCTTCACACACTTAATGCAACATTTTATGGCAAGCCAAAGTAAAACAAAAAACCAAGAATTTCCCTATTCTTAATTGCAAGATCAATAAAAAGATTGGACTCATATTAAAAGTTGAAAATCAAGGCCGTGAGTGAGAGATAGAAAGACAACTCAGACGAGATGAGAGTGAGACGAGACAAGCACTTAGTTGATCGGTGTTGAGCTTCAAATTTAGGGGTTTTAGGATTTTCAGTTTTGTTAAATTTTTATTTGGTCGGAAAATTTTCTTTAAAATTAAATATATTTATTATCGATCCAGTCTAAGTAGGCGGTTCCACACCTAGAACTGAGAACCAGATAGTTACCTACTGGTTCCGGACAGTTTTTGGTTCTTTAGCGTTACCCCTACTTGTGGCAGTACCGTGACGCTAGTTTTAAATTCATGCAATTTGATCCTCTAAGTTTTTTTTTTTTTATTCTGCACTCAATTACTATAAAAATCTCACTAGCAGTCTAAAGTTTTGAAATGAAGTCTTTCCCTCAAACAATATGACCGTCGAATAGTTGATGGGCATCACTACTTAACCAAAAAGTATACAAATAGTGCTAGTGCCACATCTGCAAACACAAGGGGAAAAGAAAAAGGAAAATCCTAGAAGATATAGAGAGGGGGAATGGACCCGAGCAGGTCCTTAAAAGGCTCCCCCAAGCCCATGTGGGGTTAACCAATGGGTACCGGTTTATCCTAGGAATCCGGAATTCCAAAATCCAAGGAACAAGCCGGACAGCCGGCAATGAAGAGACCCTCCCTAGGGTAGGAAGGGTCAACCGAGCTGGTGTCCGACCTAAGATCGGACCCGAGCAAGTCCTTAAAAGGCGCCCTCAAGCCCATGTGAGGTTAACCACTGGGTATCGGTTTATCCTAGGGATTCGGAATTCCAAAACCCAAGGAACAAACCGGGCAACCGGCAATGAAGGGACCCTCCCTGGGGTAGGGAGGGTCAGCCGAGCTAGTGTCCAACCCAAGACGGACATTTTTCTTAGAATTATCCGTATTATTAGAGATAATTAGGATATTTTTCTATTGTAGAGATAAGTAGGATATTTTTCTTGATTATCCATATTTCTTAGAATTACACATATTTTTCTTGATTGTACATGTCCGTGAGTGACTATAGATGATATCATCATTATCTTGTTTCTTTAGATAATCATCTAATAAAGTTTAGGCTCATGCACTCTTAATTATAACACATTGGACTATAATGAAATTACACAATTTTTTCTTCTTCATTATTCTTATCTTGGTATATGCACTCGATGCACACCTGAGTGCACAACTAGAACACACTTCTTATCTCACGTCTCTCTCTTTTTCAATAACTATTAACATCTCTCTCAAAATTGTCCATATAATTCATTAGCGACCTTAGCTCACTCAGTTGTCCCGAAGTTCACACAGTCGCCACAGTAGTCTCTTGTGCAGATAGTCTCTGCTGCGATGGCAACCTCTTGTTGCGTAGTCTACACAACAGCCATGCCAACATCAGCCGATTCTCTCTTCAACACACCAAACCGATTCAGTGTTCCCATCTAGGATTCTTTCTTTCTGGATCTTTTTCCCAAACTCCAGTTGATTTCTACGTTACTTGAGTTTGGGCGATGTTAGAATTAATTATGATTTCCCCTTGATTCTCCACACCTCTCAAGATTGCACATACATCTCCATTGATTGTGTATATCCCTAATTAATTATAATTGACATTACGATTATTTTTTTTATTTTTGGATCTTTTTTCTTTTCTTCCTTTGGCTGGTACTTGGCCATGGCCAACAACCTACCACAAGCAAACGGAAAATAAAAGGACAAAATAAAGGAAAAAATAAAAAAAGGGAAAAATTCATAATTTTTTAAAAATTATCTACGTCAGTGTCAGTATCTGTCATGCAATATAGGCCGGTTGGTGTTCATATCATCAATTTTTTGCCAAAATTGGTTAGAATAATTACATTGGTAAATCATTAAAAGGTTTTGGACTAAATTAATAAATCCTTAGGTTTAAGACTAAATTAACACAATTGAGATGTTTATGACTAAATTAGTAAATTGTCAAAAGGTTTAGGAATAAATTAGTATAATTGAAAGGTTTAAAATTGAATTGACCGTGATATTATATGTTTAGGACTTTTTGGACAATCTATATAATATGGAAATGTTTTTTCTTTTCGATGCTACCAAGAAGGAAAGTTTAACTTAAACTTTGTAGGGGATGCTTTTTATGTAGTTTTCGATTGGTGCGGACGCGAATAAATTTGCTTGGTACGTAATCCAAGGCAGAGCATCTTTGTGTAATTACATCCTAAAAACACTTCATTTGTGTCCGAAGCCCGTGATATCTAAAAGATATTTTGTGGGTGTGTGTGCACGTGCGTGTGTGTATTTTTATTTTCTTTTTGGAAATTGGAAAGATTATTTCGTGAATTATTTGAGGGAAAACAATTGAGCTGTTTGATATAATTGGGATTTGGAAAACATCGAGGGTTGTAATCTCTATTGCATTGCTTAATCTACAGTAAATCTTGTATTGCTTTTCTCATAGAATAAATCACACGAACAAAACCATGTAATATCTTTTTTTTATTATTGTAATTGAAGATAGAAGGATATGTGGATCGCATAACTTATACTCAACGAGGACAATAACTAAAGTTCAAACTTAGTGGATTACTGAGAATAGTACAAAAAAAGTCTTAAACTAATTATATTGGTGGTAATTTAGTCCTAAATATTTTAATTGGACCAATTGAATTTTAAAGCACTGACAAAAACGTCGATCGTTTTACATGATATGATTGGCATTGACGTGAATTTTTTTATAATATTTTGAATTTTTAATAATTTTTTTAAAATTTTTTCTTTTCGTTCTATTCTTCACTCTCCCTTTTTTCATGGCTAAGAGTTGACAAGTGCTGTTAGCCATGACCGAGGGCCATAAAGCCCTCGCCTAGATCGAGCGAGGACATCACGATCCTCACTCAAACTTGGCGAACGCACAAACCTAGTGCAGGCCATGGTGCCCTCACCTAGCCTACATCTAGCGAGGGTGTCATAGCCCTCACCATGCCCTCATCAGCCATTGCGAGGTTGTCATAACTCTCACTATACTTGGGATAGGGTCGCAACGCATTCATTGTGCCCATAGAGGGCATTGTTCCCTTGTTGTGGTGGTCGAGGGTTGGCCAATGGCCCTTGCCAACACCTCAACAAAAAGAGAGAGAGAGAGAGAGAAAAGAACAAAATAGAAAATAAAAAAAAATAAAAAAGTTGTAAAATATTATTAAAAATGTTCACATTAACATCAATCGTGTCACATAGGACAGTCACACATTTATGTTAGCAATTTCCAATCAAAATTGGTGGGTGGATAATTGGTACAAATACAAAATGTGTATAAATAAATTGACCCAATTAAAAGGTTTGATACTGAATTAACACAAACACAATAATTTTATGACTTTTTTTTTCCTATGGATTACCACTACAACGAGTAGGAGTTTGATCTAACTAATGACTCGACTCATCATCTAGGTTATTCTTCCTCTCCAAAGATTGCATAGAACATTTCTCTTAAGAGTCCGGTCCAGTTCTATCCAAAAACTGGTCACTTATTTAACATGAAGATGAAATTAAAAAAAAGAAAGAGGGAGAGAAATTTCAGCTTTTCTCTGGCAAAAAGAAAAAAGGCTCAACCAATCAATTAGAGAAATCTTCCATGGTTTTCTCTGGCAAATTTCGGCCAGCATGATCGAAGGAATTAATTCCTCCAGGGGCAACAAATGTGGCAGTGATCAAAGAGGGAAGCAGAGGAAATTGTCTCCATTTTATTTTGGCAACAAATTACCAAGAGAATCTGGTTGTGAGGGAAAGAGCATATAGAGAAGAATATTCTCTTTGGAAGATAATGAGGAAGGTCAGTCAACAGGGGAAAATAAAAGGAAAATATGAATAAAAAGAAAAAAGCCAAGAGATTTAAGAACTATTGGGAGCGAAGCAAATTAGTGAGACCATTCATGCCACTCTCTTCCCTTAATTTTTTGAATTAAATACATACATATATATATTTATATATTCGGTCTAGTTCCCTTTTGAAATTGAGAACTAGACTGTCCGAATACTGGTTTTACTTTTATGAACCAATAATCAAACCCAACGGTCAGTTCGATCTAGTCTAAGCGGTTCCCAATCTTGTCGGTCCATCTTGCTCACCCCCTAATTCTCCTAACTAATTTCTCACAAATTCCGATCGCCAATAGTGTAGGCGAGACAATGCAAATTTTGTACGATAAGAAATGTGAGCGAGTTTTGAGTCGGATTATAAGAACAAGATTTGTCGCAGGCCCCCCCAACTGCATTACATGTGGTATGTCGGACCAGATCGGAAAGGCGAATTCGCAGTCAAAACTTTCGTTCGGCATTCTCCTGCCTCCTTCCATCTGGATAGTATTTCCCCTTCTCGAGAAAGAGAAAAAGGTGGGAGCATAGGACGTGCTGATAGCTTTCTTGCAGGGTATTCATATACGGAGAGACCCAGCAAATGCAATACCCCGAAGACTTTTCAACGACCCGAGTCAACTACGTTCACTGATTGACGCCTATCTCTTTCCATGCAGGACCAGACCCACCATGTCCTTGCTTATCTTTTTGAGGCCTAGCTCTCCATTCACGAAATTCTACCAGGAGAGCCCTACTCTCATCTACATAGCTGTAACGAAATATCATCAGCCCCCCCAAAAATGTAACAGACACCCACATTTTCTAGTCCTTATTCCCGAACTGATTGGACTGATATAAAAAAGTTTGCACCACCCTAGTCTTTAATCCTCCCAAAGTTCCTAATGAAGTCGGAAATTCGATTTGATGCTTGGATCAGCGATAAGATAATCTCTTGCTAGCTAGCCGACACTTTGTCCATATCTGCGAAGCCTCTATTTATAGCTTTCATGACCCCGGTAGAGGCATATCAAACCGCTCTCCTCTTCAGACGGTGGACCATCCATCTCTAGTAGTCCATAAGTAGAGAGTCTGCAGCATCTGCGTCAGGTCCCCTTAATTCATTTGCGGAGCGGCTATGGCCAAAATACCATGTCCGACCTCATCCGCATTGCTTCTTCTGCTCTTGGTCATCTTCCATTCTTGCCTTGTTCAAGCTTGTGGCGGCACTTCAGCCGCAAAACAGGCCGAGAGGCAATTGAAATATTAATCGGTGGTGGCGGCATCTGGATTGGCTCCCCACCTGCTCCTGGCACGTAGAGTGGGTATTGCCCTCCCCCACCAACGCCGCTGCCACAGCCGTCTCTGCCACCGCCACCGCCGCCTCCACCTCTGCAGTCAGGTCACGGCCTCCGCCGTTGCCTCCACCTCCACCTCCGCCCCCGCCGCCTTCGCCTCCAATTCCAGTGCTGCCGCGGAGTAGCCAGCTGGGAATTGTGTATCAACCAATACAGGATTTCAAGAGGCGCATAAGCAAGGGCAAGTGCGACCCCAAGAATGTCGCTGCGACCTGGAATGGCAAAGGAGTCAAGATCTGCAACTACGGGGGATTCACCTGTGCAACTGTACCCTCCTACAAGATGCAAGATGTTGGGTCTCGCCGGCGCCGACTTCAACAGCTTCGGCTTCTGCAATAACAAGGGACAGCTCCCTATCGACAACTCCATTGAGAGACTACCCGATGTCATATTCTTTCATGCAAACTCCAACAACATTACCGGTCGCATCCCCTCCAGTATTTCCAAGCTCAAGTATTTCTACGAGCTCGACTTGAGCAACAACAAGCTACGAGGAGCATTCCCAATGACCGTTCTAGGCGCCACCAGGCTCACTTTCTTGGATCTCAGGTTCAACAACCTGATTGGACCGATACCACCGCAAGTATTCCCTCTGGACCTTGAAGTTCTCTTTCTCAACAACAAGAAGTTCAATGAGACAATCCCGGAAAATCTCGGTAAAACACCCGTAAGTTATCTCACCCTAGCCAACAACAAGTTCACAGGCCCAATCCCTACGGAGCGTAGGGCAAACTTCAAAGTCGTTGCTAGAGGTGCTGTTCCTGAATAACCAATTATCGGGTTGCCTTCCGTATGAGATAGGACTTCTGAAGAAAACCACTACTTTCGACGCCAGTATCAATCAGTTGACTGGTCCCATACCAGATTCCTTTGGCTGTCTGCAGCAGATGAATCAGCTAAACTTGTCGTACAACCATTTATACGGGCCAGTACCTGAGACGGTGTGTGCGCTGCCGAAGCTGAGTGCACTAACGCTGAACAACAATTACTTCACACAGGTTGGGCCGGAATGTCGGAAGTTGATCACGAAGAAAAAGCTCGATGTAAGGATGAACTGCATTTTAGGTCTTCCATCACAGAGATCTCCGGCAGAATGTGATGCCTTCTTCTCCAAGAAGGTAAAGTGCCCAAATGAGAAGTCAATGAGATATGTACCCTGCAAGATTGGTCAGTTAAATGCCGAAGATGCCTCCAAAGGGTCATTGACACCTGAGATCGCCCCGGCACCATCACCTTCTTATGCGGCACTCAATAGGCACCGATAGCAAGTAAAGTTATTAGATAGGGCTAAAGCAATTGTAATGTGGCTTCTACCAGAAAAATAATGGGGCACAGCAGCTTTCTGTACTTGGTTTTATTATATTTGCGTCATGCATCGTGACTGCAAGCATGTAAGTTTCTCGTGAATTTGAGTATCATCTGAGTATAGTAAATTAATGTTGTTGAACTTGTCAATTTTCATAGAGTCGAGTAAGCTTTCGTAGATCTATCAACTTGACTATCAAGAGAACTGAAAATATAATCAAACAAAAGAAAAACACAACCGCTCTGTTATCAAACAAAAGAGTGAATAGAAACGGGGAGGACCTTTGTCTAGGAGTACAGTGGCCATATAGTTAAGTAAAGCATGATACACCCTACAAATTCGAGATCCTGCAAGTGAAAATTCAATAGTTTATAGAATAAAAACAGGATATATATTGCACCCACAGTCTACCCTGTTATTAAGGACTTCGGAAGACATACATTCAACTATTGTTCCATGATTTTACAAATTCAGTATCCACAGCACAGAGTACAACATCAAGCAATCAAATGCCAAATACATCATTTATGTCAAGCATAAACTGACAATGAAAGAGATGGAATTTTGTATTTTACACCACAAAGTTTGTTTGGACTTTGCTAACTAAATGCTCTCCATAGCATGCTCTTCCAAACTTCTTGGCTCCACCGGTTCTCCTCATACAGACATCTAAAGGTTCTACGAGGACATCGAAATTGGGCTGTTTGTAAAACATTACTTGGTGTTCAGAAAAGAACCGGATTCAACAAAAAGAGATGCATAAAGGAGATTCCAGTCAAGAAATTAACCTCATAAAAGTATGCTACACAGACTCGATATCTTGGGCAACTATAATTACGCGATGCACTGTTGCGTCATATAAGCCATTGGACCAAATCTGCAGTTGTCCAGACCAAAAATTGATTTGCGATACCAGCACAAAGTCAAAAATGAACATCAAGGAGTCTTCTTCCCCAAGTTTATACCTTAAGCATGTCGCCTATGTTGCAAACAAAAACTCACTAAGATCAAAATGAACCTAATAGAGGAGCTATAAAGTTTTGATAACTGAAATGCATAGTAGGTCTTCACTAAATAAGGTGTAATACTGATTGTAATTTATTACATAATGTGATCTGATACTATTCAAGATTTAAATCTTTTCACTCATTCTGCGTGATAATTTATTACAGGAAGTGATATGATACCATTCAAGATTTAAACCTTTTCACTCATTCTGCATGATCTAACACCAATAAAATGAGACAACAACAACAAACTAAGCAGAGGATCAATCAAAATGAGTAACATGAGAAATTTATAAAGCACTAGCAACCAAGGCTAAAAACAAGGATCAGGAGCTGTATTTATGACCATGGTTGCGTAGCTGCTCTGAACATTAAAGGTACTGCTTAACAATCAGTATAGATAGACCCAAACAGATTCTGATGATCAAATCTAAATCTATTTTCATCAACATCAATCATCTGTTAAGGACCTCCTTGTTTTGGTCTAAAGAGGATATTCCGAATCCCACTTAGCCATTATTAAGTTGACTGTAATCTTTGTCTTGGTAGGTGGTTAACAAGACCGCTGGATTTAGTAATAATAAATGAGCCACTCTTTCCAAATGACAACTAACATGTCATTTAGTTTTCCCTTAAGCCAAACCAAACAACTAACTATTGCATTTACTGCCAAATTTGATAAATTAAAAATGTTGTGAACAACATTATGGTGACTTGAGATGTCACTTATATGTTCTAAAGATTGAAGTGTTCCATTATGAAAAGCTAATATCAATTTCTAATAGTCAAAAGGAGAAGAAAAACAAAAGTTAAAAGCAAGGCGACACCAAACATACACTGCCATTGGGAATGACCAGCAGCCTGAACCAGAAAACGTACTCATACATGTCATCTCGACATTCCAAGAACAGACTTCTTTAAGGAATTAGCAGAACAACTTGAGTTAATTTAATATTTAACTCGGTTTCACTTGTTCTGTAATTATTCTTTAATGATTAAGAAGTTATCTAAAATATCAAAACTAAAACATCAAAAAACAATTTACAATTGTACCTGAAGAGCAGTGATGTCATCATCCTGATTCCACAGAGTCAACAAACCTATAATGTACGGTCTCATGGTTGATTCTGCGGCACCAATCCACGATAGCTTGGGGAAACACGGCAATGGACGGTGAAATGAGGTGACGGGGTTCTAGGTGTCAAGGATGGGTGACGTGACAGTGGTAATGACGATGACTTGACACGGTGTCAACATGCTGAGGTTGTGACAGTCTGAATTTTCAAATTTCGTTTTCGATTAAATAAATCAGGCTTTTTGTCGACTCGCCGATAGTGTTATTCTCTGAGCTGATTACTCACGAGATAACTGGTCTATTTGGGGAAGCAATTAAGGAATCTAAATGCAATGGACTTCAGAATTCGATTAGGAATCGACTGCTCGACCGTGTTGATCTGCAAGGGTTATTACGACACTGTCAGAAATCGATCAGAGACCGGAGATAGGTCGATTCGAATGAGATATATGATCAGAGTGTGGGTGATTCCACCTGATTGCAAAATACTAGTCAATCAGCACTAGACCGATTTTTTTTTATCGTTTTAGTACCCGATACCCGTATTTGAAACCTTGAGACTTTCACGACAATCGAGAGTCGCCAATATGTCGGAGATGTACATTGTGACTTGAGAAAATCGATCACGGGTCAATTGCACCAAAAATTCCTAAAAGTTACCCAGTAAACTAGGTCACGCTAAAATCGCATCGAATGGAAATTAACCGCAAATTTGAACCCGATTTTAGAAATTGAAAATTCTATGATGTCACAATCTATTTTAAGAACGTCGACTCATCCTCCAAAAAAAATTTCGAAGATTCCAAGATTTCTTTTTCGGAAAATCGTTTCGGATGTTGCGGAAAATTAGCAGAAAATTGGACGGGCCAAATTAAAGGAAATTTGGACTTTCAAGCCAAGCTTTTGGGTGTCGGGGACTCGCAGACAATTGCACGGGATTTTTCTTCATCGAAATTGGACGTTGATTTGGGAAATTTGATGAAGAAATTAAAGATCAAAATTTAAGAAATTCGGATGCTAATTTGCGGGTTGGAATTTTGGCATCATATTGAGTATTAAGAGACCTAATACATAAGCTTGAGGACTTCTGAGGCCAAAATCATGATGAACGTGGGATATTTATTTGGATTTTTTGGGCTTCCTCTCCCTCAAGCTTCTCCCATACGCTTCTTTCCCCTTCGGTCTTCATCATTTCCTTCATGTTCAACTGTTTCTCTCTCCCTCTCCGTTGGCTTCTATTTTGTTTTCATTTTCCCAGCAACTTCAGTCTTCATTTTCTTCTCTCCATCAATTTCCCTTTGCCGTGCATCTTCCCCACAATCGAAGCCCACACCTTATGACATCCCAGATTTTCAGCTCTGTCTTCTACTGAATAAATCTGGCATTTCATTGACGCGCCTATGGGGTTATTCTCAGAGCTGATCACTCTCGAGATAACTAGACTACCTGGGGAAGCCATTAAGGATTTTAAGGCAAATAGACTTAAGAATTCGACCAAGAATCGGCTTCTCAACCGTGCTCATCTTTAGATGTCGATACGGCACAATATAAAAACGATTCGAAATCAAAGATATGCTGGTTTGATTGAGATGTGTGGCTAATCGTGGGTGACACCACTAAATTGAAAAATCGTCGTCGATCGGTACTAGACTGATTTTCCTATTGTTTTGGGACCTTGCGTCCGTATTTGAATCATCGAGATTTTCACGACAACCGAGAGTCACTAATGAGTCGAGTGGGTTCATAGTGGCTCGAAGAAAATCGACCACAAGTCAATTGCACAAAAAATGCCTGAAAGTTACTCGGTAATCTAAGTAACGCTAAAAACGCGTCGAATGGAAATTAACCGTGAATTCGAGTCCGATTTCAGAAATTGAAGATTCTGTCATGTCACAATAAATTCTAGGAGTGTCGACTCAGTCTCAAAAGATTTTTTAGAGATTCCGAGATTTTTGGGGAAAATCAATTCGGACGTCGCAGAAAATTAGCAGAAATTCAGACGGACCAAATTAAAGGAAATTTGGACTTACAAGCCGAGCTATTTGACGAGGGGCACTTGTAGAAATTATGTAGGCTTTTTCTACATCAAATTTGGACATCAAATTGAAGAATTTGGATGGAAATTGAATCTATGTGAGTAAATTCGAAATTGGATTTTGGGCAACAAAATTGGCTTCAATTTAGTTATTTGGTGGGAAATTATTATTAGAAAGTAATAGGAGACATGGCATTCAATGAAAGGGCTAAGCATGTGGACTTTGTGGACTAAAGCAATGATGAAATAGATATTTTGGCTTTGATTTCAAGATTGGTTCTCTCTCCTCCTCCTTTCATTGGTGCGACCATCCCCTTGGCTGCCGGTTCTTCTTCAATTTCTACCGCATGCTATCTCCCATTTTCACCGCCCACACCCCACAGATTTCTCTACCGCACGCCACACCTCCCTCAGTCAACAACCAGCCCTTTTCTTCCACCAAGGTTGACTCACCATCGATGAAGCCATCATCCACCGAAGCTGCATGCCACCGTCCACGTTTCTTTTCGATATGGTTGCCCTGCGTCGGCCCATCTTTCCCCACCAAAGCACGACCGAAATTTTAGTCAACTCAGCAAGGATTCCAGGCGGTTTGTTGACTCCATCACTCCACCGAAGCCATGAAGCAAGTCCACCGAGATCTGCCATCCTTCGATCAGCACTCAGCTTCGAAGACCGTCCCTCCTCGGTTCTGTTTCTCCACCGCTAGCCTTCAACATCTTCAAAGCTCGTGGATTTCATCCGCTCGAAGACTCCACCGAGCTGCCACGTTCGTTCCCCGTGAAGTTGCCGAGTCAAGCCAACAAAGAAGCCCTTCGTTGACCACAAAAATCCCACCGTCTGCCAGCAAAGCCCCACGCGAACCCAGCAGCTGCTCCGAGTCAACCAATAGCTCCCTTGTTGACCACCAAGCCACTGAACAAGCTGCCACTTGCCGTTCATCCTTCAACCCAGCGGCTTTTTCGTGCAAGCCAGCTTCATTTGGTCGGCGAGTCCCATGCCAGCGAAGCAGCTCCACACCAACACTTCCACAGAAATTCCAGCAACAGTCCACGCTCTTGAAGCCCACCTTCGGCCCGTTAACTCCAGCTGCAGCAGCCCACGGATCCAGCGAATTTCACGGGCCCAACATCATCGAAGCAAACAGCCCACGTGATTGTTCTCTGGCCCATCAGCTTGCAATTTCCAACTCACTTGAAGCCCATTTGAAATCTAATTTCAGCCCAAGAGTTCAGCCTGGTTTTGAAGCCCGCGAAGCCAGCCCATCTTGAAGCCCAGATTAGGCCCAAGCCCAAGTTTAAGCCCAGCTTTTTCTGTGGGCTTGCGAGGCTTTTGAGCCCGGCCCGAGTGTCCGTCGACGCCGCCGAAAGTTCGGTTTTCGGTCGCTGTCGCGTCACCATCGTGGTGATCCGGCCTTCGCATCTACTCAAGTGAGTTTTACTCACTAATGCTTTCTTAGTTTGCTAATTATTCTTAAGAGTTGATTAGATTTAATTAAGTGCAATTATATGGTTAGATTAATTTAGAGTAATTTAATTAGTGACTTAATGATGCATGTTAGGTGATTAACTAGTGTAATTAGTTAGAGGATAGCCTATATTATTTATTGAGTGCATCTCGGGATTTTTCTCGATCTGTTCTAGCGTCTAATCAGGCATTACGGGCCTAAATTAGATTTTTAGTAATTATTTATTAATTTTCGAAATTATTTAATTATTTATTTATTTTCTGGAAATTAGGCAAATATAGCCAACGACCGGAATTTTATGCTGATTGTCGTGGCGCAGTTTATTTATTTAATTGAGCTTTATTTCATGCTGAATTGAATTATTTGTGAAAGTGGGAATTATTCTTTAATTGGATAATCATTTGTTATTAATTGAAAAATAACCGGGCATCGGTTGATAATGCCAAAAGTATTTGAGTGGACTACAGAAAATGTGGGAGTTATGGAAAGGAAAATATTATATTTTTGCTAAGGCCGACCGTGTCCCCACACACGGCTACTTTATCGAGAATGATAAAAATATAGAATTGGTTGTATGATTAGGATGGTATACTATATCGACCTACAGGCGATATCTCATCTTAGCAGAGAGCAGTTTACCAGTATACTATATCAGCCTACGAGCGATATGTCAGCTTAGCAGAGAGCAGTATACCTTATTAGTTTTGATGGAATATGTCGGTATGCTATATCAACCTACGGGCTCTGATATGGCAGCTTAGTAGAGAGCAGTATACCTTATCAGCTTAAATTGAGCACTGTCGGTATACTATATCAGCCTAAAGGCGATATGGCAGCTTAGCAGAGAGCAGTATACCCGATCATCTCAGAAGCGAGCTATATTATCTATTTATCAGCTTAGTAGTAAGCAGTCCTGATATGAACAGACTTATAGATAGTATGAGATGAGTCGACCAAGAAGGGGTCGAGATGATATGAAATCGACTAAGTCGATTGATCGAGATATCAATCTGTGATGTGATTGCTTGGGTGCCTATTGAATTGTGCTAATATGCAGGTGGAATCTGAGGCCAAGGTAAGTCCTCTGACTCGTATATGCATAGGCAGCCCGATTAGCGTATTGGTTTACTAATCGAGTCTTAGGGTGTAGAACTTGTTGAGACGTGGTCTCAATGATTATTGAATAACCATTTCAAGATCCTGATGAGGAGCCTGAGGAGGAGGAATCTGAAGAGGAGAACCCTAATTTGGAACAAGATGAGGAGGAAGATTTTGGAGAAGAAGATGACCATGAGAAGGATCTTGAGTACGACCCGGATGAGAACTGAGATCTCATCATGTTTTGTCAAACCTTGATTATATGTGGATAAATGTTAGACCAGACCCCTGTGAATAGTATTGCATTATATACTATGAGATGCTTGTATAAAAGTGTGGTTGTGAATTTCAGTATGAAAATTATGGCCCTGCTTTTCTATCACATTGCTTTATTGTCTGGGGATTTATAACTGCTTTCGCATGTGCTATTGGAAATGAAAGGGTCAGCGATATGTAGTCTTGGGATATCGCATTTTAAAATCGACCAAAGCCGAAGGATAGGCACGTGACCGAGGATTGGGGTGTGACACACCTCCACCAACTTTTGTCCCCTGCAAGTCAACACTCATCCATCCAAATCCCTCCTTGTTGACCACCATCCTCTCCACCGAAGGCCCACATCTCCACTGGTTTGTTGACCAAGCAAATCCACCGAAGCTCCTCCTTCTGCACGTGTCTCCACATCTTGCTGCGTGAGGTTGAACGAAGCAGCCAGCATCCATCAACCTTTGCTTCTGGCTTAGCCGCACGCCACACCACCAAGTCCTTCATCCACGTTGCCTCGTCCACCGTCCCTCAGTCAACGACGCCAGCTTCATCTTCACTGCAATCCACCGAGCAACCCAGCCACCGAAGCTGCTTCCTTTGTCCCTATCTTCGGCCTAGCAATTTCTTATTTGTTCGTGGCCCACTTGAAGTCAGGCCCAGATCTGCAGCAGCGAAGCCCAAGAGGTTTTTATTTCTAGCAACCCAAGCCCGCAAGACTAGCCCAATTTTGAAGCCCGCTTCAGCCCACTTCAGGCCCAGCCTAATTCCAGAACACATCTCAGCTTGGGCTGAGATTTGTTGGGCCAATTTCAGGCCTGGTCCAAGCCCGTGGGTGTCATCGCGAGCCCAAGTTCGGCCATCGTCGCGCCGCCGTTGCGCCGCAGTCGCGGTGAACCGGTTCTCGTTTTACACTGGTGAGTTTTTGCACTAAACCCTTCTTAGTAGGCTAATGACGTCTAAGGGGTGTTTAGATTTATTTAATTAGGAACTAGGTGGTTAGTTAAATTAAATTAGAAATTTAATTATTTAATCGAGCATGTTAGATGGTTAGCATGGTTTAGCTAAGGCCTAAATAAATTATACTATTTATCTAGAAGGGTTCGGAAATTTTCCGAGTCTGTATTGGTATTTAATTTAATAATTTTGGCCTAGGTTAGTATTTTTAGAAATTAAATTGAATTATTTTATTGATTTTCGAAATTAATTAATTATTAATTATATTTTCCGGAAATTATACCAAGAGAGCTGCTTTCGATAGAATTTCGAGCTAATTGCGATGATGTGTTTAGTTTTTGCAATTGAATGATGTATTGTTCAATTGAGTGATGATTATGATATATAGATATTTTAATTAGAAAATACCCGATGTTGGTTGTTGACACCGAAAGTGGGTTTTAAGTACCATTTCAGCTTAGGTAAGCATTGATCAACTTAGGTGAGCAGTATAGATCTATAACAGCTTTGGGGAGCATTAATACCAATATAGATCTCTAGCAGCTTCGGTGAGCAATGGCAAGCAATAATGCTTTAGCAGCTTTGGCGAGCACTTTAGATATCAGCTTCGACGAGCACATGTCATCTAGCAGCTTCAGTGAGCAAATTTTAGACATCAGCTTTGGGGAGCAATGATATATGATTATATCTATTTCAACTTAGGTGAGCAGTGTTCGATTTGACATAATTTATGAATAACATTGATGACATAGAGTCGAATGAATCGACTGATTGATGATTGAATTGAATTGGACTAAATTGAATTGTTTAATCGAGTATATGAATTATACTGACCTGCAGGGTGGATCTGAGGTCAAGGTAAGGCTCTGTGATTATATGATTGCATGATTAGGATGCTTTTGGGTGTATTTCCCTCATAATCGGGGTTTAGCGTGCGAACTCGCTGAGATTTATATCTCACCCCGTTGTGGGCTTAAATTTTCAGGATCGTCGAGTGGAAGACTTGGAGCTAAGAGGAGGTGATTTGAAGTGTAGGTCAGTTAGGATCGTTTCTTTTTAGAAAGCTAGTTTTTGTAGTCTTTTGGTCTTAGACCTTATACATGACTCAGTGTGTATATAAATGTGTGTTTTGTTTGTGAATTTGTTGTCCTACTTTTCTATCCCGAGATGGTTACTGTCAAGGGATTTTATTTTCGCTTCCACATGTGCAATAAAAATAAAGGGTCGGCGACTCGTCCTGAGAAGTCACAAAATTTTATCGACCAGGGAGGGATGGGTGTGCGCTCGAGGATCGGGGCGTGACAGAGGTGGCGCGGCTCGCACGCGGGGTGAGGTGGCTTTGCGTAGGAGGCTAAGTGGCCATGATGGTGAGGCTCTAGTGGTGAGATGGCAGTGTGGCGAAGGTGCTGATATGGTGCCAAGGTGTTATGGTGGCGTCGAGGACGGGCTAAGGTGACAATCCTTGCAGTGACGTGGTGAGGCACGATGACTACGTAACATGGTTGCAAGACACGGCAGTGGTAGCGCAGATGGCATGATCCGGTGACAAGCTTGGTGGCACGGCGATGATTGTTAAGCACTTGAAGGTCACGATTCTGTCAAGCAATGACCCGAATGTCACAGCGCATCAATGCAACATTTTATAGCAAGCCAAAGTAAAACAAAAAAACAAAGAACTTTCCTATTCTTGATTGTAAGATCAGTAAAAAGATTGAACTCATATTAAAGGTTGAGAGGTGAGGCCGAGAGCCGATAGGCGTTGAGCTTGAGAGTTGAGGCCATGAGTGAGAGATAGAGAGACGACTTAGAAGAGGTGAGATTGAGATGAAACAAGCACTTAGTTGATGGGTGTCGAGCTTTAAATTTAGGGATTTTAGGATTTTCATTTTTTCTTAAAATTTTCTTTTGGTCACAAATTTTTTGAAAAATTTAATATATATTTAGCCAGCCACACTTAGGTCTTTACCCATGTCTGGATCATCACACTTGGCCATGAGAGGACCGATATTTGTAGAACAAGATAGAAACGCACTAGATTGAACGTCGGGCCGATGAGGTTTCACATCCAATCGATAGAAACTGAGGAGAAAGTACCAATTAGAGGGATGGATTTAAAGTCGGGGGACATTCTTTCTTATCATTTTTCCCTGCGATGCTGATGCGACCGTTGCTCGATAGAAGTTCGGTGAGCTCAACGAAATCACTCGGATTCGAGCCTACACGGGAGTGCTAGGAAGAAAGAGGGGCCGAGGATGTCCCTGGGGAAAAAAGGAAATTGAAGTAAGAGGAAAATAAAGAGATATTTGCTCATTCCCATCCTTACGGGATTAGCCATCCAATTTTTATAAAAAAATTGAAATTATCCTCTATCATTCAATTACAATTTAAAGTGATGATTCTAAATTTATTTATTTTTTTCTAGTTTTTCCATTTCTATGTAGGATTTAGTTATTAAAAAAAATTCCATGTATATTAAAAGATGCTATATTTTTAATCGTTAGACTTTACTTCTATAAAATTAGTTATGTCGAAAAGAAAAAATTTCCAAGAAACCTAATTCTTTCTTACATTGTCGATCAATTTTATGAATAAATTGTCGAGTAGAATGTAGAAATAGTTTAACATAGACAATTTTTTTAGCACGATCATTTGTTTATGAATTTTCACTTTTGTTGTGCATACATCATTATCAAATCCCATCTTATTGGTCTTCTTATATATACAATGGTAGGGGTGATCGGTTCCTGCTTCCCAATTTTTGGGACTAGGATTGGACCGGATAATCCTAGGATCAAGAACCGGATTAGACTGACCGGTCAGGTCCGGTCCCATGGAACTGATCACTTAGCAAAAAAATTAATGAATTAAGAAAAATACGAGAATTGTTACTCTTTTTTGGTTTAATTGCTATTTTTAAGAAATTAAAAAGTATATTTAAAAAAAGAGTCGGTCTGATCAGGTCCAATTCTCCCCAGAATCGGGAATTGGACCGACAATCACCGCTTCCATTTTTAAGGGGCTACGAACTGGACTGATCCCTTCGGGACCGAACCAAACTGGCTGGTTAGATCCAGTCCGGGTAGTTTTCGGTTTGGACAGCCCCACATACTCACCCCTATATAATGGGATGATCAAATGATGCAAAAAAAAAAAAAAAAAAAAATCTTCGAAGATTTTCCAAAATAAAATCATTATTAAATGTCCGATGTGAAACTTTAAGATAAAAATTAATTAAATCAAAATGTTGAATGAAATAAGATCTTTTTTTAAGGATATGTCTATATCCAATCCTATAGAGTATGTTGTGACCTAGATTACAATTGAGTAAAAATAAAAAGTTAATTAAAAAAGAAAAAAAATGTAAAGCTCTTTCTAGAGATGATCGATTTCTAGGTGGACTAGTTATAGGCTTGGAATCAAGAACCAATTCTTTGGCTTCTAGTTCCAAAATTTTGATCTAAGAATGGACCAATAAGGATTGATCTGATTCAATTTCAGAACCAGTCGGTCCGACTCTTGAGAACTGGGACTAAGCATTGCTATTTACCTTTTGCTTTCTAAATGCTTAGCATTTTTTTCCTTGTAGATCGATATGGGACATCTTTTTAGGATGACTAAAAGTGAAAAAAAAATAAAAATAAAAATAGAGCTCAAGTGTGAGATCCTACATTGATTTGGAAGGAAAAAGACATGCCGTCCTTTTACTATTCGGCAAAATCCAACAAAAACCTTAAAATATAGATTTACCACAATTTTTTATGTCACCAAAAACCTTATATTTAGCCCATACTTGTAAACATGAGTAACTTATCTCAAACCTTTTTTATGACATATAAAACTCCAGATTTGTATTCAAATGACAAATTTACCTTACATTTTTTTATGAAATCAAAATTCCCAAATTTAGACCCACGCCACACAGTAATCCCCTTTCAAAAAAATTTTCATTTTTTTTTCCTCCCTCCTTCATCTTCACCGTAATCCTCCCTACCACCTCCACCCTTACTGTCACCATCACCACCGTTCTCACCATCGCCAAAGAAAAGAAGAAGTAAAATACAATAAGTAAGATATTTTTTACACGTTAGCACTGTTTGCTTTTTGTCTCCATATTGGTGGGTACATAAGATTTTTAGAAGGCGTTCGTCAACAGAATTTTGATAGAGAATAAATATGTCACATGAGTACCAATTTGACATGATTTGAGGTTTAGAGTAAATATGTCATGCAGATATAATAAAATTTAGGATAAATATGTCCTAATTGACATAATTTGAGATTTTTTGTTGCATTTTCTCTACTTTTTAAGACAAATTAGAGCCCAAGTGTGAGAACCCACATTGACTAATAGGAGTTTCCTATAGTTCATGGATTATTATAACAAAACCAGGGCTCTTTGTAAAAAAGGACGAAAGATAAAGTATTAGATAATGCCGGTTCGGTTCAATTTCAATTCCACCTTATATCTTGGAACTAGACCGAATAGTGCTAGTTCCAAAAATTTGGAATTGGGAACCGTCATGACCTTGGCTATTACATTGAGGGAGAGGGGGGCGAGCTGAAATTTCAAGTGACAACTATAGGATGGTAATGAGGGCGATCAATGACAAGCGGCAACCACCATCAAGGTGTTTGATCATGAAACTCATGATTAGGGGTGAGCATGATCTGGGTGAGTGGTTCCCATCCTAGAATCGAAAATCGCTCAATAAGGACTGTTTCCGAAAATTTGGAATTGGGAACCATCCGTTGGTTTTATGGATCTACCTGAGAATCGGCTGGTCCAATGCTCTGGTGGGTCCATGAAGTCGGTCGCACCAAGCTTCACACACTCAATGCAACATTTTTATGGCAAGCCAAAGCAAAACAAAAAACAAAGAATTTCCCTATTCTTAATTGCAAGATCAATAAAAAGATTGGACTCATATTAAAAGTTGAAAATCGACGCTGTGAGTCAATGGGCGTTGAACTTGAGAGTTGAGGCCATGAGTGAGAGATAAAGAGATGACTTAGATGAGGTGAGAGTGAGACGAGACAAGCACTCAATTGATGGGTGTTGACTTCAAATTTAGGGGTTTTAGGATTTTCATTTTTGTTAAATTTTTATTTTGGTCTGAAAAATTTCTTAAAAATTAAATATATATTTATATATTATCGGTTCATTCGAGTAGCCGAGTTACACACCTAGAATTAGGAATCAAATAGTTACCTACTTATTCCGAGCAGTTTTCGATTCTTTTGTGTTATCCCTTTAAATTCGTGCAATTTGATCCCCTAAGTTTTTTATTTTGCCCTCAATTACTATAAAAATCTCACTAGCAATCTAAATTTTTGAAATGAAGTCTTTCCCTCAAGCACTATCAATATGACCGTCGAATAGCTAATGGGGCATCTCTGACTCAACCAAAAAGTGTACAAATAGAGTTTTTTGAACAGAGTACAAATAGAGTTAGTGCCACATCTGCAAACAAAAGGAAAAAAAGTAAAAAAGAAAAGAAAATCCTAGAAGATATAGAGAGGGGGGAGGGTCACACGCTTTGTCGGTTGGTAGCCTCTTAACAACCCTTGTCAGGCACAGCTAAGGTTTGGCCAAACCTGTGCTAACTACAGAGAGTTATAGGTGATATATATATATATATATATATTTTTTAATTTCATATCCTGAATAGATATACTTCAATTTCCACTTTGATGGAATTACTCTTTCCTTTGGTAACTAATGAATATCTCATCGTTCGTATTATTAGACATAATTAGGATATCTTTCTATGGTAGAGATAAGTAAGATATTTCTCTTGATTCTCCATATCTCGTAGAATTACACATATATTTTCCTTGATTGTGCATGTCCGTGAATGACTATAAATGATATCATCATTATCTTGTTTCTTTAGATAGTCATCTAATAAAGTTTAGGCTCATGCACTCTTAATTATAACGGATTAGAATATAATGAAATTACACAATTTATTCTTCTTCATTATTCTTATCTTGGTATGTGCACTAGATGCACACCTAAGTGCACACCTAGAACACACTTCTTATCTCACTTCTTTCTCTTTTTCAATAACAATTAACATCTCTCTCAAAATTATCCATATAGTTCATTAGCGACCTTAGCTCGCTCAATTGTCTCGTAGTCCACACAGTAGCCACAGTAGTCTCTTGCGCAGATAGCCTCTTCCTGCGATGACAACCTCTTGTTGTGTAGTCTACACAACAGTCACGCCAACGTCAGCCGATTCTCTCTTCAACACACCAAACTACTTCGGTGTTCCCATCTAGGATTTTTTTCTTTTTGGATCTTTTTCCCAAACTCCAGCTGATTTCTTCCAAGTCACCTTGAGATTGGTGTTAGAATTAATTATGATTTCCCCTTGATTTGATTAGGAGTCAAGATCTGCAATTACACGGGCTTCACCTGTGCAACTGTACCCGGCTACAAGATGTTGGGTCTCGCCGGCGCAAACTTCAATGGCTTCGGCTTCTGCAATGACAAGGGACAGCTCACTATCGATAACTTCATTGAGAAACTACCCGATCTCGTATTCTTTCATGCAAACTCCAACAACATCTCCCGTCGCATCCCCTCTAGTATTTCCACGCTCAAGTATTTCTACGAGCTCGACTTGAGCAACAACAAGCTACAAGGAACATTCCCAATGACCGTTCTAGGCGCCACCAGGCTCACTTTCTTGGATCTCAGGTTCAACAACCTGATTGGACTGATACCACCTCAAGTATTCACTGTGGACCTCGAAGTTCTCTTTCAAAACAAGTTCAATGGGGCAATCCCAGAAAATCTCGGTAAAACACCCGTAAGTTATCTCACCCTAACCAACAACAAGTTCACAGGCCCAATCCCTCGGAGCATAGGGCAAACTTCAAAGTCGTTGCTAGAGGTGCTGTTCCTGAATAACCGATTATCGCGTTGCCTTCCAAATGAGATAGGACTCCTGAAGAAAACCACAACTTTCGACGCCAGTATCAATCAGTTGACTGGTCCAATACCACATTCCTTCGGCTGTCTGCAGCAGATGAATCAGCTAAACTTGTCATATAACCATTTATACGGGCCAGTACCTGAGATGGTGCGCGTGCTGCCGAAGCTGAGTGCACTAACACTGAACAACAATTACTTCACACAGGTTGGGCCGGAATGCCAGAAGTTGATCTTGAAGAAAAAGCTCGATGTAAGGATGAACTGCATTTTAGGTCTTCCATCACAGAGATCTCCGGCAGAATGTGATGCCTTCTTCTCCAAGAAGGTAAAGTGCCCAAACGAGAAGTCAATGAGATATGTACCCTGCAAGATTAGTCAATTAAACGCCGAAGATGCCTCCAAAGGGTCCACGACACCTGAGATCGCCCCGGCACCATCACCTTCTTATGCAGCACTCAATAGGCACCGATAGCAAGTAAAGTTATTAGATAGGGCTAAAGCAATTGTAATGTAGCTTCTACCAGAAAAATAATGGGGCACAGCAGCTTTCTGAACATGGTGTTTTTTTTTTTTATATATATATTTGCATCATGCATCGTGATTACAAGCATGTGAGTTTCTCGTGAATTTGAGTATCATCTGAGTATAGTAAATTAATGCTGTTGAACTTGTCAACTTGCATAGAGTCGAGTAAGCTTTCGTAGATCTATCAACTTGACTATCAAGAGAACTGAAAATATAATCAAACAAAAGAAAACACAACCGCTCTGTTATAAAAAAAAAAGGAGTGAATAGAAATGGGGAGGACCTCTGTCTAGTAGTACAGTGGCCACATAGTTAAGTAAAGCATGATACAACCTACAAATTCAAGATCCTGCAAGTGAAAATTCAATAGCCTAAAGAATAAAAAAGGATATGTGTAGCACCCACAGTCTACCCTGTTATTAAGGACTTCGGAAGACATACATGCAACTATTGTTCCAGGGTTTTACAAATTCAGTATCCTCAGCACAGAGTACAACATCAAGCAATCAAATGCCAAATACATCATTTATGTCAAGCTTAAACTGACAATGAAATAGATGGGTAGATGGGATTTTGTATTTTACACCACAAAGTTCGTTAGGACTTTGCTAACTAAATGCTCTCCATAGCATGCTCTTCCAAGCTTCTTGGTTCCACCGGTTCTCTTCACACAGACATCTAAAGGCTCCACCAGGACATCGAAATTGGGCTGTTTGTAAAACATTACTTAGTGTTCAGAAAAGAATCGGATTCAACAAAAAGAAATGCTTAAAGGAGATTCCAGTCTAGAAATTAACCTCATAAAAGTATGCTACACAGACTCGATATCTTGGGCAACTATTAATTACACGATGCACTGTTGCATCATATAAGCCATTGGACCAAATCTGCAGTTGTCCAGACCAAAAATTGATTTGCGATACCAGTACAAAGTCAGAAATGAACATCAAGGAGTCTTCTTCCCCAAGTTTATACCTTAAGCATGTCGCCTATGTTGCAAACAAATGTTCCGGGAACAGGAACAGCAGAGATCCACTCACCAGAGAGGTTCTTGACCTTCAAAAACTCACCAAGATCAAAATGAACCTAATAGAGGAGCTATAAAGTTTTGATAACCGAAATGCATAGCAGGTCCACTGAATAAGGTGTAATACTGACTATAATTTATTACATAGTGTGATCTGACACCATTCAAGATTTAAACATTTTCACTCATTCTGCCTGATAATTTATTGCAGAAAGTGATATGATACCGTTCAAGATTTAAACCTTTTCACTCATTCTGCATGATCTAACACCAATAAAATGAGACATCATCAACAACAACAAACTAAGGAGAGGATCAATCAAAATGAGAAACATGAGAAATTTACAAAGCACTGGGAACCGAGGCTCAAAACAAGGATCAAGAGCTGTATTTATGACCATGGTTGCGCAGCTGCTCTGAACATTAAAGGAACTACTTAACAATCAGTATAGATAGACCCAAACAGATTCTGATGATCAAATCTAAATCCATTGGATCAAATCTAAATCCATTTGAACAAATCTAAATCCATTTTCATCAACATCAATCATCTGTTAAGGGCCTCCTTGTTTTGGTCTAAAGAGGATATTCCGAATTCCACTTAGCCATTATTAAATTGACTGTAATCTTTGTCTTGGTAGGTGGTTAACAAGACTGCTGGATTTAGTAATAATAAATGAGCCACTCTTTCCAAATGGCAACTAACATGGCATTTAGTTTTCCCATAAGCCAAACCAAACAACTAACTGTTGCATTTACTGCCAAATTTGATAAATTAAAAAAGTTGTGACCAACATTATGGTGACTTGAGATGTTACTTATACGTTCTAAAGAGTGAAGTGTTCCATAATGAAAAGCTAATATCAATTTCTAATGGTCAAAGGGAGAAAACAAAAGTTAAAAGCAAAGCGACACCAAACACACACTGCCATTTGGAATGACCAATAGCCTGAACCAGAAAACGTACTCATACATGTCATCTCGACATTCTAAGGACAGACTTCTCTAAGGAATTAGCAGAACAACTTGAGTTAATTCAATATTTAACTTATTTAATGATTAAGAACTTATTTAAAATTTTAAAAATAAAACGTTAAAAAAAATTACGATTGTACCTCAAGAGCAGTGATGTCATCATCTTGATTCAACAGAGTTAACAAACCTATAATGTAGCATCATGACCAATATATAAACTCATTGTCCCTTCAAGTATCAAATCCTCTAAAAGTCTCAGAAAGTTACCATAATCAGTGTGCGCTCCGCTGAATGTTTCATGCAAAAGAAGAAAAGAAAGAAAAAACCGCGTGAGAGACTACAAAAATGAAGAATTGTAGAGTACAATCATTGACAATGAATTAACTCGCAATGAGAGGACAAATGTATCACCATCCAATGTCATTTTCAGGATTTCCAAGGCCATTTGCTTTTGATGCACCTGGATAACCGAGTATACGCAATACCCAAAATGGATCTCCAGCTCTTTGACCTTCAAATTCACTTGGGGATCCGCCTAACGCTAATGCAATGCCTCTCATGATCTTTCTTGAAAGTTCTAGGAACAATCAGAATCACGTGTAGAAAGATGATGGATAAGAAAAGTGTTGACAGAGAACCACCAAAAGTATTGACAGAGAACCACTAATGAAAAGTCTATACCAGTGCAAAGGTTAATGTATTCCTCCATAATTGGCTTTGAATCTGGAGGATTAACTGGCCTGCATTGGGGACAAAAGCAAAATGCATTAACACACTCCAGATAGATCAGCAACATGTAACTCAATCCAAATCAAGCTATCATGTACCTGAATGTTAGCAGTGTTAAGAGATGTGCAATGAATTAAATGAAAAGGCTGAGCTTATGGAAGAAATAATACTTAAAATTTTCATCTTAGGACTCCATCTCAAGTTTAGTTTGCTAAAATGATGAATTCCAGACATATTTACTACTCATATGTGCGTTTCATAGAACAATCATTATATTAACTAGTGTTGGAATAAAAGAACAAGGAACGGCAAAGTGAGAGATCAACATGGGACCTAAGTTTATACATAATGCCACTGCCCAATTGCCACTGTCCATTTGCTCAGTTCAGTTCGATGACATTGACATAATGATGGACCTAAGGAAGACAAGCATGACGAGTACTAAAGTTTCTTATGATCAATACTTGCTGCTGATGAAGAACAGTTAAAAGGAACGGTGCTCTTGTCAGGGTACAACCCTGATCGCGCCCCCTGATCGGTCCCCTACATGGCCACTAGACCAAATGTCTAGTGACACGGTTAAAGGGGCTACAAAATAAGAGGCGTAAACAATTATCTTAGGTTAGAGTTCTTGAATCAACATACCACTGATTACATCCTTCCAAGACCTTGCCAAGATCTCCATACATCCCTTGCCTCACTTCTCTGTAACACTGCTCCAAATAATATCACATTTTAAGTCATTGCAGTGGGAGAGAGATGACAGCGCGGGAGACAGAAGCGGAATACTGTGATAACATCTCAGTATAATCGTCCTAATACCAGTGCAGGCTCCATATTCAGTGATATGGACCCCCACCTAAAGGACTATATAACTGCGCAATTCATAGTGGAAGAACATTGACATAATTTGTTCGAGTTTCATGCAGAGAAATTCTGTTTGCTTGAATTAAAGATTGCCTAAGACTTTCACAGATGCTAATCAAAAGTTCACTCCACTTCAATGGAGCTTAACAAATTATCCAAGAAAAAAGGCATTCGGAAAACACGGATGCTTTTAATGATTAGAGAACCCTACCATATAGGGACAAGTCATATGATACCAAGGAACTGTTACTGTTCGATCAACATGATATAATAATCTTGTACTTAAGGCAAGTATATCTGAACGACAACCAAAACATTGGTGAAGCAACCTACGTCAATGGCCTCGTGCATGTCAGGTACACCTTTTGTGATGTTTTCACGAAGTCTCTGGTATCCCCTGCAAAAATTGTTGAAGTCACTTCTAAGCTAATTAGCAATTCACCTGGAAACCAGTATAAACTTGTAATATTACAAGATTATAATTTTCCTATGAATGAAAAAGTGGCAAAATCCTAGAAATACGGGTATAGGGAGGTCTAATGACCAGAATCAGATCATGATGCTGGAGAGAGGTTTTGCGTGACCATTATTTTTCTGTATACTGGCCAAGCTACTTTACCATCAGAAAGCAATATCATATGGGAATGACAATCATTAAATTCCTCGAAGCACCCTTTTCGGAAGTTTATTTTGTTTCACTGATTAAGTAAGCTGTGTTCCTCACCACTCACATGTGGGAGGCAAACATCTGGGGAGCTTATTTTCTAAAGCTTAACTATGGGATATGATATTCTTTCTGATTTATTTGAACCAGTTTTTTCTTCGTAATTTTATCCTTCTGTTCATGTTCTACAACAAGCCAAAAATTATTAACAGTTCACGGACATCTTGCTGCATAGAAAATTTAAGATAAGAGAACACAGCTTGTGATTCTATTTGATCCTTCCATCCCACGTTCTACAATAAAATAAAACTTATCTATAATTCATATGCATTTGACTGCATATCAAATTTAAGAGAAGAGAACACAGCTAGTGATGGATCTAAAATTGACAATCGTCAAAAGGACATTTCAAGAATGCTAGGGGAGTCTAACCTGTATCCTGCCGCTGGAGTCATCTTGATCTTCAACTTCTCTTCATAAGGTAGTTCGAAAAATTCGTGCGTCAAGGTTCTAACCTTTTTAATAAAGGAGTCGGGAATACCATGGCCCTTCTGGTCAATGACAAAGTTTACACACTTCCACATCACTGAAGAATGAATAAGGAAGCACACAATATTCGTGCTTTTTCCGCCCACTGAACTAAAAACAAGACAGTTTTTAACAGCAACATGCTTTTTATGTAATTTCTGCGATTGCCATGCCTAAAACTCCATTTGAGTTTTAAGTTCCCAATCCTCACTCTACAAACTCAAGGAAACTGACAAAAAGAAGCTCCCGCAATAATATTGTACTCATTATCAATGAAAAGGCCTAATTAAACAACATTTCGCCCTAAAAAACTCAACATGTGAAGAATGGGTCTATCAGGAGTCGACTTATCAAATGGATAGGTCGGGTCAAGTTTGGGTCGGGTTGAAAATGGGTGGACCCATATTTGACCAATTTAATTCGTTTTAACCCATATTCATGTAGTGTAAATATAGTGTCTCATACCCGACCCAACCCATATCCGACCCGACCCATATTGCCAAACCCTATTAATATTCTAAGAAAACCTACGCCTACTTTAAGTTATATGCTAATTGGATTAAAACTTCAAATTAAAATAAAAATTAAATAATTTAAAAATAGTAAAAAAAATAAATAAAAAGTTAAAAAAAAAACCTATAAATTGAAATATTTATAAAGAATTAGACCTTCCACATGCTTCTTGTCTAAAGTAAGCATAACATTAAGTAATCGAAAACTACAACGTGAAAAACCTTTAACTAAAACTGAAAACATAACATTAAGTTCATTTTTATGATATTATTTTAAAAAAATGGTATTGCTAAAACATTTTATACAATACAAATTCATTAGAAAATTTTGATGATTTCTTTAAAAAGTATTTTTTTTAAAAATCGAATTTGTAATTATTTTTTTTTTAAAAAATCGAATTTGTAATTATCTTTTATTTTTTTTAAATTGAATTTTTAATAATTATTATTTTTTCTTTTTTCTTTTTCTTCGACCGCGACCGGCCATAGGCGAGCTCGAGCTTGCCTGACGTTGGCGAGCTCTAGGCTCGCCAGTTGTCGGTGAGATCGAGCCACGCCAAATGTTAGGCAAGCTCAACCTCGCCAAATCCAACAAGACTCGAGCTCGCTTGACGTTGGTGAGCTCAAGTCTTGTTAGATTCAGCAAGGATTGAGCCTTGCCAATTGTTGGCGATCATGCTTACATGCCGCTGAGCTCGAGCTTCGCCTGGCCATCACCGTGCCGGCCATCGGCTAAAAAATGAGGAAGAAGAAAGAAAAAGAAAAAAAAGAAACGAAAAAGGAAATATAAAAAATAATCAAAATTTCGATTTTTTATTTAAAAAAACATTTTTATAAAGATAAAAAGAGAAAGATTGTGTGAGGTTTGAATTAGAAACTTGGAAATAGGTTCTAACCCACTTGATAGTTTAAATGGGTCGAAAATGGGTCATAAGTTTTGACCCATTTTCGACCCATTTAAATCATATTCATTTTTTTGATCCATTTTTAGTGGGGTTTTTAAAAGTCTCTGACCCATATACGACTCTTATACAACCCATATAAATAAAATATGAGTCCAAAAATGAATCCATGACCCATTTCGACACCACTAATCAAGAGATCGACCCTCAATGCATAATAAACATATTTCTTAAAGAAGACCAGATGTTACCAACGGAGGCAAGAGATTCAGTACAGCTTATACTGGGAACATTAACAGCTGAATACGAAAACAAGTTCAGATGCAACCACGTGTTCACGCTTTCAGCAAAACAAGATAACAAGCACATAATCGCCGACCTCGATGTTATGGAAAGCGACCACATAAATTTCTGGGTCGACGCTAAACTACCCGAAGGAGCGAGCGGGGACAAGGTCACTAACCACGTAGAAAAAACCAGCCTCCCTACAAGCCTGATCCAACTGCCTGACAACTTCAGCCACGCCCGGGTCTTCAACCATGTCCGGTTCATCGCACTTGGCCATGAGGGGACCGATATCTGCAGAACAAGATTGAAACGCACTGGATTGAACATCGGGTCGATCAGGTTTCGCATCCGATCAATGGAAACTAAGGAGAAAGTACCAATTAGAGGGATGGATTTAAAGTTAGTAGACATTATTTCCTCTTTTTCCTGTGATGTTGATAAGACGGTCGCTCTCAATCAAATGACTCAGATTTGAGCCTTCACACGAGCGCGGGAAGAATGAGGAGACGGGATGTTTTCCCAGGAAAAATGGAAATCGAAATTAGAGACATTTGCTCTACATGGCCCAGCATTTAAATACTTAAATCTCCATGACCCAGCAATTAAATAATTAAATTCAGAAATGTCATTCACTTTATTGATACAGAGGAAAGATTTCAGAACCAACCATCTTTTATCTTTTTTTAAATCGTAGAAATGGTACAAAATAGTTAGCCGGCAAAGTACCAATAAAAAAGACAAGCACCAAAGGAATTTATCACAAAATTGTCCCAAAAAGGGTAGTTTGCACATCTTTGGAAATCACTAGTATCCACCGAGTAAATCAGTTCTGAGAATTGCCGTTACAGGGATGGATTTAAAGTCGGTACACTTTCTTTCTTCTTTGTCCCGTAATGTTAATGCGATGGTCGCTCAATGAAAGTTCAGTGAGCTCAATCAAATGGCTCGGATTTGAGCCTACATGCCAGAGCCGGGTAGAATAAGGGGCCGGGATGTCCTCGGGGGAAAAGTGGAAATCGAGAAAAGAGACATTTGCTCTCCATGGCCCAACAATTAAATAATTAAATCTCCATGGCCTAGGAATTAAATAATTAAATTCAAAAACGCTTTGCTGATGCATAGGAAACAACTCAATTTCAGAACCAACCATATTTTATCTATTTATAAATCATAGAACTGGTACAAAATGGTTAGCCGGCAGTACCAACCTAAAAGACAAGTCACAAAAGTAACTTATCCCAAAATTGTCCCAAAAAAGGTAGTTTGCACATCTTTGGAAATCACTAACATCCACCGAGTAAATCAGTTCTAGAAATTACTGTTAGAGGGATGGATTTAAAGTCGGTAGACATTCTTTCTTTTTTTTACTGTGATGTTGATGCGACGGTTGCTCAATAAAAGTTTAGTGAGCTCAATCAAATCGCTCAGATTCGAGCCTACACACGAGCGACGGGAAGAATGAGGGGCCAAGATGTCCTCGGGGGAAAAATGGAAATCGAAATAAGAGACATTTGCTCTCCATGGCCTAGCAATTAAATAATTAAATTAAAAAATGGCATTCACTTTGCTGATGCACAAGAAACAACTCAATTTCATAACTGACCATCTCTAATCTATTTATAAATCGTAGAAATGGTACAAAATAGTTAGCCGGCAATACCAGCCTAAAAGAAAAGTCACAAAAGGAATTTATCCCAAAATTCCAAAATTGTCCCAAAAAGGGTAGTCTGCACGTCTTTGGAAATCACTAGCATCCACCGAGCAATTCTAAAAATTACCGTTAGAGGGATGGATTTAAAGTCGATAGACATTCATTCTTCTTTTTTTCTTGTGATGCTGATGCAATGGTCCCTCGATGAAAGCTCGATGAACTCAATCAAATCGCTCGGATTCGAGCCTACACGTGAGCATCGGGAAGAATGAGGGGCTGGGATGTCCTCGGGGGAAAAATGGAAATCGAAATAAGAGACATTTGCTCTCTATGGCCCAGTAATTAAATAATTAAATTAAAAAAATGTTATTCACTTTGTTGAACAACTCAATTTCAGAACCAACCATCTTTTATTTATTTATAAATTGTAGAAATGGTACAAAATAGTTAGCCGGCAGTACTAGCCTAAAAAGAGAAGTCATAAAAGGAATTTATCCCAAAATTGTCCTAAAAAGGGTAGTTTGCACATCTTTGGAAATCACTAGCATCTGCCGAGTGAATCAGTTCTAAAATTACTATTAGAAGGATGGATTTAAAGTCAGTAGACATTCTTTCTTCTTTTTCCCGTGATGCTAATGTGACGATCGCTTGCTGAAAGTTTATTAAGCTCAATCAAATTGCTTGGATTCAAGCCTTCACGCGAGTGCTGGGAAGAATAAGGGGCCGGGATGTCCTTGGGGGAAAAATGGAAATTGAAATAAGAGACATTTGTACTCCATGGCCCAACAATTAAATAATTAAATTAAAAAACGTCATTCACTTTGCTGATGCACAGGAAATAAGTCAATTTCAGAACCAACCATCTTTAATCTATTTGTAAATTGTAGAAATGGTACAAAATAGTTAGCCGGCAGTACCAACCTAAAAGACAAGTCACATAAGGAATTTATCCCAAAATCCCAAAATTGTCCCGAAAGGGTAGTTTGCACATCTTTAGAAATCACTAGCACCCTTCGAGTTCTAAAAATTGATGTGGATGAGACCTAGAGGAACGGTTTTTATGAAGAACTCAAAACCTGGTTCAGCTTGTACAGCCCTCAACAATCCGTGTAATTTGGGCAAAAAACAAGGGCAAAACTAGAACAAAAATGAAAATGGATGTTTTGCAAGTTTAATGAGTTTCAAAAATCGTGGAGAAATTGCACATTATATTTTAAGACGTAAGCTACAACTTTCATGAAGAACACTCGACTAAATTTCTTGTCGAAAATTCCATGGAAATAAAAACCTTGTAAAGGTCCATAAATTTCCAAGAAAAACTCATTCAAATTCATGTACTTTTCCAAATGCAATTTGATCATACGAAGTTCCAAAAATCCAAAATTAAAGTATGTTATAGAACAAGGTATAAGGTGCGACTTTCATTAGTAGAGCCTCACAAAATTCATACCACATAAATTGGTATAAAATTAACATAATACCTAGTCTATAGTGACCTGAACTTGAAAACAACAACGTCCCCAGATTTTGTCCACAACTCGTGTCACTCAACCTCAAATACACATAAATCTCAACAACCAGCATCTCAACAATACATTCACGAACTCAATAAACCATAAACTAAACAATGCTAGTTGCGTAAGTGTTGACATCTAAATTTTTGCATAAAAAATGGGTTAATTTTACCTAAAAAAATAAAATAAAATTGCATAGCATATAATTTTAGGCGCATTTGATATATTTAATAAATATTTTATATATTCAAACAATATATACCGAGAGGTATGTTTCATTGAAAATTGGAAGATTTCGATGGAGTATTTCAGATGTGATATATATTTGGCGTTAATCTTCGGGTAATATGCATTTTCGACATAATAAAATAAACATCAGATCTTTCAATTGTCAATAAGTGTGAATAAATGAAAGAAAATGAAATGAAATCGTGAAGATTACGCCTTGGCCACGCGAGATGCAATTGAAAAGAATAAAGAAATTTTACTTCTTCCATACGTGGCTCAATTTCGTTGCATATAAAAAGGGGGGCTTTTCTCGTATGACGGGGAGAGAATAAAAAAGCCGTGAAAGAAAAAGCGTGAGAGAGTGCGAAGAGAGAAAAAAAGAGAGGAACCTCCCCACCCCCCTCGTCCCAGAAAGTCAAAAGAAAAATGTTACTTCTCTTCTTCTCTGATAGGCTGCAGAGAAAAGAAGAGGAAGTCAGCAAGTTGCAGAAAAAAGAAAGAAGTCAGATCAGAATACAGAGAAAAAGGGAGAGTAAAAGAAAAGGAGAAAAAATAAAATAAAAAGTCATCTTCTTCCGGGGGAAGCTTCGGCCGCCCCGCCCCGCTTTGCATCTCCACAGCCACGAGCGCCCCTCGCTCGCCAGCTACTGCCCCCAGCATCCCGCTCGTCTCCGTCGCGCCCGACGCCTGCTGCCCTTCGTCCGAGCATTGCCGTTCCGCCAGCCGCCGAGGCTCCGCCATCCGAGTCCCCACTCGCCATCTCCAAACACCACCGCCACTTTTTTGCCTTCTTCCTTCATCTTCACCGCAATCCTCCCTACCACCTCCACCCTTACTGTCACCATCACCACCGTTCTCACCATCGCCAAACTAAGGAAGAAACGAGAGAAGAAGTTAAAAATAAAAGGAAAAAGAAAAGAATTTTCTCCATGTTGGTGGGCACATAGGATTTTTAGAAGGTGTTCGCTAACAGAATTTTGATAGAGTAAATATGTCACACAGGTACCAATTTGACATGATTTGAGATTAAGAGTAAATGTATCATGCGAATATAATAAAATTTAGGATAAATGTGTCACAATTGACATAATTTGAGATTTTTTGTTGCATTTTCCTTACTTTTTAAGACAAATTAGAGCCCAAGTGTGAGAACCTACATTGACTTATAGGAGTTTCCTATAGTTCATGGATTATTATAACATAATTAGGGCTCTTTGTAAAAAAAGACAAAAGATAAAGTATTAGATAATGACGGTTTAGTTCAATTCCACCCTATATCTTGGAACTAGACCGAAAAGTGCCGGTTCAAAAAATTTGGAATCGGGAACCATCATGACCTCTGGCTATTACATTGAGGGAGAGGGGGGGGGGCGCTGAAATTTCAGGTGACAACTGTTAGGACGATCATGAGGGCGATCAACGACAAGTGGCAACCACCATCAAGGTGTTTGCTCATGAAACCCATGGTTAGGAGTGAGCATGATCCGAGTGGGTGGTTCCCATCCTGGAATCGAAAATCACTCTCAATAAGGACCGTTTCCGAAAATTTGGAGCCAGGAACCATCCGTTAATTTTGTGGATCTATCCAAGAACTGGCCGGTCCAATGCTCTGGTGGGTCCATGAAATAGGTCGCATCAAGCTTCACACACTTAATGCAACATTTTATGGCAAGCCAAAGTAAAACAAAAAACGAAGAATTTCCCTATTCTTAATTGCAAGATCAATAAAAGATTGGACTCATATTAAAAGTTGAAAATCGAGGCCGTGAGTGAGAGATATAAATAATACTACAAAGAGAAAGTGTACCTACTAAAAAAGCAATTTTTGTAATTGGTACATGCTTTTTTAAACCTCCCATAAGAACCATATTCTGACTTTTATCTGGAGAATATCCAACAATAGCTTCCATTGAATGAATAATTGATCCGGATCCTAAAAACAACAATGCTTTTGAATAAGCATGAGTAATCAAATGAAATAAAGCGGCTCGATAAGACTCCATACCTAGAGCTAACATCATATAACCCAATTGAGACATTGTAGAATAAGCTAAACCTCTTTTAATATCTTTTTGAGCAAGAGCTAAAGTAGCTCCTAATAATACTATTATTATACTTATTAAAGATATGAAATTCATTATGTAAGGTATGATTCTAAAAAGAGGAAGAAGTCGACCTACAAGAAAAATGCCCGCAACTCAGACGAGATGAGAGTAAGACGAGACAAGCACTCGGTTGATGGGTGTTGAGCTTCAAATCTAGGGGTTTTAGGATTTTCATTTTTGTTAAATTTTTATTTGGTCGGAAAATTTTCTTAAAAATTAAATATATTTATTATCGGTCCGATCTAAGTAGGCAGTTCCACACCTAGAACTGAGAAGCAGATAGTTGTCTACTGGTTTCGGACAGTTTTTGGTTCTTTAGCGTTACTCCTACTTGTGACAATACCGTGAAGCTAGTTTTAAATTCATGCAATTTGATCCCCTAAGTTTTTTTTTTTTTTTTTATTCTGCACTCAATTACTATAAAAATCTCACTAGCAATCTAAATTTTTGAAATGAAGTCTTTCTCTCAAACAATATGACCGTCGAATAGTTGATGGGCATCGCTACTCAACCAAAAAGTGTACAAATAGTGCTAGTGCCACATCCGCAAACACAGCTAAGGTCGGCGAACCCTGTGCTAACTACGGAGAGTTATAGGTGATTTTTTTTTTTTTAAATTTCATATCCTGAATTGATATACTTCAATTTATTTTCCTTTGGTAACTAATGAATATCTCATCGTTCGTATTATTAGAGATAATTAGGATATTTTTCTATGGTTGAGATAAGTAGGATATTTCTGTTGATTCTCCGTATCTCTTAGAATTACACATATATTTCTCTCGGTTGTGTATGTCCGTGAGTGACTATAAATGATATCATCATTATATTGTTTCTTTAGATAATCATCTAATAAAGTTTAGGCTCATGCACTCTTAATTATAATGCATTGGAATATAATGAAATTACACAATTTCTTCTTCATTATTCTTATCTTGGTATATGCACTCTTAATTATAAGAACTATTGGGAGCAAAGCAAATCAGTGAAACCATTCAAGACGCTCACACACACACACATATTCGGTCTAGTTCCCCTTTGAAATCGAGAAGTAGACTGTTTGAATACTGGTTTTACTTTTATGAACCAGTAATCGAACCCAACGGCTGGTTCGATCTAGTCTGAGCGGTTCCTAATCTCGTCGGTCCATCTTGCTCACCCCTAATTCTCCTAACTAATTTCTCACAAATTCCGATCACCATTAGTGTAGGCGAGACAATAAATGTGAGGATCAAAACTCGCTCGCTATTACCCTTTTAGGCGCATTATAAGAACAAGATTTATCGCAGGCCCCCAACTGCATTACATGTGGTATGTCGGACCAGATCGGAAAGGCGAATTCGCAGTCAAAACTCTCGTTCGGCATTCTCCTATCTCATTCCATCTGGATTGTATTTCCCCTTCTCTCACGAGAGAAAAAGGTGGGAGCATAGGACGTACTGATAGCTTTCTTGCAGGGTTTTCATATACGGAGAGACCCAGCAAATGCAATACCCCGAAGACTTTTCAACGACCCGAGTCAACTACGTTCACTGATTGAGGCCTATCTCTTTCCATATAGGACCAGACCCACTATGTCCTTGCTTCTCTTTTTGACGCCTGGCTCTCCATTCACGGGATTCTACCAGGAGAGCCCCACTCTCATCTACATAGCTGTAACGAAATATCATCAGCCCCCCCAAAAATGTAACAGACACCCACATTTTCTAGTCCTTATTCCCGAATTGATTGGACTGATATAAAAAAGTTTGCACCACCCTAGTCTTTGATCCTCCCAAAGTTCCTAATGAAGTCGGAAATTCGATTTGATGCTTGGATCAGCGATAAGATAATCTCTTGCTAGCTAGCCGACACTTTGTCCGTATCTGCGAAGCCTTTGTTTATAGCTTTCATGACCCTGGTAGAGGCATATCAAACCGCTCTCCTCTTCAGAGGAAGGATCATTTGTTCTCTAGCAATCCATGTTAAATTAATATCTCGATTTTGAATTCAGATAACGATTTGTTAAATCGAATTTGTTGATAAAGATTTCCTAATTAGATTTCAAATTTGGATGAGGAAATTCGCTGGACTCTTGAAGATTTACAAAATAGGAAATAATAGAATAAAGAAAAAAAAAAAAGGAGCAAAGTTTTCTTTATTTGCGGAAGGTTGCCGAAAGGGGCCCAATGGGCACACATATAACAATAGATACGGATTTCCTCATCTGCGAAAGCCTGTAGAAGCCAAATTATTTTCATGGGGCCCAAAAGTCAAGACTTTGACTTTTGGGCACACACAATATAAAAGGGCCTACGTAGACCAACTCCTCTGGATGCCCACGATTCGCTAGTTTTCTGAAGCCGCATGTCCTTGAAGCCACGCGAAGCTTTCCAAAGGAACGTGAAGAGTTACGTACGTGAACCAAAGACGAACGCCGGAATTCTTGATTTTGGCATACGTAAAGCATTTTGTTTAAAGTTTGAACAAGTGGTAATTTTGTGCCATGAGTTTATACCCAAGTGAGTTGTTTATTTATAAACACTTTGGGTTTTGCATTAAATATAGATGTGGGAAACACTCGAGCTTGCCGAAAGGGGCTCAATGGGCACACATATAAGAATAGATACGAATTTCCTCATCTGTGGAAACCTGCAGAAGCCGAACTATTTTCGTGGGGCCCATGGACACACACAATATAAAAGGTGTACGTAGACCAACTCTTCTGGATGCCCACGATTCGCTAGTTTTCTGAAGCCGCATGTCCTTGAAGCCACGCGAAGCTTTCCAAAGGAACGTGAAGATTTACGTACGTGGACCAAAGACGAACGCCGGAATTCTTGATTTTGGCATACGTAAAGCATTTTGTTTAAAGTTTGAACAAGCGGTAATTTTGAGCCGTGAGTTTATACCCAAGTGAGTTGTTTATTTATAAACACTTTGGGTTTTGCATTAAATATAGATGTGAGAAACACTCGAGCTTGCCGAAAGGGGCTCAATGGGCACACATATAAGAATAGATACGAATTTCCTCATCTGTGGAAACCTGCAGAAGCCGAACTATTTTTGTGGGGCCCATGGACACACACAATATAAAAGGTGTACGTAGACCAACTCCTCTGGATGCCCACGATTCACTAGTTTTCTGAAGCCGCATGTCCTTGAAGCCACGCGAAGCTTTCCAAAGGAACGTGAAGATTTACGTATGTGGACCAAAGACGAACACCAAAGTCCTTGATTTTGGCATACGTATAGTGTTTTGTTTAAAGCTTAAACGTGCGGTAATTTTATGTCGTGAGTTTATACCCAAGTGAGTTGTTTATTTATAAACATTTTGGGTTTGGGGTTAAATATAGATGTGGGAAACACTCGAGCGTGTGAGCGATTGTAAACTCTGATTCTCCGATTATAGTAGATTATTTGCTGCTGGCTCTCCCCTTGGACGGAGGTACCGATACTCGAACCGAACTACGTAAATTTCTGGTGCCCTTATTATTTCTCGTTAATTTCTCTAGTTATTTCGCATTGACGTAAATTGCAAAATCCTGTCATTTCCGCGTGTTATATTACAACAATTGTTATTAAAGCCAGGTTGGATTTCTTGATTGTGATTTAGAGCTTTTGCTTGTTTGATTATTATCTGCAAATTATGTTATTACAATTATGTCTGAGAGGAAATCTGAAATTGAGAAGTTTAACGGGAGCAACAACTTTGTGTTATGGAGCATCAAGATGTGAGCTTTATTGACAACCCAAGGTTTGGCCAAGGCACTGGATGGTGAAGATGAGTTGCCGATTATAATGAAAGCCTCAGAGAGGGTAGAGCTAATGGAAAGAGCAAAAAGCACAATTCTATTAGATTTGTCGGATGAGGTTTTGATAGAGGTTGTTGAGGAGAAGAATGCCACAACATTATGGGCAAAACTTCAAGCACTCTATGTGAAGAAAGATTTGAACAATCACTTGTACATGTTGAAGGAGATGTTTCAATTTAAATATACTGAAGTACGTCTATCAGAACCCACCTAGATGAATTTAATAAACTCATGATGGATCTGAAGAACGTCGGTAAGATACTTGATGATGAAGAACATGGCATGATGTTATTAGCCTTTTTACCAGAGTCATGAGAGTACTTTATTGATTCAGTGTTGTAGAGGCGTATTACAATTACCTCTGAAGAGATAAAGCCCGCCTTATTCTCTAAGGAGTGATAGAGAAAGTTGCGAAATGATGGTCTAGTGCAAGGAGTAGTGCAAGCACTGACTGTCACGCCCCAATCCTCTGGCACGCACCCATCCCTTTCTTTGGTTGATTTTAAAGTGCGATATCCCAGGACTAAGTATCGCCGACCCTTTCTTTTTATTACGCATGTGAAAGTAGTTATGAATCCCCAAACAATAAAACAATGGGATAGAAAAGCAGGCCATATTTTTCATATTGAAATTCACAACCACACTTTTATTAATAGTACAACTCATAGTATATTTACAATATTATTTACAGCAAACAAGTCTCACACCTATCTACACTAAGACAGGGTTCACAAAAGGGATGGGATCTCAATCCACATCTGGGTTGTACTCAAGATCCCTCTCTGGATCATCTTCTTCTTCTTCAAAAATCTTTCTCCTCCTCAGGTTCCTCTTCCTCGGCTTCTCCTCAGGGTCCTGAAATGGTTATTCAATAACCAATGAGACCACATCTCAGCGAGTTCTACCCTCTAAGACCCGATTAGTAAACTAATACACCAAACGGTTGCCTAAGCACAACATGAGTCAGAGGACTTACCTTAGCCTCATTTCCAACCTGCAATTCAAGGTTAAACACAGATATTCAAACAATTCACAACATCTGATCAAGCATCAGTCAATCGACCTAGTCGATTACATGTCATTCGAACCCCTCTAGGTCATTTCCACTCATACCATAATTCCCTAATGGTATACCCCTTCACCAGATCACATGTGTTTCTCAGGCGTCGTTTTCGCCAATGACATACCAATCACCGACACCGTGCGTTCTTTAAGGCGCCGTTTTCACCAGTGATATCCTCGATCACCGAACCACGTGTCCTTTCTAGGGCGTCGTTTTCGCCAAGGTGACATCGGCAATAGACAACATCGTGAGTTCTTTAAAGCGTCATTTTCACCAGTGATATTTCCTTAATCACCAAACCACGTTTGTCTATAAGTCATTCACGTGCGTTCTTTAAGGCGCCGTTTTCGCCAGTGATATCCTCCAATCACCGAACCACGTATGTCCAATAACATCATACCTGATTGGTCTCAACCAATAGTGTTCTCAGTTAGCTCTCACCATTCTCCCTACTAAATAGCCCATCAACGTACTGGTGCTATATACCGATACTCGGCCATCATAACAAACAATTTAGGACTATTCCTCAAATTTCACAATTTAAATCAATTCCATATAAATTAAAGCTCAATTAAATAAACGGACTGCACCACGACAATCAGCACGAAATTTCGGTCATCGGCCATCCCGGTTGAATTTCTGGAAAAATAATTAATTTCGAAAATTAAATAAATAAATATTAAAAATCCAATTTAGGCCCGTATTGCCTTATTGGAGCCCGAAACGGGTCGGGAAAATCCCGAGATGCATTCAATAAATAATAGTACATCTCTACTTGCTAATGACTAAGTCTAACCACCTAACATACATCATTAAGTCATTAATTTAATTGTTCTAAACTAATCTAACCACCTAATTGCACTTAATTAAATCTAATCAACCCTTAGGCATAATTAGCAAACTAAGAAAGCATTAGTGAGTAAAACTCACTTGATTAAAAGCGGGAACCGAATCAACGCGACGGCGGCCGAAATCGAGCTTTCGACAACACTGGCAGGCTTGGACCGGGCTTTAAGCTTGGCCCAACAAATCTCAGCCCAACTAAGATTTGTTCTTGCACTGGACTAGGCTCACTCTTGGGCTGGCTGTGGTTGGGCCTTCTTTGCGGACTGGGCTTGCACAAAGCGGAAATGGGCCTGTCTCCACTGGACTTGGAGACTGCTAGAGGTGGATTGACTTGCTGGGCTCGCAGGCTGAACAGGCCAAGCTTCAAGGCTGAGTTGAAAATTCTGCTGGGCCGAAGAGAATCAGAATGGGCTCGCTGCAGTCGGTCCACGAGCAAGAGAAAATCGAAGCCGCTGGACCCGTGGTTTCGGTCTTCACACGGACTGAACGAAAGAAACGGCGAGGGGCACTGGAATCCACCGAGGCCAAAGGGATACGTGAGCTGCAGTTGGCGGTGAGGAGACACGGTAGGGGAAGTCTTCAAGCAGTTGCTGGCGTGTCTATCTTCGCACGAAAGAAATAAACGTGGTGGAATTTGCTGAGTCCGCGCGGGGCTTCATTGACAGGGGAAGGACGTTCGCTGGTGGAGACGAACGCGGCAACAAGCGGCTGGGTCCGGTCTTCGCAGCTGGGAGTCAACACCTGGCTAGGGGATGAAGCGGATGAGTGGCAGATGGGCTCGCTGGTGGAGCAGTTTCTGCTGTGGACTACTTCAATCGGGCTGAGGGCAGATGGAAGACACGCAGATGGAAGCTCGTTCAGTGGGCTTGCTACTGGCAATTCGGCAAATGGGAAGAACAATCGTGGGCGTGCGGGCGTGTGCTGGCAGAAGGCTAAAGATCGGTGGAATGGAGTTGGTTTCGGTATTCTTCAGCTGCAAATGGAGGTGTCGCACGAAGAAAAAAATGGGAAGGGAAGAGAGAGGCTATCCGGTTGTGGGGGTGTGAGGGAAATGAGATAGAGATGGGTGAGAATTGGGCTCCACCAAGCCCACTTTTTCCACAACAAATATCTTTTAAGCCTTGCTTAAGAAGTTTCATCACTTGGTTGCAATTTGGCCACATAGACACATCACACAACTCTCCAAATGGTCCAATTTTGCTAGGCTAAAGGGGGGTACGAATTTGAGAGAGATGGCTTCAATTGGTTCCAAATCCCTCTTGATTTCATCCCAATTGACTTTCACAAATTCAATTGATCACCCATTGATCGTCTCTGCATTTTTCCTCACTCAAGGATCCACCATGCACCTCAATTTTGCAATCAAAAACCATCTTCAACATTTTTTTGTACCAAACACGACCCGACGACGACTTTTTCCCAAAAAGTGTCGGTTGTCAGAAAAATCTTCTGAGACTGAGTCGATACTCCTAGAATTTATTGTGATATGACAGAAACTCCAATTTCTGAAATCGGACTTGAATTGGCGGTTAATTTCTATTCGATGCGTTTTTAGCGTGACCTAGGCTACTGGGTAACTTTCAGATATTTTTAGTGCAATTGACCCATGGTCGATTTTCTTCGAGCCACTATGAACCCACTCGACTCATTGGCGACTCTCGATTGTCGTGAAAATCCCGAGAATCCAAATACGAACACAGGGTACCAAAATAATAAGAAAATCAGTCTAGAGCCGGTCGACGAGAATTTTCTAATTTAGTGGTGTCACCCACGATTAGCCACACATCTCTGTCGATCCAATTTATCTCTGATTTCAAATCGATTTTTAACTGTACCGTAATGGCCTCTAAAGATTGACACGGTCGAGAAACCGATTCCTGATCGAGTTCTTAAGTCTATTGCCTTAAAATTCCTTAATTGTTTCCCCAGATAGTCCAGTTATATCAAGAATGATCAGTTCTGAGAATAGCCCTATAGGCGCGTCAATGAAATGCCCGATAAATTCAGTAGAAAACGGGTTGAAGAATTTCAGGATGTCACACTGACGATTCGGGGTAAAGAACAACATTGAGGGCTTAGTAGTAGCAGAGGTAAAAGCAAATCAAAATCACACCATAGAAAGTCCAAGGGGCGTGTGAAGTGCTTTAAGTGTCACGAGAAGGGACACATAAGAAAAGATTGTCCAAAGCGGAGGAATAAAGCTGATAGGCAGAATGCCACAAGCAGTGCGGCGAACGTTGCCGATGGGAGCAATAATGATGCAAAAGTTGTTTTATGTGTGACTACTAATTCGTTAGGAGACGAATGGGTGCTAGATTTCGGGTGTTCTTATCATATGACGCATCATAAGAACTGGTTTACTACTTATGAGACTGCAGATGGTGGGAGAGTTCTTTTGGGGAATAATGCAGTCTGTAAGGCTGTGGGGATAGAGACAATTCGGATTCGGATGCACGATGAGGTAGTGCGCACATTGACAGATGTGAGGCATGTACCAGAGCTCAAGAAGAACCTTATTTCTCTGGAGACACTCAATGACATCAGGTGTAGGTACACCGCTGAAGGTGGAGTACTGAAGATCTCTCAAGGTGCCATGACAGTGATGAAGAGGAAGAAAATGAATACTCTCTATCATTTACTAGGAGAGACCGTGACTGGAACCGCTGCAATATCATCAGGTGAGTCGGACTCTAACTTGACTCAATTATGGCATATGCATTTAGGGCATATAAGTGAGGAAGGTATGACGATGCTAAGTGAAAGGGGATTGTTGAAAGGTCAAAAGACAGGGAAGCTAGACTTATGTGAGTGCTGCATCTTTAAGAAGCAGCACCGAGTTAAGTTTACTACAGCTATTCATTCGACCAAACGACCAGTTGAATATATTTATTCAGACGTCTGGGGCCCGTCTTCAGTTCCTTCAAAAGGAGGTGCCCGATATATGCTAACATTTATCGACGATTATTTGATTAATGTATGGGTATGCTTTCTGAAGCACAAATATGATGTGTTCGATCAGTTCAAGAAATTTAAGGCATTGATTGAAAAGCAATTAGATAAACAAATCAAGTGCCTGAGAACCAATAATGGCATGGAGTTCTATGGTAAAGATTTTACTAAGTTCTACGAGAAAAAAGGTATTGTGAGACACCACACAGTACCTAGGACACCATAGCAGAATGGTGTAGTAGAATGGAAGAATAGAACTTTGCTTAAGCAAACTCGATGCATGCTTTCACATGCAGGACTTGGCAAGGAATTTTGGGCCGAAGCAGTAAACATGGCATGTTACCTGGGTAATCAATCTCCATCATCTACTATCAAGTGGAAGACTCCTGAGGAAGTATGGTCAAGGAAACCTATTGATCACTTCGGATTACGTACATTCGGATGTCCTGCGTATGCTCATGCAAATGATGGTAAGCTTGAGTCAAGGGCGAAGAAGTGCATATTTCTGGGTTATGCACATGAGGTGAAAGGTTATCGGCTTTAGTGCACTGATCTCAGATCACCCAATTTTCTAATCAGCAGAAATGTGATCTTTTACGAGACTACAATGCTTCAATAGAGGAGTTTTGAGATACAACCAGCAAAGAAGACAGATCATGGTGTCATCGATGAGGTGGAGCTTCAGGTGGAGACTCTTGAGACCTCGAAGGTAACAGAAATTAAGACTACAGATGAAGCCGCAATTCCTGAAGTTTGTGATAGTAGACAATTAGCACAACCGCAGCACACTATAGCCACGGATAGACAGAGAAGACAAATTAAATCACCGGGACGTTATGGTTATATAGATATTGCTTATGCATTGACTGTAAGTGATAAGATGGAGATAGATGAGCCTTCATCTTACTCTGAGGCGATGGCTAATTCGGAGTCGTCGCAGTGGCTAGGGGCTATGAGTGAAGAGATATAATCACTCCATCGAAATCAGACATAGGAGCTGGTCAAAGTACCAAAATGCCAAAAGATTGTCGGAAGTAAATGGGTCTTTAAATGGAAAGAGGGCATTCCCGGTGTCGAGGCAGCGAGGTACAAAGTGAGATTTGTGGCGAAAGGATATACACAGCGTGAGGGCATTGACTACAATGAGATGTTCTCTCATGTGGTAAGACATACTTCTATTCATGTTTTATTTGTCTTAGTTGTTTCGCAAGATTTTGAGTTAGAGCAGCTAGATGTGAAAACTGCATTTCTTCACGGTGAGTTTGAGGGGTAGATTTACAAGAGACAACCAGAGGGATTTGTTATTCCGGGTAAGGAAGATCATATTTGCTTGTTAAAGAAATCTTTGTATGGTCTGAAACAGTCTTCTAGGCAATGGTATAAACGTTTTGATGCTTTCATGGCTAGTCAAAACTATTCGAAAAGTTAGATGGATAACTGTGTTTACTATAGGAGATTGGAGAATGGTTTTTTGATTTATCTACTCTTATATGTTGATGATATGCTGATAGCAGTTAAGAATTGTCTGATATTGATGTACTGAAGAGGCAATTAAATGCTGAATTTGAGATGAAAGATTTAGGTGCTACAAAGAAAATTTTGGGTATGGAGATTTTGTGTGACAGGGCTGCAGGAGTTTTACATATTTCTCAGAAGAAATATATTGAGAAGATCGTTGCTCGTTTTAATATGCAGTCGGCAAAATCTATAAGTACACCTTTAGCGAAGTACTTTAAATTTTCAGATAAATTATCACCGCGGACTGAGGAGGAGGAGGAGCATATGTCCCATGTTCCTTATTTTAGTGCCGTAGGCAGTATTATGTATGCTATGGTGTGCACTAGGCCTGATATTTCACAAGCTGTGAGCGTGGTTAGTTACTATATGAAGTGTCCTGGTAAAACTCATTGAGAAGCTGTGAAGTGGTTCCTTAGATATTTAAAGGGGACAACAGACATGGGTATAGTCTACCGAAAGGACAGCAATGATAGTGAGATCACTAATTTTGTGGATTCAGATCACGCTAGTGACTTGGATGATCGCAGGTCTTTAGTAGGGTACATGTTTACACTAGCGAGTGGTGCAATTAGTTGGAAAGCGTCCTTACAGGATCACATTGCCTTGTCTTTGACTAAGGCAGAGTACATGGCACTAACCTTTGTAACAAAATAGGCGATATGGTTACAAAGTTTGCTCTCGGACTTTAGATTAGAACAGAAAAGTGTGGATATACACTGTGATAACCAAGATGCGATATATTTGGCGTATAATCCAGTTTATCACAAGCGTACGAAGCATATCAACATCAGGTACCACTTCATCCGAGATGTCTTAACTAAGGGTAATGTTATTATAAAAAAGATTACTATAGCAGATAACCCAACAAATATGATGACTAAATCTGTTCCTTTGGCAAAACTGGAGCTCTGCTAGAGCTCTATTGGCATCTATGGAGAGTGAGCACCCGTCAGGGCATTGGGAGAGCGGCATGGATGATGAGCATTATAACTTGGCTTCAAACATCAAGCCAATGTGGAGAATTGTTAAATTAATGTCTCGAGTTTGAATTCGAATAACGATTTGTTAAATTGAATTTGTTGATAAAGATTTCCCAATTAGATTTCAAATTTGGATGAGGAAATTCACTGGACTCTTGAAGATTTACAAAAGAGAAAATAATAGAATAAAGAAAAAAAAAAAGGAGCAAAGTTTTCTTTATCTACGGAAGCTTGCCGAAAGGGGCCCAATGGGCACACATATAAGAATAGATACGAATTTCATCATTTGCGGAAGCCTGCAGAAGCCGAATTATTTTCGTGGGGCCCAAAAGTCAAGACTTTGACTTTTGGGCACACAATATTAGGGGTGTGCATGGTCCGAGCGGGCGGTTCCTAACCTAGAACTGGGAACCGCCCGCTAAAGACCGATTCCGAAAAATTGGAACCGGGATCCACCCGTTTGTTGCATGGATTCACCCAGGAACCGAACCGCCGGTCCGGTCTGGTTCTCGGGTGGATCCATGGAACCGATCGACGCGGAGCGGCGGCGGAGCAGCGACTGGTTTGGGATCTGCTGGCGTCGGTCGTCGCGGCTGTAGGGGCTGCAACGGCGTCGCGGGTCACTGCTGGGCGGAGCAGAGGCTGTGGCAGTCGGCGCGAGGGGGCGGACAGCAGTGGCAGCGGTGTCAACGCTCGGGGAGGAATTGAAATGGCTGCAGGGATCGCGCGGAGGGGCGGCGAAGCAGCGACGGAGGCGCAGCCACCGGTTCGGGATCTGCTGGCGTCGGTCGTCGCGGCTATAAGGGCTGCAAAGGCGTCGGATTACTGGCGGAGGGGGCCCGGAGCAGAAGCAACGGTGGTGGGCGAGCGGGCGAAGGGTGCTCGCGGCTGCTGGCGCGATGGTCGGCGCGAAGGTGAGCGGTGGCGTCACGGGTCATTGCTTGGCGGAGTAGAGGCTGTGGCAGGTGGCGGCCGGCGCGAGGGGGCGGACAGTAGCAACGAAGGAGCGGCGGTGGCGGCGGCGGCGGCGTCAACGCTCGGGGAAGAACCGAGGAAGAGACGGAGAAGAGAGACAGAGTCACAGAACTGAAGAAGTCGAAGACAGAGAAGTCACGCTCGGTTAGGGTTTGTTTTGTTTTAGTAAATTTTTTTTTTTAATATTAAAAATTAGTCGGTCCGGTCCGGGTGGGCAGGCGGGCGGATCCGCCCTCGGAACCGGGAACCGGACCGGTTCCCTCAAGAACCACCAGTTCTGGGCAGTTCCGGTCCAGTTCCGAGCGGTCCGAGCGGTTCCTAGGTATTTTGCACACCCCTACACAATATAAAAGGCGTACGTAGACCAACTCCTCTGGATGTCCACGATTCGCTAGTTTTCTGAAGCCACATGTCCTTGAAGCCACGCGAAGCTTTCCAAAAGAACGTGAAGATTTACGTACGTGGACCAAAGACGAACGCCGGAGTTCTTGATTTTGGCATACGTAGAGCATTTTGTTTAAAGCTTGAACGCGCAGTAATTTTGTATCATGAGTTTATACCCAAGTGAGTTATTTATTTATAAACACTTTGGGTTTGGGATTAAATCTAGTTGTGAGAAACACTCAAGCGTGTAAGCGATTGTAAACTCTGATTCTCTTATTATAATTGATTATTTGCTGCCGGCTCTCCCCGTGGATGTAGGTACCGATACTAGGACCGAATCATGTAAATTTCTGGTGCCCTTATTATTTCTCGTTAATTTCTCTAGTGATTTCGTATTGACGTAAATTGTAAGATCTTGTCGTTTCCGCATATTATATTACAACAGTCCATAAGTAGAGAGTTTGTAGCATTTGCTTCAGGTCCCCTTAATTCATTTGCGGAGCAGCTATGACCAAAATACCATGTCCGACCTCATCCACATTGCTGCTTCTGCTCTTGGTCATCTTCCATTCTTGCCTTGTTCAAGCTTGTGGCGGCACTTCAGCTGCAAAAAAAGGCCGAGAGGCAATTGAAATATTAATCGGTGGTGGCGGCATCTGGATTGGCTCCCCACCTGCTCCTGGCACGTAGAGTAGGTATTGCCCTCCTTCTCCCCCTCCCCCTCCAGAGCCTCAATGCCCACCAACGCCGCTGCCACAGCCATCTCCGCCGCCCCTCCACCTCTGCAATCACTGCCTCTGCCGTCACCTCCGCCTCCACCTCCGCCCCCGCCACCCTTGCCTCCAATTCCAGTGCCGCCGCGGCATAGCCAGCTGGGAATTGTGTATCAACCAATAAAAGATTTCAAGAGGCGCATAAGCAAGGGCAAGTGCAACCCTAAGAATGTCACTGCGACCTGGAATGGCAAAGGAGTCAAAGATCTGCAATTACACGGGCTTCATCTGTGCAACTGTACCTGGCTACAAGATGTTGGGTCTCGCCGGCGCCGACTTCAACAGCTTCGGCTTCTGCAATGACAAGGAACAGCTCCTTATCGACAACTTCATTGAGAGACTACCCGATGTCATTCTTTCATGCAAACTCCAACAACATTACCGGTCGCATCCCCTCCAGTATTTCCAAGCTCAAGTATCTCTACGAGCTCAACTTGAGCAACAACAAGCTACGAGGAGCATTCCCAATGACCGTTCTAGGCACCACCAGGCTCACTTTCTTGGATCTCAGGTTCAACAACCCAATTGGACCGATACCACCGCAAGTATTCCCTCTGGACCTTGAAGTTCTTTTTCTCAACAACAAGAAGTTCAATGGGACAATCCTGGAAAATCTTGGTAAAACACCCGTAAGTTATCTCACCCTAGCCAACAACAAGTTCACAGGCCCAATCCCTCGGAGCATAGGGCAAACTTCAAAGTCGTTGCCAGAGGTGCTGTTCCTGAATAACCAATTATCGGGTTGCCTTCCGTATGAGATAGGACTTCTGAAGAAAACCACTACTTTCGACGCCAGTATCAATCAGTTGACTGGTCCCATACCACATTCCTTCGGCTGTCTGCAGCAGATGAATCAGCTAAACTTGTTACATAACCATTTATACGGGCCAGTACCTGAGACAGTGTGCGTGCTGCCGAAGCTGAGTGCACTAACACTGAACAACAATTACTTCACACAGGTTGGGCCAGAATGCCGGAAGTCAAGCTTGAAGAAAAAGCTCGATGTAAGGATGAACTGCATTTTAGGTCTTCCATCACAGAGATGTCCGGCAGAATGTGATGCCTTCTTCTCCAAGAAGGTAAAGTGCCTAAACGAGAGATCAATGAGATATGTCCCCTGCAAGATTAGTCAGTTAAATGCCGAGGATGCCTCCAAAGGGTCAGTGACACCTGAGATCGCCCCAGCACCATCACCTCCTTATGTGGCACTCAATAGGAACCGATAGCAAGTAAAGTTATTAGATAGGGCTAAAGCAATTGTAATGTGGCTTCTGCCAGAAAAATAATGGGGCACAGCAGCTTTCTGTACTTTAGTTTTTTTAATGTTTGCATCATGTATTGTAACTGCAAGCATGTAAGTTTCTCGTGAATTTAAGTATCATTTGAGTATAGTAAATTAATGTTGCTGAAGTTGTTGATTTGCAGACAGTCAAGTAAACTTTTGTAGACCTATTAACTTGACTATCAAGAGACCTGAAAAGATAATATAATCAAACAAAAGAAAAACACAACCTCTCTGTTATCAAACAAGAGAGTGAATAGAAATGGGGAGGACCTTTGTCTAGAAGGACCCTTTGTCTATTAGTACAGTAGCCACATGGTCAAGTAAACCATGATACACTACAAATTTAAGATCCTGCAAGTGAAAATCCGATAGCCTAAAGAATAAAAACAGGATAAATGTAGCACCCACAGTCGACCCTGTTATTAAGCACTTCGGAAGAAATACATGCAACTATTATTCCATGACTTTACAAATTCAGTATCCACAGCAGAGAGTACAACATTAAGCAATCAAATGTAAAATACATCATTTATGTCAAGCTTAAACTGACAATGGAAGAGATGGGATTTTGTATTTTACTCCACAAAATTTGTTTGGACTTTGCTAACTAAATGCTCTCCATAGCATGCTCTTCCAAACTTCCTGGTTCCACCGGTTCTCCTCACACAGACATCTAAAGGCTCCACCGGGACATTGAAATTGGGCTGTTTGCAAAACATTAATTAGTGTTCAGAAAAGAACTGGATCCAACAAAAAGAAATGCATAAAGGAGATTCCAGTCAAGAAACTAACCTCGTAAAAGTATGCTACACAGACTCGATATCTTGGGCAACTATTAATTACGCGATGCAATGTTGAGTCATATAAGCCATTGGACCAAATCTGCAGTTGTCCAGACCAAAAATTGATTTGTGAATCCAGCACAAAGTCAGAAACGAACATCAAGGAGTCTTCTTCCCCAGGTTCATACCTTAAGCATGTCGCCTATGTTGCAAACAAATGTTCCGGGAATAGGAACAGCAGAGATCCACTCACCAGAGAGGTTCTTGACCTTCAAAAACTCACCAAGATCAAAATGAACCTAATAGAGGAGCTATGAAGTTTTGATAAGCGAAATGCATGGCAGGCTTTCAGTGAATAAGGTGTAATACTGATTGTAATTTATTACAGAATGTGATCTGATACCATTCAAGATTTAAACCTTCTCACTCATTCTGCATGATCTAACACCAATAGAATGAGATGACAATAACAACAACAAACTAAGCAGAGGATCAATCAAAATGAGTAACATGAGAAATTTATATTGCAGTGGCAACCTATGGGATGACAAAAATTAGGAGCTGTATTTATGACCATGGTTGTGCAGCTGCTCTGAACATTAAAGAAAGTACTTAACAATCAGGATAGATAGACCCAAACATATTCTGATGATCAAATCTAAATCCATTTTCATCAACATCAATCATCTATTGAGGGCCTCCTTGGTTTGGTGTAAAGAGGATATTCCAAATTCCACTTGGCCATTATTAAATTGACTGCAATCTTTGTCTTGGTGGGAACTAGCATGGCATCTAGTTTTCCTTTAATCCAAACCAAACAACTAACTGTTGCATTTACTGCCAAATTCGATATATTAAAAATGTTGTGAAAAATGTTATGGTGCCTTGAGATGTTACTTATACGTTCTAAAGAGTGAAGCGTTCCATAATGAAAAGCTAATATCAATTTCTAAAAGCCAAAAGGAGAAGAAAAACAAAAGTTAAAAGCAAAGCCACACCAAACATAAACTGCCCTTTGGAATGACCAACAGCCTGGACTAGAAAACATACTCATACATGTCATCTCAAAATTCCAAGAACAGACTTCTCTAAGGAATTAGCAGAACAATTTGAATCAATTTAATACTTAACTCAGTCTCACTGGTTCTGTAATTACTCTTTAATGATTAAGAACTCATTTAAAATATCAAAACTAAAACATTAAAAAAAATTGCGACTGTACCTGAAGAGCAGTGATGTCATCATCCTGATTCACCAGAGTCAACAAACCTGTAACATAGCATCATAACCAATATATAAACTCATGGTCCTTTATTTCAAGTATGAAATCCTCTAAAGACTCAGAAAGTTACCATAATCAGTGTGCGCTCCACTGCTTGTTTCATGCACAAGAAGAAAAGAAAGAAAAAACCGCATGAGAGACTACAGTAATGAAGAATTTCAGAGTACAATCATTGACAATGAATTAACTTGCGATGAGAGGACAAATGTATCACCATCCAATGTCATTTTCAGGAGTTCCAAGGCCATTTGCTTTTGATGCACCTGGATAACCGATTATACGCAATACCCAAAATGGATCTCCAGCTCTTTGACCTTCAAATTCATTTGGGGATCCGCCTAATGCTAATGCAATACCTCTCAAGATCTTTCTTGAAAGTTCTAGGGACAATCAGAATCATGTGTACAAAAATGATGGATAAGAAAAGTATTCACAGAGAACCACCAAAAGTATTGACAGAGACCCACTAATCAAGAGTCTATACCAGTGCAAAGGCTAACATATTCCTCCATGATTGGCTTTAAATCTGGAGGATTAACTGGCCTGCATTGGGGACAAAAGCAAAATGCATTAACACATTCCAGAATAAATCAGCAACATGTAACTCAATCCAAAACAAGCTATCATATACCTGAATGTTAGCAGTGTTAAGAGATTTGCAATGAATTAAATGAAAAGGCTGAGCTTATGGAAAAAGTAATATTCATGCTTTTCATCTTAGGACTCCATCTCAAGTTTCGTTTGTTAAAAAGATGAATTCCAGACATATTTACTACTCATATCTGTGTTTCATAGAACAATCTTTATATTACACACTCTTATAATAAAAGAACAAGGAACGGCAAAGTGATATATCAACAAGGGACCTAAGTCTATACATAATGCCACTGCCCAATTGCCACTGCCTATTTGCCCAGTTCAGTTTGATGACATTGATATAATGACGAACCTAAGGAAAACAAGTATGACGAGTACTAAAGTTTCTTATGATCAATACTTGCTGCTGATGAAGAACAGTTAAAATGGTGCTCTTGTCAGGGAACAACCCTGATCACGCCCCTGATTGGTCCCCAACAAGGCCACCAGAGCAAACGTCTGGTGACATGGCTAAAGGGGCTACAAAATAAGAGACAGACATGTATCTTAGGTCAGAGTTCTTGATTCAACATACCACTGATTACATCCTTCCATGACCTTGCCAAGATCTCCATACATCCCTTGACTCACTTCTCTGTAACACTGCTCCATGCACATCACATTTTAAGTCATTGCAATGGGAGGGAGATAATAACGCATGATACATCAGTGGAATACTATGATAACATCTCAGCATTATCATGCTAATACTTGTGCAGACCATATTCAGTGATATTAACCCCCACCTAAAGGACTATATAACTGTGCAATTCGTTGTGGAATAACATTGGCATAATTTGTACGAGTTTCATGCAGAGAAACTCTGTTCACTTGAATTAAGGATTGCCTAAAACTTTCACGGATTGAACAGTGCTAATCACAATTTCACTCCACTTCAACGGAGCTTAACAAATTATCCAAGAAAAAAGACACCTCGGAAAACACAGATTCTTATAGTGATTAGAGAACCCTACCATACAGGGACAAGTCATATGATACTAACTGCTACCATTCGATCAACATAATATATTAATCTTGTACTTAAGGCAAGCATATCTAAACAATAACCAAAACATTGGTGAAGCAACCTACGTCAATGGCCTCGTGCATGTCAGGTACACCTTTTGTAATATTTTCACCAACTCTCTGGTATCCCCTGCAAAAAAATGATAAAAGTCACTTTTAAGCTAATTAGCAATTCACTTGAAAACCAGGAGAAACTTGCAATATTACAAGATTATAATTTTCCTAGGAATGAAAAAGTGGAAAAATCCTAGAAATACATGTATAGGGAGGTCTAGCAACCAGAATCAGATCATAATGCCAAAGAGCGGTTTTGCATGACCATTTGTTTCTGTATACTGGCCAAGCTACTTTACCATCAAAGAGCAATATCAAATGGGAATGACAATTGGCAGGTCATTAAATTCCTCAAAGCACCCTTTCTGGAAGCTTATTTTGTTTCACTAATTAAGTAAGCTGTGTATCCTCACCGCTCACATGTGGGAGGCAAACATCTAGGGAGCTTATTTTTCTACAGGTTCACTATAGGACACGATATTCTTTTTGATTTATTTGAATCAGTGTTTTCTTTGTAATTTGATCCTTCTGTTCATGTTCTACAACAAGCCAAAAATTACTAACAGTTCATGGACATCTTGCTGCATAGAAAATCTAAGACAAGAGAACACAGCTTGTGATTCTATTTGATGCTTCCACCCCATGTTCTACGATAAAGTAAAACTTATTAATAATTCATATGTATTTAACTGCATATCAAATTTAAGAGAAGCGAACACAGCTCGTGATCAATCTAAAATTGACAATCGTCAAGAGGACATTTCAAGAATGCTAGGGGAGTCTAACCTGTATCCTGCCGCTGGAGTCATCTTGATCTTCGACTTCTCTTCATAAGGAAGTTCGAAAAATTCGCGTGTCAAGGTTCTAACCTTTTTAATGAGGGAGTCGGGAATACCGTGGCTCTTCTGGAAAATGACAAAGTTTACACATTCACGCATCAATGAAGAATGAATAAGGAAGCACACAATATTCGTGCTTTTTCTCCCCTGCTGAACTAAAAACAAGATAGTTTTTAACAGCCACATGCTTTTATGTAATTTCTGCGATTGCCATGCCTAAAACTCCATTTGAGCTCTAAGTTCCCATTCCTCACTCTACAAACTCAAGCAAACTCACAAAAACAAGCTCCTGCATTAATGTTGTACTTATTAGCAATGAAAGGGGCCTAATTAAACGACCTTTCACCCTAGAAAACTCAACGTGTCAAGACTGGGTCTATCAGGAGACCAACCCACAATGCATACCAAACATATTTCTTAAAAAAATACCAGATGAACCAACGGAGGCAAGAGATTCAGTACAGCTTATACTGGGATCATTAACAGCCGAATATGAAAACAAGTTTAGACGCAATCAGGAGTTCACGCGTTCGGCAAAACAAGATAACAAGCACATATTCGCCGACCTTGACGTTATGGACAGAGACCACATAAATTTCTGCCATCAAATACAGAACCCCGCTACAAAGCACTCAAATTGACTTGAAACCAGCTAGTAAGCTCGCGCTCGCATTTTCAGCAACTGGGTCGACGCTAAACTACCCGAAGGAGCGAGCGGGGACAAAGTCACTAACCACGTAGAAGAAACCAGCCTCCCTACAAGCCCGATCCAACCGCCTGACAACTTCAACCACGCCCGGGTCTTCACCCATGTCCGGATCATCGCACTTGGCCAAGAGGGGACCGATATCTGCAGAAAGAGATCGAAACGCACCGGAATGAACGTGGGGTCGAGAGGTTTCGCATCCGATCGATGGAAAGTAAGGAGAAAATACCAATTAGAGGGATGGATTTAAAGTCGGTAGACATTCTTTCCTTCTTTTTTCCTGTGATGCTGATGCGACCTCGATCGATGGAAGTTCCCTGAGCTCAATCAAATCCAAGTACGAGGAAAATGAAGAGGGATTTGTTTTCCTGGTTTATAGTGATGTGTGACTAAACAAATTTGACGGGGCGCCTCTATTTCCATCCCCTATTTCCATCCCCTGCGTGACTATCATCTAATTTTTATCAAAAAAAAAAAAAATTACTCTCGATCATTTAATTACAATTTAAAGTGATAAATCTAAATTTATTTATTTTCTTTTTGTAGTTTTTTTGTTTCTGTGTAGGATTTAGTTACTAAAAAAAGTTTCCATGTATATCAAAAGACACTATGTTTTTAATTGTTAGATTTTACTTTTATAAAATTAGTTATGTCGAAAAGAAAAAATTTCCTAGAAACTTAATTTTTTTCTACATTGTCGAATTTATGGATAAATTGTTGAGTAGAATCTAGAAATAATTTAACAGAGACAAATTTTTTAGCACAATCATTTGTTTATGATTTTTTCACTTTTGTTGTGCATATATCACTATCAAATCCCATCTTATATATAAGGGATGATAAGATGATGCGAAAAAAAAAATTTTGAAGATTTTTCAAAATAAAATCATAATTAAATTCTTCAATGTGAGACTTTATGATAAAATTTATTTAATAAAATCAAAATGTCGTATGAAATAAGATTTTTTAGCATATGGCTATATCCAATCCTATAGAGTATGTTGTGGACCCAAATTACGATTGAATAAAAATGAAAAAGTTAATTAAAAGTCAAAAAAAGGAAAATGTAGGTGATCACTTTCCAAGTGGACTGGTTCTAGTCTTGGCTTGGAACTAGTAACCCAACCCTCTGGCTTCTAGTTCTAAAACTTTGAACTGAGGGTTCGATTCAATTTTAGAACCAATCGGTCTAGTCCTTGAGAACTAGGACAAAGCATAGCTATTTATCTTTTTGCTCTCTAAATGCTTTAAAAGTAAAAAAGGCAGTATTTATTTCCTTGCAAATCAATATGGGACATGTTTTTAAGATGACTAAAAGTGAAAAACAAAATAGAGCTCAAGTGTGAGATCCCACATCGATTTGCAAGGGAAAAGATAGGCCATGCTGTGTTTTTACTATTGGGCAAAAGCCAACAAAAATCTCAAATTATACTCAAGATAACACATTTACCCTAATTTTTTTTTTGTGTCATAAAAAACCTTATATTTAATCCAAACTTCTAATCATGTGAGTCATTTATCCTAAACTTCTTTTATAACACAAAAAACTTCAAACTTGTATCCATATGACAAATTTACCTTAAATTTTTTTTATAAAACCAAAATTCTCAAATTTAGACCCATGCCACACAATTACCCCTGTCAAGAATTTTTTCCTTTTTTTTCCTTTTTTCCCTTCCTTTGTATTCACCGCCATCCTCCTCGTCACCTCCACCCTTACCATCACCATCATTATTGCCAAACCAAGGAAGAAAATGAAAGATGAAGAAAAAAGAAAAAAAAAAGGAAAGAAAAATACAATAAGTTACACATTTTTGACACATTAGCACATCTCCATATTGGTAGCTACATGAGATTTTTAGAAGGCGTTCATTAACAGAATTTTGACGGAGAGTAAATATGTCATATGGGTAATAGTTTGACATAATTTGAGGTTTAGGGTAAATGTGTTATACATGTATAATAAAGCTTATGATAAATGTGTCACAATTGAGATAATTTGAGATTTTTTATGGCATTTTCCCTACTTTTAAGACAAATAAAGCCCAAGTGTGAGAACCCACATCAACTAATAAGAGTTTCCTATAGTTCATGGATTATTATAACATAGTTAGGGCTCTTTGTAAAAAAAGACAAAAGTTAGAGTTTTTAATAATGCTAATTCGGTCTGGTTCCACCCTATATCTTGGAACTAGACTAACCAATGCTGGTTCCAACAAATTGGAATCAGGAACTGCCTAGACCTCTAGCTATTACATTGAGGGAGAGGGTGTCGGGGTGAAATTTCTAGTGACCATTGTTAGGACAATCAAGAGGGAAATCAATCATGAGGAACTGCCTAGACCTCTAGCTATTACACTCTTTGTTGATAAGCAGCCTCTAGCAACCCTCGTCAAGCATGGCTAAGTTCTCGTGAACCTTGTGCTAGCTATAAAGAGTTATAAGTGATTTTATTCAATTTCATATCCTATTAGATGTACTTCAATTTCCACTTTGATTGAATGACTTTCTCCTTTAGTAATTAATGAATATTTCATCGCTCGTATTATTAGAGATAATTAGGATATCTTTCTATGATAGAGATAAATAGGATATTTCTCTTAATTCTATCTCTTGGAAATATATATGTATATATATTTCCGTTGATTGTGCATGTCCTAAGTGACTATAAATGATGTCATCATTATCTTGTTTCTTTAGATAATCATCAATAAAGTTTAGGCTCATGCACTCTTAGTTATAACACATTGGAATATAATGAAACTACACAATTTTTTCTTCTTCACCATTCTTATCTTGGCATCTGCACTCGGTGCACACCTGAGTGCACACTTAGAAGACATTTCTTATCTCATCTCATCTCATGTCTTTCTCTTTTTCCATAACTATTAATATCTTTGTCAACGTTGTCCATATAGTCAGATAGCCACCTTAGCTCGTTCAGTTGTCTCGTAATTTACATAGCAACCACAGTAACCTCTTACGTAGATAGCCTCTTGCCATGATGACAACCTCTTGTCGTGTAGTCTACACAACAGCCACAACAACACACAACAATCGCGTAAATAGCTACAACAACGTCAGCCGATTCTTTCTTCAACACACCAAATTGCTTTGGCGTTCCATCTAGGATTTTTGGTTTTGGATCTTTTCTTTAAACTCCAGTTAATTTCTTCTGAGTCACCTTGAGTTTAAGCAATGTTAGAATTAATTATGATTTCTCCTTGATTCTCCACACCTCTCAAGATTGCACATACATCTCCCTTAATTGTGTATATCCCTAATTAACTACAATCAATATTATGATTATTTTGGTACCTTAGATAGTCATCTAATGAAGCATATAAGTAAGCTCATATATCCATTAGCAAATCAAAATACATAGAAATTACATAAATTGTATTACTCTTGTCTTGGTATTAGAGTCGATTGCTAATTAGTGGTCCATTCCCAATGTATGGGTATTTGACAAATATCTCAAAGAAGAAATCTTGTGACGGGAAAATAGACAAGGATGAAGGTAGACATTAGGGTATGGTAACATGGTCCCAATGGCAGTTTTCGTGGTTTGGTCCGGAGAAAAAGACCAAAGATGAAGATGAGCTTTGGAGATTCAAGTTGTAAAATGTTAGTGCAGAAGGATACTTAAATCGGAAAAAAGTAGACCTAACAATGAGCTCACGGGTGAGGGGAAAATTGTTAAGATGAATGTGTAAATTATGTAATAAAAGTCTTATATCAAAAAATTAGTGTAGTGTAGAATAATTAATATATTATAGTTGGCACATAACTCATTAGCTCAAGTTTTTTGAGTGCAGGGGTCCTACTAGATATTTTGAGGGGCTCACTTGTGCTGTCACTCAGCGATTTCCCTTGATGAAGGGATTAGACATTTGTTGTGCCATACATCATTTGATCATGAGGTTTGTTTGCTCTTTATATTCTGGTAATCTCTCCATACCTATTAGTTTTAGTTTTTGGGTTGGACTTTCTAACACATATTAACATATATCGCAAACATATTTTCCGATATCTTGAAAAAAAACATATGCAACATTCACCTTGTGCTTTGAAGAAATTTTCATCTCTAGAATTCTCTTGATTTGTTATCAAAAGAAATATAGTCAAATATCTTTTTCTATGAGAATTTCCACACCAACTACCAACATTTTGAAAATCAAAATCTCACATCTAGTGTGTTGAGTGTTGTGGCTAGTAATATAACCTAGAGGGAATAAGTTTCTTAGCAAACTTGGCTACATTTGCAAAATTGAGTAGAAGCAAATTTTTATGTGCAGGAACAATCTAGATATGAGCAAAAACTATGTGTGCATTACTTTTATCAAATAAATTAAATAGCAAATAGAATGAGATAAAAATAAATCCAACCTTCCAAACTAATAGGCATAGAAAAAGCTAGAATTTACTAGCAGCTCTTGAGACGTTACGTATGTAACTTGCATTGCTTGTATTAAAAGTTGGTGGATCACACTACATAAATACAGTTCTGTTGCAACCTACCTTTTCCATTCAAAGACGAAAAGATATAGGTTTAGGAGTAGTACCAAAAAGGCGAGTGTACAGCCCTTGATTGGGCACGAGCTCTCCCAAGCTCATACCTTGCATGTTATTGGGGAATTCAAATGTTAGGTCAAATTAACACAGATTTTCCAATGAGTCACCACTAATCTACTAGGGTCTATTAGAAATCAAGTGAGGCATGAGAGTATACTTCATTTCCTACACAACGAAGAATCTAGAACTAGAGACTTGATTACATTAATTGATCAACTTGTGCCCTTTCGATACCTAGGGAGAGCAAAAGGAAACACCTAGACTAGACCAAACTGGCTAGTTCGATCAATCCCAAGGGGCGCTCTTTTGATACTATGAATTTTTCTAGAATACTCTTTTCTTGAATCAAAAAAGTTTTGGATTAGCTAGTATTTAGCCAATTAGTATCCAAAATTCAAGACTTTTATTAAATGAGAGAGAGATCCACTAGGGCAAAAATACTATAGATGCAACATATAGAAGAAGAAGAATAAATGCTTTCTTTTTTATCATTATCTCATTAGGCCTTATTTTTTTCTTTTTTCAGCAAAACCTTATGTGCCTAGTCTATTTTTTTTAAATATCTATACCCTTTCCTTTTTTTCATGGATATAAATTCCTCATATTTTCATATCTAGGATTTGTTGGTCTGGTTCTCAATTCACTAAAATTGGGACGGGTGAAATTGGTCTAGTTCTTGATTTTAAGGATGGAACCACCTAGACCGGACCGAATCGATTATTTTTTAAAAATTTAATTTTCTTTCTTTAAAATTATTAAAGATATATTTTAACTTTTAATAATTAAGAGTTTTCTAAATATTATTGAGATGCAAATATTTAGACAAAAAGCCAAGAGAGGCATGATTTGGCTGGAGCAAGGCTTGGTGGGTTTTATGCATAACCCCTCTCACATTCTTTGTGTGCTCATTTGATGTGGAACCTTGACATTCACTAGACACAACAACAGAGACAAATTAAGAGTCATACATTGAAGGCATTTGCATAGAAGGCCGGATACCATAAGAGACTAGAAAGACAAGCCATACACTAAAAGTCCTACATCAAATAGGCACGCAAAGACCGTGAGAGAAGTTATGCATAAAAGCGAAGTCATGCTCTAGCTAAAGCATGCCTTCCTTGGCCTTTTGGCTAAGATTAAGTATAATATTTGTTAAGTATGTGAAGTTCACACAATTTTTGTAGCATTTTCATTTTTTTCGTGGGTAAAGAGCAAATACTTTTTTTTTTTTAAAAGGTATGGAGAATAGATTTATCATTGGTTTCCTTGAGCCGCCTAGGAACAAGAACCGGATCAAACCAGGAACCGATTACCCCTATCATTAACTAATCTTCTTTATTTCAAGGAGAAAAGCCACAAAAAAACCCCAAACTTTGCTTAGAGTTACACATTTACTCTAAACTATTTTTTGTGACACCTAAAATCTTAAATTTTGCCCATCGTGACACATTTACTTCAAACTTTTTTCTATGACATCAAACATCCCAAACTTTTATCTATGTGATACATTTACTCCAAACTTTTTTTAATAATACTAGAAACCCCAAACTTTTTTCTGTAAGTGTCACACATATACAAATTTGGGGTCTTTTTTGTGTCACTGAAAAATTTTTAGGATTTTTGGTGTCATAAAAAATAAGTTTGGGGTAAATATGTCACACTGCGTAAGTTTAGAGTAAATGTGTCATGTGGATATAAGTTTAGAATTTTTTATATCACAAAAATATGTTTGGGTAAATGTGTCATAATGAGAAAAGTTTGGGGTTTTTTTTATTGCTTTTACCCTTATTTGAAAAATATGTTTGTCATGCAGTTTTGATTGATTTTGAACTTATCTACTTTTGTACAAGGTGATTATGCTGATGTGCAGTCATTAAAATAACTATGAGCAATCAAGGAAGCATAAAATAAATCGCAAGGAAAAATAGGCATTTAACTCTAAGAAATAAGTAAAATGCCATTCCTAATTAGGCTAAAGGAAGACCGTGATCATCATATTGAATGTGCACGATCAAGGGTATTCATTTCAAGAAAAAAGAAACATTCAAACTACATTGTAAAGCTATAATAGTTTGTTTAATTTTGACAAGATTTTTCATCAAAGATTTTCGCACATTTTTAAGAAAAAAACTACTCAAAAACTAAATTTTAAGCTTTTTCATAACTTTTTTTTAAATAAATAAATGGGATTTCCCATAATTTAAGAGAAAAATACCCAAAAAAAATTAAAAGCTTTTTCTGATTTTTAGAAAAAAAAATTCTGAATTTTTTAAATTTTTAAATTTTTTTATCCGAAAATGGGACCTGTGCCCGGCTCCCAGGGCCTGGTCCGAATATGGATCGGGTAAGGACTCATGGGTTTGGGTCGTGAACACTAAAAGCCTAATTGAAGAAGTGGGCTCAATGACTCGAACCCATTCGGACAAGTGCCAAGATCAAGGCCCAAGTTCATCAAAGGAAAACACTTAAGCCCACTTACACTAAGACCACTTAAAACCAACTTCCGACATGTCCCAAATAAGCCCGGCTCCGAAATTAGCCCACTCACTTGACCTATCCACGAACTCCGTCCTAGACATGAAAATAACCTTAAAAACCCAATAAACTAACCTAAGCCCAACAACAAAATCCAGTCCATTCGAAACACAAGGCCCCCACGCCTTGAGTCCAAGTTGGACTGATCCCATCCCCCGAACAGCAGCTTCTCTCCCAAACCCGAGCTGACGTTGATGTCCGAGAATGTAGGAAACATATATTTAAGCGAGAAAATTGACCCACGCTAGCCATTCTATATGGCACGGCCGGCATTGACCTAGACCATTTTTTAAAAAAAATTAAAATTTTATTTTTTTATTTTTATTTTTTCTCTTCTTCTTATTTATTTATTCATTTTATTGTGGCTGGCGAGATAGAAGCGGTCGCGGCTCTCACCCAGATTTGGGCAAGGTCATCATGGCCACAGGTGAGGCTAGCCTCCCTATATTTGGGCAAGCGCCCATTAACCTTCATTGACTATAGTAAGAAAAAGTTAAAAAGGGATAAAGGAAAAAGAAAAGACAAAAATAAATAAAAATAATAATTTTGGGAAAATATCTAAATATCTTTAAAAATTATACACATTAGCATTAGTCGCACTATATAGGATGGTTGTTATCCATGTTAGCGATTTTGAACCAAAATTAATCGGATAGACTAAATTGACAAAACATGAAATTGTTTGTGTCTCAATTAACATAATTAAAAAGTTTATGGTTGAATTGTTAAATGCAATAGGTTCAAAACTTTTTGAATAATTTCTCATATTTAAGATCATCTCCATATTTTTTCAATACAAACTTGAACTTGAGCTCAAAGAAATTTGGAAAGATGGTTTTGGAGCCCAATTCTTATGTCAAACTTAAATTTAAGCTCATTTTACGCACCGCCTTTAATTTGAAGCACACACCTCATGTCGGGCCACTTATTGAGTTCATCTCGGCTCCCTGCAACACGCTTAATGCAAATGAATTCCCCCTAAATGCTATTAAAACCTAAATGCAATGTGAAACGTAAAAATTGATATTTTTGTTTAGGAACTAGGTTTGGTCCCTAATCTTTTCTCTGCCATGGTCGGATAGATGAGGGATTGAGCTCGATGCCGTGATGAAACCTGACAAAACATGGGTTGAGCTCGACCAGATCAGGTCCATGCCAGGGCAGAATTGGACCCAGATTTGGGACTTGAGGTCGATGCCCATGACGGAGCTCGAGCTTATCAGATCTAGTGCTTGAGCTCGACGCTGAGGCAAAGCACGAGCCCCTCAAATGGCTCTAGATTTGATACAACGGACCTCGAGGTGGCCAGACTCAGCCGAGATCTTGGCTGCCTAAAGGGGCAATCGATTTCCGCAAAGGACGTGATAGGGTCGAGGGATCCCCGACCATGGGTGACAGGTGGTGGCTTTTGTAAGAGCGACGGCCAAGAGTGGTGACGCCACGACGAGCGGAGACTCTCAGATAGGCGGCGACTCCACTAAGGGCATCAGCTGTATCGGAGAGGAAAGAGGCTAGGAAATGGGTGGCTAGATAATATAGGGATTTAGATAAGTGAGCATTCATTGTTGGTGGATCTGGAATGGCAGAAAGGGCAAAGTATCAAGCGAAATGCCTAATCCGCAAATAAGATCTAATGTCAGACGCAATTTGGAATGGAATGACAAAAGTGAGGACGGTGGTTGTAGTTTTTTTTAAAAGTGAGGACGGTGGAAACGTATGAGATTTTATGAGATTATAATTAATGATTTTAAAAATTTAAATTATTAGTTAAAGATGTTTATTATTTAAATATTCTAACAGTTTCCCTCATTTTTAGTCTAGTCTTTTACCCAGTATTAAGTATGGAAATTTGATTAAGGAACAAACGAGGTTTGAAAATATTTGAACTTAATACCTTCAGCTCTAATAAGATTTTTTAGGATCATAGTCAATTATTTTAAAAACTTAAACTGTTAGATAAAAAATTGATTTATTATTTAAATATTTTAACAAAATGGATACTTGAATCCAATGCAAGGATAAAATACATTGCCAGCGTATGCTAGAGAATGTAATCCAGCTTATGACCCATTTTCTCAATCACATGTAGCAAGGGTTAACAAATACGAATTATAAAAAACATACTTGAAAGGAAACATGCAAACTAGAGAGCTAAAGATGGATTAATTTGATCATTGCGTCGCACTTGGGGGTTCACTGAGTTTTGTCGCCATTTGGTTTCTCACAATGAAACGAAATGCAAATACGTCGGTCGCGTGTTTCGTGATTAATCATGACTTGCATCGAATTTCCACGCGGTTTGCTGGTCAATTCTCAACCAATGAACAGACATTAAGCTGTACCTGCTACTGCAGAATACAACTGGTGGCAACGATCCTTCCGTGTTCACTTTGAACTTTGAAGCTGGATCAGCAGAAGAATCCAACACATGAATTGATGTTTCATCGTCCTCGTATGTCTTCTTGTCCCCGTGTTGAGTTTGAGATATTTTCAATTTCTTTTCTGACTGAATGCAGTTGGTGGTAGGTGCTAGATGGTGGGCTGAACCGTTAGTTCATTTCTAGGGCGAGTGAGGGTACTTGGACTTACCGACCAAAAAAAAAGGGTACTTGGACTTGGACCTCACATCAAAATACAACTTTATTATTATTATTTCAATTTTCAGACATTCCTAATTAAAATTGTCTGACTCCTCTCTCAACTTTTACTCTTACCCAACTATTTTGCATTGAGAAAATTGTCCAAAAAGTCTTTTTATTGCACATTTGTCAATTGAATCTAAAACTTTTAACTTTTGTTAATTAAGTTCTAGAGCATTTCACGTTTTACCAATATAATTCATCCAATCAATTTTGGTTAAAAATTACTAACGTTAACAATTGCCATTCTACATGGCACAATCGGGCTAATGTTGATCATTTTTAATATTATTTAATATTTTCTCAATTTTTATTTTTTTTTTATTTTTTTCCTTCTTTTTTTTTTTCTTCTCTTTTTCTTCTTCACTTTTTCTTTTACTATGGCCGGCAAGGGCCATGGGTGGGGGTCATGATCTCGGGCTAGGAAGGATTGGAACTACGGGGTGAGGCAGGGGTAGATATAGGAGCCGTCACGGGTGAGTAGCTTGCGGAGAAGGATGGCGAACATGGCGCTAAGTGGGGGCAATTGTGGAGGAGGTGGGCGAGCTTAAGGGAGAGGGACTTGGGATCGGTCTGCTTGGCAAGGCTGAAGAGGGAATGGGCTTTGGATCAGAGCTCATTTTAGGAGGACATGGGGTCGGAGATTAGGGTTTCGAAGTTGGACGGGTTGGGGCCAAGGACCACTGCGAGTTGTGCTTGCTGGAGCTAGGTGGATTGGGGATCCAGGGCGAGGGTGAATTAGGAATTCCCTTGGTTGTGATGGCGGATGATTAAGGACGAAGAAAAAGGAGGAGGAGAAGGAGGGTCTTGAAGCAGCTTGATCCCAACTCACTCTGCCTCAAGCTCGCCCACCTCTTACACAACCAGCCCCACCTTGAGCTCCGGACCATGTCTGCCATCCTCTTCGCAAGCTCCTCACCTCCGACGACTCCTACTTCTACCCCCCGCCTCACCCTACAGACCTAGTTCTCCCTTGCCTACAGCTGACGACGGCATCCTTGCCCTCGTCCGCAACTAGCAAGGGCTAAGCGATCCAAAAAAAAAAGTGAAGAAAAAAAGAAGAAATGAAAAAATATTAAAATATTAATAAAATTGTTAACGTCAGTCATTTTCGATCAAAATTGGCCGAATAAACTCATTTGACAGAATATGAACAAGTTGATAATTCAATTGATAAAATTAAAATGTTTAGATTTAAATTGATAAAAATATAATAAGTTTAAAACTTTATGGACAATTTTTCCATTTTATATTGGACAAAGTGATTATTGACATTTCAATGTTTTTTGTATGATAAGTGTGTTGCATTAGATTGCCATTTTCAAAATAAAAATTATAAGCAGGATAACTTGCTGTAAAGCTGGAAATTTATGTTTTTGGTTCACTTTTTGATTAATGTTGATAAAGTTGACATTGGAATATTTATGCAATGCACAATGTTATATTGTAAAAGATACTTGAATTTTCGTGAAAATATCATGTTATAAACTATATCCCAAAAAGATTGCTCGAACTATATAGAGAAGAAGCTCAACCTTCCTCGCACGATTCTAAGTCCAACAAAGCTCCCATGCCATGGAAAACATGAACATGAAAGCCTAAGAGGAATGGATTTTTGGAACCTTCTGATGCTCAACAATGTGAATTTTGGACGAAATTGGTAGAATAACAGCTAATGAGCGCAAAAGGTCTCATACCTCAAATGGTCACTTCCGATATACTTATACTTCCTTTAGTAGCCTAAGGTTCCTTAATTTTTGTAACAAGGGGATCGCCGGATGATCCTTCCTAAATGTGGGTGAAACTACCGTTTAGGGCTTGTTTGGTAATGTACCAAACGATACCGGATTTTATTCTTTTATTTCTTGAAATAAATAAATAATATAACGGAAATTCATTTGGTAACTTTTTTATTCTCGAAAATAAATTTAGAATAAGATCAAAAAGGAAAAAAAAATACTTTTTTGTTCCCGGAAACAATTCTAGAATCAAGGCTTTGTTTTTCCTTTCCTTTTCACTAGCGATCGGCTAAAGGAAGAAAAGGAAGAAGAAAAGAAAGAAGAAGACAAAAAAGTTGAATAAAGAAAAAAAGAGAAAAAAGAGAAAAATATAATAAAATTATTAAAAATTTTAAAAATTCTAATTCACAAAAAAAAAAAAAAATTGAGGGTTATACCAAACGTATTTATATTCCGAGAATAGATATTTTGAATAGGAAACAAACACTTTCAAATGTTCAAAATTTATCTAGGGAACATAATTAGAAAAAATTATTTCTGAACATAAATTATTTACAGAAACAAAATAATTACTAAACACATTCTTATTATCCATTTTTCATCTCTCTTCGTGAAGAAACTGAGGACGTGTTAGTCAAATCCAATCACTAGCGTCTAATCTGACTTCTCTCCTATGTTTCCCTTCTGAGTAGGATTGAGCCTTTGATTTATGAACTGGCTTTCCTCATTTCCTCATCTCGTGGCTCATCTTTGACCATCATTGGGTTTTGTGCAAAATTGATGTCCTCGTTTGCACCCCAATAATGAGGGAAAAGCTTTGTCATAAATTAATCATTTATTAGTCTCCATTAAATTTTATTAGAATTATTGAGTTAAATAATACGTGGTAGTTGATTATATCAGTTTGAGATTTTATCCTTCATTTATCAAAGGTATACTAGTTTGTAATTTTTTGTTATATTAATCCAATTTAACAAAAATTAACGTTGGATAAATTTGTTACAAATATACCATTTTAGGACTTCTAGTGGTAAAAAAATTTAATTTAGGATAAATTTATTGGAAGTGAATCAGTTTGAAATTTTTTATGATCAAAAAAATTAAGTTTTGATTATCACGGATATACTAATTTGGAGTTTTCAATATATTAACCCTATTTTTAACCTGATGAGTTCCTTCGTATTTTTTCAAATCGACAGAGTGTGAATCTCTTAGGCTTGTCCGACACAGGTCTTTTCTCATTATCACATTTTTTAGTCATTACTCCTCTTTCCGCCATTTGTTTCAGTCTTCCTCGAGTTCTCCCACGAAGCATCCCTTCGTCCCGTTTTCTTCGAGTTCAATCTCGTCCCCTTCCTCGAAATTCCTTCCCGACCTCTTCCTCGTTTGGTAGGATTCCTTCTTTTTCTCCCTTTAACTTTTGGAATCATAGCTCAAACTCCTGCATTTCCGGGGGGGCATGATCACTTCATGTACCTTCTAAGGATCAATCTTCATACGAGTAGTAAAACGTCTTTTCACACTGCCGCCCCTTGTTTTTATTCGCATATTCGCCCTTTTTCTGCATCTTCGGGTCTTTTAGGTGGTGCATAACAACTGCCTATTTCTATTCCAAAAACATTTTTCTATTCCAGACTTATTTCTGGAATAGAAATCCGTTTGATAAACTTATTCTGTTTTTTTATTTTTGAAATAGATTTCTATTCCAGAAATAGGTTTGGAATAGAAATCAGAAGTAGAAATTTTTTACTTCTCTATTTCTGAAACAGAAATGAGAAATAAAAAAATTTCTTATCGTTCATCAACCGATCCCTCATTCGTTACCGTCGACCACCGTCCGTCGGTCGCTCGCCGCCCACCGGTCCCTTGCCGCCACCGATTAGGTCACCGACCGCCCTACGCTTGATCGTCGATCGCCGTCGTCGCCATGCTGCCGTCGGTCGTTGCCCGCATGATTCTTGCCACGGCACCGCCGTCTGCCGATCCACCACGCCGTCCGCAGTCTTGCCGTCCGAAAAGAAGAAATTTTGTGTCGTTATCAAACGGTTATTTTTTCTTAAAAACTCTTCTAGAAATAAAAATAGAAAAATCTATTTCTCATCCAAAATCTATTTTTAGAATAGAATGGTTATCATTTACCCCTTAATGGATTTATTTTTCCATCTGAATACCTTAATGTAATATTCTCTTATCCGAAAAGACTTAAAACCTTTCGTCAACCTTTGTCGAAGACCCTAATTACTCCGATTGAGCAATCCTCGAACTGAGGTCATTGATAGTAGCCACGATTCTATCTGGAAAGCTTATATTAAAGTTACCACTTTCTTAATCGAGAAGATCTCAATCCCAAGGAAATTGGTTTTGTTGTCAACCAACTGTTGCCTTTGAGTTAAGTCGACGTACTTTTAAAATTTTTCCAATCAAATCGTCCAACTTAAACTTCATGAAAGTCATTTTTATTTCAAAGATTTTCGTGGGGAAATCGAACAAATGCCATTATTAAATCGAAATCGAACTTAAAAAAATTTATCCTTATTGCAATAGGCGTGGGATCCTTGGAGGAACGCCCAGAGAGATTAGCGAAGTTAATTCCGTAAGTGATTTCTCGACTTCGATCTCGTCCTAAAGAAACTAAACCAAAAAAATAACTCAACCCTTTGTAGAGAAAAAGAAAAATCCTAAACTTAAATGGACCCCACTCCGATTAGCGGTGCACACCACGCATAGGACAATTGCACATGCTTCTTCTTCTTCTTCCATGTTTTGTGCCTAGTGTTCAGGTTTCTACTTTGCTTCCTTAGATCCCGAGGCACGAGACAATAAGAATTAAAGTAAGTCAGCAGGTCAACTTAGAGAATTGTAAACCATGGAAATTTTAGTCATGGCAATTCTTTACTCTTCCTCCTTAGGGTTCAACTTCTTTTGTCGATATTACGGGTGGTGTAGTCCTGCATAGAGAGCGATTTTGCAAAAAAAATCATGAAATTTTATGAATTATAGCATCTACTTCTTGAAATTACACAAAACACTAGACGGTCGGGGAAGAGCGACGGTCCCTACTAGCCCCTCTTCATTGCATTATTGGCCTGGGACGAGTCTGTCGTTGAGAGGGAGATACCCAGTACACGCGTACGGCGAATTAGCGAAAGAAACTATCTTAAAAAATTCAAATAATTAGGTGGCGGTTCAATTGAAGTGCTGTATTCGTGCTTAATGGACCACATTCCTGAAATAATCCTTCAATAATTAGCTCATCAAAAAGAGCTCTGATATCTTCATTTCATCTTCCTACGATATGGTCAGACCATGCCGGTTCATCTCCATTGCAATCTGTTGACTTATTCTCCCCTTGAGACCGCGTATACCTTCTCCTAACGAAGGGCTGAAGTGGCGTAGGAACAACTAAACGCATGATTGCCAAATGATTAGCCTTTTTCCATGTTTCGGTGCAGGCATCAAATCGCGTTGACTTTGTTCACCCGCCACAGAAGAATTGGAAAGAAAGGAAAAATGATGATAGCATGATTAAAAACCCAAAAAATTTACAGTACGAAATTTCTTTTGACGAGAGATTACAATTCGTGTAGGATGAAAGGTTTCGTTATTCCCAAACTCCACAAGTGGAAAAGGCAAAAAGAAAAAAAAAATGAAGGAAAGAAAAAGAAGAGGATAAAAAAAAAAAAAAAAAAACCCCAAAATGCCTAAGTTTTCATACAATCGAATGAGGATAAATAGCCAGCTTTGCCTTCGCATCTGCTTTCTCTTGCGTGGACTGCACCAAACAAATGACTGTTGTCTGTGGCTATGCTTCATGAATGATGATGGCAATGAAAGACTATGATGACGAACTTACTTTTTTTTTTTTTTTTGTTCTTTTGCCCTTTTTTGGTAAAATTCAGGACGATGATGTAGTCTTATGAAGCTGTCCGATTGTGGCCGCAGAACTGGAAGCTGTTGGCGTCCATCCTCTCCAGCACGAAATGGCCGATCATGTCCGTTGACTCGATCCTGTTCTCTCTGCACAAGAACTCGTCCCCGCAGATCTTCTCCACGTTCCTGTAGTAGTCGTGCAGGATCACGTGGGTCTTCGGGTTCCCGCCCTTCTTGCTCCGGGCGAGCACCCCCGCCGTGAATATCGCCGACATCCTCCCGGGTGCGTCTGGCCCGTCCCCGCGTGGCCCATCGACCAGGATCACGTCCCAGCTGACCTCATACACGTGGTTCGGAAGATCATTGATCCCGAGCCGGCACTCCGAGAAGAGCAGGTTCTGCACGGGCCGGCACTCGCCCCGGACCTGCTCCTTGGCCGACGCGATCAGCTCTGTCATCTCGCTCATCTTCGTCGTGTACTGCACATCGTACGCATCGATCTCCGGGTGCCGCTCCTCGACATAGGCCGCATAGTACCGGTTCTCGTCAACGAATACGGTGCGACCACCGTGGTTCAGGGCCTTCCACAGGAGGGTCTCGTGGGTGAGCCCAAAGACAAGGAGGTTGCATGGGGTGGCACACTTCCGGAGCACATCCGATATGAGCTTGATGTCCTTGTGGGACATGTGGTAGGTGTCGTTTGATCTTGAGGCGTAGTGGATGAGGGAATTGATGACCGTGGTCGGCAAGGGCTCATTGGCGGCGGCGGTGGCGGAGGAGCTGGCTGGGTTGTTAACCGAGGCGACCCGCGAGGCCGCACCAGCGACGATGGATTCCCGGGAGTAGATTAGTGTTCCAAGGAATGCGAGCGTGAAGAAGGAGACGAGGGCGAGGAGCCATAGCCGGTTCGAGCCGCCTTGCTTCTGGATGTAAGGATGGAGGAGGATGAGCTTTGTGTTGTTGGTGCTGTTGCTCTTCATTCTTACAGACAGACAGAGAGAAAGATGCGACAAGGTTGGTCGAGCTAGTTGATCCCTCTCGAGGACTTAGGATGGAGAATCTTGAATCCTGGAGAGGTAAAGGCTCGAGAAAGCTGGGGTTTGATTTAAAGAATGAGGTGGAAAGCTAGGAACCAGAGAAAGTGTGGAAGCAATGTGGAAATGAAAAAACATTTGTGAAGGTGACACCACAATCACCTTCCATATTATATTATTCATGAATGATCATGCTTCATTTAATATGATTTCTTTTGATACGATTTAAATTTCCCCGGAATAATCAAGATTAGCTTGGTAAGGGGCCGATTTTACTTTATTTTTTTGTATATATGTTTGGAACAGGGGGAATCAATGATCTTGCCCTAGAAAAATTGAGAAAGTGAAAAAGAAAATTTTGGCAGGTGGGGCCAAAAGGGTGGGTTGGGAGAAGACCACAAAGGGGTGGTTGGACCGGAGCTGGTGGTGGCATATGTGTTCGAGCGACCCAATAACTAATTACAGGCCACGGGTCGCTTTTCCTTGTTCATTTGAGCTTCATTACACGCGAAAACCAAATGGAACACATTTTTATATGCTCGACAAAATTTATAAATAAAAAAATAAAGGAAACGAACGAGAAGGTTTCCCATCTTTTTTTCTCAGTTTTATTTTGGGTGGTTGCATTCGGAGAGGGACGAGCCACCTACAGCTGATTCCAATTGGCAGCACCCGGATTGACTCGTGTCAATCATTACAGCGATAACTTAGCATCATTGCATGGACTCGGTTTTCCGGAAAGAACAAATTGGTGAGGTCTGCTTTTGGGAGCCGAAGGAGTCCGACCAATTCTCCAGATCAAGACCTGCGCAATAATTTATTTCGTTTGTCGTCGGCCGTGGTAATAATTGGCGATGTGTCGGCTTGATTTTTGCTCTCTTTTTCTTTTTCTTTTTCTTTTTCCCCCACCGTTGAAGGCGAGACCTTTTCCTATGACACCTTTTTACACAGTTCGTGTGAAATCTGATGGCGCAGATTCATTCACTGGAGATTAAATCAGCAGAATTGTAACAGTGTCGAGGTGACTTTTGATTACTTAAATTATTTTTAGATCCGGAAGCATCTTGCGTAAGTTCTTGCATTGACACCCTTAAAGTTTAAGTAACCCTTTTCAAGCTTCATACACTTATCCTTAGAGGACCAATTAACTGTTTTAGCTTCTTTTAGGTAGGGCATAGAGCTCAAGCCCCTCCAAAAAATTATTTATTGGGTTTCTTTTTAAATCATTTTAGTATTTTTTGTTTTCTTTTTTACTTCTTTTTCACTCAATTCATTTTGTATAAGAGTTATAAAAAAATTATAAGAAGTTGTGACATGTTACAATTGAAGGACCCTAGAAATGCCCATCGAAAAATAAAAGACATTTGAGTGTGTGATCTAGAGTTCAATTGGTCTATAGATTTTGGAGGAGGAAAGAGAACGTTTATAAAGAGATGAAATCACTTGGACTAGAGCATCACTTAGGAATGCTCTGAACCCCCTCGGAAGTGAGTGAATCAAAGAGAAGAAAACAATTTCTTTTTTTTCTTTTTTCGGTGTCAAATTTTGTCATTGCTCGAACGAGAAAAGGTCTTAGAACTAATGACCACAAGACATAGCGAAACATGGAAGGTAAGAAGGACGAATACGACACAACCTCATTCACCATAGACTATTCGGACTAGGGTTGCACCGACGGGGAATGAAAGAGAAGTAGAGAAGTTAATCCTCATTACTAGTCAAAGCACGCACCAAACGTGAGAAAACTTCCCCTCCTTCTCGAAACCACCAACCTCGGGTTCGCTTAGTCAGCAAGAAGCAGACACGTGCTTGGGCTTGCAGAGGATGACGTCATATTTCTGAATTATTATAGGGTGGTTCCAGAATTAGGTGACTCGTCCTTCTCATCAATGTTGACCCTTCGAAGGAGAAGGTTTTAACTGTGCAATAAACAGGAATTTTATTTATTGCTAACTTTGTCCTTTGAAAGTGAAAGTCTCGGGATTACTACCTGCCGCTAGTGGCAAGAGTCAAGTATTCTTATCCAGCAGTTATCCAAAGGCTTTATATCCAAAGACTTTTTCTACCGACAGCAACATCAATGCGTCACAATTCATCCTAAGTGTTTAAGGTTTTATGACAATAATTTCAGGGCTCTATTCAATGGAAAACCTATGTAATTTTCTCAATTTATGTAATTCAGAATAATAATCACAATGCATAGTAACTTAATATCAACTCGAGCTTGTTCTCCAACCCTGATTTCTTAGAAATTTGATCGCACTAATGCCGAAACTTAGAGGACTAAAACATTATGAGTACTACCACACAAACAAAAACCGAATGTGCTTAAGATTGTGCTTTCAGTTTGCAAAGTTTTAATACTTTTCTTATATTTAAGGGATAAAGACATTGAAAATCCTCAAACTATTAAGAAACATTCAATCAAGTATTTTTATAAACATTACTTCTCCAAACTATCTACTTTTCAGGGCTTCATTAGCATACTCTCCCAACACATTACCGGTGTGGAATATAAAAGAAAAATAAGGAAAAGAAATGTCCAAATCAACCTAGCACGCTTCCATGAAGTAATCTCTACTGGAATTCTACTAGCACCAGAATCCAAGAACAAAATCAGAAAGCACAACTATTAAATACTAATGAACGCGTAAGCTTAAGTATAAAAGTCATATCATATTTTACAGGATTATAAGTTTAAGTCATGAGCAAATTTTTAACTAGTTTATGTCTTGGACATCTGTTACTTTACATATAAAAACTTCCCGGCTTCTAATATATTGGTGGGCTGCATCAAAGATCGGATAATTATTATTCAATCCAAGCATCTTATAATAAGCGCGAGACCTTACAACGATTCCCAAGGGAGCTAATTGTCCTGGGCATCCCCAACCTTTTGCTAATGAAAGAACAACAATATATTCCAATCATGAGCTAGAATTTAAACCTATCAGGTATGTACAACGATCAGGGCACAAAATCCGACGCATCATGAACCAGAGTTGATTTGACCACTTTACAGGGAGAAAGAAAACCTAGAAATTATAATCTGCCCATCTCTTCCTTCTCCATCTGTAATCGGACTGAAATTGAAACCAAACATCACAATGCGAATTTAACAAATTGAGCCTTCAGAATCCCCGAAACCAGAAGAAAATTGACGCCTCATTCAAGCGAGGGCAGACCGCACGGCTCCGATCTATACGACTGGAAATTGAGCAGATCGCCACCGTAGGTATGCGTGAGGGCTACCGCCCTTGTGAGGAGTGGCGAGGCCAACGAAGGTCGTTGCATCCCCTGCCTCGCTTGAGAGGTCACTGAGAATCCCCTTCTCTCATTGCTCGTGTTTGATAGCTGAGTTGGCAGCGGCGGCGGCTGCCATGCCAGGTTCGTTGAGCATACGACGGATGCTAGCTCCTTGTCGGTGTTGCCGCCTCAGCTGCAGTACCCTACCCCTCTGTGATTTCTATTTTTTTTTCCAAATTGTTATTTTAAAGAACTATTTTTAACTTTTTGTCACATAAGATGACATGTCAACATTTAGCAATAACTTAAGGGTCATGTTACGAAATCTGTTTATTTTTTAATCTCAGGACTAACTTGAATATAATAGTATATGATTTAAAGATACAACTGCAAGAAAACATCAAAGGATCCTTTTGAACATTCCGCAATAACTCAGACTTGGTGCCTTTATTTATGTATTTGATACTCTAGTAGTGAATGTTGAATGAGTTCTCACCTTGAACGTCCATAGTACGAATCGGCACATTCACATTTATGATCTCTTAAATTCCACATTGGCATACTTATCTTTATGCAACAAAACTTCAACGAATTCGAGACACAGAGAAAAAAAGAAAGGCGATGACTATAAGATTTGAGAGAATCTTGAAGGATGACCAACTCTTTAACGAACATTTGGAGGAAGGAGTTCAGCTACTCACAACTTCCGGCACTTTCCTGGGGAATAATTCCCTAAACAAGCCAAATAAAGTAATTCCAAAAATAGTTTGCAAAACGGACAGTCGTACTTCAAAATCTACATTGACATGAAACGAGTTTAAAATGATTTTCCGGTCAAGTAGCCACAATTCTGCATAAACAAGCGTACGGGAGCTTTAACTTTCCTGAGAAGCGATAATGCACTCAACACAGTGTTGGGTTCGGCTTCAGGCTTTTTACCATCCTATTGGTTTTCGTACAGGTAAGAGTTTTGACTTTTGTTAAAGAGATCTGCTCCCGACGTTGTTAATCTTGCGAAAGTTAGCGTGGTGCAGGAGTAACATTGACAGCTAGGTAAATAGAGAGGACGTGAGAGTTGGAATAAATAATTATAATGTACTCAAGTGCTCGGTGATAGATAAGGGGTGTAGTGTCACGAGAAGCTTGCCATGTGAGTTTTTAATTGATCCGCCACCGAAGTATTTGAAGTATGAAGATACCGAAGTCCATAGACTCGGTAATGTCTAGATGACCCTCAATCCAAAAGTCTCCCAAATAAGTAAAATGATGGGGTATCTAGAGTGAGAGGATTCATTTGGTTTGCAAACTAGATTGTGCCATGTGTAGGGAATGGATAGTTGTTTGACCAATAGGTCGAAGAAAATTTTTTCAAGTATAATGGATCAATTAGTGAGTCATCAAAGAGTGTGTAAGGTCCTTTGTTAATTTTTGGGCTGAAAATGTAAATGTGAAGAAATTTAAAGGCATGTTTGGTAACGTTTCTATTTATCTATTTTTCTGTGAACATAAATCCATATGTATATATCAATTAATTTTTTTATTTCCATTTAGAGAATATATTTGAAACAAAAATAAAAAGTAAAAAAAATATATACTTTTTGTTCCCGAGACTCGGAAATAAAAATAGAAACAAGGTCATTTTATAGAAAAACGTTCAATGTAACATAATGCTCATCTTCACACAATTGACTCAAGATCCATGTGAAACACACATCCAGGCCAGATATCCCAACTCGATATGAGTCCCCTTTTTCCAAATAAAAATATAAAAAATTCAGAAATTTGGAAAAAAAATTTACAAATTAGATTTTGAGTAGTTTTACTATATTTTAGTGTTAATTCTGATTTAAAAGTATATTAGCATATAAAAAAGTAAAAGTATTTTGATGAATATTAGATTCAAAATTGAATAAACTCTTAGGGCTTCACTATATGGATTTTTTATTGTCATTTTCTTTTAGAGATAATATTAGGTTGCGAAAGCTTGACGACTCCACTAAAAGAAGACGTCTTCTTCCTTTAATATTCTATTAGAGACATCTTTTAAGATCATATGCAATTTTATTTTAATAGAAAATTAGATGGTTCTGAACAAGTGTCTCATGTTCATAGCAGTTGAATAAGCCTGTGTTCCATGAATTTCCAATGTGATTTGCTTGAAAGTTTAATGAGTTTGTGTAGACTAGCACACCAACTTTAGGATTGCCTCCACTTGGTTGTTCCGTCCTTGCCCAATTCACTAGGCAACGTTCGCTCTTCTTCTTACAGCTTAAAAAGCTCAAAAGGTTTATACACATGTTTATTGCGATGCCTAAAAATTTACTGTCAATCTCCTAATATTGTGAGTTATAAACTAGTGGGACTCTTCATTGTCATTTCCAGCCATCTGTCTTTGATTAACTATTACGTTGGATTTTCTAAAGCCATTTTAGAATATTTTGATATTTAAATCCTCACCAAAGTCCAATTTTATCCAAACATGAATTGTTAAGTCTTTACTAATATTTTTATAATTTAGTAAAAAGAAATTGCCATCACTCTTGGATTTGGTGCTATCTTTCTTAATTGCTCTTGAGTAAGATGCCTGGGAAGATCAATTCCCTCATGTCAGCCTTCTTTTGCCGCTCTATTAGCAATTGAAGATTCGGAATGTGCAACAATTTCATTTCCAATATGTGATACTAGATTGTTGTTTCCAATAGCATTGTCTATCTCTTGTTGGTTTTTAGTCCTCGCCATCAAAGCTTCCTCATATCAACAAAATATGTCTCGTCAAGCGTATTCAAAAAGATAAAAGATATTTCACTGAAAAATTGATTAAATATCTTTCAAGTGTAATGGATCGATTAGTAAATTAACAAAGGGTTTGTGTGGTCGTTTGTTGATTCTTGGACAAGAGATGTAAATGATTAGAAATCGAATAGTACTAAAACTAATAATATTGCTAGCATGTAAAAGTATCGGTAATATAAAGATAAATTGAAAGTAAATATGAACAACGTGTCTTGTTGAATAGTTTGGCAGTCCTTTAAAAAAAACACACTTAGGATACGTATAACCCACAGTCTACAGTTACACAAACATTATTGAATTTTAATCCATGAATAACTTCCAATTTCTATCTACAGCTACAAAAAGTTACACTATATCTACCATCTTGACAGTTATATCGGCTCCACTGCCTTAACGGTTACATGATAGTGGTGATCTTGCATCTTTGCTTCCAATCGAGAGGTTTGCAGACTCACACTTAGCTGAAATCTGGAACAGCTTGTTGTTGATCACTTCGGCGATCAACTTCTAGTCCTAGCGATGACTCTTGTCGACAACTTTCACTCTTTATTGTTTTTTTTTTGGTAAGTACTTTCACTCTTTATTGTTGATGTCCTTTGCTATCAATAAGATCAAGTTCACTTCTGCTTGACAAAATTCCATTCTTACCCACTATGCCTATTACTCATCCATTCCAAAAGTTAGTCATTTTTTAGTATCAACAACAAGGGATACGCTTTCGTGCATTTAAAGAAGAAAACAAGAGTTACTCGGTATTGTGTTGGGCAATGCTCCTGCATGCTGGGCTTTCCAAACGCTGATATTATATCGAATAGGCTGAAAAGGCCCTACGTCCTTTTCAGGCCCAACTAAGCCCAATACTGAAAATAGCTTCATCATTTCAAAACTTCCTGTCAAGCTATAAACATCGAGCTAGGAGGAGTGCATCCATGTCGCCATGCAACATCTCGTGACACGACAAATCATCCCGTGGTATGTCCACATGCAACACAACGCGTCACTACACTACACATCGCAATACACGTGAGCTATTATGACACAATCTTACATTATATGCTGCATGTGCCCCATCATTATTATGCTCACACACGGAGTCATTATCTTGACGTAGTAAGATGCAAACATTTTTCCTGATTACCTTTCTTGGTAAATAAAAACCCCATACATGTTTCCAAAGATTATATGATAAGGGAATTTAAAGAACTTAAATGCAAATGTGGCACATCCTAACCCCTGCCCAAGTAACCATTAATCTCTGAATTCGGATCCAGTGGCCGTACCAAGACAGTTACTTTTCCATCCTTTTCAGACTCGCAGACGATTTCACTACACGTCGGTGGAGAAACTGGAGCTTCTTTGCCGGGGCTTGTTGGTGCTTTGAGGATGGGAGGTCCTATTACGCTTTCACGAAGTGGAGCTGGCAATTTGTAACCAAGAGCTTGCAGTTTTACCCAGGTTCATGTTGTCCAGTTCATACGTTCTTGAGTTTGTTCGGGTTTGAATTCAAAGCAAAAATTTCTCTTGCCTTTTCCCTCCACCATTGAAAATTTTTTCCAGAGCTCTCTCATGGCGTCCGAGAATTCCACCGACAAGAACGCTGTTCTCCAGAAATTGAGGCAAAATCAGAGAATGAGGTTTTGCTATCCGCCTTCCTCTCCTTGCGTTTTATCGTGCCTCTGAGTGGTGAGTCAACTTGTTTTCTGGATCTGTTGAATTGATGTGGTAAGCCGTTTCTCATACTTTGACATGTTGGTGGCATTCTTTAAAGTGGTATTGGATTTAACATGTGATTCAGTTTCTTGCAATGCTAAAATCCGACTTCAAGGAATATGACAGTAGAAGATCCAAACGGATACCCAGTTTTGTGTTGGCATTTTTTCCTATCTTTGTTTGGTTCATTGCTGCTGTTTGAGTTGGTAAAATCCTTCTTCAAGCATGTTCCACGTGCTAATTCGATCTTTCTTCATTCTTGACTCTCCAAAAATTCATGTGGGTACATTTTGTCCTCTGAAACAATCAAGTTTCCTAATAACTATATTTGCTAAAACTCTTGGGAGATTTTATTCCCCGTTTTCTCGGGTATGCTTCCGCATTATTTTTCTGAAACTTATAGGTTGCAGATGCAGACAAACATTAGCATGTTTATCTTCCACATAAGAACATGATAAATAAACACTGATGAGCAAACGTAGCATATTAATATTACTAAATTATATACCATCAATACATTACATGATGTCATAACTTATGGAATGTCACAGAGATCCCCGCAAGAGCATCATCCTTCCAATTTCCAACATCGCTTATACATAGTGCATATTCATATCGAATTACGTCTAGGCCATAGTATCATCAAGACAACACCATAGCTAGCTGCAATCCCTTCATCAACTTCTACAGTCCAACATGCTTAGTCATCAAAGTTCTCATCCTTTGAGGAGCTGCTATTGCTGGCATGGTTTCTCTTAAGTTCTTCATTCAGTACTTGGAGTATGTACACGTTTAGGCTATAAAGAGAGTGGCTTCAGCTTGAGCTTGACCTGACTTTTGATATTTGGCCTTTCGCTTGCATGGAAAAATCCCTGAAGTCTTTAAAGACTTACAAAAGGTGTGCAATGAAGTTTTGCTGTTTATTCTCTTTGATTAATCAGGAATCTTCTTAATTGAATGGAAGGGTTTTAATATGTTTCTCTTCCTAGTGGGACTTGGATTTATTGTTTCCTAGTTTTGTTAGGATATATATTAGGTTTCCTACTTTGACTTGCAGTAGTACTTTAGAGAGTCTATAAATATGGTTGTAATTCTTTCTTTTGACTAGAGTTGATGATTATTTGAATTTGGCAATTTTTTGCTTTGGGATTATGTGATGCAATACTTCACTCAGTGTGACGCTTGGGAAGCTTTAGCTATGAAGCCTAAAGATTTATTCTTTGTTGCGGGAGTCGTCATCTACATCACAAAGCATGTTGGACTATAATAGTTGATGAAGTGATTATACGGTGGCACGGAGGTCATGAGATGTCAATACGCACTGTGAATAAGTGGTGATGGAAATTAGAAGGATGATGTCCTTTTGGTGATAGTATGACATCATGTAATGTAGATACCGTATGCATTTAGGTTAATCAATATGTTATGTTCGCTTATCAATGTTTATTTATCATGTAGTTATAGAAAAAACAAACATCGGATTGAATTGCAAAATGGAAAGATTTGTACAAGTTAGCCCTTTTGTCACGTTTAATGCCCGCAACCCAATAGAATGTACGTCTTCATCTACAAGATATAAGAGCGACTTCAGCTTGAGACCTGACTTTAGATATTCTAGTCCTCACTTCTATGAAAAATCCCTGAAGCAGTTAATATCCTCTTCAGTTTCACTATGAAGGCCTCGGTTGTTCTTGTTCCTTCCTTTCGGTTTAATTCTGATTATTCGTTGTTTTACTCATGGGAGTTTTCATGCCCACCGGGTTTGTTTTGTATCACGTACACCGAGTGCTAGGAAAATTGCACTTATTTTTGTTTGTACATGTTTGTAACAGGTGCAACTTTGGAATCAACTATGCTGTAACACTGAAATTGCGAAAGGGATATCCACCCAATAGAAAAAGAAAGATACATGTGAAACATTCTTTGAACCCACCGGAAAGCGCGTAGGTTCTGGAGTGGGAATGCAAGCCTTTCTTTTGTCACATTGCTCTATTTACCAGATAGGCTCTATTATTGGGTTTCTGAAAAAGAATAACTAAATTTAATTTGGACATCTCATAGCACCTTTGTTGTCTTTTCTTTTTGTGGCGTTTCTCATTTGCACTCACCTGTGCATATTGCCGATGACGATAATGTGAATCATAATAAGTTCCAACTATTAGAGGCTTCATTCTATTCAAACGTGACTTCTTTGTGTTAGAAGTTTGTTTGTAAAATAAACTGAGTGTATGTTTTCTTGTTCCACATAGGAAAAGTGGGTGAAAATTGGCCAATTAATAAGTGCGGGTTTCCTTTGTGTACCTAAAAGAATGATTGGGTGTGGGCTAGACCCCACCATACCCGCATACGGGTGCGCGATTATTGGGCGCACTTAGCACTTTGCTCGTTCAATTTGCAACTTTTCCTAAAGGGATGCATTTGTTCGTTTTTTCAACTTCTTATGAATGGACGCCTTTGTTCATCTAGGCAATTTTTCAAAATGATACGTTTGTTCACTTTACAATTTTTCACGAAGAGTTGCCTACATTTTTAAGATTGATTTATATATACATATAAGTTTTCCAGAGAACAATGTGTGTGATCATTTTTATCTTTTCGAGCCTTCTTTCTGAAAAACTACAGTCATCCTTTCAATTGTTTCCTAGAGAGACCCTAGAGAAATATTAGAATTGTTATCTAGTATTCTCATTTTTTAGACTTTGTTGTATTTTGGAGAATATTTGCCGATGACTATTAGCAACTTTATGGGGCAAATAAATCCTTAAAGAAAGTGATATCACGCATCAAAGTCTGACTTGATTACTCTAAAGATTCAACTTCATTGTTCTACTCAATTCGAAGCCATATTTTCCCAACACTTTGTCGTTGGATTTATAACAGGACCTAAAAAGCAGTCTTGGTTGGATGGACCCATGATCACGAGGCATATTGACACTCCGTGCTCATCACAATTGTGCAAAATTAGTGTTTTGTAGAAGTGAACTTCTGGTCCGGTAATTTGTTTCTTTCTTGCTGATATGCTAAAGGAGGACAACATTGTAGCATAACAGAGGTATGAAAGCGTTTGATGCCCGTTGCCACTTGCAAGACTCAAGGATCTTGCGTATGGCACCAAAATTAATTGAGTCAGCCCTTCAGTCTGGTGAAGCAGGTGAGCGGGGATTATCCTTGTGCCATTCCGAACTTCGGACTCCACCCGTGGTTTGTTGCAGATAGAAGCCCTAATTGATTCAAGACATGAAGAGAATTTTATGAGGCAACTCCTTCCGCTGTGGTTGGAGAGATTGGTTTGGACAAAGGGTCTCTTGGAAGGAAGATAGATTTCAATGATCAGGTCAAAGTGTTCCAGAACCAGCTCAAACTCACGAAAGAGTTGAAAAAGCCAGCATCTATCCACTGTGTCCGTGCATTTGATGATCTTCTTCAGATATTAAAACAGACGGGGCCTTTTCCTCCCGATGTCATTCTCCACTCCTACTTAGGTTCAGCTGAAATGGTTCCTCAATTTGTCGAAATAGGAGCTCATTTTTCAATTTCAGGATTTCTCATGTCAATGAATTAGTAGAAAGCAAAGAAGACGTTGAAAACAATTCCTGTTGATAGAATTTTATTGGAAGCAGATGCTCTGGATGTGTTGCCAATGAACCTCACATTTAATATCGATTAGGGTGCCCATTCTAATGTGAGTCCCACTGATGAAGGAAGCTCCTAGTCTACATCTCCGACTGAATCTCTGAATCATCCGGAAAACATTCGCGTAATGCTTAATTATGTTGTGTCTTTGCTAGACATGCCTCCAGAAGATCTTGTGGAGTTCAGCTGTAAAAATGCAGTCTGTTTGTTCTCTTATGAAGGTTCAAAGATACTCTTGGACAAGTTATAGTTAATTGCTGAGTTGATGGTGAGTTAGACACGATAATTGTTCTTGAGTGACTTCAGTTAGTTGGCAGATTTGTATCTAAATATAGATTATCCACGATAGTTTGTGTTTTATGCGTGATATGCAGGTGTTTCGTTTAATAATGATTATGATTAACACCGTGTTCTTTTAGCTTCTCTGTGCTTTAAATTTTGCTGCCGTTTCTGATTGACTCAGTGATGTAGTGTGTAGTTCGTCGAGCAGTTCAAGTTAGCATATGCGGAAGTTTCTCTCTGAGTATTTGATTAAAAAAAATGTCAATTTTGGAAGGATTCGTGTGTGAAAAAATGGATTTTACAAGAGCTCATCACGAAATCTGAGAAGCTCTTAATATTACTTTAGCATTAAATTAAATTGGTATCGGGACACCGAAATTTAATCGCTTTCTGGTTATGTTGTCTATTGGCCAAGTTATAAAGTTAGCTTCTGAATGGTTACCAACCTTTGGTTTCTGTTTCCGTTCTGGTTTGACAAACTTGTAAGTGAAACAATTGAACGATCTTTATTATCATGCGCCTTGCCCCGGATCTGTGACCAGCAGTGCCATCAGAAGAAGTGGCGGCTAATCTCTACTGGAGAATGTTGTAAACAGTATACTGAGCAGTTGAATTTCTCAATGGACAGTTTTCGTAATTGTCAAGGCACAGGGATTTCTTACAGTGAAAACATGTTGCGAATGTGCAGAGTCGAAATTTTTTTGTTCTGGATGTACTGCAGATGTTGGTGATGAATTCCTTCAAGTCTGCTTGGATTAGCTTGTATACTTCATCTATATCTGAAGAAGGAGAGCCAAGTGTGGCAGCAATTTAATGGTAGATAAGTGACATCATATGCTGTTGTCGAAAAGCAAGGACCTTTCTTTAGATGCGGTCTTGTGGATGCCTCGAGAGTCGCTCGTGCTGGTGGGGCAGGGCACTAGGCCGACTTACATTTTGTTCATGGCTCTATATAGAGATGATGCTCGTCTTCTAGCAGACGGCATCAATTGTAGGAACATTTGCTCTGCCCTCTGACTAGGCGAAGAAATACGAAGGAACACTAGAAGTGCTAGGAGTGCACTGTAGTCCCCATAGAGGGCATGTCTTATCTGTGCTTGGGATCGTACTGGGAGAACTTTTCCCGTTTGGCCTCCACGCACCTAGGCACAGGATTTGTCCCCGAATGCCGTCCTATGAATAAAGTCAATTAAGCTCAGCTTAAGTGGCTTCTTGGTTCATGCACCAGGAACAAATAAGTCTCAGGTTTTCACTGCAAGTCGCTGGTCAAGAGAGGTTAGGTACCAGTCCAGGAGGCTGATGGCGACCATTAAGAAGAAGGGTGGAACGACGTGAAAGGCTGAGCGGAGAAAGAGGACGGCTCTCTATCAGAGTAGATTATCTTGGCTGCAGGGCAGGGCATGGAATCTTCTCGTAATCATTACAAGCTCCTGTGTACCCACCCTCGTGTCTCCAAATTCTGAACTCCATTCTTACCGCTGCAACTCCAGAGGATCCAGCGCCTGTACCGTAAAAGCGATTTTCAACTTTCGCCACCAATGGCATGCGTCACTAGGTTGCAAATGTAATGGAGCGATGTAAATCTCGATCATGAATCGGGCTGGCTACTAGGTTGTCCCGGGGCTCGTGGCTCCAATGGCAATTGAGTTGCTCCCGATTCATATCTTATTATACGAGATTTCAAAGGTATATATTTATCAGATGAATTTGTAATTTCTCTAATTGCAAGCAACTCCATATATTCACCAGCAAAATTGCAATTGGATGCAAGTTTATTGATCTGACTAACTTGCAAATTCTTATATGTTTTTACCAAGATAGTTATGAATTCATCCTAAATCTATTATACTAATTAGGGGTGAACATGATTCCAAAATGAAATCGCAAATTAAAGAACTGAGTGGTAGACTCTGGTTTGATCCTAGGTTTTGGTGAGACGTAGTTTGATTTTCAATTCCATACTTGTAGGACTTGAGAATATACCATTAAGTTCCCAGTTCCTCGTGGAACCAAGATTCAAGAACCAAGGACTGGGAATTGGACCAAGAATCAAACTAAGAACCTAGTACAGATTGTTTAAGTGATGAAAAGTTTGAGTCAGGTAAAGTGATGTTTATATATTTTTCTACTATAATTCCTTTATATATCTAATAAGTGAATACTTTATTTAATCTCTTTTTTTTTTTTTTAAGATATGGATTATTTTAAAGAGGAGATTATCATTGCTAATAGATTTTACGAGTCGAAGTGGATTGAATATATGTTGCGAGGCTTTGTAATAATTATTTCACTTTAATTAATAGTGATTTTAGTTTGAAAAATTATTAAGTCATTAAATATGTTTGTTGTTTCTTTTGATTTTTGGCGGTTAGAATTTGGAACAATTTTTCACATATGATTAAAAAATGAAGTTCTACAATTTAGGTTTTATATTATGTATTTTAAACTTTGTATTATTTATTTTATTTTACGTGTTCATCTTTTATGAATTAATATTATTGACAAATGAGAAACTTCTATTTTTGTTGTTACATTCACTTTCATTTTGCTTAACTAAAATAAAACAAAAGAAGAAGAAATTGTCGATTCTCGAGTAGAATTAAGAATCGATCATGAAACTTGTGATATAATAGGTTTAAAGATACGTAACGCAGGTTTCAAATTCCACAAAATGAAGAATTAATTAGGTTTCAGATTCCATATGGCACTTGATCGGATCTTGAAATCACTCTCCCTTAATCTAGAGCCAATTTGGTCCTAAATTTTTTTAATTTTGTAAATGTAGTCTCAATACGATTATTAATGGCTCTAAAGGGTCCTCTTCTTCCGCCACAGCCTTACGCTGCCCTCTTTGGGAAAACAGTCCTTTTCTATTTAACTCCTTGCACCTCATTTCAGAGTGGACGAGACTTAGAGAAGGGGTAACTTTGACTTTTGCCCTCATGGTACTTGGTCCTGATCTAACATCATCTCAGCTGTCCAACATTGGTCTGACGAAAAATCATGACTTTCTAGAGTACGCTGGGGTTGGCTCACAAACGTCACTTGCCGGCATTTCTCGTTCTTAACTAATTTTGACTTTTCGATGCGTTTTGTTTTATTTTAACCAAGTGACTGGTCGGCGAAGTTTACGAATTCACAGTGTCCTTTTTGCAGTCAAGAATACGACAGCAAGCACAGCCCAAAAGATGCCGTCGACATAAAACGCTTTGACAATGACATCGATCGATCCCCATATTTTCCACTGCCATTCATGACTTAACTTCCTCGTCAGTCTTCACATGAACCGACCAGTGCTTTGTCAATTCGTCCCAATCTGTATGTATGACTGTTCAAAAGTTCTTATCGTTTCGACATGTACAAGCTCTCAAAACATCAGTTGGCCACAAGAAAAAAGTAGCTGAACTCTCAATCATCTTTTTTGCTCCCCATCTGGAGTATCTCCCTTTTGGCAACTTAAAAGAGAAAAGTCAGTTTTTTTTTGCCTCCAATCCTGGATGCTTACTCATCCGGTAGATACTCGATATATCTTGTTAACGCATGCTCCAATGCTATTGGTTTCCTAACGCATGCCCCAAGCCTATCGGTTTCCTAAATTAAATTCTCTGATTCTAAAGGAATGAGATTTTTTTTTTTCGAGTTATTTTCTAAAGCGGAACGAGAATGCATTTTTTGAAACGTTAACTTTTCCATGAAGTTTATGGGTTGTCGTATGCTTCTTCCTTTATTATGTGCTCAGATTATGATATTAGTATTGTTAATACACACCTCGAGATCACTAGTTATGTTAAAGTCTTTTAAAAGGATTGAAATTTGTATTGATGTCCATGTTTCCCTAATAAAATCAATGAGGCCTACTGGGTGCTCTGTGGGCACTCTTTTATGTTTTGCTATAGGGTCTTGATAACAAGTGGCTATAGGGTCTCGATAACAAGTGGCACTTTATATTTCATAAGTAAAATATTTAAATCCCCAATCCAAGTCTGCCGCCACCCTCCTCGACCACCGACCACTGCCCTTGCCACTTCCGACTAACTCGCCGACACCAATGATGCCACTTGTTGCCATCTCACGTTGCCTCGGTCCCATCTTTTCTTCCCCAAGTCGAGTCCCTTGCTTGTTGCACGCCCCATGCTCAAGCGCCTATGGCCGTGAACCCATGTCGTATCATAGAGTTTGGCCCAGATCTGGTGGGCATGTCCATGAGCCACCAGATTTGGTGGTTGTGGCCGTGATACCAAGCGGCCACGGTGGTAAACTTGAGATCTGGGGACCATAGTTGCGAGCTTGAAGCCAAGCGGCCATGAGAGAGAAAGAGAGAGAGAGAGAGAGATGTGGTTCGTGTGTGTGTGTGTGAGAGAAGAGATAAGGATATTTTGATCAAGTGAGAGTGCAAAACTCAAGGAGTTGACTTCACCATGGCCCTCCTAGACCTATCAACATGGGTCATAAATTCATTTATTAAGCCGTATATAGTGAGGTGAGCTGTTATATTGATCAGTTGTATTGAATAAATGGGTTTAAAAAGTGGGTTGTGAATAGGTTTACAACTACTTAGACCTAACTTATTTCTCTCATTTTTTACTCGATCTCGCGATCGATCTCGCTCCGCATTCTCATTTTAGTTTGGATATGTTTTTTCCTGTATGGGATTAAATATGTGAGTGTTTTTTTAGTAATATGAGTTGGATTATGTATGGATAAATAGATTTGCATTACGAATAAATTAGCTATAAACGAATTCATGGGTCAATTTGGATCAGACTATATATGATCCGAACCAAACCCAGCCCATCCCATTTGATAGGTCTACGCCTTCCTTCCCCTACCCAACCCACCCTTAACCTATCTCATTGGGAGATATTGCTAGTGTTTCTTTTGTACAGACTATTGCTAAAGGTATGTCGATTGTACCTAGATAAAAATTCAGTATGATTGTAATCTTGTGTACAAGTAAAATAATGAAAATGCTATTCCTTTGCTTTTACTTGCTAACTTGGAAATTGGAACCTTCCCCCAATGACCATAAGGTACGTCGGACTCAATGCGATAATTATTTCATGCATAGATAGAGGTAAAGAAGACTAGCTTATCATTAAACTAATCAATAATTAATCCTCGGGTTGATTAACAAACGTGAAGGGAAATCCAGTGATTGGTTGTCCATGACCTTGGAGGCCATTAGTTTGCACAACTATCGACGACTTCGGGAGTCAATATCATTTATAATAAAAATTCTATATCATTCTCTACTATTTTATACCTGTTTGGCAATTTTATTTTAATAAATTAAACAGAAAAAAAAATCAATCCATGTTCATGCCTGCACTAACAAAGTTTGCAACTTGGTGTATTTAACCACTAGAATCATACTTTAGTGGGAATATGCGCGTCTCACCAGGATTTTGATATGGAATTGGTACACTATACCTGTCTTAGATTCCCCTTATCAATGCCAAATTGCATATTATAATTGGTAATAGTTTTTTTTAATGACCATGCTATGATTTATGTCTCTAAAGTTTAGTTAATGCATGCATCAACTGGCAAAATTTCATCATAGATAGACATGTTAAAAATCCATGCCTATGGCCTTAAAAGTAGGCATAGGACTTACGAGGCTGCCCAAAAAGAGGTAGCCCTCCTTTCATCAGTTGTGAGTTTTCTAACTATAGTCACTTATTAGGTTTACTAGTTGTACTTTCTTTCTCCACTTTTGTAGAATCAATTAGTTGGAACATCTAAAAGGGTCAGAAACAGGCTCTAACTAGATATGAAAAGCCCAAAAATTCAGGAAAACTCGAATAGCAATCAAATAACATGTTTAGGAATACATATTTGGAAGCATGGAAATATAAAAAAGAGCATAACTTTTTGTCACTATAATGAGTTCAATATGATCTTTTAAACATATCAAAAAAAGCACGACATTTTAAATGGGAAATAACAAAATTCTAAATAGATGTAAAATTTTGCTAAATTAAGGGTGCAAACATTATTTCAAAAAGTGGAGGTAAGTAAGTGATAATAAATTATGAGCTGTTTTAATATTGATTATCCTCATTCGGAGCAGGGGTGGGTGTGTGGTGGCAACTCTTGTCCCTTGATTCAGATGCTCGACAAGGGTTACATCGGTCGTTCCAATCAACCTTAACTTTATGCCAACATGTTTTTCCTTATTTATATGAAACTACCATATGAATGAGAACATTTTATAACTTAGGGACTCGATGGAAGGAAAAAAAAATCTAAAAAACCATGATGACTGCTATAAAGTAAAATTCAGAGATGCATGATATCTTTATTGATAATATTTTTTATCGCCAGAAAGCAATAAAGATAAAGTTCATGCAAGACAAGAAAAGCTGAAGGGAAAGTAGACAGATTTTGGGAAGATTCTCACATGACACCTTCGGGAGTTTCAAGGTTAAAAGGCATGAGAAATAGAAAAGAATTTGACTCATCAACGGAAAGAGCATGCCATGGTCGCGCTTTAATCATTCCACAATTTTCTTTGCTATTTTATTTTTATGTACTACTGGCTTCATCTTATGTTATTACAACCAGTTTTCATTCTACGACCAAAAAAAAAAAAGAAAAACGTTTGCATTCTTTATTCAAATAAACATATATAGCTGTTCTATCGACGGTTGAAAAAAAGAATTCAAAAATGGTTATGGCAGGATCATTTTTCATTCTTTATACAACATATATGACTATTCTTTCCATAATTAAAATTAAATATTTGTTCCATTTTCCACAAAGAAAAATGAAAGAAGCTTTCTAAGTTTTCTCACATACGATGCAAGGATGAATTTGATTAGGGAAAATGGCATTACAACTTTTAATTCGTTTAATTGTTCTAAAATGCTCATAAATGTTCAAAGTAATTTTTTGCATTTTATTTAATAATGAATAAATTCACCTCAAGTCCCTAAACTTTACAAAATGTGCAATCTAGTTCATAAAATTTTAATTTATTTAATTTTGTCCCTCGACTTTTGTTGACTATTATATTATAGGGACAATAGTGGAAATTCATCACATGCACTTTCTTGGCGGAAAGTGCGCGGTTAGTAGTATCTAACTTTTATCTTTTTGTCTCCTTTTCTTTGGCCGATTTTACCTTTTTGTTCTCCTTCAATCTGAACTGTTTTACAATTAAAGTACTAAGTACATGAGGCTAAATAGGAAATATATAAAGTGAGAAAATTTGGATTTCAACTTAATATATAGAAGATATGACATAACTTACTATGAAAATACAGTAATAAGCTATTCCATTATATGTTCTACCCAACTATAGCTAATATAATTTCTATGATAGGTTGGGCTAATAAGTTTACATGGATCAACTCGGCTAGTAAAAAGCAAGAATTTTATTAAGTCCATTATCGGCATAGAAAAATGAATTGCCAACACATAAAACAATTCACATTACGGAACTAACTCCAAAAATCCATGTCACACTTTCTATGATAGAAGTATCTTTTTGCATTATTGGTGGATCTAATAGTAATGTGAAAAAGAAAAAGCTCACGTAGTTATATTCATTTGAATAAAAAATGAATTTCGAACCATCCTAATAATTTCTTAGTCTTGGCCTTTTCCCTTTCTTTTCCTCCATGACTTTTTCTCTAATTTTGTTTTTCCTCCTTTCAGTAGGAAAAGGGTCATTTTCTCCACTAGTTTCCCTCCCTTCGACTTACGCTATCCACAGTTAGTAAAAAAATAAAGAAAGAAAAGAAAGATGGAATGTTGTCCCAAGACACGAAAGAGGAACAACGCAAAATCTTGCTGGATCCTATGTTTTTGCCCCATTTATTAGGCCGCCCACGAAGCATGTTCTTTTCCTCTCCGCATTTAGGGAGCGCCCCAGCGGGCGCGAAATCCCGAATCCGCCCCTCGCGTTGTGGCCGCCGGCAGGCGTCGCGCCGAGGGCAATAAAGTCCAACCGCGCCCCACGCGTCGTTGTAGCGTGGTGGGAAAGTCAATTCCTAACGGTATCCCATTCACCGACTACCGACCTAACTCTTAGCAATTGCCGACCCCCCTTTTTCCAAATCATGAACAGATCATTTTCTTCAATCTGATTATTACTATATTGGGATAGGTATTAAGCCAATAAAATAATAATTACACCTAATAGCAATGACAAGCCGTTCACATTATATTTCTCCCTTTTTAAATGTGCTCGACAAATTGATTCGATAGGATTCGATTCTATTTTCCTTTCTGATACAAATTTAGAAAATACCGAATTTGATTTCTTTTGTTCTTTTAAGTGGATATAATAAGTTTGAGTCTCGAGTACTTTACTGCCCCCTCCCCTTTTTTTTTTACCAGGGAAAACATTGATTTTGGAATGCATAATTAGCTCACTAAGCATTCGAAGAGAACTCTTTAAAAAAGGACATTTTTTCAATAAGGGCTGTGGGGAAAGAGGTGTATTTATTGAGTATTTTATAAGTCAGGTTTTGAAATTAAAAGAATACCCATTATATGGTTCTTAAATACTCATTGGGGAGCGACCGTCGAAGGTATTAATTAAAAGAGGAGCGGAATTAATTAACCTAACCCACCATTAATTAAAGCTCCTATATACCTGGCTACAGCATTCCAAGTGACATTTTTCTTTTATCGGCATTTGAATTTTTGCCCACTTCACTTGCCCACGCACCGCCACCACCCCCACCACCACCACCACCACCATCATCCACCACCATCGCCATCACTTTTTTTTTTTGCCTTCTCCCCTTTAAATTCCATTAAATTATTTTCCTCCTATTCTTCGAAATAATTAATTAATATATAAATATAATCCCTTAAAGGCATTGTTTTTCTCACTTTGCCAAACAGAGCCCCAACAAGAGACCCTAGATGCAAACCCTGGAATTCTCTTCCCCTACCTCCATCATCGTCGTCATCATCACACCCCAGTAGCCACCATAATTGAGGAAGTAAGCACCAACCCTCTTCTTCTTCTTCATCATAGATTTGTCGGTGAATTTGGATTTCTTGCTCTCTCTTCCTCTCTTCTTCCTCTTCCGTGGAATTCAACGATGGAGTTCGCAAAAGGTGACGCCTTTCCTCTCCCTTCTCTTCCCTGAAACCTTTTCTGCCCAGATTAGATGAACCCTCAATCAGCCCAAGACCCTTTCTGATTCGAACTCCGTCACTTCCTCTGGAGGATAGAGAGAGATTTGTTGTGCCTCCCCTTTTTTTCTTGGTGGGTTTAGATGATGGTGGAGGAGGAAGCGGTTTCGGGGGTCGCCGGCCAAGAGAGCCCGGCGGCGGCGAAGAAGAGGGGGTTGAACGGCAGGGAGAGGCCGTACAAGGGGATAAGAATGAGGAAATGGGGGAAGTGGGTGGCCGAGATTCGGGAGCCCAACAAGAGGTCGAGGATTTGGCTGGGGTCTTACTCCACGCCGGTCGCGGCGGCGAGGGCCTACGACACGGCGGTGTTCTACCTCCGCGGACCCTCGGCTCGGCTCAACTTCCCGGAGTTCCTGGGGGCGGCGGCGGCGGCGGCGGCGGAGGGCGGCGGCGGCGGTGGCAGCTGCGGCGACATGACGGCCGCTTTCATAAGGAAGAAGGCGACCGAGGTCGGCGCGAGCGTGGACGCGGCGCTCAACAGTGGTGGCCACGGATCGGTGCTCAAGAACGGCGGGTCGGGTTTGGGTCACGAGTACAAGGGCTGCGGTGGGTTCTTGCAGAGGGTGGTGGATTTGAACAAGGTGCCGGAGCCCGAGGACTCGGATGGTGAATTCGAGAAAGCTTAGGGGGGGAAATTGGCAAAAAAAAGAAGAAGAAGAAAAAGGTGGTCCTGATCTCTCCCTGTTTCTCTCTTTCCCTCTGGCGGTGTTTGAAGGAGGGTGGTGGTCTTGGTGGTGGTGGTGGTGGTGGTGGCTGAAGATATGATGAGGCCTAAGTGGGGTTAGTCTTTTACTGTTTCTTTTTGTTTAGTTTTTGATTTGTTCCTTTTTTTTCTCTTTCCCCTTTCGAATTTTTGGATTTGGATCAAGAAATTTTGATGCTGTACAAAAAGGGCCAATAGCTAATTAAATTGAATTATTAACAAAAAAGAGACCTTTCCCCGCCTTGCTCCATAGAAATCTTGCCTTTTCCTCTGGCTCAATCTGTTCGAACCAAGAGAACCAAGAAACGAGCAAGAAAGGATGACGCTGCTTGTCTTGTTTGGGGAGAGAGCTCTCTTTTGAATTTTGTTCTATGGAAATGGATAATGTCATTTCAATTTTTCCAGAGAGAGAGAGAGAGAGAGAGAGGCGGAGGAGGACGAGGAGGGAACAGGGATGGCCTACAAGGCCAGCAGTTGGTGCAAATGGCCAAGTGAACCAACTAAAGTTATAACTACTAAAGTGATAAGATCTTGATTAGGTATTTTTCCCTGGCTCACTGTTCCTGATCCGGAGCTGTGGGCACCCAGTGGCCACAGACAGGAACAGAGAGAGAGAGGGAGAGGGGCAGGGCTCTGTGGCTTGTGTCTTGTACTACAGTGAGTGAGGGCTTGATGATGAGTGATCATGATGGAGGCCGCAAGTTGGGGTGATAATCCTCAGTTCCTTTTGGTGTCCCCTGAGATTCCCCCTACCTCCTTGTCAAATCCATCGCGCCCTTTGTCTCGCGACACGGCACCGGCACGTAATCTGTCCGCACTTCAGCACCAGGCCGAACGAGTTCCCCCCTAGGGCAATACGAGAGATCCAACGGGGGGAGGTGGGGAGGGAGCTTTGACTCTAGTAATTGTTTTTCGCAGCTCCCCATGTCGAGGATCGGCAATTCCTATGCACATTTCATGTAGCGGGACAAAATATCGGTCCCGAATTAACTGGAAACCAAAGAGAAAAACGATGTTAGGTGAGAGATCACCTGTCTGTCACAGTGAACCCCCCCTTTCATTTTTTAAGATCATCGGTAAGTGTGAGGAGATGGGAAAGACATTCTTAAACAAATGATTTTAGCAAATATCAAGGATGAAATGTCCAAAGAGATTTGTGTTTTAGCTATGTTTGTTTCCTCTTGGGACAATGAATCGAATCGGTACCCTCGGCGGACTCTTCCAAGCCCTCCTCTGCAGTCCGCACAGTGCTCATCATCGATTGTTTCTTGTCCTATTTATGTGTTGTTTTTTGTCCCCGGATCATGACAGATGATGCTGCTCACGCTTTTTATCTTATTAGCGAGAGGATAAGTAGTTTTCGACTTGAGCTATGTATTGGTCTCTTGTACAATTGAGATTGCTAACCAATGGGGCCGCAGTCATTATGCGGCTAGAGGGTTTGCTTCTTCTTTTCATGAGGTTACATGTAAAATTTGATGCGAATAGTGTTGGGCAAGACAACATTTTCAAGGGTATGTCGATTGCGAGCGCTAGACAGGCTATTAACATGCCATAAGATTAGATTCGATAGAAGTGACCACACCTATAAGAGTAGCCATGATAGCTTGTTTGGAGCACGATCTACCTAATCTAAATTGAGGAATCTATTTGAAAGTCTCGACGGTCTAATCGAGAATTCTAATCGAGTTCATTCTGACAGTGCTATCTCTTGAAGAATTGTAAAGAAATTGGACTCAATCCTTATGTTACTAGAGGGTTTGCTTCTTCTTTTCATGAAGTTACATTTAGAATTCAATGCTAACATTGTCGTGCAAGAAAACATTTTCAAGGTGGAGAAGTCGAATGGATGAGTCGAGATGTTGGTTGTGCGCACTGGACAGGCATTAACATGCCATAAGTTTAGATTTGATTGGAGCGACCGCACTTGTAATGCTAGCCCCGATAGCTCGTTCGGAGTGCACTCTACCTAATCTAAATCGAGGAATCTATTTGAAAGTCTCGACAGTCCTGTCGAGTTTATATCAACAGTATTATCTCTTGAAGAATCATACGGAAAAATCAAATTCGGTCTCGAATCTTGTGCTTCGGTGTGTGGCCGACAGTACTTTGCGTAAGTTTAGTGTCATTTTGATCCATTTTTTTTCCTTTTTCAATCCCACAGTGTGGCCCTTTCAAAAAAGATAGATCAATTTTCGGACAACGATTTGACTCACCATCGAGTTTAACAAATGAATGTTGTCATGTCTAAGATTGGTGCTTTTTACATCAAGGAACAAACCCGCTCTCTTTTTGCATGTGATTACACAGGGATCTTTTACACGTAGTGCGTGGAAAATGTGCGGGCCACGACATAATTAATTCAGATGTTAAGATCTAATTTCTTAATTCAAGAGGAATCTAAAGAAACCAAAAAGAAACAAATAAAAGGGAGAGAGATTTTTCTGATGCGAGATTTGTCGGCACTTTCTCAAGCCAATAGTATGGTGGGAAAAATAGTAGAAAAGAAAGAAAAAGAAAAAGAAAAATCCACCACCGGCAATGAAAGAAAGTCAGTAGACAGGCTCCGAATAAATTCAGTGCCAGGGTACGAATTTCACTTCAGGGACCATCGTGGAAGTCCCCCCATTTAAGATTTCGCAGTCGCAGTAGACTGCCGACGAATTGGTTATAGCTCCCCCCTGGAAAACAGAAAAAAATCTAGTTTCGTACGTTGCTGTTTGTTTAAGAGCCGATGTGAAAATTTGACATCGGTAGCTCCGCCGCATTTTTTTTTTTAAAATTATTTTTTGTCGTACAGGAAAATACTAAATTAATATTTAGAGACATAATTACCCTCAACTATATTTTGCCTCATAAAAATCCAAATTGACACTCCTGATCTAGATCTACCATCGATCGACGTTTCATTTGATATCCATAAGAAATTGTTTACATATGTGATAGATGGTTGTAAATGGATCTACTACAGATAGTAACGGATTGAAAATTAGTTCTAGTTACATGCGTTGTTGCAGGATTGTCGGTTCAAGATCTTTTATGAAATGACATGTCAAGGTGAATGGGTGGGATTCCATTTTAGTAGTCCGGGCGTTTACTTTGTGGCTGGCCATGAGAGGTCGCGTGTGGTAGTAAGAGATGAAAAGAGAAGGATAAATAGGAAGTGGCAGTGGGATTAGTTCAACCACCCGTGCGACGAAGATAGATAACGACAGTGATTTTCTCTTTCCCTCCTCCTCCTTGAAGGATGGCCTTTGGATGCCCAAGAGATCAAAAGCTCCTTAGAACTTAGAGATCGGCTTGAGGAATTGAGATTAATGTGGAACGAAATAGTAGCCTTTCTAAGATGGGCTTTTACCCATTTGAGCTTTCTTTCTTGGGCCCTGAGGTCCATTGCTTTTCAAGTTTGAGGCTACTTTTTTATTGGGTTTATTATTGTTTTGGGCCTAGCAAAATCAAATCAAAGGCATGGGAGCGCAGATATCCGCGTCTTTTGGGTGGATTGATCGCGTGGATGCGGGCGAACAGTTGTGCTCACGCGCTGGAGTGGCCTTCAAGGTTGATATAAGTGGGAGATGCTACGATTCCACACATATATTCATATCCATTGTCATCTTGTAAGAAGAAAGCACGATGTGAGTTTAATGCACCACATGACATTGATGGGTGGAGAAGCAAGCTAATCATGGGAGAGAATTTTAAAAATTCAAACACCCTGCAAATTAATGAATACCACATGTAGCACTATGATTGGTTGATTACACCACTTCACATACCAGCCATGTAAACGATGAATTAAGAACTTTCTTTTGCAAGACATTCCACCTCAATCTCCATTCTTCTGTAATACTAATTATCTCAATCTTCATTCCTTACCCTTGAGATCATGCATGATTGTGTTCATTGTACTTGCAACTTTATTGAGTGAGTTTTAGTGCTCAAACTTGTGCAATATATCAAATATGCATACTTGGATGAGGCGATTCAATAGAAGAATATTTGGTTCGTCATGCCTCGAAGAAGTGATATTCATAATAGTTACAAAGGATGGTAAAGACTAAGGTCATTATAAGAGAATCGACATTTTGCAGGAAAAATGATGCGGGGACAATGAGTTCTTTCGATCAACTCTCAAACTCAACCTAGACTTCATCGATTGATCCAGAACAAACCTTAGTATTGCAAGCACAGACCAACTTTAAATATAGTGTAATTTGTGGATCCAAGGTTCAAGATGTCGATTCTACAAGTTAGTTGTTGATTCAATGGATTAGTTGTCGATTTCATGGTTGCTAATCGACTATAAATATGTCAAATTACAGGTTTGTTGTCGATTTCAAGACACTCAATCGACTACCTAGCAATTAGAGGTTGTTTCATTGAAGCAAAAGTTGTTGCCAAAGACCTCATGAAGCGACCTTAGTACCTTGCAACAACTTTGCGCTTGGTCCGGTCAATGGACCTTTCTCACTCTCTCTTTTATTTTCTTATGTTGGCCATCTTTGATACTTCTTCGCCAACAGCGGCTAACTAAGATTGTGTATTGTAAGGTAATCTTAACTGAAGCCACGGTCGCCTCAGTGATTTCAGAAGCCCCCGTCGATACAACAAGCCCGTCATCTGCACCGCCTCCCTTTACGAGCTCGAGGTTGGCTGTCTGTCTATGATGGTCCAGATATCGACGGTCGTAGAGCTTCATGGCCTTTGACTCAAGCTCGGCATTGGAGGAGCTCCACATGTGGCTACAGAACTCTTTCGTGACAGAGATTGAGTTGAGTTCCACACTTGAAGAGAGGTCATGTTTTTGGTATACAATGAAAGTCTAGTTTTGTTGCAATTTCGTGCTAGTTAAAATGAAATCAAAAGAGCTATATTCAATTGTCCGAAAATGATATGGTATAGTCATATTTTACTTTATAGATTATAACCGACTTGTTTAATAATTAAAGAATGATAAGATTTAAGTTGATAAATTAAAGTACTTTCACCAAATATCTTCTGGCATGCATTTTATGCGTGTATAATTCATTTTACTTCAAAAGAATGAGTACCCTTTTGTAAGTTCATCAAATGCGCAAGTGACAGAAATTGTGTTGAAAATGACATTCTAAGTATGGGTGATCGGTTCTCGATTCCAAAAAATTGGAATTGGGGACCAGATCGATTGGTCCTAGGATTGGGACCGGACCGCACTATGAGTCCGGTCCGGTTCGGTCAAATGGAATCGATCAATTATTTTTTTCCACTACTTTTTTTCTATTACTTTTTTTCCCACTACTTGGAATTAGACAGAGATAGTGTTTGCATTTTACTAATTTTTTTTTGAAGAAATAATAACATAAAAATGTATATTTAGTTGGTCCAATCATATTCTCCCTTGAACTTGGGAACCGGACCACTTGGACCCCGATTCCATTTTTAGGAATTGGGAATAGGATTGACACTCTCGGGAATTGGACCAAACTGGTTGGTTCGGTCTGGTCTGGGCAGTCTCTGGTTCGGACGGTCCGTTTTGCACACCCCTACTTCTAAGTATATTGGTTAGTTTACTAACAAAGAAAAACAGGAAAAAAAAAATCACCAACTTGTGTCAATACCTCTCTTGTTTTACACTGGAACATGGGCCACAACAAGACGGGCCCAACCTAAAAACCCATATCACCAACATGGGTCAATACCTCTCTTCTTACAGTTTAGAGTTTCTACTTGGGGTTGCATTCTGTACTAGACTCGGACGACCCGAACCAGCCTCAGTTTTTTTGTTCGGGTTTTGGTCCGGGTCAAAAGAAGTCATGCATTCCCCGAGCCGAGCCTCAGTTTTTGTGTTCGGTATTTGGTCCGGGTCAAAAGAAGTCATGCATTCCCCGAGCCGAACCGTGGACACTCTTATTTTTTGGTATTGTAATGATGTGCCACAAGGAGAACCCTCGGGTTTACTCAAAGGGAGGTTCGGTCTGCTGCCTCGTTCGTCATGCAATCTGCTGATATTGCAAAAGTCAGTGTTTTTAAAGATTTTCCCCACAAGAATTCATGCATATTTTTGTTCACTGGGGTTTTGGCATGCTTAAAAAGGAACCTGCTGATGTTTTTCAGCTGCTGTTTTGTTGTATGTTTTGTTAGTGGGATTCATAAACATTTATGACAGATCCCATAGAAGCGTCTAATCCCATTCATATGCAAGAGCTTCTTTTGCATATGCTGAGGGCTCACCCTATAAGTTGTTCATTTAAATTGTCTTTGGAAGTTCCATAATCAATTTGATATGTAACGCACTAATAAAGTAATTGGGAAAAAAAATTAGGTTCTCTCAAGGAACAACAACACTTTTTGGTGCATTAAAGTGTTACATTTATTAGTGATTTTGACTGTTTCTTAATAGACTTTTACTTTCAATTTTTGCTTAATTTAACCTTTGCGGAAAATACACTTTGACTATTCTCATAGCCCAATAAACTTAAAATTTCATAATGTATTAATATTGACACATAGATTTTACATTTTTTTTTTCAAAATTTCAATAACAATGTGGATTTGTACTTTTCATAGCACAAACAAACAGGTCCTTCATAATTTGGAGAATTACTACTATGAAAAACTCCAAACTAGTACACTACATTTGAAATGAATAATAAGCTCGAAAAATTATTTACGCACATCAAATCAAATAATATAAGGCTTAATACCACAAAAAACCCTAAACTGATACATTCTTGTTATATATACCTCAAAGTAATTTTCGTCTTATAAAAAATTCTCAATTGGTATACTGGTGTTACATTTATCCCAAACTAATTTTTATATTATAAAAAATCCCAGATCACCAGTATCTTATATTGAGAAATATACTAATTCTACGCTCCGGGCTCCCTTAAATTTCGAAGATATGCTATGATCCCTAATTTTTTGTGACATGAAAATTAACTTGGGGCAAATGTGGTGGAGGTATACCAATTTGAGATTTTATGTGACATAAAAATTATTTAGGGATAAATGTGGCATATGTATAATAATAATTTGAGATTTCTTTTATAGTATTAGCCATAAATATAATACGTTTGACGACATGAGTTCAAGGTAAAAAAATCGAATCATTACAAGTGCTTAAAGCCAGTGGATGAAGACATTCGACTACAACAAGATGCCCGAATGAAAATCATTAGGATTTTGTTCATTACTTGTATATAGTTTAAATATTAAATCCAACATATAATTAACAGAATTTAAAATTAATTTGAAAAATCATAATCAACAATGCATATAGACAATATAAATAGACGAAATGGTTATATTGTTATCCCACTACTATAATGCTCATTTTTTAGCATAAAATGTCCATTCACAATTTCTGTGTTAGTTGGTGGAAATTATAGAAATATCGCTCAATTTGTTTGTGCAAAATATTTTGTCAGAATATATTTTCCTCATTTTCTGATGTTTGGGTGGCTTATCAAAATGAGTAGATGAAAAATCTTTTCATAGCTAGTGGAAAACGTATGCTTAAATTTAGCAAAATGGTTTTAGTTTCTTGCAAGGATGAAATTTTATTCAAATAAACAGTAATTTGGAGATCAATTTTTAAATGCACATGAAAATGTTGCTTCTAAAAGTTAAAATCTTAAATTGCATGTAAATTTTCAATGTGTAAATATTTAATTTTCACAGAAAATTTTAACCTTTTCTCCCTAGATATTAGGACTGTCAAATAGGCAGGTTGTTTTGGGCTTGGGTTGGGTAAAAAACGGTTTAACCCAGAGACCTATTAAACCCATTTTAACTCATTTATATGTGTCATAGATTTAGTGACACTGTCCTGGCTCATTTACTAAAATAATTTCATATTTAATCCAACCTATGAAAATCCGTATCCACTTTGTTAAACATACTATAAGCTCTTCATGTATATATCTTATTTGGATAAAATTGATATTTCGACTGTAAGATGCTAAAGAATTGGTTTTTAACATGGGATAGAATTTTAGCTTTTGTATTGGTTCATAATAAAATATAAGAAAAAGTTAGTATTTAGTAGTGAATGAATTGAAATCTTAATGCAATGGAATGTAAGATATTGAAGAAGATGATTGATGTTGACCATAGAGTGGAGTGACAAGAATTAAGATTACAATATTATGTAAAATAACAATGCAAAATGCAACCAATGAAAGATATACTTCAATGACTAACAAATAAAACTTACAATATTAATAATAATAAATAATATGGGAAAAAAGAAGCCATTTCGGCATTTTTGATGCAAGTGAAGTCGACTTTTCGGGCCCACCAAGACTTCGTTGAATATGGAATGGCTTGGGGAGTTCATTGTTTTCTAATAGAGGGCGAAGGGAGAGTCACAAATATGATTTGGATTTGGGCGAACCCAATTAACACCTATATATTTTTTGGGTTTTGCCATTTATAGCTTATTTACTAAACATGACTAACTCATATAATGATTTTGTTCATCAAATATGGGTTAAGAAATGGGTCTTTAACGCATTTTGACTGATTGACTAAATGCGTGATCGAAAGACTTAAGTAATTGAAGATTATGAACTCAATCTCAATCAAAGAGCAGAAAGGCAAATGTAATGGTATTTGTATTGTCTTTTGTTTTATTTTGATAATTGGGGGTTGGGTGAATTACATGGGCAGTGGGCAAACGTTTCTGATTGTCGCCTTCTTCGTTCCACCCAGGCTACATTGGGAAGGCCACCTCGAGACAGTGGGACAAAGCGACGACACATCTAGGATCGCCAGGTTACGACCGTGACCATATTTGAGCGACAAAATGTGTTTGTCAATGGCACGAAACTTATTTTTGTTGCCTACGTGACAGAAACGAGACCTGTCACCTTAGCCTAAACTTAAGGTGATAAAATTTCGTATAAATTGCACTGTGTAGCACTTTTGCCTCAGTCATTGGCGACGCAGTTCGCTCTGGTTGCCTTAAGTGACAAAAACATTTTTGTCACATTAGATGTTAAATAATTTTGTTGCCTTAGATTTCAATCAAAGGCAACAAGTTAGGTTATTTGTCGCTTTATATTTGACAACCAGTAAGCCTTTTCTTGACCAACTTATAATTTGTCACTTTTAGTTGGATGTAATGCGAAAAATTTGACGCTTTGTCACCTTAAACTACACACTTGAGCGACGTGAAAGCATTATTATTATTATTATTATTTTTGGTTTAATACAACGAAAAATATCAAATTGATACACTTGTGACATATTTATCTAAAATTAATTTTTTGACCATAAAAACTTTAAATTGGTATACTTGCGACATATTTACTCAAAATTAATTTTTTGACCGTAAAAAACCTAAATTGGTATATCTGCAACAAATTTATCTTCCGTTAAATTCTATTAAATTTTACTATCAAATTGCCGAGTTAGATGACATGTGACAGTTGACGAGTATACCAGTTTGAGATTTTACCCTTAGTTTGTCAAGTGTATACTAGTTTTGTGATTTTTCTTGATATTAATCCAATTTAACGTAAACTAATATAGGTATAATTGTCACCATGGTATCAATTTGGGGTTTTTAATAGTCAAAAAATTAATTTATAGTAAATTTATCATATATGTACTAGTTTGATTTTTTTTTTTTGTCAAAAAATTACTTTGGAATAGATTTGTCATAGGGTACAAAGTTTGGGATTTTTCATGATATGAACCTTTTTTTTATTCCCTTGTAACAGCTCACTTCCTCTAAGGTAACAAAACTAACATTTGTTGCCATAGCTCAACTTAGGGGAATAATTTTTTCTTTCGCCTTTGCCATACCTACGATGACAAAATCAAATTTCTGTTGCCTTTTGTTCCCTTTAGATAGTCTCTCTTGTTGTGAGTTATGGTTATACCAAGGTTTGTATTGATGCATGATACATGTATGATTGAATGATTATCTCTGTTTTCATTAGTTCTATGGTATCAAGGGTCTGAAGCCATTTGTCTTGGAAGGAATCTCAACGCTTGGTGTCCGTCATTGGGCATGGCGGTAAGTCAACGCATATCTCAAGGGCGGCCGGCACTATACAATATTGGTGAGATTTCGACTAAATTAACATTTGAACAGTGTAATAATCTTTTTGGCCAATTTTCATTAGAAATGACTGACATAACGGTGTACCACATGTAGAGTAACTGATGATAACTGAACTGTCACGTCAGTAATTTTTTGCGTTGGAATTTTGGTGAAAAGATTTTGGACTAAATTGGTTAAATTGAAAAGTTTATGATTAAAGTGACGTTCGTACAATGGGTTTAAGACTAATTGAGTAATTTTCCCAAGATAAGGGCTAATTGGGTAACTTAGTTTTTGAAGTATGAAGTTACAATGAAATCATAGGATGACCCAAATTGCAGATAATATTTAGTGTGGCTAAATCAGGTTGGTGATCTCGATTCAAACTTGTGTTCTAAATCCATAGATGGCCTTAGCTTATTGAATTTTTACAATGTAATAGGTGGCAAAACTTGAGCAAATCACCCTGAGTTTGCTAAGAAGAGTCATCAATCCGGATATGATTCGACTAGTATTAGACATAAACCAAAGTTGAAGAACAAAAATCAATTCCACCATATGAACCTGATCCGACTTGAAGTAGAGAAATCTAAATTGTAGATGAACGTGATTCGATGTGTCCAGACTCCATGCAAACTCGAAATCTAAAATGAATTTACTCATGTGCGAATATGACTCAATATTAAATGTAAACGAATCGAAACCAATCTGACCCCTTAGTTTGTGGCCTCCACTGAAACAAAAATCAAAATAGACATGTATCCGAAACCCAAGACTAGTAATGGCATGAGTTGTACATGAGCCATATTCAAAAAGCAGATGACCCAAGCTCAATCTATATTAGGGCAATCTGATACCCGCTTGGCTCACATCTGAAATTGTAAGTTGAAACGGCCCAAATTTGAATATGATCTAAAGTTGAAGTTAGACAAAATTGAAACTCCAACCAGCCCATCCATTTGCCACCTCTATTTATATATATCAATTCTTTTAACGATGCCAGTATTTATTTCTAATTTGTTGTGTGTCGGCAACAATGCAGGGCGTCGTTCCCGCGTAACACTTTGGAAAGTGAACTAGCCTGTTTCAAATATGGACCATCCTATAAAACTCTGTGGTCCTATCTCACAAAAGCTGGTTGAAAGCCCAATAAGTACTATCTCACAAAAGCTGGTTAAAAGCCCAAATAGTACAATGGGCTCCAATCATCCGGACCTTCTCTGTCTTTTTTCCCTTGGTAATTGACAAATGGAATACAAAAGTCTTTTTGTTGCCCCTCGGACAAAGTGATTGATTTGAATGAATGGGTCCGTGCCCTGGAAACACCTGCTGCACATGGAGGAAGTAGACTCTTGCCCACAGAATGTGTAGAGCAAGCATGCCATTTCCATTTACATTGGAAGCAACAATCAAGTGACTGTATAGCGAGGATCAGATTTTCCATATTTTTTGTTTTGTTTTGTGGTATGTTAAAAATTTGAAGAACGTTTCTCAAGTAATTATTGTTTGTATCTCTTGAAAAGATAGTTAATAGAAAGAAGATTTTCTTTATGAATAATAATTTATACCTACATATATCCGTGAATGAAGAAAAAAAATACTCCATTGTTTGTAAGTGATACAACAATCATCTCAATTTTTTTTTTTAAGTTGTTATTTTTTTTCTCAAAATAACTGCACCCTTAAATTCGGGTGATAGCAGTTTATTGTATCGAGCCACTTGGATCAAGACCACCTAAAGCAACAGAGCACAATATGCAGCATTTTTAGATCATAGAGTTGCTTTTTCGTGGTCAACATTTTTATCTTATGAAACTCGGTGTGTGAGAGGACAAAATGCAAATTCGAGAGACAGAAAAAAAGAAAAAGAAAAGGAAATTGCCAATTACAACAATTTTCAACCAAAAAAAGAACAGAAAGCAGAAGATTACGTGCCCTTTTATCATATTAAAAGTTCGTTGTCTTTCATTTACCTTTTTACAGTCTAGAAGTATGAGCACAAGGGATTCGGCTATTTGGAGAGTTTATGAAATAATTTGTAAATACAATGAGTAGGTTAAGTTCACGACTTTGGTTTGTGCATATGGCCTGACCCATAGCAGTTTAATGTAATTGGCGGGAATTAAATTATTGATATCTAGTCTTCATGTTGGAATCTCCTACTGCCCTAACCAAATATGCCAACCCTAAAAATTTATCCTCCCTTTCTCTTTTTGGGAGAAACAAATGTTACACCTGATAAATAATTGTCTGAATACCAACATTTTGCCCTCACCAGCGTCTATTGAGGTGTTACAGAACAGCATAAGTCATGCAAAACTGCCAAAATACTGAGAGATTGTCTTTCTACAAGCTTCTGAAGATCGTATCCATGTAGTTAATGACTCGCTACTAATACAGAACCGCAAAGCTTATGGTGTGGGACTTGCTGGGGTCCCATTAAGTTCAAAAAAACGCCGAGTCGGGATTTATCGGAAGTCTGGCAAGCCTCTTTTGGAAACGTGTCTCGCAGACCCAATACCCTTCTCAGGTCCCCCCCCCCCCCCAAAAAAAATAAAGTGCCCAAAAATCTCTCTCTCTCTCTCTCTCTGAACTAAAGAGAAGTGGATTTTGATCAATCAGGGGTCATGTCTGTTTGAAGGGGAAAAAAGGTTGGATGCGCTGTTGTTTTGGGGGGATCAAAGAAAATGGCGGACAGGTGGACCGTCGATTGCCCAACTCGGTTGCCCTGCGTTGTGCTCTCTCTCTCTCTCTCTCTGTTTTGGCTAATTGGCAATTGTGTACTTTCGTAGTGGAAAGTGCTACTGCAATCAGTTCCTTCACGTGCGACTGCTTCTTCTTCTTCCACCACTACTCTCCTGCAATGAGAAAATATTGGGTACGTCTAACGTTCCAGCGTGTCAAATAAAAAGGTGCTGAGAAGGCGACACGTGTCTGACTATGGGACCCACAATCTCAGCCAAAATTTTCAAAATTTGGGCTGAGAGAGTGCGCTCCTCTTTCTCTCTCTTCCAAAGCCCTGGCCTACCACTACCACTCAAGGAGATTTATTTCCCTTTCTCTCTCCTCCTTTTTCTAAATTTCTGAAAGAGGAAGATCGATGCCTTCTCTCTCTCCCTTCCTTCCGTAAATTCAAATTTTCAGGTTCCTTCGTCTTCCTCTCTCCGGCGCTCGCTCGCTCTCTCTGCTCTGGCGCTCGCTCGCTCTCTCATTTGGGTGTCATTTCTTCGCTCTCTGCTCCTGCGCTCGTGCTCGTGCTTTTCAAACTGACGTCGCTGGCCAGGTTTCTGCTCCCGTCGACGTTCGCCGCCAGCTCGCTTGACCTCACCTCCATCTTCACTGTCACTCTCGCCCTCTCCCTCGCACCCGTTCTTCCTCCTTCGATCTTCCTCCCGCCTAGCACCGCCCCTCCTTGGATCACACTCGCCGTGCTGTTCGAGAACTCGAACCCCCGAAGTTGGCGTTTCGTAGGGCGGCCTCCCCAACCAGCGACGCGGTCAAGGAAGCTGAGAAGGAGGCCGCGGTGGAGTAGTCGAGGGACTTGACATCGACGTGGCGGAGCCTGAGCTCGGGGCTCTTGCCACAGACGGTGAGGGGGAACCCGAGGAAGGCTGCGCGGAGGATGACGATCGGGGTGAGGGCGTAGACGAAGCACTTGCTGCTGCTACGCCTTTGGTTGCAGCGAGGCGGCGACTTGGCGAAGTGGGCGAGCTCCACGTCGTCGCTCCAGAGGGGGGGTCCGAAGGGCGCGATTGGGTGGGTCGGGTCTTCTTTAGGCATCGCAAAAGTCGAAGTTCAAGTGAATGCGAGAGAGCACGGGTCACTCGCTGAGGGGGGTTGATGTGTTCCTGTGTCGTCGTCCGAGGTTTTTGCAGGTCGGACGTGCAAGTGATCCACGGCGTAATCAGATTGCACGTACCGAATGCGTTTGTGTATTTATATACGAGCAAAGAGAGAGGGAGAAAGGTGACGATTGGTGTTTCAACTTTCCTGCAACTTTCAAGGACCGTGTGAAAGCTGGGTCTGAGTGGGTCTGTGCTGTGCTGCTCCGTTGCCGTCGCCGTCGCTCTTTGAACCTCTGCCAGTAATGACCCGCGTAGGGCATTCGAGGCGGCATAGGAAGGCGGTGGAGGGATCGTTGTGGGGTACATTGCCCTTCATAAGGGCATGTTGTGGAGTGGACTGAGAGCTCGCTTTTTGCCAATGGGGGAGGGTCTAGTGACTAGGATTGCGAAAGGTGCTAAAGCCCGAGGCAAGATCAACGACGGCAGAGGATGGAGGAAGAAGAGCAGATGGGTAGTTATGGTGGACAACTGCACCGGCCAAGGGGATGTTTTCAGGATCATTTAGCCACAGAGGAAACGGGTTGAAGCTTGAGGACGAGATTCATTTGGTTTTGTGATCTGCCAGAGAAACAAAGACTTTCTGCTGGATTTAGGTCTGGTCATCCACACTAACTCCTAAAATCTTGCAAATGTAAATTAGCGATTGATTGAATTATGTAATGACAATCTACACTTTTTTTTCTTACCTTTTTTACATGCAATTTGTGTTTTTTGCCAAGCTTGCCTCCTTGAGGCCCTCAAGAAACTATTGAGAACCCATGGATTTCTGCACGATCAAGATCAGGGACTTAAAACACTCAGATTATGCTAAAGCAAATTGCAGTTCGCCAAAGACGTGATCGACAGAAGTTTCGGCAAATCTTGTGGGCTGAGGTTGATCCGGAGTGTCTTACGTTCTTTTATGAGACTTTTGAGTCTTGTTTGATTGCTTAAGTGATTTTTTTTTTTGGTCGAGATAGAAACTGCAGGAGAATCTCGTCCTTATTTTGCTTGTTCAATTGCCATTGCCTTTGCTCATAGAGTTCCGCGTTTTGGTTTCACATTTGTGGCTCCTTTTTTACCAATTCATAGTTGCAATTATAAGTTCGATTTTTTTACCAGAGACAAAAACAAAAATCCAATATTGCTTTGATTGACAATTCCCTCCTTGCCAAAAAAAATTTAAGCGAAATTCTCGTTTGGATTTTATACTCCTTAAGATCAAGAGATTGTGGAATGAAGACTTTAACACAGGTACACTAAATGGCAGACTGGTGCAAACAAAACTCAATTCCATCATTGATGAACTAAATCCAGCATAAGATACCAAAAAAAAAAAAAAAAAGGCCTCGCTTGAACTGAATTGTGCCAGGACAGTATTAGCCTCCAGAAAGAGCTCAATAACAAGAACAGCCGGTAAAAACATCAGGATCACTACAGGTTACTCGATTGCTGGCACAAAACTTGCAAGACAACTAATCTCGATGAAATTGACAAAGAAAATAGATGACTATGACTAAAAAATGAGTCCTCAAAGTCTCAAGGAGAATCTGGAGAACCAGATTGCCAGCCATACACTATGGAGGAAAAGAATGAACTATTTTCTATCTTAAACTCTAAGGCACAAAACAACATGGAGAGTGGCTTCAAAGTACTACAGCAGCTTTCTCTGGAGATACAAGGGAAGCAGCATCATGAGCAATGACGGGTTCGTAGTGATCAACTCCGACACCACACCACCCTGCACGTTCAAATCAATTGCGAGGTAACGTGAAATGCAGATGGAGAGTTCACAATTCCAAACAACTTGCCAAAAGGCAACAATTTTCACTTCTTTTTTAAATTTTGTTTCTTTTGGTTTTCTGGGAAGCAGGCAGAATGCCAAATTCATCCACCTGTTCCTTTCATGAAAAGAAATAAAGGAGGACCACGATGAGGGAGGAAGAAAACGCAGCTGTCTTCATCGACCATTGCGTCAGATCTGTGGGCTTGCACCTGAAAATGACAACATCATAGCTCGTTATATAGGATGATCACTCAGAAACTCTTCTAGCTTAGCAACGAGCAACGAGCGAGCGCAGTAGAGACCCAACAAGCGCCGAGGGAGCGCCGGAGTAGAGAGCGAATGAGTCGAACAATTGCCGGAGCATAGAGTGAAGAAGCGAGACCCAACAAGCACAAGCGTCGGAGGAGAGAGCGAAGAAAAGACACCCAACGAGAGAGCGAGCGAGAGCCAGAGCAGAGAGAGCCACGGAGCGCCAAAGAGAGCGAAGACGAGGAACCTAAAATTTTGAATTCACGAGGGGAAGGGAGAGAGGATGCATCGGTCTTCCTCTTTAGAAGGAGAAAAAGGAGGAGAGAGAAAGGGAAATAACTCTCCTCCGGAAGTGGGCCAGGGTTTCGAAAGAGAGGGATAGAGGAGCGCACTCCCTCCCCAAATTTTGAAAATTTTGGCTACGGTTGTGGGTCCCACGAGAGGACACGTGTCGCTTTTCCAGGCACCTTCTTGTTTGCCAGGCTGGAACGTTAAACGCACCCAATATTTTCTCCTACTGCAATCAGTTCCTTCACGTGCGACTGCTTCTTCTTCTTTTTCTTCTTCTCCTTCATGGTGGCAATTGCACTTGAATCCACTGACATGATGAAGGGTTGGTTAATTCTTTGCTTGGACTGGTGGTAGCGATGATGATGATGGGGGTGGTTGAGACTTGAAAGAGTTCTAATTGATGTGTTGAACCCAAGTAGTATGGAAGAAAAATTGTGTTGGAACCATTTGAGATTTCGCACAATCGCACACGAGAGATTGATTTCTCTTGTGGAATTATGAACATGTTTCTTGGGAGAAAATATTGAGTAGTTCACAAATTATGTAAACAAGGTCCAAATGGACTGTTGATCATTTGAATAGGTGCACACTATGTTCCCATTTACTCTCTTAGACGAGCAAATAGGATAAAATGGGACCTATGAAGGAAAGACTAGTGTCTATAAAAAATTCTTGAACTCGTTATACATAATAGAGATGAGTCCCACGACTTTTTCATTAATCAATTAAGCCACGTGCGAATCTTAATGGGAGATTTCACGAGAATTTGTACTTATTTAAATAGTTTCAAGAACTTTTTGTACTTCAATAGTTGATAAAAGGTTTCCGTGACTCATCATGCTTTCTAAAGAGGTTTTTGGATTCTTAGGATTTGTTTGTTTAAAGAAAAATTGTTTTCAAAAAAGTTATTTTTTGACTTTTGATATTTGCATGACGGAAAATTAATCGATTTACGAATTTTTTTTTCATAATTTGAAAACAATAATATTGGATAGGGAAAAAATGATTTATGCTTTTAGCAAAAAATAAATCACTTTCCTTAAACCACCCAATTGAAGGGTATTGACCTTTTCCTTAACAATGATTTTCATGAAAATATCTTTTTTTTTTAATCATTGAGTTCTCGATGAAACAAATATATCTTTAGTGTACTTTTCCAAACTTATTGGATTGTCTAATTGTTGGGAAATAAATGTCAGGAGAATGTCAAGTGATTGGCTCAATTTCTTAGTTATTCAAGTTTCTTAACTGCATATTCGGTTATCAAGAGTAGCTATTCTATTCTCAGCCTATTTCTCATGCAACAGTCACTCCTTCCTTTATATAATTAAGAAATACATCAACAATAACTAATAGTTCAAGATCGGCAATAACTATTCTTTCTTTCTTTCTCTGTTTTCTTTTTCATGTAGTTAGGCATAGTTTCAATTTTTATATTTCAAAATTGACCTTGCCTTTTTAGTAGTTATTAAAATTTTGTAAAATCAGAAACTATCCAAAAATTATTTATCTTTATTATATCCATAACTATTTGTCATAACTATATCAGTATATTGTTATGTAAGTATTGTGTAACTATAAAATAATATGTTGCTATACTCATTATGATTTATCTTTGGTACTTAAACGGTAAATATAATACTATTCATAATAGCTCATTAATATAATTAAATACTAATTGTAATATAATTAATTAACAAAAAATAGATAAATTATTTGTAATTAGATAATGAAATGATGAATGATATATTAGTCTCTAATTACATAATATAATTAAACAATATGAGATAGCATATACAATGAAATGACAAAATATACATGATGTAGTATGACATGATGAATTAGATGCAAAACATGACACTGTAATGACATGACATGAGAAATCAAGTACAAAACATGATAGCCAAATTGGTTTGATATGGTAATAATCATGTGCATCATGAAACGAAAAAAATATTAAAAAACAACATGACATGGGATATTCACATGTGGCATGACATAACTAATTAATTGTAAAACATGATCAAAAAATGACATGGCATGGCAATAATCACATGCAATATGACATGACAAACTAGTTGCAAAACATTATAGAAAATATTTACATGTAGCATGATATGACAAAATTATACGACAGTAAAATGTTATGACAATAATTGCATGTAACATGATATGATAAATTTACGAAATGACATGATGCGACAATATTCATATTATGAAATGACATGACATGGCATGGCATGGCATTACCTACACACAGCATGACATAATAAGTTGTGCTGTGTGGGGAGTCATATTCATTAAGCTTGCGGCCTCACTTGGAAACAGTAACGTTTTTTAAGACATATCTTTTCCTTTCAACCAAGTCAAAATAAATTCAAAATTCAATGCCGAATCATCAAATTAGTAACAGCATGCGCGGGGCCTCTGCTCATGGGTTTGAATCATGGCCATTAGCTATTGGATTTCGACTTCCAGCCGTATTGCCGCATTGCCGCAGCCTATCGTACACCCGAGTTTAATCCCTGCGGCACATGTCTTGCAGGTTCGCTTATAGATAAAGGGGTGTCCTGTAATGCAGCACCACAATATTTCACGGCTTTGTATTCCCTCCAAATTGCGTAGTTCATTCAGCTTATATAGCACGAAGTCCACAACAACTAGAATCAAAACGGCCTAATTTCAGATTTACAATTCAAAACGATTAAATTATGCATAATATCTAGTAGAACTTCGATAGCATGACAACGTATTGTAAGACTAAAGATTTCATTTTGACATTACGACGACCTAGAAACATGTGTTTTTAATTTTCTAAATGGACAGCATAACGGCGTATTTTAGATCTTGAGATTTCATTTTCTAAGAACATGCTTATTCGAATATTTAAATGGGTAGTATAATCATGTATTCTATACTGCAACATTTCATTTCTTGGTCGTGAAGACCTAAGAACATGCATTTGTCGATTAATCATATGGGTAAGATATCGAAGTATTCTTTAAAACATAAGATTTTAAATGTATATTACTACGTCCCAATGCCTGTGCCAAGGACCCCATTACCTAGAACCGGGTTCTCAGCATTTGGGCCTGAGTCCATCAAGGTTGAGCTTGGGACTCCTGTGCTTGTACTCAGGACCCAGTGCCTGACTTGGGTCCATCTAGGCCTTGCATGAGATCCCAGTTGCCACGCCAGGGTCCGACAAGGTGGGGCTGAAGACATCGGTGATGGTGTGTGTGCCTTGAATGCCAGGCGCAATAACATAAAGGCTGGGCTTGAGTCCTCGACGCTCGTGCCTGAGTCCATCAAGGCTGGGCCTTAGCGCTCATGCCTAAGTCTCTAGCTCTCAAGCCCGGGGCTAGGACTTTCATGCCCATGCCCACATACTCAATGCCTATGCCCCAATCCATTGAGGTAGTGCCTAGACCACAACGCCTATGTCCATCGAGGTTGGGGTCATGCCTGGGATGCCTTTGCCTAGGTCCATTGAGGCCCGGCCTACGTGTTGGGGTCCCAGGCATGGGCACAACCTCAATGGACACGGGGACATGGGTTTGTGCACTCAAGACTTAGGCTTGGTCCTCAAGGTTGAGCCATGCTCAGGACCCCAACACCTCGGCTAGGTCTCAATGGACCTAGATGCAGGAGCCAAGGATCCGAGTACTGGCACTTGGGTCTTGGTGTGGCTTCAATGTACCTAGGCCTGGGCACATAGGATTCTTAATCTAGTTTGATAATTCCGCAAGCATTACAATAATCCAAACTAATAGGTTCTCCATATTAGTCATTCTCGTGTTCGTATCTTCATTCTCCATTCTTTTGGCTGTCTTTTAACTACCTTGATTTTGCAAAATAAAATCAAATGAGATGAAGTTAGTATACAGGAGAGAAGTGGAAAGAATACAACCCTTCAAATTCTTCTTCTTCTTCTTCTTTTTTTTAAATAATGAAATAGAGATAAAAGACTTTTATAAAAGCCCAACATCTTGTACATAATCTCTTATACAAATTTTTATAAAAAATTTTAAGTTTGAAGGGCTCACAAATGGTGATTATCAAAATGCCCATTACATATTCCTTCATAACTTCATAAAAAGACATGAAAGGGAAACTTCACTAATTACGTCAAAATTTGTGAAGATAAATCCCTGTACATTCTCTAGAAATTGAATAGAAATCCTTATACATCATTTTAAAAAGGGTTAATACCACAAAAAATCCTAAACTGGTGAACCTGTAACAAATTTACTCAAAAATAATCATTTGACCATAAAAAGCTCCAAACTAATATAATTATGATAAATTTACAATCCATTAATTTCCGTTAAATTTTACTATCAAATTACTGAGTTGAATTACATATAGCAGTTGACGGATGTACCAATTTAAGATTTTATTCTTCGTTTGTCACATTTATATAAGTTTGTGATTTTTCATGGCATTAATTCAATTAAAGAAAACTAACAGAAGGTAAATTCGTCAAATGTACCATTTTGGGGTTTTTGGGGGTTAAAAAATTAATTTTAGGTAAATTTGTCACTGATGTAACAATTTTGGGTTTTTTTTTTTGTGATAAAGAAAATTAGTTTGAGATAAATTTATGACAAGTGTACAAATTTTAAGTTTTTCGTGGTATTAACTCTTATTAAAATGTATAAAAGGGAAATCCTATACATTCCGTTCAAAGAAACAAACAGAACTTCTTATATATCAAACTAGTGCATGAAAGAGAAGTTCTAATGGAATATGTTCAAAGTTCTAATCCAAATGGGGATTCTTAAAGCATCCAACAAATACATTTGTCCTCTCAGAACGTTGCATTTTAGCTGAAGTTTCATCCATTTCTACAAGGGTTCATTCAACTTAGGCTTCTTTTGGTGTTGGCTTAACAAAATCGTCAGGAATAACTACCTCGAGCTCGGGTCTAATGCAGTGATGTATATACCCCCTTGAGTGTGATGCACCTTCATTTCCCCTTCCAAGTACACGCTCCAATCAATGTTGGTGGGTGGGCAATCACACGTAGTCAAAACAATATAATCCCAACCTTAGTGGAGGAGAGACTTCTTGAAACATGCGATATTGACAGGCCACCCTTTAAGCGCAATATGACAAAGACTTGTTTGGGACGCTGTATATTAACTCAAAGACGTATTGTTCGCTTTGACTAGTTCCATACCGAGTCTCATGGTTTTGTCCTTTGACATATAAGTGGGCAACTTCTTAAAATGTCACCTATCCAAGAAATGCTTCTACTTTAGCACATTTAGCTTTAGAGTTCCAAAGGTAAGCATCGCAGTTATGTCAAAAGGCATATTTGGGAGCTAAATCCAGTTTTTACACACACACACACACACACACATCATTGTCCTCTTATTCGGTCCACAATTCGGCTAATTCCTGTCACTTTTGCTATCCTAAAAGTCTATGAAGTGCCACTCCTTGTCTAGATCTTTTGGCCAAGACGACCATTTCTCGCCCTTGTCGGACTGGATTATTGCAAGCCTACTGGCTTTTGTGTGGTTCGTCCATGAACCATACATTTATTGGAGAGGTCTTGCTCTAATACCATATGGCAATGCCTTGAATTAACTCACCAAGGTATTGTCCACTTTGGCTGTTCCAATAATGAGCCTCATGGCTTTTTCCTTTGATGTACAAGTGGGCATCTTCTGAGAAGGTTACCCATCTTGGGAGTTCTCCAACTTGAGCACAATTAACCTTTATAATTCTAGAACTAAGAATCATCATTACGTCAAAAGGTGCATCCGTGAGTTAATTCTAGTTTTTACATATATGTCTCAGAATTGCTCTCTCTTATTCGATGCACAATTTAGTTTATTCCTACCCCCTTTACCATCTTAGAAGCCTATTAAGAGCCGCTCCTTGTCTAGGCCTTTTATCCCAGGCAACAACTCCTGGACCGGGTTTATGATGCCCCGAAATGTCACATGCGATATGTGTATTTTCTGATCATATATATTATAAGCACGTGGTAGCGTAACAAAACATCAGTAATTACTAACTCGATACAACATTAAGAAAAACACAACAACATACATAGTCTTGGATTTGGTTCAGGTCACCCAAGTCCATTCCGCTACTCCTCCACCAAAATCGACCACCTTACCATTGACATGTCATCATTGTCGAGACTAGGGGGACCATTAAAACTCCTAAGTAGTCCAACAAATTTCCCTATCGACCCATACGTAGAACTACATTTAATATATACTACTGTTGATCCAAGTAAAAGCACATCTTTATATTTACAATCAAAATACATAGGAACTTCAAATCGCGATAGTGGAAGGTGATCCAACCTACAAAATTGAAAAAAGTAGTGGGACAAAGCTTAGTAAATGAAATCTATAAGTTTAAATTAAGAGATCATTTTACCACTCAACCTAGTTCCAACAATAATGTGAGTTCAGGCAATACAAAATAACCATATATGACAAATGCATAAGTAAATGCTCTGTTATCACGATATGGCAATAGAAACAATTAATATCATTGTATAAGATCATTCACTCAATAGCAAGTAGAATGTGTATTATTTTATGATGCATAGATATCACATAGTGGCTCACCACTTACAAATGGAACATCTACTCCCTACTAGTCATGAAGTTTACAGATACACATAAGTAAGTTGTAGCTGACTAACACACACGCACATAGAGATTAGTTTTGGGAAAAGTACACTATAAGTGTCTTAACTTATGTACGGAGCTCACTTTAGTGTTACAACTTTTCGCTTGCTCATTTTAGTGTCAAAATCGGAGATAACGATAACTTAAGTACATTTTGCGAAAAATTCCAACTAAAATAGTTATGTGACATTTACAATTTTTTAAAATAGCTGAGTTGAATTTTTTTTTTTTAAAATTCCGGTCCATGTGGATTGGCCAAACGGCGTCACTTAGTCCAAATGTGGTTGAGTTGGACTAAATAGCGCCACACCATGTTGTTGGCCCAAAACGACACCACATGATGTTGCCCCAAATTAACAAAAATTAGGGCTTCGATCATGTTGCCTCATCATTGATGCCACTTTCTTTGTGAACAACGCTCGTGCTTTGTGCTCGCTTGCCGCCACTTGCTTGCCAGTCGTCGCTCACTCACTTGTCATTGTTGCTCCCCGCATCCTCACTTTCAGTCAGTCAGGTTAGTCGTCGTTTGCCGTGTGACATCCTGATTTTTCCACTTCTCTTTTCAATTGAATGAGTTGGGCTTTTCATCGACACGCCTATAGTTCTTTTCTTTGAGCTGATCACTCACGAGATAACTAGTCTATTAGGTGAAGCCATTAAGGGATTTTAACGCAATAGATTTGAGAATTTGACAAGAAATCGACTGCTCGACCGTGCTAAACTGCAAGGGTCAATACGACACTGTCGAAATTGATCAGAGATCGGAGATAAGTCGGTTCGACTGAGGTATGTGATTAAAGTGTAGGTGATTTTACCTAATTACAAAATTCTCATCAAACGACACTAGACTGATTTTTCTATCATTTCTGTACCTTGTGCCCGTATTTGAAATCTCGAGATTTTCACAACAACCGAGAGTTGCCAATGAGTTGAAGATGTACAATGTGGCTCGAAAATAATCAACCACGGGTCAATTGCACTAAAAATTCCTAAAAGTTACCCGGTAGGTTAGGTCACGCTAAAATCGCATCTAGTTGAAATTAAGCGCGAATTTAAAACCGATTTCAGAAATTGAAAGTTTTGTCATGTCACGATTCATTTTAGGAACGTCGACTCATCCTCCGAAGATTTTTCTGCAAACCCGAGATTTCGGCGAAAAATTCAAAGTAAGGTTATTTTGGACCAGGAAAATTAGAGGGCCGTTTTTGGATGCATTTTTGGCTGTCAAGTTGGTTCAATTGACGAAGAAAAATCACGAGATGGATGAGGGCACCTTGGTTGATTTTATGGGGGCCAAATTGGGCTCAATTGGAGGAGAATTGAATTGGATTTGGAGGGAAATTGTCCAAAATTCGTAAGCCAAGGGGGGAGTAACATTTTGGACCTCTTCAATAGCTTCTAGGGGAAGTTTGGTGCAGCAAAATGGCTGAGGTTAAGGGCTGATCAAGTGGGGGCCAAGCAATGAGCAAATTTTGATATTTTCTTAGACTTTCGAGGTGATTGGGCCCCTTCAAGCTTCAGCTGGCTTCTTCTTCTTCATTGAGCTTGCTTTATCTATTGTTGAGAGTTTAGAGAGCTCAAAATTCCAGAGAGAACCAGAGAAGATTCCCCTACCGTCAACCGTCTCCCCTGCCACCGTCGTGCATCGTCGCGTCGCCCAAGCGCCGCACGCCGCTTGAGCGCTGCGCACTAGCCTGCCAGTTCACGTGCTCGTCTGAGCTTTTTAGCTGCGTCCCGAGCTGCCTTGGTCGCTGTCGAGACCTCCTGGCCGCTGTCTGTCGCTGCCTAACCACCGTCGAGCACCGCCATTGCTCGCTGAAGCCTTTGCCACCACCTCCTTGCCGTTTCCGCACCAACCAGCCGCTCGAACCGTCCCTTCCAGCAACAAGCATAGGTCGAAGCTTAGCCCCTAGCTGAGAGCTTGTGGCCCATTTTTAGGCCTGTCCAGACCTCCGTTGGTGTCGTCGCAGGCTTGAGTGTTGCTCACCTCCACGTTGCCGTCGCCGTGGACTCACTGGCTTGCTAAACCAATGAGTTTACTTGCTAAACTTTCCTTAGGGAGTTAATGATGCTTAGTTGATAATTAGTTTAGGCTAATTAGGGATTAGGTGGTTAGTTAGTTTAGATTAATGATTTAATCGCTTAATTATGCATGTTAGGTGGGTTAGAATAGATTGATTAGGGGCTAAAGAGGTTGTGCTATTTATCTAGATAGGTGCAATAATTTTCTAGGCCTGTTTAGGTGGTTAGATTAGCGTTTCCGGCCTAAGTTAGTATTTATTGCATTTAATTTGTATTATTTAATTATTCTGTAATTTATTTAATTATTTAATATTTTCCGAAAATTATATCGGGATAGCCAGTGACCGGAATTTCGTGCTGATTGCAATGATGTGCTTAGTTTATACAATTGAGTGTTAATTTGTGCAAATTGAGTGGTAATTGAAATTTTGGTTATTATTCCAAAATTATGAAATTTTGGTATTTAATTAGAAAATCCCGGGTGTCAGGTTTTGACACCAAAAATGATTTTAAATACTATATCAAATAGTGAGTTTTAAAAGGAAGGTTATCAATTTTTCTGATTCAAATTGACCGTACCCACACACGATTATTTTCATAGTGTGTTTTTAATACGAAGAAAATAGGCCAAGTCATTATTTTAATTGAGGCATTTGATTGCAAAGCACAATGTCCTTGGCCGGGATTGATTGGTCGTGTGATGGCTAAGTGAACCTGTCCCCGATGTCCGTCGGTAGGACGTTGCCCCTATATGAGATGCCCTTGGACAATGGAAGCTGGTTGTAGTAGATTTTGGACTGATGCTCCTTCGGGAATGCTGTCCCTGATGTGTGTCGGTGGATGTTGCCGTGCTCAAAGGAGTGAGACGAAGTCTGGCTATGCCGGAAGACCGATGTGCGTCGGTATATTGTGCCTATGCGGGCAGTAATCAAGTTGGAGCATGTGTTTGATTGAAATTGAAGCGTCGGATTATGGGACAAAATTGTGTGGCACGGTATGGGACGTGTCATAACGATTTGACCTTATAATCGGGACCCCTATGATTGATGGATTGATTGATTGATTGATTGAGTATGTAAATTGTATTGACGTGCAGGAGGGAACTGAGGCAAGGTAAGTTTTCTGTTTTGTGTGTATAGATTGCCTTTAGGCGTATTTCCTTCCTAGTCGGAGTTTAGGGGGTGAACTTACTGAGACATTGTCTCTCACCCTGTCGTGGGCTCAATCTTTTTAGGTCCTTAGATGGTGGCCCCTCCAGTACATTATGATCAGCCTCGGAGGGTTTCTGAGCTGATTACTAACTTCCCTGTTCCCAGAGGCCACTGGGTCTATGAGCTCGTAGTGACCACCGTCTGGGTCAATGAGGGCTTACCTCAGAGGGTACCTCATCGATTTAGGGCGTGGTTTTGCCGCGGGCTCAATGGATTTAGAGTTGGTCTCGTTAGGGTTTTGAGATCCCCGCTGTGGTAGTTGATGCTGCTTTAGGCGAGGGTGCAGCTGACCCTCCTGATGGTGCTATGGAGGACCTGGCGCCCCCGGAGCCTGTGGAGTTCGAAGGATCGGTGAATGTATCCAACTAGCGGGTCGTAGGACAGTTTCCTTTTTGAGGGTCGATCTTTTTGGTAGACAGACTAGTTTTGTATATAAACCTAGTTTGTTTATAAAAATGTGTTTTGGTTGTGAATTCGTTATCCTGCTTTTCTATCCCATGTTGTTTGCTGTCAGGGGATTTGTTTATTTGCTTCCGCATGTGCAATAAAATGAATGGATCGGCGACGCGTCCTAGGACGTCTCAAATTTATCGACCACCGAGGGATGTGCGCGCGCTCAAGGTCCGAGGCTTGACATCCCCGCCCGGAGTGTTATCAAAGCTGGTCGATAGTTGGAGTGATAAGGTGCGAGGGTTCATGGGATAGTTAGTAGGAACGGCCTTTATTTTATGCTAATGCATGTCAGTGATAGCTGTTTGGTAGATTGTTTGGTGTGATCGCTCAGCTTCTAATTTTGTGTGGAAATGGAAAGTAGGTTTCTGTAAAGAACTTGCATAATGAGTGATCAGGAGTAGAGGGCTCCTTGGAAGAGGACCATTGGACTAGTAACTCGGGGTAGGACACCGACAAGGGTCGGTACCCGAGGTGGTCATGGTAGAGCGCCAGCTCAGGCCAGCATTAGTGGAGTAGCACTGCCTCCAGTCGGTGCTGGGGTAGCAACCCCTGGCGATCCTAGGATAGACGGGATTGTTCTGGCACTTGAGACTCTTGGAGCGTTGATGGGGCAGCAAGCTCAGAATCAAGTTGCCACCACTATCGCTGCTGCTACAGCTGCTGCTACTGCTGCCGTTGTTGCTGTCGCAGCCGCACTTGCCGAAGTTCCACTTGGGAACGTGGTTGTGGAGAGAGAGAGAGGCCCATGCACAAGTTGGTGGAGTAATTCTTGAAGCTGAACCCACCGAGGTTCACCGGCGCAGGAGATCCCGAGGCTGCAACCCTCTGGATACAAGACCTAGAGAAGGCATTTGCACTGCTGATGAGCAATGAGGAGGAAAAGGTTGTCTTGGAAGTATACCAACTGCAGGGTAATGCGAGTACCTGGTGGAGGGCCATTAGAGGTAGGATAGTTCCTAAAGGCATAGTCTCGGTGTGGAACGCCTTCCTAAGAGCCTTTAACGACAAGTATTTTTTTGGTAGCATCCGAGAGGAAAAGATGGAGGAATTCCAGCGCCTCCGTCGAGGGATGCTGACAGTAGATTAGTATGAAGCTAAATTTGCGGAGTTGTCACAGTACGCTCCTAGATTGGTGGAAGACCTTGAAGATAGAGCTCGGAGGTTCAGGAACGGCCTTCGACCAGAGCTAAAGTATCCACTGGTGCCATTACGCCTGAAGGATTACAATGAGTTATATGGTCGAGCCTAGTTGATAGAGAGGAATATGAACGAACAAGCAGTTGCATCTAGGTCGTTATTTGGTTCGAATATGGATGGAAATAGGTTTGGAAAGAAACCTATGACAGGAGGAAGGTACCCTGTCCCGCCTAACAGGAAGGGTGGGATAGGTAAGTCTGTGCCGAGCCAGATGTGCATGTGTCGCTTCTGTGGAAGGCGACATGGATTGGCTTCGTGCCATTTTAAGATTGTTGCTTGCTTTGAATGTGGCCAGTAAGGTCACCAGGCTAGAGATTGTCCGAGAAAATCGAGGGGACTACAATAGTTACCGCCGCCGCCACTGATAGGTCATAATAAAGGGTTCCCACCGCAGATTGCACAATAGGGTGGACAGAATAGACCTCCAGTGCAAGGAAGAGTGTACGCCATCATTAGAGGACATGTTGAGGACTTGCTTGATGTTATCACACGGTTTCGCTGAACGACCACGCTACTTATGCTTTATTTGACCCTGGTGCGACTCATTCGTTTATAGCTGAGCAATTTGTTAAGCTGGTAGGATTGAGTCCTGAGTTGTTAGAGTCAGTGGTTAGCATATCTACACCATTAAAGGATAAGGTGTTAGCTGCAGTGGGTTGTCCTAGTTGCAAGTTAGTGATTGGTGAGCGAGAGGGGAAGATAGATTTGATAGTTCTAGCCATGTATGATTTTGATGTGATAATTGGCATGGACTGGCTTACCAAGCAATGAGCTAAGATGGACTGCTATCGTAAAGCGATTCAGTTTAACCCGTTAGCGGGTGAAAGTTTCGAGTTTATTGGGAGTCGAGGAGGACCCTCGATTACCTTAATCTCGTCGCTTGATGCAACCCATTTGTTAGATGGGGGTTGTCAAGGTTACTCGGCGACTGTCATGGATACGATAGTTGAGGAGCTGAAGATCGAAGATATCGCAATGGTTCAAGAATTTCCAAACGTGTTTCCAAAAGAATTGCCAGGCTTGCCTCCAGAAAGGGAGATCGAGTTTGTAATTGAATTGGCCCCCGGGACGGAGCCAACTCTAAGGCTCCTTACCACATGGCGTTGTTTGAGTTGAAAGAACTGAAGGTGTAGATACAGGAGTTGTTGGATAAATGATTCATACGTCCCAATGCATCACCTTAGGGAGCACCAGTTCTGTTTGTGAAGAAGAAAGATGGTTTGTTGCATTTGTGCATCGACTATCGTCAACTTAATTAGGTGACGATCAAGAATAAGTATCCAATGCCGAGGATCGATGACTTGTTTGACCAGTTGCAAGGAGTATCGATATTTTCTAAGATCGACCTGAGGACAGGATATCATTAGTTGAGGATCAGAAAGGAGGACATACCGAAGTCAGTGTTTTGTACGCGATACGGCCATTATGAGTTTACTGTAATGCCGTTGGTTTGACGAATGCCCCATCTGCTTTCATGGATCTGATGAATCGAGTGTTCAAAGAGTACCTGGATCAGTTTGTGATCGTATTCACTGACGATATCCTGGTGTACTCGAGAAGTTCAGAGGAGCATGAAAGGCATTTGAGGATGGTGCTCTAGACTCTAAGGAATCATGAACTGTACACTAAGTTCAGTAAGTGCGAGTTTTGGTTGACTCATGTTGCTTTCCTAGGTCACGTGACTTTAGGCAAAGGAATCTCCGTTGACCCGACCAAGATCGAAGCAGTTATCAATTGGCCAAGATCGACGACAGTGACGGAGATCAGAAACTTCTTGGGATTAGCAGGTTACTACAGAAGGTTTGTGGAAGGATTTTCAGCTTTAGCTTCGCTGTTGACTTGACTACTGAAAAAGGAAGAAAAGTTCGTGTGGACGTATAAGTGCGAGTGTAGATTCCAAGAACTTAAGCAGAATCTGATTACTGCACCAGTGCTAACCATACCATTTGGTCCTGGAGGGTACAAGATCTATAGTGATGCGTCGTTTAGAGGACTGGGATGCGTGTTAATGCAGCATGGTAGAGTCGTTGCATACGCGTCCCGTCAGTTGAGACCTCATGAGCTGAATTACCCGACGCATGACTTGGAACTCGCAGCGATTATCTTTGCTTTGAAGATTTGGAGTCATTATTTGTGTGGAGAAAGATTCCAGATCTTTACAAACCATCAAAGTCTCAAGTACCTATTCTCTCAAAAGGAGTTGCATATGAGACAGCGTCGTTGGATGGAACTTCTGAAGGACTATGATTGCGACATCTTGTATCACCTTGGAAAGGCTAACAAGGTCGCAGATGCTTTGAGTCGGAAGTCTTCAGTTGCACAGATGATGGTGAAGGAGTGGATTTTACTCGAGAGAGCTCGAGATTCGGTTTTCAAATTTGAGGTAGGCCACATTTCAAATCTTATGGCCACCCTCAGAATTGAGCCAGAAGTACAGATAAGGATTAAGACACTTCAGTTGACAGACCTAGAGATTCAGAAAATCTTGCAAGAGGATTCCAATAAGAGAAAGGCTGACTTTCAAACACGCCTATAGTTCTTTTCTCTGAGCTGATCACTCACGAGATAACTAGTCTATCAGGTGAAGCCTTAAAGAGATTTTAACGCAATAGATTTGAGAATTCGACCAGAAATCGATTGCTCGACCGTGCTAATCTGCAAGGGTCAATACGACACTATGAAAATCGATTAGAGATCGGAGATAGGTTGGTTCGACTGAGGTATGTGATTAAAGTGTTGGTGATTCCACCTAATTGCAAAATTCTCGTCGAACGACACTAGATTGATTTTTCAATCATTTTTGTACCCTGTGCCTGTATTTGAAACCTTGAGATTTTCACGACAACTGAGAGTCGCCAATGAGTCAAAGATGTACAATGTGGCTCGAAAATAATCGACCACGGGTCAATTACACTAAAAATTCCTAAAAGCTACCCGGTAGGCTAGGTCATGCTAAAATCGCGCCCGGTTGAAATTAAGTGCGAATTTAAACCCGATTTCAGAAATTAAAAGTTCTATCATGTTACGATTCGTTTTAGGAATGTTGACTCATCCTCCGAAGATTTTTCTGCAAATCTGAGATTTCGGCGAAAAATTCAAAGTAAGGTTATTTTGGACTGGGAAAATTAGAGGACCGTTTTTGTCGCATTTTTGGTCGTCAAGTTGGTTCAATTGATGAGGAAAAATCATGAGATGGATGAGAGCACCTTGGTTGATTTTATGGGGGCCAAATTGGGCTAAATTAGAGGAGAATTGAATTGGATTTAGAGGGAAATTGTCCAAAATTCGTAGGCCAAGGGGGGAGTAACATTTTGGACCTCTTCAATAGCTTCTAGCGATAGTTTGGTGCAGCAAAATGGCTGAGGTTGATGGTTGATCAAATGGGGGCCAAGTAATGAGCAAATTGAGATATTTTCTTGGACTTTTGAGGCGATTGGGCCCCTTTAAGCTTCAGCTGGCTTCTTCTTCTTCTTCTTCTTCATTGAGCTTGCTTTATCGATTGTTGAGAGTTTAGAGAGCTCAAAATTCCAAAGAGAACTAGGGAAGACCCCTCTGCCGTTGACTGTCTCCCCTGCCGTTGTCGTGCACCGTCACGCTGCTCGAGCGCCACGCGCCAGCTCGTGCGTCCGAGCCTTCTAGTTGTGTCCTGAGCTGCCTTGGTCACCGTCGAGACCTCCTAGCCGCCATTTGTCGCCGCCAGCCACCGTCGAGCACTGCCGTCACCCGCTGTAGTGTTCGCCACCACCTCCTCGTCGTTTTCGCACCAACTAGCCGCTCAGACCGTCCCTTCCAGCAATAAGTAGAGGCCAAAGCTCAACCCATAGCTGAGAGCTTGTGGCCCATTTTTAGGCCCGTCTGGACCTCCGTTGGTGTCACTGCAGGCTTGAGTGTTGCTCACCTCCACGTCACCGTCGCCATGAACTTTCCGGCCCACTAAACCAGTGAGTTTACTTGCTAAACTTTGCTTAGGGAGTTAATGATGCTTAGTTGATAATTAGTTTAGGCTAATTAGGGATTAGATGGTTAGTTAGTTTAGATTAGTGATTTAATCGCTTAATTATGCATGTTAGGTGGTTAGAATAGATTGATTAGGGGCTAAAGAGGTTGCGCTATTTATCTAGATAGGTGCAATAATTTTCTAGGCTCGTTTAGGTGGTCAGATTAGCGTTTCAGGCCTAAGTTAGTATTTATTGTATTTAATTTGCATTATTGAATTATTTTTGTAATTTATTTAATTATTTAATATTTTCCAGAAATTATACCGGGATAGCCGGTGACTGGAATTTCGTGCTGATTGCAATGGTGTGCTTAGTTTATACAATTAAGTGGTGATTGGAATTTTGGTTATTTATTCCAAAATTATGAAATTTTGGTATTTAATTAGAAAATCCCGAGTGTCAGGTTTTGACACCAAAAATGATTTTAAATACTATATCAAATAGTGGGATTTTAAAAGGAAGGATATCAATTTTTCTGGTTCAAATTGACTGTGTACCCACACACGATTATTTTCACCGTGTGTTTTTAATGCGAAGAAAATAGGCCAAGTCATTATTTTAATTGAGGCATTTGATTACAAAGTACAATGTCCTTGATCGGGATTGATTGGTCGTGTGATGGCTAAGTGAACCCGTCCCTGATGTGCGTCGGTAGGACGTTGCCCCTATATGGGATGCCCTTGGACAACGGAAGTCGGTTGCAGTAGATTTTGGACCGATGCTCCTTCAGGAATGTTGTCCCCGATGTGTGTTGGTGGATGTTGCAGTGCTCAAAGGAGTGAGACGAAGCCTGGCTACACTAGAAGACCGATGTGCGTCGGTATATTGTGCCTGTGCGGGCAGTAATCAAGTTGGAGCGTGTGTTTGATTGAAATTGAAGCGCTGGATTATGGGACAAAATTGTGTGGCATGGTATGGAACGTGTCATAACGAATTGGCCTTATAATCGGGACCCCTGTGATTGACGGATTGATTGATTGATGGATTGATTGATTGATGGATGGGTTGATTGATGGATCAATTGTATTGATTGAATTGATCGATTGATCGATTGATTGATTGAGTATGTGAATTGTACTGACGTGCAGGAGGGAACTGAGGCGAGGTAAGTCCTCTATTTTGTGTGTATAGACTGCCTTTAGGCGTATTTCCTTCCTAGTCGGAGTTTAGGGGGTGAACTTGCTGAGAGATTGTCTCACCTCGTCGTTGGCTCAATCTTTTCAGGTCCTTAGATGGCGGCCCCTCCGGTACGTTATGGTCAGCCTTGGAGGGTTTTTGAGCTGATTACTGACTTCCTTGTTCTTGGAGGCCACTGGGTTTATGAGCTCCTAGTGACCACCGTTTGGGTCGATAAGGGCCTTCCTCAGAGGGTACCTCATCGATTTAGGGCGTGGTTTCGCTGCGGGCTCAATGGATACAAAGTTGGTCCCCTCTAGGGTTTTAAGATCCCCGCTGTGGTAGTTGACGCCGCTCTAGGCGAGGGTGCAACTGACCCTCTTGATGGTGCTGTTGAGGACCTGGCGCCCCCGGAGCCTGTGGAGTTCGAAGGATCGGTGAATGTATCCGACTAGTGGGTCGTAGGATAGTTTCCTTTTTGAGGGCTAATCTTTTTGGTAGACAGGCTAGTTTTGTATATAAACCTAGTTTGTTTATAAAAGCGTGTTTTGGTTGTGAATTTGTTATCTTGCTTTTCTATCCCATGCTGTTTGCCGTTAGGGGATTTGTTTATTCGCTTTCGCATGTGCAATAAAATGAATGGGTCGGCGACGCGTCCTGGGACGTCGCAAATTTATCGACCACCGAGGGATGCGTGCATGCTCGAGGTTCGGGGCGTGACATGCCGCCTTCTCATTTTGAGTGAGTCACTCAGAGGGAAACAATTAGGGGTTTTAGAGGGAAAAAATTAGGGCTTGGGTGAGGAGGGAAAAATTAGGGTTATTTGTGCTTGCCACCTCTTCGTTCTTTTGGCTACAAAGTTGGCAATGTGGGAACATCGATATATTTTATCAACCCCTAATTGCTCTGTTGTTGCTTTTTGTCCGATAAAAAAAACAAAATGCCGAGTGACTTTTAAAAAAAAATAAAAATTAAGTGTCATGTGAAGACCTCCATGTTAAGTTGTTGGTCATCCTTTCTGTGGTCTCAAAAGCTAATTTTTGTGCAAGGTCAGCATGGGGCACAACAGTACAGTAGATGTCATTGTCAGATATGGTAGGGAATTCGTCATTGGCTCCGATGAATGTGAATATGCTGGTGGAAACGAGGGGACTATTTGTGTTCATGTAGGTAAGCCATCATATATTAGTTTTGCGAGAGAAATAGTGTATCGGTTACATTGCAAAATATGAAAATTGCACTATTATGGCCCAAGGAAAGAATTGAAGGAGGGTTTGAGAATCTTTGATGATAATAATGGTTTAAAGGACATTATTTACTATTATCTTCATGGCTAGAAAGCTACTATATATATTGAGTATTACGAAGACGAAGACGATGAAGATGATGAGAGTACTTAAGTAGGAGAAGGAGAAGGTATCGTTGAACCGACTACCTAGCTTGGGTCTAGATCTATTTTAGATGAAGGACCATGACTTGCTCAAGTTAGGGAGGAGACAGCGACAAGGCACATAGCACAGTCAAGAAGAGTCTCTGGTGAAGACTTAGTTGATGAAGAATTCACTAGATTAGAGTGGGAAGTTGCTCTATCCAGTGAATTAGATGATGAAAGTTTGCGAAATATGAATTACTCAAGTGATTGATTATGATGAGGAACTTGCACGGTCAAGGTAAAAGCTGAGGGACTTTTAGAGAAATTTTTTTTGTAGCGTTGGGAGAATTGCATGAATCTGAACTTGTAATCAAACCGATTATGAAGAAAGTGCCGATGACAACGAGATTGACAGTTCATAGAAAGAAGATGCCGAAGGAGCTGTGCATGTCTTGTATTAAATATTGGTATTAACTATTGGTATAAAATTCGATGATGCGAAGCAGTTCAAAGAAGCTATTGTGAAATATTCAATTGCTGAATAGAGGAGTGTTGAATTCGTTAGAAATACCAATAAATTTGGGAGAGCAAGGTGTTCACAACCAAATTGTTCATAGAAGATCTATGACGAAGTGAATAAGAACATTGGATCGTTCTAGCTTAGGTCTTTCCAAGAACAACATACTTGTTCCATTGTGTTTGATAATAAAAGGGTAACAAGTGCGTGGTTGTTGAAGCACTTCTTCAACACCATCAAGGTGATGCCTCAGATGAAGAGTCCTTAGTTCAAGCAACTAGTGAAGGAGTAAGTAGGAGTAAATGTATCCAGAAACTGGTGCAAAAGAGTCAAACATAGAGTGATGATACACTAACAGGTAGGTACAAGAAAGGATATGCTCAAATTTAGGATTATGTTACTGAGTGTAGGCTTCAAAACCTATCCAGTGGAATATATATAGAAGTTTCAAAAGACCATTATCTTGCCATAGGACTAAATTTGACAAGATTTATGTTTGCTTTGATACATGCAAGAGAGGATTTCTAACTTGTTGTAGAAGAGTAATAGGGTTGGATGGATGTTTTTTTTTTTTGAAGGGCTTATGCAAAGGAGAGTTGTTGGCTACCGTTGGGAGAGATGCCAATAACCACATGTTTCCAATAGCATGTGTTGTTGTGAGGTAGAGAACAAGGACACTTGTACCTAATTCTTAAATAATATAATGGCTGACTTAAAGATCAATAATGGAGAAGGTTGGGCATTCATGAGTGACCAACATAAGGTAATGCTACTATCAAGTACTTGCTTTTTCATATTATTCACATATTTTAACTTACAAATATTTGTTTTTGGAGTTATTGTAGGGATTTATTCCAGAATTAACTGAGTTGATACTATATGTTGAACATAGAATACGTGTGAGGCACATTTATGCAAACTAGGCAAAGAACTAAATGAGACATACTGCAAAAGCCATTTTGGCTTATAGCAAGAAGCACTACTATGACTGATTTTAGAACACATAAACGGGGGTTGCTTGAGTTGACTAGGGAAGGATTTGAATCACTATTCCAAACTAAACCTAAACATTGGAGTTGGGCATTCTTTAGTGAAGAATTCAAGTGTGACATCATTGGTAACAACCTCAATGAAGCATTTAATAGTAGAATCTTAGAGGCTAGGTGCAAACCAATTATCAGTATACTTAAAGATATAAGAATAATAGTCATGACTATGATTCAAAGGTAGAGGAATGAGGCTACAAAGTGGACTAGAGAGTGCGGTCTTAGGATTGCAAAAAGATTAGAGGAGAACATGGTTGTTAGTAGGCTCTATCATTTGATCTGGAATGGGGATGATGGATATGAGATAGTGCATAATGCTAATAAGTAGTTGTCTAGTTGGAGGGAAGAAAATGTTCATGTCATGGCTAACAATTGACTGAAATTCTATGTGCATATGCCATTTGTGTCATCTAGTTGAAGCATCATATTCTTGATGACTACCTACATGATTGCTACAAGAGAAGGACATATGTTACTTCCTACCAGCACATACTGTAGCCACAACCTCCTAAGCTTTTGCCCCTAAAAAAACAAATGGGTAGGCCAAAAAGGAGATGAAGAATGCAAGAGGGGGAGATCTCAAGTAATAAGATGGTACATCAATAGTGACAACCATCTGTAGAGGTTGAGGAAGGGCAAACTGAAAGGACAACTGTTGAAGGGCTAGCTGAAGAAGGGTGAATTGAAAGGACAATTGAATGGCCAAGTGAAGGGACGGTTGAAGTATCAGTTGAAGATCAAACTATAGAGCCAACCCCTGATGCAAAAATTGCACAGACAAGGAGTAAATATCTTGTAAGTCATGCAATTTCTGTTATTTTATGGGTTGCTTGTGTGCTTAGGTGACAATTTTTGTCGTGTGTATAATGTTATTTATGGGCTGATTGTGTGTTATATTATTTTATGGGCTGGTTATGTGCTTAGGTGATAGTTTCTGTTGTATGTGTAATGTTGTTTATGGGTTGGTTGTGTGTGTAATATTCTTAGGTGAGAAGAAGACAAGCTGTACAAGTTGCTCTAGTTGCTGAAACTGATGCACCACCTAGAGTTGGAGGATTTATTGGGAGAAGGATAAGGCAATATGTTTATGACCTTTATATATACTTCAACACTAAAATGATTATTTTGAATGTAAGTTTTGTAGGTATCATGCATTTAATTTATGGTATTGGATTTTGTTGACAATATGATTATATTGTTGTAATTTGAGAGAACTTCAGAGGTGCTCATCTCTCAAGGTAGCTCAACTCAAGAGTCAACGGCTGCACCTGAAAGAACCATAACAATGTCAATTAGAGCACAATCGAGTAAGAAGAGTGCTCCAAAACAAATTACACAAGTAGCAAGTCCAATGACAAGAGCACAATCGAGAAAGAAGAGTGCTCAAAACAAATGACACAAGCAATAACTCCAAAACAACCACCATAAAAAGAATTTGGCACCAGTACTATCTTAATGAACTAATGTTGGCAGTTCTAAAATAGTTAGTGACGTCAACACTAAAAATGTGATAGCTACTAAGAAGAAAAAAGCAAAAGTATAGGATAGAAAAGCCAGTACAATGACCTCCAAGTCCACTTGTAGTTAGGAAGAGTGTGAGGATTCAAGCCAAAGGTCTATCAAGAAAATGGATTAGAGGGGTTGTGACTATTGACAAATGATGGGAGGGTATTGGATATGGTTGTTTCTATTTTTTGTTGGGAGGTTGTTATTGACTGAAGTTGATATTCTTTGGTGTCCAATTAATTGTTTTATTTCATTGTATAGTTGGAAGCCAACCCCTAGAGATGGATATTCTAATTGGATATTGACCCAATGTAAGACATTATGTTCAATGTCAATGGACTGATATTTATTTTGTCTATGTTTTTCCATTTATACATGTTTTGCTTTTGGTTATGGTGATGTGCTAATTATGCTAATGGTGGTGGTTTTGTTGGTATTCCTGTATGTGTTGGTTTCTTCATGGATATACTTGGTGTTAGTGTAATGCTTGGTGCAAGCATAAGGTGTTGATGCTCCCGTCCTCCATTTGCAGTGCTTGGTGTTGATGCAGTAACTTGCTGGTATAAGATGTGTTAGTACAAGCACAAGATGCTTGGTGTTGATGCAGTAGATTGCTAGTGTAGGGTGTGCTGGTATAAGTACAGGATGCTTGCTGTTGATGTAGTAAGCTGCTGGTATAGAGTGTGACACAAGATGCACGAGTGACCACTTTCAATTAAAATTGGCACTCAAACAATCATTTCTAAAAATTTATGCAGCACAAGTAATCACTTTTTTACCATGACTGGTACTTAAGTAATCACTTTAAGCTAAAATTGGCACTCAAATGATCACTATATATAACTTATGGCACTAAGATAAACACTCGAGAACTTGATACAATTCTTTCATTTCACCAACGTTTGCAGCAAAAATTGCTATAAACCAGCAAGCCATTAACCCACAAGCAGTGCAGCAAACCATTACAAGCAAACAATTAAACGTCTCAAACAAAAACTAAACTAACGAAATTTCATACACAACTAAGCAAGACTTATAAGTTCTTAAAACCAATATTCCAACCTTCAATTTTCACCATTTCTACCATAAATTGCATATAAGAATTGCCGCTTACCAACAATACAACCGTCTTCACAAATTACCCAATATAAGTATATATTCTATTGATCTTCAATTATGGTAGATGGAGAAACTTATTTGCATCACTCACTTTACATTTAACCACAAAATTGGCTACTCAAGTGAACAACAATACAATCGATGTTTGATAACACTTCTTTTCAATTTTCATTCTTGAAAATTCCTTCTTCAATTGGTTGGCCAAAGATTTTGAAACATTCATTTGAGCTTGCATTAAGTTGACATCCTCCAACTCACCATCATTGTAGGTGGAGGTTTATGCCGTCGTTCAATTAGCTCCAAGATCACCTTGCTCGACTAGAGAATTTCGCATCAATCCATTTGACATATTTGCATTTTGAGGCTTTTCTATACCTACTGCATCCATAGAATCTTCTTTCGGGATCCAATTGAGTCCAAGATGTTCTTATTGGACACGTTAATCCACAATGATAGTAACACTCACATTCTTTTTCGCTTCATTGAAACGAATTTGAACCGCTAGAGAAGCTCTTGCCCTCCATTTATAAGATTGAGTCGTTCATTTTGGGGACAATCGACTTAGGGTGAGATTTTGGTTGAATGGCCGATTAGGGCTTCAATTGTGGGTTACTCTTGCAATTTGGGGATTTAAGGTTCTTATATGAGAGAAAGTTAGTAAGACAACGTTGTTTGTGGTTTAGCTACTGACTACAGCCTTCGACAAGCCACATCAGCATAGGAAATTAATAAAAAAAATCCAGGTTAGATTTCCGGCCAAGCAAATTGGTGATGGCACTAAAAAAATCTATTTTGAAAAATTTTGACACTAAAGTGAGCTGGCAAAAAGTTATAGTATTAAAGTGAGTGCCGTACATAAGTTAAGGCACTTCTGGTGTAGCTTTGTCGATTAGTTTATACAAGTCATGAAGCTCATTGAGATACATAGATGAATTCATACTTATCATTGACAAGGACTCATCTCGACTCACGAGGCATCTTGATACATGGGACATTGTCACTGCCAACTCATGGGCATCCTTTATATTAGTGAGGATAAATACATCACTTTATAACTGCATGATGATGGTTAACACAACCTTATATGAGTGAACTAAGGCAACACAAGTCAACTCATATTGTGTCACGTCTCGAATCTTGAGCGCGCACACATCCCTCGGTGGTCGATAAAATTTGCGACGTCCTAGGACGCATTGTCGACCCATTCATTTTATTGCACATGAGGAGGCGAAATAAAAATCCCTGACAACAAACAGCATGGGATAGAAAAGCAGGATAACAAATTCACAACCAAAACACGCTTTTATAAACAAACTAGGTCTATATACAAAACTAGTCTTTATACCAAAAAGATTGGCACTACAAAAGGAAACTGTCCTACGACCCACTAGTCGGACATGTTCACCGATCCTTCGAACTCCATAGTCTCCGGGGGCGCCGGCTCCTCCACAGCACCATCAGGAGGGTTAGCTGCACCCTCACCAAAAGCGGCGTCGACAACCACATTGGGGATCTCAAAACCTTGGAGGGGCCCCACTCTGTATCCATTGAGTCAATGTCGGAACCATGCCCTGAATCGATGAGGTACCCTCTCAGGTAGGCCCTTATTGACCAAAACGGTGGTCACAACCAACTCGTAGACCCAATGACTACTAGGGACAGGGACGTCTATACCCCACTCAATAATAGCCCGCGGTTGACCAAAACGATACAGAGGAATCACCATCTAAGGACCTGAAAAGATTGAGCCAACGACGGGGTGAGACAACGTCTCAGCAAGTTCACCCCCTAAACTTCGACTAGGGAGAAAATACACCTAGCCACACAACCACATGACCACATAGACTTACTTCATATCAGATCCTTCCTACAGGTCAGCATAGTTCAAATACACAACCATATGCAGTAATAATACTCAATCAATTGGAATGCCACCACTTTCATCTCAATAAGCACATGGGTCCCAATTATAAGGCTAAATCGTTATGACACGTCCCATACCGTGCTACACAATTTGGTCCCATAATTCGGTGCGTCAATTTCACTCAACATGCATTCTAATTTTTAATCACGACCCAACAGGCACGGTCTACTCGACGTTTGACGGTCTTTTGGCGTAACCAGGCATCACCTCATCCCTTGAGCGTGGCATCGTCCACTCGATACACATCAGGGACGGCATTCTCGAAGGAGTTTCGGTCTGGCCTCTACCACAATCCGACATCCATTGATAGGGCATCCCATATAGGGGCACGTCCACCCGACTCGTTTCGAGGACGGGTTCTCTTAACCAACACACAATCATTCAATCTCGGCCAAGGACATCGTGCATTACACTCAAATGTCTCGATTAAAATAGTGAACTTGGCATATTTTCTTCATATTAAAAATACGCGGTAAAATAATCGTGTGTGGGTACACGGTCAATTTAAACTAGAAAAATTGATACACTTCTTTTTAAAATCCCACTGTTTGATATAGTCTTTAAAATTATTTTCGGTGTCAAAACCCGACATCCGGTAATTCTAAATAATTACTAAAATTTCCAACTTTTGAATTAAATACTCAAAATTATAATCACCACTCAATTTGCACAATTTAACACTCAATTGCATAAATTAAGCACACCATTGCAATCGACACGAAATTCCGGTCATCGGATATCCCGGTATAATTTTTGAAAAATATTAAATAATTAAATAAATACCAAAATTAATTAAATAATGCAAATTAAATACCATAAATACTCACTTAGGCCGGAAACGCTAATCTAACCACTTAAACGGGCCTAGAAAATTTCCAAACCTATCTAGATAAATAGCACGACCTCTTTAGCCCCTAATCAATCCGTTCTAACCACCTAACATGCACAATTGAATAATTAAATCACTAATCTACACTAACTAACCACCTAATCCCTAATTAGCCTAATCTAATTATCCACTAAACGTCATTAACTCCTTAAGCAGAGTTTAGCAAGTAAACTCATTGGTTTAGCGGGCTAGTGAGTCCACGACGACGGCGACGCGGAGGTGAGCAACACTTGAGCCTGTGGTGACACCAACGGAGGTCTAGACGGGCCTAAAAACGGGCCATGAACTCAACTAGAGCTGAGCTTCGGCCATTGCTTGCTTGGTCGAGAGGAACGGGCCAAGCGGGTGGCGGACGGCTGCTGCAGGCGACGTCGGTTGCTGGATGGCGGCGGAGACGGCTTAGGCTGTTGGACGGCGATGGGGGCGAGCTTGACGGTGGCCAAGGCACGAGGGAGGACGGCGGACGAGCAGGACGCAAGTAGGGCAGGTGGATAGCTTGTGGACGGCGTGTAGGCTTGAGACGAGCAAACAGACGGTGAGGGGGGCTCCGGTGGCGGTCGACGGGCTAGGGGGAAGGTTGGCTGGTCTCTCTCTAGTTTTCTAAGCTCCAAAAATTGCACAACAATGGATAAAGTGGCTTTAAGGAGGAAGAAGGAGCTGCTGAAGCTTGGGGGGTCCTTGATTGGCCTTAAAATCTTCACAAATATACCATTTGTGCTCATTGCTTGCCCCCACCAGCCAAGGCTATCATCCACAGCCAATTTGTAGCACCCAAACTTCCTTATCAAGTCCTCCAAGTGGTCCAAAAGTGGCTGCTCTTTGGTCCTACGAATTTTGGACCTTTGGCCTCCAAATCCAATTCAATTCTCCTCCAATTTGATCCAATTGAAGCCCTAAAAATTCAGCCAAAGTGCCATCGTTCCTCTTATGATTTTTCCTCGTCAGTTGAACTAACTTGATGGCAAAAAATGCGACCAAAAACGGTCCCTCGAATTTTCTGGTCCAAAATAGCCTTACTTTGATTTTTCGCCGAAATCTTGGGTTTGCAGAAAAATCTTCGGAGGATGAGTCGACGTTCCTAAAATGAATTGTGACATAACAGAACTTTCAATTTCTGAAATCGGGTTTAAATTTGCGGTTAATTTCAACCGGACGCGATTTTAGGGTGACCTAACCTACCAGGTAGCTTTTAGGAATTTTTGGTGCAATTGACCCACGGTCGATTATTTTTTAGCTACATTGTGCATCTTCGACTCATTGACAACTCTCGGTTGTCATGAAAATCTCGATGTTTCAAATACGGGCACATGGTACAGAAATGACAGAAAAATCGGTCTAGTGTCGTTCGACGAGAATTTTGCAATTAGGTGGAATCACCCATGCACTAATCACATACCTCTGTCGAATTGACCTATCTCTGGTCTCTGATCGATTTTGATGGTGCCGTAATGACCCTTACAGATTAGCACGGTCGAGCAGTTGATTTCTAGTTGAATTCTCAAGTCTATTGCGTTAAAATCCCTTAACGGCTTCACCAAATAGACTAGTTATCTCATGAGTGATTAGCTCAGAGAATAGGACTATAGGCGTGTCAATGAAAAGCCCATCTCATTCAATTGAAAACATAACCTGAAAATCAGGATGTCACATATTGTGTGTAAATTATAGGATTTTCATGTCCCTTCAACCTTGTATAGACATGTTTCTAGACAGTAGAACATCAGGCTATTTCAAAGTTTTTTACACATACTCATACAAAGGAATTAACTATGGCAAAGGTCTTCCTCACGTGGCATCATTCACATACATTTCATAACAACATAACAATCGTATGTACATCTCCATAATTTACCATTTCTCATACAACTGATGATAAACAATCAATTACATGCAAATGCATGTATCCCCCTCTTCTCATCATGCTTTCATTGTTGTAATAAAAGGCCTTAGTCAATCAATCAGGTTAGAAAAAAATGGTCATATTCGACAAGTGAGTATAACCCCCTAATGGGTATACTCAGCAAATGGATATACTTAGCAAGAGATTATACAAGGCAAGTGGATATACATGGCAAGGGGATATGCTCAAGCAAATTAATATACTTAGGCAAGTGAATATAAACAACAAGTGAATATATTCAATCAAATGGATATACATAGCAAGTGAATATGTTTAGGCAAGTGAATAATACACAACACATGGATATAAACAATATGTGGTTATACCCAACAATTGGATATGAGTAGCACGTGGTTATATTTAGCAAGTGGATATAACAGTAAGTGGTTATACTTAAGTGGTAATAATGACAAGTGAGTATCAACAGCGGCATGTGAGTATAAGTTGACTTTGAGTAGTGGTCGGTATGAGCATAAGGTGAATATAAGCAGCAACTAGTGAGTACAAGGTGAATATAAGCAGTGGCTAGTGAGTACAAGGTGAATATGAGTGGCAGCCAGTGAGTTAAAATTATGAAAATAACACTTTCAAGCACAGATTCGTCATTTTCACATTTTGACATTTCACATGCTACTACACTTGAGAGAAATAGATCAAACTCCTTTTAGGCATACAAGAACTCATCATAACAAGTCCAACCATCATAATATCTCATCATGCCATTACTAAAGCTTACTCACATTTGACATCAAATTCAACTAAAACTAAAACTAACAAACATCAACCAACTAAGTCAAGAATACTAAATAGATCAACCCAACATAGCCCCTAGAGTCTTAACTTTGAACAAAACTTAAACAACCCAAAACTTTAATCTCCTTGTAACTCTTAAAAGATGAAATCTTTACTTTCAAATTGAAGAATTAGAAAGTGAGAATTGGACATGAAAGCAGTTGAATCTCTTTTTCCTTTGTAATAACAAGTTGGTATCCTCTTTCTGAAATTTTACTATATATGAAGACCTATTTATAGGCCAAGGAGAAATAATCTATTAAACCAAGGTTAAAGATAAGAATGACATTTGGGTTAGAAACATTATGTGTAAAAGTAGAAGGGCATGTCTTCCAATACATTTGCTTCAAGTGGCCATAAATGAGTAGTTATGGTATAAGTGGTCTAAAGATTAGCTACAAGGAGATATTTTGATGAAATGAGAGAGACAACTACTTCTTGGCCAAGTAAATGAAAGAGTCATCAATAGAACTAATTGATTGAGGTTAATATACATGATGTAATCCATGATAGCATTACTATATTAAGTTCAATGTCTCGAATTGAGAGTCTCTAGGGGTTAAAATACTTTGGGAAAAATGAAAAAGAGGTGTGCACAAGTTAACAAATGATCAACGACTTAACTATAGGGTATTTACCAACCAAAAAAGAAGAAGAAAAGCTATAGGGTATTTAAAGTAGGTATTTCATCAAGTTATAGAAATATTTATTGAATCAATACGCAAACAAAGAAATCAATGTCCGCTCTAATTGTCGATACTTGATTTTTAGTTGAAGCATCAACAAACGTTAAATGTCGGGATTAGGATTTCCGATCATGGTGAAATTATTTTCTCAAACAAAAAGTGTCATTGCCCCTTCATTTGTGGGTAATTTTCTAGTCATTTTCATCAAAAACTCAAAAAGTTGAAAGTTGATTTTTGAGTTGACTTTTTTTGTCAATCTTTTAACCAAAAAGTCAACCTAAAGTCAAAATTTGATTTTTTATACAAAAAGTTCCCAAATAGTCTCAATTTCATTTTGGGCAAAAAAGATCTCAAAAAAATCGAAGTTTTAACCATAAATTGACATTTTAGTGATTAATTAATAAATGGTTGACTTTTGACAAAAAATTGAAAAATATAAAAACCCACAAATCATTTTATTTATTTTTTCAATTTAATTCAGCCACAAAAATTTATCGAAAATCAATTAAGAATCTATTTTTTTTTTTATTTTTCATATTTAGGTTCAAAATCATCTAAAAATAAAATTAGTTCTTTTCTAGTCATATTTTGGCTTAGCTTCTTTTACACTATTTGATCTAGAGGTTATTTTAGAGTGTCGGACACCTGGAGTGCCAAAACTTGGCACGGAGGGACACTTAAGTGCCAAAATCAAAGCAAAATGGATCACTTAAGTGCCAATCCGGTCAAAATGTTGATGTGGCGATTTTCTGGTGAGGTAAGTGCAAAACGATGTCGTTTTGTCTCTAACGTGATAAAAAATTAATATAAAAATTAATTAAACTTAATTTAAAACTAAATTTATTTAAAACATTTAAAAATAAAAATAAAAATATTAAAAAAAAGGGGTGTGGGGAGGGAGACGGCTAAGGGCTAAGCCCTCACTACCGCCGCCTCCCTGCCATCGTTGGGAAGGGGCGGCGAAGGAGGGGGGGAGGGTTGGCTAGGGTTCTCGGCCGATCGCCGGCGAGGGCTCGCAAGCCCTTGCCTAGATCCGGCGAGGGCTCGTGGGCCCTCGCCGCCTCCCCACCGTCGCCGGGAAGGGGCGGCGATGGAGGGGGAGGGTCGATTGGGGTCGCCGGCCCCCGGTCGATTGGGGTCGCCGGCCCCCGGCCGATCGGCGGCGAGGGTCGCGAGTCCTCGCCCAGATCTGGGGTGAGGGTCGCGGCCCTCGCCCAGATCTGGGGCGAGGGTCGCAGCCCTCGCCCAGATCCGGGGAGGGCTCGCGGGCCCTCACCACCTCCCTGTTGCCACGAGAAGGGGCGGCGATGGAGGGGGGAGGGTTGGCCGACCAGCGACGAGGGCGTGCGAGCCCTCGCCGCCTCCCTGCCGCTGCCGGGAAGGGGCGGCGACAGAGGTGGGTCGGCCGAGGTCGCCGGCCCCTGGCCGATTGGCGGGGAGGCGGCGAAGGCCCGCAAGCCCTCGTCAGATTTGGGTAAGGGCCATGACCCTCACCCCAGATCTGGGCAAGGGCTCACGGGCCCTCGTCGCCGGTTGGCTGGGGTCACCGGGGCCTGGCTAGGGGCCGGCAACCCCGATCGACGCTCCCCTCACCGTCGCCGGCTCTTCCCGGTGACGGCGGCGAGGCAACGGTGGCGAGGGCTCAGCCCTTAGTCGTCTCCCTCCCCACCTTTTCTTTTAAGAATAAATTAAAATAATTATAATTATTTATTTTTATAATTTAATTAAATTAATTTTTATATTAGCATTTGAATCCGCTAAAAAACAACGTCATTTTTGCCTTTTTTTTGTTGAGTCAGCATTCCAGTAAGCCACGTAGACGAAAAAGATAATAAAAAATTGCCATGTAAGATTTCCGGTGGGGTTCGCTGGAGATGGCACTTAAGTGTCCCACTTTTTTAAAAAAATGGCACTTAAGTTTCCATTTGTGCCAAGTTTTGGCACTTGGGCTGTACTTTGACCGGTTATTTTAAGTTCACTCGTGCAACCAATTTTTGTGATTTGGCATGTTGGTGTAAAAGTTTCCATTTTTAGCCCCAATTAGGGGTTCCGATTAATTTTTCATGATTGGTGTAATTGTACCCCTAATCAACTTGTTTTCTTAATGTTAATCCAAATCCAGTGTTAATTTTGGCAAATTCACATGGGAACTCTGCAATTTGGCAAACTTGGCACATCGAAAGGTTGCTAAATAAGGTTAATATGTTCCGATTGAGCCAATTCAACTTGACCCATTCTAGATTAATGTTTAATTTGATAAATTGGAGTTCAATTTGAACATTGAACTTCAATTTCATTTTGGCGTCTAGTTCGTATCATCATATTAATGTCAATTTAAACACGTTAGGCCACCTGAGTAAAATTGGTTGAACCAATTTATATTTTGTTATATCAATTGAATTCAATTTCAATCAATTGAGTAATAGAGAATGAGAATCGCGAAAATTGAGTTAGTTGATTAGGAAGTTTGAATTTGCGTGCCCATTAAATCCGTGCATGTTTATTTTATTTTATTTTATATATTTGTGAGATGATTAGACCAATTAAATCAATTGAGATGTCGTTAAAAGGGTTTGATTGATTTAATTTGGATGTATTTGGACTATATCTTTTCAATTTAGCTATCTCTCTTCTAATTGGACATAAGTCCTTTACAATTTGCACAAATTTTTGGCCAAAGATTTACACAACCGGTCAAAATCGATTTAGAACGGTTTGATTGATCCAATTGGCATCTAGTGAGAAATGGACGGTTTGGCCAGTTTTTGCGGAGTTCCAGCAACAGGCAACCACCATAAGGCGGCTAGCTCCGTGGCCAACCCTCCTAAGCCCTTTGTGTATTGAAACTACGAAATTGCCCTATGGGGGTAAAATCACTAAAATGCCTTTGGCTCCATTTTTTGATTCAAAAAGAGGTGCATTCTTAGCTATCCATTTAAGAAGTCATTTAGACCATTGGATGCGCCATATCATTAACCCATGTGATTAAAAAATCAACCAATCATAAGCTTGCTTAGGGTGCGTATTGTAAAGTTTCTATTCTTAGGAACAATTTTCGTTTAGAAACACTTTTTTCTATTTCTGATCCTAAGAATAGTTCCTGAGCATTTTACAAGATTTGGCAATTGCACAAAGTTTTTATTTCCAGAATAGAAATACGTTTGATACGACCCTTAATATTTTTATGACTCAAAATTTCTTTTAATTTATTAATAATTTTATTACATCTTTTCTTTTTCTTTTTTCTTTTCTTTTCTCTAGTGGGTCGCCGACCTTGGCCATTGCCAGTTGGCGACCAGCTAGATGAGGGTTGGCGAGGTCATCGGCCTAGAGGTTGCCTCACCGGCCACCAGTGAGGTCGCCGAGCCTTGTCTAGTGGATCATCGGTAGAAGAGAGGAAGAGAAAAAGAAGAAAATGAAAAGAAGAAAAGAAGAAAAGAAAAGAGAAATGACTTGTTTCTTGAGTTGTTCTCGGAAATAAAGAAGCAGCTTTTTTTTGTTCCAAATTTGTTTCTGGAAACAAATTTATTCCCGGGAACAAAAAATCAACAAATGTGTTTCTCGAAACAAAAATAAAATAAAATAGAAACACGTGTTCCTAGGAGCATTACCAAATGCACCCTTAGTTTCTAAGTCTCTTTGATCTTATCTTAAAAGATTAAATCCTACCCATTGATCGAATCAATGGCTAGGATTCAATCTTGGCATGACTATATAAACATTTTCCCTCTAAATTTTAAGAGGGGGCTTATTTTTCCAGATCCTCTCTCTCTCTCTCTCTCTCTCTCTCTCTCTCTCTCAGCTGTTCACCATCACATCGCCCTACCGCCTCATGACGGCCCTATTTCGGTCATCCACTGATGCGCCGATCTCCCCCTACTGTGTCCCCTCCTTGGTTGAAAGCCTTACTGGCCATTTCCTTCACCAAACGATGACAATCGTCTACCATTTCCTTTTTGGGTTTGAGCTTGATCTCTATGCTAGTGAAGAAGACTGGCAATTCGCAAGCCTTGCCGACGATCCGACAACATCCTCAACTTCTCCAACATTTGTAACGACAGTCCTAGGCTGGCCTTAAAGTCTGTGGTGGCTGGAGTTCATTCAATCGATGATGAATTATCTCTAATCCTTCAAACTTCTTTGAGCTAGTTGATCAAGCTTGATTAATCGTATACTTACTTCATATTTCTTATAATAATTGTCCAGATGTTGTGAGGAGCTACAATCGGTCATTCCTTGAAGTCTAGAAGTGGTTGGCTAGCTCATTTGAGCTCTAGTTCGAAGATAACAATGATAAACCTCTTAAGCTTGAATTTGATGAAGGGAGATTGCTTTAGAAGATTAGGGCTAGGAAACCTAGGTGGCTATTACATGTCTAGATTGATGATTTAGACGAGTTGTGGTGATTTGATGAGTTGCGATGATTGATAATCGTTTGATTTGCTTAATGTTGCATAGATACTTGTTTTGGAAATTCATAAGCCTGTTTTGACTGATTTGCTTTACATCTTGGAATGAGCTGCTAGATGACTTTGTTTAGCTTTAATGTCTTCTAATGATTTGAAGTAAACTTCATGAGCTTTCCATAGAGATATTATATGCTCAATTTTGCCATCGTTTGCCCTGTCATTGCCCTGTTGAAAGATTGAAATCTGATTTTGGAACTGGTGTTGTTCTGTTGAGTGTTCTGTTTTCACTGACCTATGCTGTTTGTTCATTTTTCATGATTTTGTGTGCTATGATTTTCAAGTCGCTATCTTCACAAAAGTTGATTAGAACACATAAATCTATAGCATATAAAAATTTCATGAAATTTTAAAATCATTTGGTAAGGTCGATCACCTATAAATCATCTGTGCTGCAATCTGGAAAGCTGTTTCTCTGATTGACCTACATCGGTTATTTTTTTATTTATTTTTATTTTATAAAACCTCACTTTGAGAATCACAAGTCGACTTCTTCATGAAAGTTGCTTGTAACACAGATTTACAACGTATAAAATTTTCATGAGATTTGAGATTTATTTACTAGGTTCAATTGGCAATAAATCGTCCTTGTTGCATTCAGGGAAACCTGTTTTACTGATTGATATGTATCAGTTATTTGATTGTTACACAATTATGCATTTAAAAATGATTGTTATAAAATTATGCATTTAGAAACTAAATTCAAGGTTATCATGAAAATTGTAGGTATGTTAGAGCTCTATATGTTGTAAAATTTTCATGAAAAAAAATGTCATTAGGTAGACATGATTAGTCTTCCCTTGCATAATTTCCTGTATGATATTTGATGTGTAAAATTCTTAGATCGAAAGGAGCTCATTAGGTTGATGAGAATTGTCTTGAACTGAACTTGTCTCTGTATTTTGGACTTTTTTCCAGAATGACCTTTGCATGTTCTCTGATTTTTATAAAATCATGCATGCCAAATTAATGATGTTGTTTACATGACAATTAATTTTCACATGTTGATCTTTGTTTTAAAAAATTTTCGGAAAATAAAAACATTGTTCGCTATTTTTCATGAGTGCCTCAAAGTTGCAGGGATTCTGTAAACTCTATTTTTTAGTACCGACCATCAATCACTTTTGATTTTTTATAAATCTTGTGATACAAATTTTGAATGTGTTCTTCATCAAAGTTGTTAAAAACATTTCAAACTTTGATTTGACACCAATTTCATTAAGTTTGAAACTCAATAGGATGTTTAAAAGGGCCTAATGAGAGTGCGTTTATTCCACACCCAAATTCTTCTTAGATAATTTTCATGAATTTAGTGTCATTTTTTGAAAATCTTCAAAACACGAGTTGTAGACAACAATCCCAGCTTTCTTGTGATATCAATTTTGTCGGAATTGATACATGGTTGATCATTCAAGGAACCTGATTAGTGTACCGACTTATCCATGTTGGAGAAAACTCCTTGGATGTTTTGAAGATGACAAAACTTACCAAAATCTATTGTGAAGACTTCCAGACTTTTGTATCAAAGTCTAAAGACGACCAGACTTTAGTGTCAAAGTCTATGGTCTCCCAGACTTTGTGTCAAAGTTTGCCCACACTGATAAATTCTAGATTGAATGCTACTGAAGAATGAAGATTTATCCAGATGCGAGATTTTGTTTATTTCTTCAGGAATTCGATTCGTATGGCTTATGGATGGCTTTCTAGTTGGATTTAGCACCTATATGATTGGCTATCTTTAAGGGAATCGATTTCGATACTCCAATCTTTTCGGATTGCAAGTAAACTTGGAAAGTATCTACTTATGGAAATCAAGATCCTGATTGTATGGGCGAACATGATTGATGGGCTTTCATCACAATCTTCAAATGACTCGAGATCTCCTTGATTGATTTTGTCAAATGGGTAGATTAGAAGAATTCATTTGGAAAGTGCCAACAGTCGAGAAGGCATGAAAGAGTATTTAAGGAGGACTCTCCAGTTGTTCGATGTAGTGCGTGAAAGAGAAATTTCAAAGTTTGAAGCTTTCCATTTCCTTGTTACTCCAAATACTAAGCTCAAAGTTGTACTTAAAAGAGAGAAAAACATATAGTGTGACTTTGTGAAAGAGAAGCAAACTCTTCACTGTGAAGTTGAGATCATCAAGCTGTAAAATCTCTTCTATTTCTTAGTGGAATCCAGCTAGTGGGCTGTCAGTGTGGGAGAGTAGACATAGGCTTGATCTAAGCCGAACTACTAGAAACCTTGTGTTCTTATTCTCTTCTCTGAACACCTTTATTTTGTTCGTAGTTTTATCTAACTGCTAAAGTCTGAATTCATTTAAAGTCTATCATTTTCTAAAAGCAAATACTTCTACTAAACTGTGTGAAAATTTTTCTTCACACCTATTCACCCCCCTCTAGGTGTTGTTACTAGCCCTTTCAATTGGTATCAGAGCTTGTGTGCTTATTTCATTGAAGTGTTTTTAATTCTAAGCTAAAGATCTATGGCTAGTATTCTGGCTACAGGATTGGTCGAAGGTCAGAGCAACATTAGACCTCCTTACTTCGATGGGAAGAAGTACAATGTGTGGAAAAACAAAATGAAGGCGTTTCTGAGATTGAAAGATCCCCTGTAATGGGATGTGGTAGAAAAAGGGATCAATCCCAAAACTACATCAACCTCAGAAACAGAAAAGGAAGTAGTAGATGCTAGCGAAATGACACAAGCAGAAATAACCAAGAGACAAGCTCTTGATGCTAAAGCTATCTACTCTTTATATTGTGCTTTATCTCCTACTGAGTATAATCGAATTTTTTCTTGTGAAACAATGTAAGAAGTTTGGGACAGATTGCACGTTACCTATGAAGGAACTGATCGAGTAAAGGAAACAAAAATCAATATTCTACTCGGACAGTATGAAGCCTGGAGAATCCATCACTGATAAGTTTAGTCGCTTCACTAAAATCATGAATAGATTGGCATATCACGGACAACCAATCTCAGTACCAATGAAGGTCAATAAATTATTGCATGGACTCTCCAAAGACTGGAATCACATGAAGACGTCAATTAGAGAAACTCAGAGGATCATGCCTCTTTCAGTAGACGAACTAGTAGGCACACTTCAATCATATGAAGTGGAGCAGATCAATACGGAAGAAGATCCAAGAGGTAAGAAGTCAATTGCTTTAAAATTTAACAACGATTCTGATGATACAGATTCAGAAGATGACATCAATAATGAGGAGCTAGTACTTATGAGTAAAAGGTTCAGAAAGTTGAACAAAAAGGGAAGAAGATTCAACTGGAAGAAGCAAAGCACGCAAAATTTCCAGAAGAGATCGACTGAAGACAATCAAATCAGCAAAGATGTAATATGCTTCGAATGTAAGAAAAAGGGGCATATCAGACCCAACTATCCTTTGTTGAAAAAAAGAAAGGAAGAACTGAGAAATATAAAAAGGCTCTCAAAGCAGAAACTAGGAGTGATACCAAGTGGGAGGAAAGTGATGAAGAATATGCCAACATATGTCCGATGGCCAATTCATAATCAGATTCAGATTTTGAAACAGATTTTGATTCAGACTCAGACAAAGAAGTTGAGGTTAGCAATTTAAAAATTCCTATTAAAGTCTCGAAGTATATAGATGAACTCAGTCTCAGTCTCAAAACCTCTCTTAAAAGGATTTCCGAACTAAAAAGGGAGAATGCCAAGCTGAGGCAACATGAAACTTCTTGGAAAGAAAAGTTTGAAAGTCTGGATAAAAGTTTTGTTGATTTGAAAGTAAATTCTAATTCTCTTCCGAAGGAAAATGCCTTTTTGAAAGAAGATATTTCAAATATCACAAAAAGATTTTCAAAATGATCTAAGAAGTTGGAGAAAATTCTTTCAGTACAAAGATCTTATTTTAATAAATCTGGTTTGGGTATAACTTCAGAAGCCATTCCATTAATTGACTTTCCCAAAGTAAAAGAGAGACTCAAACAAAGACTTGCAAAGGCATTTTACAAAAATCATTTTCAAAGAGTTTTTGTAAAACCTATTGGCCGAAGTGCTCTCAAATGTTCAAAGTGTAACAGCTCAGAACATTTCGAGAAGGAATGTTCCAAGGTTTGGAGACCTGTTAAGAGGGATTGGGCAAAAACTATTTTCAACACTAACTCTCCTGAACCCAAGAGAATATGGGTACCAAAGAAAACTTGAGTTCCTTTTTTGATCACAGGTCACTATCAAGAGAAAGATCAAATGGTATTTGGATAGTGGCTATTCGAGACACATGATAGGAGATTCGAGTTGCTTTATAAAATTTGTTCAAACAAATGGTGGAAAAGTTTCCTTTGGTGGGAACAGTAAAGGAAGAATTGTTAGATATGGAACCGTGAAGATTGGAAGCCTGAGTATCAACAATGTCTCCTTTGTGGAATGTCTGAATTACAATCTACTCAACATAAGTCAGCTTTGCGATACTGGATTCAAAATAAATTTCCAAGAAGACATCTGTTCGGGAACAAGTAAAGACTTCTCTCAATCTTTTACTGGACGAAGGCATGGGAACATTTATCTTCTGGATGTAAGCTCAGAAACTTCTTAGTGCCTTATATCAATTCAAGATGAAGCAAGTCTCTGGCATCGAAAGCTTGGCCATGTTAACATGAAGCAGATTGCCAAGATTTCTTTCAAGAAGCTTGTTCGTGGTCTTCCCAACCTAACTTATCAAAAGTCTGAATTATGCACTCCATGTGTTTTGGGAAAACAGGTTAAAAGTTCCTTTAAACTTGTAAATCAAGTTTCTACCAATCGAGCTTTGTAGCTTCTACATATGGACCTCTTTGGACCAACCAGAACTCAAAGTATTGGTGGAAAGATATATTGTCTAATAATCGTGGATGATTACTCTCGCTTTACTTGGGTTTACTTTCTAACAAATAAGTATGAAGCTTTCTCTCACTTCTCAAAGTTTACCAAGAAGGTTCAGAATGAAAAATAATATGCTATTTCGAGTATACGAACAGACCATAGAGGTGAGTTTGAAACTCAAGACTTTGCAAAGTTCTGTGATGAATATGGTTTCTAGCATGTTTTCTCTTCTCCATACACTCCAGAACAAAATAGGGTCGTGAAAAGGAAGAATAGTTCTTTACAGGAGATGGCCAGAACCTTCTTAATTGAGAGTAAAATTTCCTCTCGATTTTGGGCTGAAGTAGTTTCTACAGCTTGCTACATCATCAACATAGTGTTCTTGAGGCCTATTCTAGAGAAAACTCCTTATGAAGTGTATAAAGGGAAGAAGCCAAATGTTTCTTACTTCCATGTATTCGGCTATAAATGTTCTGTTTTGAAAAATCCAAATGATCGAATTGGGAAGTTTGAAGAAAAATCAGACGAAGGAATTTTCCTTAACTACTCAACCTCAAGCAAAACATATATAGTCTTTGACAAGAAGACTCAGTCTGTGGAAGAATCCATGAATGTCAAATTTGAAGAGACTCAACTAGACCAAACTCAATTTGAAGAGTCTGAACCTGTTTCAGACTTTACAACGTCTACTTCCCCAAAAGAAGGTCAGACTTCCGAAGATCAGCAACAAATAGATCTAGAAGATTCAACCGAAGCAGAGGATCAGCAAACTCTCAGATCAACCAGAAACTAGAAGCATAAGTCAAGTCATCCCACAGATCTCATCATTGGCAATATTGATGAAGGAATTCGCACCAGATCCAAAAGGCGAGAAGAGTCTAGTGCCCTAGCATTTATTTCTGAGATAGAACCCAAAAAGTGTAGAAGAAGCCCCGTCTGATGAAAGTTGGATCGAAGCTATGCAAAAAGAGCTCAGATAGTTCAGCATTAACGATGTTTGGGAGCTAATTCCTAAACCTAAAGGTAAGTCTGTTATTGGGACAAAATGGGTTTTCAAGAACAAGGTGGACGAGAAAGGAAAAGTGGTCAGGAACAAAGCAAGACTCATGGCCAAAGGATATACGCAAGAAGAATGAATAGACTATGACGAGACCTATGCACCAGTAGCGAGGTTAGAAGCAATTAGACTATTACTTACTTTTGCTTGCTATAAAGATTTCAGGTTATTCCAGATGGATGTAAAGAGTGCATTCCTAAAAGGATTCATCCAAAAAGAAGTCTATGTGGAACAACCACTAGGATTTAAAGATCCAAGAAAGCTAGACTCAGTCTACAGACTGAAAAAGGCCTTGTATGGATTGAAGCAAGCACCTCGAGCCTAGTATGAAAGGTTAAGTAAATTTCTAACTCAAACTGGTTTTGTTATGGGAAAGGTAGATACTACTTTGTTCATTAAAAGAGAGGGGAAAGATTTTCTGCTGGTTCAAATTTATGTTGATGATATTTTGGATCTCCTAATGAAAATCTATGCAAGAAATTCTCTAGATGTATGCATGATGAATTCGAGATGAGATGATGGGTAAGTTAACTTTCTTTCTAGGATTGCAAGTTAGACAATCAAAGAAAGGTATCTTTGTTCACCAAGAGAAGTATGCAAAAGATCTCATCAAGAAATTTGGATTGGAGAATTGCAAGAAGACAGAGACACCAATGTCAAGTTCTTCGAAGATGGACAAAGATGAAGGAGGAAAGATTGTAGACCAGAAACTTTACAGAAGCATTATAGGTTCTCTTCTTTACCTTACTGCATCTAGACCTGACATTTTGTTTAGTGTTTGCATCTGTGCTAGATTCCAATCAGATCCCAAAGAATCTCATCTAAGTGCTGCAAAACGCATCATCAAATATGTTGCATCTACTCCAAAGCTAGGTCTGTGGTATCCCAAAGAAGGAGACTTTACTCTTCTTGGATATTCAGACGCAGATTTAGTAGGTTGTAAAGTCGATAGAAAGAGTACCTCTGGTACTTGTCAACTATTGGGCAACATGCTTGTGTCTTGGTTCTCAAGGAAACAAAGTACTGTAGCTTTATCAACAATAGAAGCAAACTATGTGGCTCTTGGGAGCTGTTGTTCTCAAATTTTGTTGATAAGACAATAGCTAAGAGACTTTGGAATTGAAGAATTGTGCACTGAGATAAGATGCGGCAACACTAGTACCATTAATCTCACCAAGAATCCAATTCTTCACTCAAGGGCAAAGCATATAGAGATTCGACACCATTTCATAAGAGATCATGTCCAAAATGGGGAGATCATGATTCAGTTCATTGACTTGAAGAATCAGTTGGCAGACATATTTACAAAGCCTCTGGAGAAAATCTTTTTGAGTCTATTCGCACCAGACTGAATATTTTATCTCCTACCAGTTAAAGTCTGATGTTGATCAGACTTAGAATGTCCAGTAACTACTTCTATAAGTTAATATCTCTTCAATGCAGGTAATTTAATTTTAGTATGAAAATTCCGAATAGGTATGTTGATATTTGAATCGTTGCTTGAATTTTTATTTTTACAAATTATCTTTTTCGAATTTTTAAATTTTTGGCAGTTTTAATTTTTGAAAAAGGCAGTTTTTTTTTCCTTATGACAGTTCGATTACCCCGTTTTATTTCCTTTATATACCGTCGAGTCTTTTTCTACTTTCACATCTTTTCGAAACCCTAAATACAGATTCTCTACTTTCTCTACACTCTCTTCTCTACTCTCAAGTTTGCTACACAAGTTTTCATCTTTTTCACTCGAATGTGTTCGTGAAATCCTCCAAGATCGCGAAAATGTCTTATCAAAGGAAGTTGCCTTGGATCTCAAGCAGGGGACAACGGAATATGCCTGAGGGTCCTACACATTTTGATCTGACCAAGGAAGAAGAATCTCTACAACACTCTCCACAGCGTGCTACACAGAATCCTCCGCGACATTTAGTGGAAGAGGAAGTCGAGGAAGACGCAGAACCTCTCAGAACCTTGAAACCCCAGGTTCTTTATAAGCTTTATTCTCATTTGAAGCAGGGTGGTACTCCTATGTGTTTTATCGATGAATTTCTAAGAGAAAGAGGATATAAGAATGATACTCTATTCTTGCGAGCGATGGAAAGATTAGGAATAGCGCCAGAAGGAACGACAGATAGGGCATTTCAAAACTTTCCAAATGATCCTCGTTTTAGTTCTTTCAATCAGCTTGAAAACAAAGACGATGATGAAAGGATGTTTTTGAACTTCCAGCCGAGAATGGGTATTACTGCTGAAGTGCGTGGTGATGGAACAAATCTGTTTCGTTCTAAGGATCACATAAAGATTTACTCCAAATTGTTGAAAAGAGGGGTGATGAACCCTCGATCGGTCGATTTTGATTTTCTAGATTCAGTAAAGGTGAACCTGAGAGAAGTTTGCTCTCATTCAACTGGAGAATTTTTGCTTTGAAACTACTGCTGCATACCCTGAGTTGACTACTTATTTCTATTTGAACTTGTCTTTTCTCGACCCGAATAGATTTCAATTCACCGTGCATGATAAAAGCTATGTGGTAGATGTTGACATGTTGGCTGACATTATTAGGGTGGAAAGAAGTAGTTTCCAACCAATAACTGTCTCGGTTGGACATGCGACAAGATTTCTTGTTAGGGACAGACTTCATGAAAGAGGCATTACTTATTGCAGACTGTCCGCCTCGAATATTTTGCTTCACAAAGTCGTGATCAATTGCATCCAACCAAAGTCAACATCAAAGACAGATGTTTCCCAATCTAAAGCCAAATTGATGTTTGCCATCAGTAATGGAATGAAGTTCTCTCTGCCTCATACAATCTTGATGCATATGTACAGGAATGTTGTGAAGGACAAGGGACAACTCCCTTACTCAGTGCTGGTCACTCAACTATTCAGACATTTTCGGGTTAAGTTCCCAGCCTCTGTGTGTGTTCGAACTATTGCTCCTATGGTTATAGGATTGAATGGTGTCCAAGATGAGGTTGAAAGAATTGAACAAGGCCTTAGAGAACTTGAAGGAAAAGTCCCCCAGCAAAACCAAGCAAGAATCTGTTGCAAAAAGGAAAGGCAAGGCAATTATGCGTGAACCTGCCAAGAAGAGAAGATCTCTTGTCCTGTAGGACGAAGAGGATGATGATGATCTTACTATCTTTGCCTTTGCCTTGAAAAATCTTCAAAGTTTTGTCAGTTTTGAGCAACAACAGGACAAAGAAGGAAGAGAAGATAGAGAAGGAACAGAGGAAAGAGAAGAAGCAGGGAGAAAAGTAGGAGAAGTAGGAAAAGAAGCTAAAGAAGAGGAGGGTTAGGATGACTCTCATGAACCAACTTTTGCAATATCCTTGTTTGCGGATTCAGAGAAAACAAGGAGTGAAACTATAGGAGCTCAAACCGAAAAAGAACATCACTCCAATGCTGAAATTGAGAAGGAACAAGAAGAAGGTTTCCTTTCTCCACTTGTAGCCACAGAAACAGGGGGAGTTCGTGAGAAAATAGGTACTTCTTCTCCTCTTTTTATAAGTGATGATGTTAGTAGATGTCCTGCCGATCCAGGGGTTATCTATGCCTCCCATTTTCCTGAAGCTGATATTGATGCATCCTCTCCAAGTCATGGTGTTCGACATGCTGATGTTCCCTCAATTTTAAACACTCCTCGAATTAATTTGGCTGAAGCTAGTACACAAACAGACATTACTACAGACTTTCAAAGGCTGCTAGAGCTCCTTCTAGAGTTAAAAGCACAGCAATATGGAATGGAGTGTGAGATTCAGAACCTCCAATTTGCATTGAAATCCACTTCAGTTTCTCTCCATGAGAAGGTACAGGCTTTACAACAGCAAGTTAAAGAGATTGCCAAGGTTGAAGATGTTGAAAAGCTGAAGGAGACAGTGCAACAGCTAGAGGAGATAGTTCAATCAGTGGGGGATTTCCAGCTCGTTCAAATTCCCAAACAAACCCGATATCACTTCTCTTTATCTATTTTCTTAATTTCTCCACTTTTTGCTGTTGACAAAAAGGGGGAGAACGTGCAGATTTGACTTGTTTGACTTTAATTTTTGTTGGACTTTTGGATTTTTATTCTGTTTGATCTTTGCAGACAACTTACTTTTATGGTAATGATTTTGGATAGATAGTTGTCTTGATATTTGTCTTATATTTTCAAGATTAACTTGTTTTCTATGGTTGTAGAATTGATGCTATCCAAATCTTAATCAACTTATTTTTATAAGATATCATGTACTGCTTAAAAGTTGTTTTGCAGGTCAAAAGTTTTTAAATCTGCAGGAAAGTTTTGTCACCATAAAAAATGGGAAGATTGTTGGAGAAAACTCTTTGGATGTTTTGAAGATGACAAAACTTACCAAAGTCTATTATGAAGACTTCCAGACTTTTGTATCAAAGTTTGAAGACGACCAGACTTCAGTGTCAAAGTTTGCCCACACTGATAAATTCTAGACTAAACGCTACTGAAGAATGGAGATTTATCCAGATGCGAGATTTTGTTTATTTCTTCAGGAGTTCGATTTGTATGGCTTATGGATGGCTTTCTGGTTGGATTTAGCACCTACATGATTGGCTATCTTTAAGGGAATCAATTTAGATACTCCAATCTTTTCGGATTGCAAGTAAACTTGGAAAGTATCTACTTATGGAAACCAAGATCCTAATTGTATGGGTGAACATGATTGATGGGCTTTCATCACAATCTTCAAACGACTCGAGATCTCCTTGATTAATTCTATCCAAGGGTAGATTTGAAGAATTCCTTTGGAAGGTGCCAATGGTCGAGAAGGCATGAAGGAGTATTTAAGGAGGACTCTCCAGTTGTTTGATGTAGTGCGTGAAAGAGAAATTTCAAAGTCTGAAGTTTTCCATTTCCTTGTTACTCCAAATACTAAGCTCAAAGTTATACTCAAAAGAGAGAAAAACATATAGTGTGACTTCGTGAAAGAGAAGCAAACTTTTCACTGTGAAGTTGAGATCACCAAGCTGTAAAATCTCTTATGTTTCTGAGTGGAATCCAGTTAGAGGGCTGTCAGCATAAGAGAGTGGACGTAGGCTTGATTAAAACCGAACCACTGTAAACCTTGTGTTCTTATTCTCTTCCCTGAACTCCTTTATTTTGTTCGTAGTTTCATCTAATTGCTAAAGTCTGAATTCATTTAAAGTCTATCATTTTCTAAAAGCAAATACTTCTACTAAATTGTGCGAAAATTTTTCTTCACATCTATTCAACCCCCTCTAGGTGTTGTTACTAGCCCTTTCAATCCACACCCGAGTTTTGTAATTTGTTTCATCAAACTTGTTTTGAAATTTCAATAAAGTTGATGTCTTTGTTTGTCATTATTCAAAACATAAAAATCTCCCTTTGAGGGCTTGTTTGCAATTATATCAAACTTGTGTCATTAGTTGCAAATTCTTGAAAGTTCAACTTTTTGAGTTACTTTGTTTGTGCTCCATTTGATTGGCCGTGTTGTTTGCATACTTGGACAATTATAATTGCTTCAAATGAATAAGTGACCCTTTTTGGTTCACTTTCTTTGGTTGAGTGTTTGAGAATCAAGGCCTCATGGCCTAAATGCATGTTTTTTTTTTTTCATTATGCGTGTGATTCCTGGATGTATGGTTTATGACTGGTGCATGATTGTCTTATCTTTGTGTCCTCGATTGTCTTTGCTTTGCACTTGTTTGCATTGTTCCAATTGCTTACATAGTTTTGTATTAGCTTAGGATTAGAATAGTCCAAAGGCGATCCTTGGAGGAGTTGGCCAATTCATTCCCTGACATACATCTCAGATTTTCAATTCGTGTTATATAAATATCTGACGAGTTGCAAGTTTGCCTTTTTAGCGCTTAGAATAATTGTTTACATGCTTATCTTGAGTGTTTAGTTTCCTGTATCAAATTTGAATTACTTGATTGCTTTCCTTTTTATTTTTGATAGTTAGTGTAGAATGGCACAAATTAACCATCCATGCGTGATCATTTAGCATTAGGTTTCAAGTTGCATGAAAATGCAAAAGATCGCTTGGCCATTTTAGATAACAACACAACTCATGGATACCGAAAGGGCACCGATAGACATCTTTAGCGTAACCTAAGTTCCTAAACCCACGAAATCTCTAGTTCCATGAAAATCAAGGGATGTCTCCCGAACTATGACTGGGTTTCTAGCTAACCCCTGAAAAAGCACTAGTGGCGACTCCTAGATAATGTTTTTAGGTTGTCTAAAAACTTTAAGTGAACCATTGTTGCACAATGTATGGGTTTGAGACGACCCACATTTGTAATCAATGGACCAATCATGGCCCACCGACTAGATGTCACTTTTGAGGACATCTTCTTGGACCACTTTACAAAGATCCGTTACAGAAATCTCTTCTCACCTCAAAGGGTAGGTCACTACACCAATATTAATAAATCCGAAGAACATTTGAAATCCACTAAAATTATTGATGAGCAATACTGGATGTGAGGAAAATTTCATTTCCGTAAATTTAATCTTGAAAATAATAAAATATCAAATTTAGAACATATCGATGGCTTTCTATAACTAATATGATGTTAAATTAATTAAAATCATTCTACACTGTCAACGTTCACATCAAAATCTATCAATTTACTTTAATGCATCAAACTTTGGGCAATTACGTCGCAAAAAGTCGTTCTCCGCACCTCACAAAATTAACAACCTCTATGTCATTCCAAGGTTCGAATCTAAATAATACTTAACTTTTTATTTAAAATATCATCATGAAAATTCCAGATGTCACATGATGGTTACACCTTAAGTCCCATAAGTGAGATCAAGTTGTCGAGTCCATTAGTAAGGCGTGCTTTAGAAAATCCCATCCAAAGGACTTGCCATAGGATTTGAGTTGGAGAGAGATCTTTTAAAAATTGAATCCATATAGGGAATGACCAATGGGGTAGGAATTTATCTTTTTCATGTAATATTGTGATGGGATAAGAACTTTGTAGACAACTATGATTTTCATGTTTGACACAAATTCTTTGAGATGCGAGACGAACCAAATTTTGAGGAGACCTATGAGTGCTCTAAGAGTTCCCCTTTTCTTTTCTTTGAAGCAAATGATCCAAATGTTTCCCCCAAAATCGTATTTGTAAAGCGCTTGAACTGATAAACTTGGATAACAATATGAGAGACAACAGGATTCATGGCCTTTTTTGTATGAGAAAATACGACAAAACCAAAGAAGGCTAGGGTGAAAACTTTGGCGGTTTGATTGATTGATCCGACGGGTATGCTGGCAAAGTTTTGTTCCAGAACTGACAAGGGGATAGCATCGGCAATTCTTTTTAAGATGTTTCTAATTTCGGAAGGGTTAACTTTTAGGAATCCACTTAGGAATGACACGGGATCTAAACCAATTGGCAGCTTTACTAGACCAAGTGAACCGACGGCGCCTATGGCTACATCATACAACTATAATATTGGGGTTAAATTGTTTCAACAAAAAATGAACGCGGAAGTTGGAGGGTTCAAAAAATGAGCCAACGCCTTGATCTAGGTCACTTGAGGCTTGATGCATAAAAGGGAGATGAGGTATCCGATCTCCCTTTCTATATATGATTGGTTGCTTTTGTCAAGCTTCTCCCACATGGCCAAAAGAGCTTTCTTTGGGTTAGGGACGATTCGGAGCTCAGGTATCCCCATCTTATCTTAGACCTAGGAGGGCATTTAGATTAATCACCACATATTATGAAAAGAAATGTATTCTAAAAATTGAAAAGACGGTATTTAAAAGATTGAGATGATGCTTTACAGAATCCCTAAAAACTTGAAAGGGTTTGGCAATCATAATCACACAATACATGCAATTTATGTGGTTTGACGCCTAGAGGTGAGAGTCTAACAGTCTCAAGGTTCCCAATTCAATTAGATAGCAAGAGTCTCCCCACTTAGCTCTTTTGTTTGACGGTCCTCTTACTTTCTAATTGAAATGAGCTCGATCAAAAGGGGAATACCATGGGATACTCTTCCACTTGGGTTTGTACCTCTCAATACCTCATAAGGGTTTTCCTAATGCAGAAGGGATGGACACCGGGCCATGCTTGAGTCCTAGTGTGACATCCTGATTTTCAACCCTGCTTTCAACTAAATAAATTGGGCTTTTCATCGACGCGCCTATAGTCTTTTTCTCCGAGCTGATCACTCACGAGATAACTTATCTATCATGCGAAGCCGTTAAGGAATATAGATGTGACTAAGTTGAGAATTCGACTAGAAATCGACTGCTCAACCGTGCTAATTTGCAAGGGTTAACGGTATTGTCAAAATTGATCAGAGACTGGAGATATGTCAGTTCGACAGAGGCATGTGATTAAAGTATGGGTGATTCCATCTGATTGCAAAATTCTTGTCGAATGGCACTAAACCGATTTTTTTTGTTGTTTTTCTACCCTGTGCCTGTATTTGAAACCTCGAGATTTTTACGACAACTGAGAGTCGCCTATGAGTCGAAGATGCACAATGTGGCTCGAAAATAATTGACCACGATTCAGTTGCGCTGAAAATTCATAAAAGCTACTCGGTAGGTTAGGTCACGCTAAAATCGCGTTCGATTGAGATTAACCACGGAATTGAACCCGATTTCAAAAATTGAAAGTTCTGTCATGTCACAATTATTTTTAGGAATGTTGACTCATCCTCTGAAGATTGTTCGGCAAACTCGAGTTTTTGGCAAAAATTCAAGTTTGGGCGTTTTTGGATTGAGAATTTAAGATGGCCATTTTTGGGTGCGTTTTTGGCATTCATGATGGATCACTTGGCAAGGAAAATCATGGAATGGATGTGGATGCCTTAGCTGGAATTTATGGGCACCAATTTGGATTAATTTGGAGAGAAATTGGATTGAATTTGAAGGGGAAATGGGCAAATTTGTAGCTATGGTGGTGTGCAACATTTGGACCACCTTTGGTGGCTTCTTGAGGAAGTTTGGTGAAGGAAAATGAGCAGGGATAGGGCTGAAGGTGGTGGGGGCAGCCACTCAAGTGTGTTGAGATCTTTTGGAGTGCATTAAAGGCTTGGTTCCCTCCTCTCCAGCTGCAGCCCCTCTTCTTCTTGTTCCTTGCCTTTGCTTTCTCCATTGTTGTTGCTGTTTTAGAGCTAGAAAACTAGAGAAAACCAGCCAAGCCAGCTACAGCCACTGTCGACTAAGCCACCGTCGCCATCCTGAAGCTGTCCAAGCCGTCGTTGCCCTCCACCTGGTCCCGCTGCAGCCGCCGTTGTCCTGCCTAGCTGTTTCCAGCCAAGCCGATTGCTCAACCAGCTCGTTTTAACAGCCCAGCAGGACCGAAGCTTCAACTTCGGGCTGAGCCTTCGTGGGCCTTTTTCGGGCTCTTCCGGACCCCGTTGGGTGTCGCTGTAGGCCCGTGTTCCGCTCGCCTCCGTGTTGCCATTGCCGTGAACTCACCGGCTCACAAATTCAGTGAGTTTACTCACTAAACCTTGCTTAGGAGGTTAATGATGCTTAAGGGGTGATTAGATTAAGTTAAGATTTGATTAGTGTAATTGTTAGCTTGTTTAGTTAAATTAGGTTAGTTAAATTAGTTAATTAGGTGGTTAGTGATTGTAGTTAGTTAGTTTAGAATGTCGTTATGTAGTCAGCAAGGTTAGAGTAAAATAATTAGTCCATTAGGTGGTTAGATTAGCATATTTTTAGCCTAAGTAGACATTTATTGAATTAAATTGCATTTATTTAATTAATTTTGTAATTTATTTAATTATTTTATATTTTTCGGAAATTATATCGGGATAGCCGGTAGCCAGAATTTTGTGTTGACTATCATGGTGTGATTAGTTTATGCAATTGAATGATAATTTATGCAATTTAGTGGTGATTGTGAATTTTGGTTTATTATTTCAAAATTGTGAAATTTTGGTATTTAATTAGAAAAATACCAGGTGTCGGGTTTTGACACCGAAAATGTTTTTAAGTACTATATTAAATAGTGGGATTTTTAAAAGGAAGGATATCAATTTTTAAGGTTCGATCTGATTGTGTACCTATACACGATTATTTTACTGAGTGCTTTTAATATGAAGAAAATAGGCCAAGCACATTATCTTAATTGAGACATTTGAGTGCAAAGCACAATGTCCTTGGTCGGGATTGGATGGTCGTGTGATGGTTATGAGAACTTGTCCCTGATGTGTGTCGAGTGGACGATGCTCCTATATGAAATGCCCTTGTCAACGGATGTCGGTCGTAGTAAAGGCCGAACCGATGCTCCTTCGGGATTGTCGTCTAGATGTAGACGTTGCCGTACTCAACGGGGTGAGACGATGCCTGGTTATGCCAGAAGACCACTGAACGTCGAGTAGCCCGTGCCCATGGGGCCGTAATCAATTGGAATGCATGATTGATTGAGATAAATGCGCTTGATTATGGGACAAAGTTGTGTAGCACGGAATGGGATGTGTCATAACAATTTGGCCTATAATCGGGACCCCTGTGTTTGATTGAGATGTGAAGTGAGGCGTTCCAATTGTTGAGTGTGATTACTGCATATATCTGTGATATGAATTATACTGACTTGCAGGAAGGAACTGAGGCGAGGTGAGTCTTCTATGATGTGTGATTAAACTACCTTTAGGCGTATTTCCTTCCTAATAGGGGTTTACGGCGTAAACTCGCTGAGACATTGTCTCACCCCATCGTGGGTTTTATATTTTCAAGTCCGTAGATGAAGGTGAGGCCAGTTCGTTTTGGATAGCCATGGGGGTTTAGCGAGCATAGTACTGATGTCCTTGTCCCCAAGAGTCCCTGGCTCCATGAACTCACATGACCACTATCTAGGTTGATGAGGGCCTACCATAGTGGGTACCCCATAGATACAGGGCGTGGTTTCGTTATGGGCCTAATGGGGTCCGAGAAGGTCCCTTGCAGGGTTTCGACGTCCCTGCCGTTGCGGTCAACGCCACTGCGGGCGAGGGGGTAGCTGACCCACCTAACGGTGTCATGGTAGATTCGGATCCCAAGTAGATATGGTCCGGGGTAAAGTCAGCTAAGGACTTCTTTTAGAGACTTCGACTTTTGTGTATATAACTTTGTAGGCTGACCTTGGTGGTTTATAAAAGTGTTTTGTGAAATTTGTTATCCTGCTTTTCTATCCCATGTTGAGTGTTGTCTAGGGATTATTATATGCTTCCACATGTGCATAATCGATTGGGTCGGCGACGTGTCCTGGGATATTGCAATTTTATTGACCACCGAGGGATGTGCGCGTGCTCGAGGTATGGGGCGTGACATCCCCGCTCGAAGTGGTATCAAAGCTGGTTAGTGTTTGGAGTGATAATGTGCGATGGGTTATGGGATAGTTAGTAGGAAATGCATTTTTATTATACCGATGCATGTGATTGATAGCTAATTGGTAGTTTGTTTGGTGTGATCGCTCAATTTCTAATTCTGTATGGAATTGGAAAGCAGGTTCTGTGAGGATCTTACGTCATGAGTGATCAAGAGCAGAGGACGCCTAGAAAGAGAACTATAGGAGCCGTTACTCGGGGTAAGACGCCAATAAGGGTCGGTACTCGAGGTGGTCAAGGTAGAGCGCAGGCTTAGGCTAGCGCAAGTGGAATAGCGCCGCCGCTAGTTGATGCTAGTGTAGTAGTCCCTAGCAATCTTAGAATCGATGGGATCGTTATGGCGTTCGAGACTCTTGGAACTCTAATGGGGCAGCAGGCCTAGAATCAAGTCGCCGCCATTACCGCTGCCGCTAATGCTGGCGCTATTGCTGCCGCCAATGCTGCTATTGTTGCCGTAGCCGCACCTGCCGAAGTTCCACTTGGGAACGTGATTGCCAAGGCCGATGCACAAGCTCGTAGAGTATAGGCTGGGCCGATGCTCCTTCGAGATTGCCGTCTAGATGTAGATGTTGCTGTGTTCAATGGGGTGAGACGATGCCTGGTTACGCCAGAAGACCGCTAAACGTCGAGTAGGCCATGCCCATGGGGCCGTAATCAATTGAAACGACTGATTGATTGAGATAAACGTGCCTGATTATGGGACAAAATTGTGTAGTATGGAATGTGACGTGTCATAACGATTTGGCCTTATAATCAGGACCCCTGTGTTTGATTGAGATGTGAAGTGAGGCATTCCAATTGTTGAGTGTGATTACTGCATATATCTGTGATATAAATTGTACTGACGTGTAGGAAGGAACTGAAGTGAGGTGAGTCTTCTATGATGTGTGATTAGACTGCCTCTAGGCATATTTCCTTCCTAATTGAGATTTAGGGCGTGAACTCGCTAAGACATTGTCTCACCCCGTCGTGGGTTTTATCTTTTCAGGTCCGTAGATGGAGGTGAGGTCGGTCTGTTTTGGACAGCCGAGGGGGTTTAGCGAGCATAGTACTGACATCCCTGTCCTCGGGAGTCCCTGGCTCCATGAACTCATCGTGACCACTATCTAGGTCGATGAGGGCCTGCCACAGTGGGTACCCCTTAGATTCAGGGCGTGGTTCCATCATAGGCCTAATGGGGTCCGAAAAGGTCACTTGTAGGGTTTCAACGTCCCCGCTGTTGTGGTCAACGCCGCTGCGGGCAAGGGGGTAGCTAACCCACCTGACGGTGTCGTGGTAAACCGGGATCCCAAGTAGATAGGGTCCGGGGTAGAGTCAGCTAAGGACTTCTTTTTGAGACTTCAACTTTTGTGTATATAACTTTGTAGGCTGACCTTGGTGGTTTATAAAAGTGTTTTGTGAAATTTGTTATCTGTTTTTTCTATCTCATGTTAAGTGTTGTCTGGGGATTATTATATGCTTCCGCATGTGCATAATCGATTGGGTTGACGACGCGTCTTGGGACGTTGCAATTTCATCAACCACCGAGGGATGTACGCACACTTGAGGTTCGGGGCGTGACACCTAGCCTTGGTCTCAATGGACTTGGATGTAGACATTGAGACCCAAGCATCGAGACTGGGGTCTTGGGCTCAGCCTCAATGTATCTAGGATTGGTTGCTAGGGTCATGAGCCTAACCTCAATGGACCTAGGTGAGGACAATGGGTAACCTTGATGGACCTTGGTGCTCGGCCTCGATGGACTTTGGTGCAGGCACTACTAAAGTCTCGAGCCTAGCCTCAATGGACCTAGTCCTAGTCTTGAGTGCTAGGGATCTAGTCTCCGTCATAGGCGCTAGGGTTTGGGGCTCACCCTCGATGAACATGGGCACAGGCCGACATTGAACATTTGAGCCCAACCTTGATGAACGGGTCTCAGGTGGCAGGGTATGAGAATCAGCTTCACTGGAATCAGGCCTTGGGCATTGGGGTTTAAGGCCTAGTTTTGATGGACTTGGGCTTGGCCTCTATAGACTTGGGCCAAGGAGCCAAGCATGGGCATCAAGTTCTTGGGCTTGGCTTTGGGGTATCCGAGACTAGTTCCTATGCTTGTGTCCGGGAGTCGAGGATCCAGGCTTGAGACCTCAGGACCCATGTTGAATTCCTTGGCTACACATGCGTAAGTTACTAGCGCCCAAATAGTGTAGGTCTATTTAGGAAAATCAGATGAGATTTTCTTTACTAAATTATAAAACATATTTTCTGGTTTATTTTCAGGTCTTAGCCAAATAGAAAAAAAGTTATCATTTTTCTGAATAATAAATTTTTGAAAATTTTTTTTTAGAAACATTACAATTTCAGCAAAATAAACGGCGTCTTAGGATATTTCATAATGAATGAAATAAAAGCATACTCAAAGGATTGTGATTCTAAAAGAGCATTGAGCGGGTGTTGATCCTTCCCCATGATAACTGAGCCCCCGGACTATAGAACTCTCCTAAATCGTAGAAGACCAATAGGTTAAAAAGGCTTCTCATGCCACTCGAGAATTTAGGTTCCCAGTGGACTTCGGATTTATCCAAATTAATTACGTCAACTCTCGTCTGGACTAGGAATCGAATAGTTTATGTTCGAAGTCTTATTAAAGATTAGGGACTTGGATTTAGGAAACTCCGGAGATCCACAAATTGCCGGCTTCCTTGGGCTTGGTTCATCGTTGAAAATCCTTCGATTAAGTCGGCCCATACATCCCGTCTTCGAAGACATCCCAAGAAGCATCAGAGTTTAACATCCCATCTTTTCGATGACACAAGTAACTCTATCCTCTTATGTTGGCACACGAGGTTGAGGCCCTACTATTCAGAAATGCTCAACATTTCGTCGTGAAATTTGGTTATTAGACCTTCGAGGGAATACATTGATATAATCCCCACTTTTACTTCTATAAGTGACAGCCCAAATGCAACATATCTATGTGTCGTTGATATCTTAGTTGTAATTGTCATACTTGTAATAAAGCAAACAAAGTTACTCCTAATAGGGAGACCGACGCATTAGTGCAATCCAATTTGGATGGCTAAGATCGTTTCCCCCCTTTTGCTCTTGCTCTTTTCTGCCTTTTCTTATATTCCTTTTTTCCTTTTCTTGCTTTTCCCAATCTGCACCTCATCCTTTCCCTGCGTTGCACCTGCACAACACACACTATATACTCACGACAAGTATAGACGATCCATCCAACCGCCGTTGCCATCGCTAAACTCCACACGGGCCACCACCTCCTTTGCCAGCAATGACAGCCATGGAGAGTTGAGTGGTCCGAGCGGCAAAGGAGGGGTGGCACGACTGAGGTGGATTAGGGGAGGGGAAGAGAGTGGAGGGATGTAGGGTTAGGTGTGCGCTTTTTGTGTGAATTCCTTCACAAAACGAGCGTACTTTGGTAGGTTTGGAGGTAACTTTTACCATGTAATTTACCCGACTTTAGAGGGTCTCAATCTTGACGTAAGTAATGCTACACGGCAGATACGTGGCCGGTGATAAACAAAACTTTGGGAAAAACACATCAATTATCCGAGTAGAAAAAAATGACATAATGGACTACGGTCATCAAGCAGACTTGCTAGGCCCAAGCGTCGTCACTCTCTTCCTCAAATAGTTGGGATTCTCGTCCTTCGTTAAAAGAAAAAAAATAAAAGAAATCCCATTTTCTTGTTGTGAAAAAATTATAGAAAACGCCAGTCTAGAAAAGATAAACAAATGAACAAACGGAAATACATAGAATGCAGGCATGCATCATAGGATTCTCTAGAGACTGGGGAAGTGCATTGGCTGAGGATCGTCTTGTACATATTTTATGTTCTACTCTATTGCATGTGCAAGGTTTACGAAAATTACTATTTATGGGAGCTACACGCGCTATAGATCTATCATAGCATCACTTGTTATATATTCCTCTTTTTCTATGGTTATGTCGTGAAAAATTTGAACTCCTGGGAATTTCGATGATTAGCATACGCAAGCACATACGTCAATGCTTAGCTGTGATAATACCTCAGAGAGTTGCCATGTGAGGCTTGACTTGTGCTATAGTTTATGTTTTGGCCTCAAGGAACACAAATCATGTCCAAAGTAACATTAAAAAAAATACACAAGGGAGAAATCTATGAAGAAGAAAAACAGTATAGAACTGAGAAAGAGGGTTCAATTGTCTGAATGACTTATAATGTTAGTTGATAGAGTTTATTTTTTTATTTTTTATTTTTTATTTTTTGGTATTAATAGGGCTGTTAATCCCTCAGCTCGATTTATTTACAAGAGCTATGTTTACTTTGTCAATTGTTCTATACTCTACATTATGCGCTTTTTGATAGGGCTAGTAAGAACACCTAGAGGGGGGTGAATAGGTGTTAAAGAAGATTTTGCAAGATTTAACAAATTAATTCGTTTTTGAGGATAATAGACTAATGATGTAAAAGACTATAAACAATTATATAAGGCTACGAATTAAAGTAAAGAGTTTAGGGAAAAAGAATTGAAACACAAAGTTTATAGTGGTTCGGCTTAGACCAAGCTTATGTCTACTCTCCCGCACTGACAGCCCACTGGCTGGATTTCACTAAGAACCAAAAGAGATTTTACAGTCTCACGTCCTTGATTACACAGTGTAGAAACTCTACCACACTTCCTCAAGGTCTCACAAGTATTTTATCTCTCTTTTGAGTACAATTTAAGCTTCGGTGATTGAAATAACAAAGAACTAGGAGCTTCAGACTTTGGAATTTTTCTTTCACGCGTACACTCGAATAACTTGAGCGTCTTCCTTATATACTCCTCTACGCCTTTATAACCGTTGGCACATTCCAAAGGAGTTCTTCCAATCTACCCGTTGGACATAATCAATTAGGGAGATCTCGAGTTATTTAAGGAATGTGATGATAGCCCACCAATCCTGCTCGTCCATACAATTAGGATCTAGGTTTCCATAAGTAGAACCTTCTAAGTATACTTCGCCAATCAACAGATCTAATTATCCAAATTGATTTCAATAAGAATAATTGATCACGAGATGCTATCTCTGGCCGTGAGATCTTCTTCAACCGTACGAACCAAATCATTAGAGATATACTTACATCTGGATAAGTTTTCTCTTCGTTGGATAAATTTTTTCTATTAGTGAGGGTAGTCTTTAAATCTTGAGTCTGGAGGTTTTCAGACTTTGACGATAGAGTCTGCAAGTCTTCAGACTAGACTGATGGAAATGTTTCGTCAACTTCAAAACAATAAGGAAGTTTTCTCCAACAATCTCCCCCTTTTTGATGGTGACAAAACTTTCTCGCAGATTTGAACTCGTTTGTCCTGCAAAACAACACTTAAGCAAACCAATGTTTCTCATAAAAGATAAGTAGATTAGGATATGGATAGTAACAATTCTGCAACCACAGAAAATATGTTAGTCCTGCAAAATAACTATCCTTCCATAATCATTATCATGGCCTAAGCTATTGCAAGCATCAAAAGATTAAATCAAACAGTCTAAAGTCAAAAAGTCGTCAAAAAGTCCAACCACAACCAAACAAAAGATAAGTTCAAAAGTAAAGTAATCAAAACCAAAGTCAAATCTGCATCAAACTTCTCTCCCTTTTTATCAACAGCAAAAAGTGGAGAACAAATAAAAAGAGTTGTTCGAAAATAGAGATAGTTAAGGCTATTTGGGCAGGCAAACAAGTTGGAATTTTCCCATGGAGTTCACTGTCTTCTCAAGCGTCCCAATGGTCTCCTTTAGTTACTGGAAATCTTCACCCTTCACATGATCTTGCACTTGAGTCTTCAGGTTAAGTAACTGATCTTGCAAAGAAATTGAAGTAGCCAAGAAAGCCTTTTTGAAATCCTTTATCTCATAGTTCAACCCATACTGACCCTTCCTTAAATCCATCAAAACATCCATTATGCATGAAAAGTCCGCTGAATGAGTTAGAGCAGCACTGGGTCTAGCCGAATCTGTTCCTAGAGTCTTGAGAATGGATGGATCTTCAGCAGTTTGTTTGCTGTGACTTGCAGTGAATGTCTCAAATTCAAGTTTTGGATGGTGGGAGGCATACACATCCTCTGGATCTGTTAACATCACTAGTGAGAATAGGTGAAGAAATACCTCGTTTGTCTGTCGCTCCCCTGTTTGTGTGCCTTTAGGAGGAGAAATAGATTATTCTTCCTGTTCTGCTTCAGCAAGAAAGTGATGTTTTTTTTTGCTTGCTCACCAGCAGTTCCACTCCTTATCTTTTCAGAGTTGCTTGACAAGGATACAGCCAATGTAGGCTCAAGAGAGTCATCTCGAGCCTCTTCTTCCTCTCCTTCTCTTCTTCCTTCCTCTTCCTCTTCTCCTTCGCCTTTTTCTTCCTCTTCTTCTTCTTCTTCTTCTTCTTCTTCTTCTTCTTCTTCTTCTTCTCTTCTTTCTTCATCTCTTCCCTCAGCCTCTTCTCTAGTCTCGCGAAAGCTGACGAAACTCTTCAAGTTTCTTAAGGCGAAAAGAGTCATCTCATCCTCATCCTCTTCATCCTGCAAGATGAGAGTTCTCTTCTTCTTTGCTGGAGCATCCATGGGCTCCTTGCCTTTCCTTTTGGCCGCTGCAGAGTCCTCTTTTGCCTTAACTGGAGACTTCTCATTCATCCGCTCTAACACCTTATCGAGCTCTTTCAGACGCATCTTGGTGACCATTTTGAATCTAATCACAATTGAAGTGATGCTTGTCAAACACAGAGGTGCAGGAATGTGAATTTTGAAATGCCTGAAAAGGTGCGTGATAAGAGCAGAATAAGTGAGTTATCCCTTATCTTTCACCACTGTCCTGTACATGTGAAACAGGATGGTATGAGGCAGAGAGAATTTGTATCCAGCATTGATGGCATACATCAATTTTGCTTTAGACCGAGACACATCAGTCTTGGACGTCGATTTTGGACGGATGCAGTTGATCACGATTTTATGTAGCAAGATGTTGGAAGCATTCATCCTAGAGTAGGAGATTTTGCCTTCAGTAGACCTATCTTTCACCAATGACAGAGTAGTGTGAGCAATAGATACACTAATTGGTTGGAAACTCACTCTTTCCACCCCAATCATGTCAGCCAAAGTGTCCATATCCACCAAAAAATCCTCATCCCTTACTGTGAAAGAGAAACTGTTTGCATCCACAAAGGATAAATTCAAATAAAAGTAGGCTGTGAGTTCTGGATACGCAGTAGTAGATTTAGAACAAAAAAGCTCCAATTGAAGAAGTGCAAACTTTTCCCTTAGATTTACTTGCACAGAGTTGAGAAAATCAAAATCAATGCTCCTAGGGTTCATAACCCCTCTCTTCATTAGATTCAAATAAATCCTCTTATGATTTTTCGATTTGAATAGACTCGATTCATCACCAACAACATTTGCAGCTACTCCCGTTCTAGGCTGAAAATGTGTGAACATTCGTTCATCATCATCCTATCCTTCTGGCTGATTAAACGTGCCATAACGCGGGTCACTAGGAAAGTTAGCAAAAGCTTTTTTAGCCGATCATTTTTCTGCAATACCCATATTCTCCATGTCGCGCAAAAATAGAGTTTCATTTTTATAGCCTCTCTCTCTCAGATATTCATCGATCAACGACATAGCAGGTCCTCCTCTTTTCAAACTAGAATAAAGCTTGAAAGCAACCTTAGGAGTTAGCGTTCTTACAGGTTCAACTTCTTCCAAAATTTCTTCTTCTGGTTGAGTTGGTGGAGGAGACTGACGTTGCTAAGAAGGTTGTTGCTGACTTGGTCGCAGTGGAGGAGAAGAATCTTCTTCCTCGGTCAAATCGAAATGCGTAAGACTCTCAGGCATGTGTCGTGGTCCCCTGCTTGCGATTCTCGAAAAATTTCTTAAAGACATTGTCGCTCTAAGGGAGAAATTCTCAAACTTGCTCGAAAAGGTGAAAACTTTTTGGATTAAACAAGAGTGAAAGTGAAAGCAAGTGGGAGTTTAGTATTTTAGGGTTTGAGAGTGAAAATGAAGATGATGGATTTCAACAGTATATAAAGCAAGTGAAGTGAGGTAAACGAATCGACATAAAGGAAAAAATAAAAATGCCTTTTTGAAAAAGAATAACTGCCTTTTTGAAAATAAATAACTACCTTTTTGAAAATGAATAAATGCCATAAATTCAAAAAACTTGGAAAGATAATTTCAATCAATTAGCGATTAAAAAGTAACCGTACCTTTTCAAGTCTTTAATCAAAAATTGAATTGCTAGTACCGAAATAACTTACAGTCGTAACTCTTGGTCTTCTGATTCTGATTATCTTCAGACTTTACCTTTGAGTCTGAGCACTTTCAGACTTTATTGGATAAAAGATGTGATGTTCAGTCTGGTGCTAATAGACTTAAATAGGCTTTTCTCTAGTGGCTAGTTGATTCTTTGATTCAATAAATTGAATCATAACTTCTCCATTTTGAACATAATCTTTGATAAAGTAATGTCGAATCTCTATGTGCTTTGCTCTTAAATGAAGAATTTGATTCTTTGTGAGATTAATTGTGCTAGTGTTGTCACATTTGATCTCGGTGCATGAGTCTTTGATTCCAAAGTCCCTTAGTTGTTGTTTTATCAATAAGATTTGAAAACAACAACTCCCAAGGGCCACATACTCTGCTTCTGCTGTTGAAAGAGCTATAGTACTTTGCTTCCTTAAGAACCACGATACTGTCCTGTTTCCAGCAATTGACAAGTACTAGAAGTACTATTTCTATCAACTCTACAACCTGCCAAATCTGCGTATGAATATCCAAGGAGAGTAAAGTCTCCTTCTTTGGGATACCACAGACCTAACTTTAAGGTAGTTGCAATGTATTTGATGATGCGTTTTGCAGCACTTAGATGTGATTCTTTGGGATCGGATTGAAATCTAGCACAAATGCAAACACTAAACAAAATGTCAGGTCTAGAAGCAGTAAGATAAAGAAGTGAACCAATAATACTCCTGTAGAGCTTCTAATCAACTTTCTTTCCTCCTTCATCTTTGTCCAGCTTCGAAGAACTTGACATTGGTATCTCAGTCTTTTTGCAATTCTCCAATCCGAACTTTTTAACGAGATCTTTGGCATATTTTTCTTGGTGAATGAAAATTCCTTCCCTCAATTGTTTCACTTGTAATCCAAGAAAGAAAGATAGTTCACCCATCATGCTCATTTCAAATTCACCCTGCATAGACTTAGAAAACTTCTTGCACAGGTTTTCATTAAGCGATCCAAATATAATATCATCAACATAGATTTGAACAAGTAGAAAGTTTTTACCTTATCTTTTAATAAACAAGGTAGTATCCACTTTTCCTTTAACAAAACCATTTTATATTAGAAACTTACTTAACCTGTCATACCATGCTCGAGGTGCTTGCTTTAATTCATATAGAGCCTTTTTCAGTCTGAATACTGAGTCTGGTCTCTCTGGGTCTTCAAATCCGGGTGGTTGTTCCACGTAGAATTCTTCTTGGATAAATCCATTTAGGAATGCACTTTTGATGTCCATTTGGAATAACCTGAAATTTTTATAACAGGCAAAAGCAAGTAATAATCTAATTGCTTTTAACCTTGCTACTGGTGCGTAGGTCTCATCATAGTCTATCCCTTCTTCTTGCGTATATCCTTTGGCCACGAGTCTTGCTTTGTTTCTGACAACTTTCCCTTTCTCGTCTATCTTGTTTTGTCTGAGTTTTTCTTGCATAGCTTCAATCTAGCTTTCGTCCGCTAAAGCTTCTTCTATGCTTTTGGATTCTATTTCAGAAATAAGAGCCAAAGCACTAGACTCTTCTTGCCTTTTGGATCTGGTGTGAATCCCTTCATCAATATCACCGATGATGAGTTCTTTGGGATGACTAGACTTGTGCTTCCAGTTGCTAGTCGGTCTGACAGTTTGCTGATCCTCTACTTCAGTTGATTCTTTAACTTCCGTTCGTTGATGTTCTTCAGAAGTCTGAGCCACTACAGGGGAGGTAGACTTTGTAAGGTCTGGAGCAGGTTCAGATTCTTCAAGTTGAGTCTGAATTAGTTGATTCTGCAAAGAGTCTTGAAATTTGACATTCATAGATTCTTCCACGGACTGAGTCTTCTTGTTGAATACTCTGTAAGCTTTGCTTCAAGTTGAGTAGCCAAGGAAAATTCCTTCTTTTGATTTCTCTTCAAATTTACCGGTTCGATCATTTGCATTTTTCAAGACAAAATATTTGCAACTAAACACATGAAAATAAGAAACAATTGGCTTCTTTCCTTTGAATAACTCATAGGGAGTTTTCTCCAGAATAGGCCTTAAGAATATTCTGTTAATAATATAGCAAGTTGTAAAAACTACTTCAGCCCAAAAATGAGAAGAAACATTACTTTCTATTAAAAGAGTTCTTGCCATTTCTTGCAAAGATCTATTCTTTCTTTCCACAACTCAATTCAGTTCTGGAGTGTTTGGAGAGGAGAAAACATGCTGAAAACCAGATTCATCACAGAATTTGGCAAAGTTTTGATTTTCAAACTCACCTCCATGATCTGTCCGTACGCTTGAAATATCATATCCTTTCTCATTCTGAACTTTCTTGGAAAACTGTTTTCCCAACACACATGGTGTGCATAAGTCGGATTTTTGATACTTCAGGTTGGGCAGTCCATGAACAAGCTTCTTGGAAGAGATCTTGGCAATTTGCTTCATGTTGACATGGCCAAGCTTTCGATGCCAAAGATTTGTTTCATCTTGAATTGATATTAGACATTGAGACCTTTTTGGTTTTATATCCAGAAGATAAATGTTCACATGTCTTCGTCCAGTAAAAGATTGAGAAAGATCTTTACTAGTTCCCGAACATATTCCTTCTTGAAAATTGATTTTGAATACAGTGTCGCACAGTTGGCTAATGCTGAGTAGATTGTAGTTTAGTCCTTCCACCAAGGAGGCATTGTTGATTGTGAGACTTCCAATCTTTACAGTTCCACACCCAACAATTCTTCCTTTGTAATTTCCACCAAAAGAGACTTTTCCACCATTTATTTGAACAAGTTTTATAAAACAACTTGAATATCCAGTCATGTGTCTCAAATAGCCACTATGCAAATACCATTTAACATTTTTCTTGATAGTGACCTGCAATTAAAAAAGAAACTCAAGCTTTCTTTGGTACCCACATTTTCTTGGGTCTAGGGGAGTTAGTGCAATATACAGTCTTTGCCCATTCCTTCTTAACAGGTCTCCAAACCATAGGACATTCTTTCTCAAAGTGTTCTGAGCTATTACACTTTGAACATTTGAGAGCACTTCGACCAACAACTTTTACAAAGACTTTTTGAAAATGATTTCTCGAAAAAGTTTTTGTAGGTCTTTATTTGATTCTTTCCTTTACTTTTGGAAAATCAATTAGAGGAATAGTTTCTGAAGTCATTCCCAAGCTTGATTTGTTGAAATAAGGTCTTTGTACTGAAATAATCTTTTTCAACTTTTCAGATCCTATTGAAAATCTTTTTGTGATATTTGAAATGTCATTTTTCAAAAATGTATTTTCTTTTGAAAGAAAATCTGCATTTTCTTTTAAAACAACAAAACTTTTTTCTAAATTTTCAAACTTTTCTTTCCAAGAATTTTCCTGTTGCTTAAGTGTATAATTCTCCCCTTTTAGCTCGGATATCCTTTTAAGAGAGGTTTTGAGACTAAGACAAAGTTCATCAATGTATTTCGAGACTTTAGTAGGAATTTTTGAATTGCTTATCTCGATTTCGCTGTCTGAGTCTGAGTCTGAATCTATCTCAGAGTCTAAGCTTGATTCTGATTTTGCCATTAGACATATATTGGCATAATCTTCATCACTTTCTTCGCATTCAGTATCACTCCATGTCTCTACTTTGAGAGCCTTTCTGTATTTCTCAGCTTTTCCCTTCTTTCTCTTCAACAGGGGACAGTTGGGTCTGATGTGTCCCTTTTTCTTGCATTCAAAGCAGATCACATCTTTGTTACCTTCATCATCCTTGGTTGATTTGTTTTGAAACTTTTGAGTGCTTTGCTTCTTCCAATTGAATCTTCTTCCCTTTTTGTTCAGTTTTCTGAACCTTCTTATCATAAATGCTAGCTCTTCATTGTCCATATCATCTTCAGAGTTTGTAACATTAGAATCATCGTTAGATTTTAAAGTAATTGACTTCTTACCTTTGGGATCTTCTACCTTGTTGACTTGCTCCACTTCATAAGACTGAAGTGTGCCAACCAGTTCGTCTACAGAAAGCAGCATGATCCTTTGAGTTTCCCTTATTGAAGTCTTTACGTGATTCCATTCTTTGGAGAGTCTATGCAGCAATTTGTTAACCTTCATTGGTCCTGAGATTGGTTGTCCCTGATACTCTAGACCATTTACAATCTCCGTAAAACGACTAAACATGTCAGTGATAGATTGTCCTGGTTTCATCTTGAAGGCTTCATACTGTCCGAGTAGAATATTGATCCTAGTTTCTTTCACTCGATCAGTTCCTTCATAAGTGATGTGCAGTCTGTCGCAGACTTCTTTGACTGTTTCACAAGAAGAAATTCTGTTATACTTAGTAGGAGATAAAGCACAATATAATGAGTAAATTGCTTTAACATCAAGAGCTTGTCTCTTAGTTATTTCTTCTTGAGTCATCTCGCTAGTGTTTGTAACTTCTTTTCCTCTTTCTGAAACTGATGCAGCTTTAGGAATGATTCATTTTTCTACCACATCCCATTCTAGAGGATCTTTCGATCTTAGGAATGCCTTCATCTTGTTTTTCATACGCTGTATTCTTTTCCATCAAAGTAAGGAGGTCTGGTGTTACTCTAGCCTTCAACCAAACCTAGAGCCAACATACTAGCCATAAATCTTTAACTCAAAAGTAAAAACACTTCAATTAAATGAGTACACAAGCTTTGATACCAATTGATAGGGCTAGTAAGAACACCTAGAGGGGGGTGAATAGGTGTTAAAGAAGTTTTTGCAAGACTTAACAAATTAATTCGTTTTTGAGGATAATAGAATGATGATGTAAAAGACTATAAACAGTTATATAAGGCTATGAATTAAAGTAAAGAGTTTAGAGAAAGAGAATTGAAACACAAAGTTTATAATGATTCGACTTAGATCAAGCCTACATTCACTCTCCCGCACTGACAGCCCACTGGCTGGATTTCACTAAGAACCAAAAGAGATTTTACAGTCTCACGTCCTTGATTCCATAGTGTAGAAACTCTACCACACTTCCTCAAGGTCTCACAAGTATTTTATCTCTCTTTTGAGTACAATTTAAGCTTCGGCGATTGAAATAACAAAGAACTAGGAGCTTCAGACTGTAGAATTTTTCTTTCACGCACACACTCGAATAACTTGAGCGTCTTTCTTATATACTCCTCCATGCCTTTATAACCGTTGGCACATTCCAAAGGAGCTCTTTCAATCTACCCATTGGACAGAATCAATTAGGGAGATCTCGAGTTATTTAAGGAATGTGATGATAGCCCACCAATCCTGCTCGCCCATACAATCAGGATCTAGGTTTCCATAAGTAGAACCTTCCAAGTATACTTCGCCAATCAACAGATCTAATTTATCCAAATTGATTTCAATAAGAATAATTGATCACGAGATGTTATCTCTGGCCGTGAGATCTTCTTCAATCGTACGAACCAAATCATTAGAGATATACTTGCATCTGGATAAGTTTTCTCTTCGTCGGATAAATTTTTTCTTCGTCGGTCTGGAAACTATCAGTGAGGGTAGTCTTTAAATCTTGAGTCTGGAGGTCTTCAGACTTTGACGATAGAGTCTGCAAGTCTTCAGACTAGATTGATGGAAACGTTTTGTCAACTTCAAAACAATAAGGAAGTTTTCTCCAACACTTTCAAATATTTCTTTAACAAAATTACATATTAATACATTTATGCTATACGAAAAAGAGTTAGGGAGTTTGTAAAGATTGGCTAGATGCAATGTTTTCAATTGCAAAACAAGTAATAAATTTGAAGGGGAAAGTGGAGAGAGAACTAGAGGACATGAAGGGGAGACCATCATTGGCAGTATGAGTGTCAGTACAATGCAGAAAATTCAAAAATGTTGACATTAATTGTAGAGGCAGATGACCACGGCAAAAATTCGGGAAAGTACGCTATAGTGTCACTATTTTTGCCAGGTCGCTTATGTTGGTACTATAAATTTTCAATCATTTACTTTCAAAGTCATAATTTTTTAATCAATCATTTAAATGCCACAATCACAAGTATCATATTTTGATTTTAAAAGGTTAGAGTTTGCATAATGTCAAGCAAAATGCCAATGTAAAAACAGCTTATGATTCATGGATATGTGCAAAATAGCCTGTGATTGTGGCATTTCGTCAAAATTTGCGCAAAAGAACTTAGAAACAAAAATAGTTCTTCTACGCATTTCATGGATATGTGCAAAGTAAAATGCCAATATTTCGCACTGTGATGATGTGATTGATGAGTTGATACAATTTCGGTTGGGATCTAACCATGGGGTCCAACGGTACTTAACTAATCATTCTTGGACCAATTCTTCGCTTATTAAGGGTGCATTTAGTAACATTTATATTCTTGAGAACAATTTCTGTTGAGAAATAGTTTTTTTTATTGCTATTTCTGAACGAGCTTTTAAGCAAAAAAACGCGTTTGATAACTGCGCAAAATTTCTATTCCCAGAATAAAAGAAAAAAAAAAGAAGCATAGAAATGTGTTTGATACGACTTTAAAAATTTCTATTCCCAATTTGTTTCACTTAATTATAAAAATGTTAGTGGCGACTTGACTATTCACGTCTTAATAAAACTAGACTTTTGCAAGGATTTAATTGATCAAGATATTCTAAGATGGCCTTAGAAAATCCTACATAATGGTTAGTAAAAAATAAATGGCAGGAAATGGCAGCAAAGAGTCCTATTGATTTATAGCTCACAATGTGAGGAGATTGACAGTAAATCTCTGAGCATTATAATAAACATGTGCAAAGATCTTTTGAGCTTTTTTAGCTACAAGAAGAAGAGCAAACGTTGCTTCGTAGAATGGGTAATGACGTAACAATTGAGGATGGAGGCAAACTTTGGTGCGCTTATTTGAACGAACTCATCAAACCTTCAAGCAAATGCCATTGGAAATCCATGGTTCCCATATGACCAAGATTTAGTCATTTGAGGTATTGCTTGAAAGCTGGTCCAAATGGTTCATCTAAAGATGGCAATCTAAGGGATCCATCAATTTAAAACAGGGGCTCTCCTAAACTCATACCTCGGGTGATGTTGGATTTCACTCTAAGTTCTTAACAACCTAAATATTTTCTTGGAGTTGCCCTTAGTTATTTGTAGTTGTCTGTTAGAAATCAATTGAGATGCGAGAGCATTATCAACTAGAGATTATGAGTTTAAGGACTTGTTTTTGCTAATGTTTCTATTACCGCCTTTTCAATATCTCTAACTTGGAACAATGTTTATCTAAGTGGTCATTCACTCTTGATTAACAATTATGATATTAAAGTTATCAAAACCACTAAGTGAGCATGCTAATGTTCTTGTATGGTTCATTATGTTCCTAAGCTAATCTTATCGTACTCTAAAAAGAAAATTAACAACCAATTTATTCAAAGATGGTGCGATAAGTAAATGCCCAGGAAATTGAAAGGACTTCTAAAGTAAGTTTGGAAATGGAAAAACCCAATATCAATTGGGCAAAGAATATTGCATGGCCTTGTTATTGAGCCTTGAGACATGATCCCTCGAAAGCTTGGAATTAGAGACTAATCCTATTTAGGGTGAGCCTAATTTTAATCATTTCTTTGATGGTGAGACTAGTCTAAACTATCCTAGCCACTTATTGAAAGAGAGTATAAGTCTAATTGGTTTTATTAGTTATAACCCATGATAATGACCTATTAATGTTTAAACTAGCCTCATTAAGATGATAATTAATCTAAGCTAGAATAGCTTAAGGACCACTATGGAACATCCAGAACTTTGATCATCAGATTCAAACTCTCGGCCACCTCCTTATGGGTATTGATTTCATCCATTCAACCATTCAATCATTCAAAGATATGACGTGCATTCAAGCAAATCAAAATTCCTTGGGATCGGCTTTGGAACTTAAATAGCCTATGCAGATTCGATTAATCCAAATCACCTCTTAATCAACTAAGGGGTTCATTGATTAAGATTAGCAATGATTAGCTGCACTTGTGTTCACAAAGCAGAGGCTACTACCATTAATGTCACACCTCGACCCGCTCTGGGCTCGTGACAACTCGCGCTATCTCTTTCACTTAGGTCATTCAATTGCAACGTCCTAGGAAGCATCATCGACCCAATTCGCAATAATGATAAAATGCGCAAGTAGACACGTAAACAAATGTCCAACCAATCATCAAATAGGGATAGTTAAAAAGGAAATGTACTCATATATATATGCATCAGAAGTCAACATCACATACAAGCCATTTTCAATAAGCTAATCAAACCAGCTTAAACCTAACAAACTTTGCCACATTTGACTAGTCAAAAAGCACCACCACGACCTTTGCCAAAAAGTGGTCTGGGATATACCTAGCATCTCTAGTACTATGAGGGCGGTTCAAAAAGTATTACTAACCCCTTTACTACCTAACAAGCTATGGGCTCCATAATCTAGGGCTTAGGCTCGATGACCATATCAGGGTTGAGCTTAGGGTTGGACACCTTCTCGTCGGGAACATCCACGTCGCTAACATCCTAGCTGATGCCTCCCCTTGAAACTCGGCCTTTGGTGGACCGTCAAAATCGCGAATGGGACTATGGCTCTCGGTCACCTACCCAGAAATACCACGCCACAAAACGGTGAGCCATTAGATTAGGTAGTCCCTTGTCGACCCAGATGGTCATGACATAACGAGTGTAACGTGCATCAGTCTCCCCTATCAGATACTCGGTCACCTCCTGGCTACGTGAAGTCCGAATCGGATCTGGTGGAAAGATTCAGCCATTCCTAGGGCCTATAAGCATTTAACGAACACAATAGTGAGATAAACTCAATAAGTGAACTTCCTAGACCTCGCGTAAGGAAGTCGTTCACCTCAGAAACGCCATAAGCATGCAATTATTTGTCGATGGCAAAAACATAACAAGCTTCTCTGTGACATCCTAATTTTTAGGTTCTGTCTTCAATTGAATAAGTTGGGCTTTTCATCGACGCGCCTATAGTTCTTTTCTCTGAGTTGGCCACTCACGAGATAACTAGCCTATTAGGTGAAGCCATTAAGGAATCTAAATGCAATAGACTTGAGAATTCGACCAGGAATCAACTGCTCGATCGTGCTAATATGCAAGGGTCATTACGGCACCGTCAAAATTGATTAGAGACCGGAGATAGGTCGGTTCGATAGAGGTATGTGATTAGTGTATGGGTGATTCCACCTAATTGCAAAATTCTCGTCCAACGGCACTAGACCGATTTTTTTTGTCATTTTTGTACCCTATGCTCGTATTTGAAACCTCAAGATTTTCACGACAATCGAGAGTCGGCAATGTGTCAAAGATGTACAATGTGCCTCGAAAATAATCAACCACGGGTCAATTGCACTAAAAATTCCTAAGAGTTACCTAGTAGGTTAGGTCAAGCTAAAATCGCGTCAGAGTGAAATTAACCGTGAATTTGAACCCAATTTCAGAAATTGAAAGTCCTGTCATGTCACGAGTCATTTTAGGAACGTTGACTCACCCTCCGAAGATTTTTCTGCAAATCGGGATTTTTGGCGAAAATTCAAAGTAAGGCCGTTTTGGACCAGGAAAATTAGAGAACCGTTTTTTGTCGCATTTTTGGGATTCAAGTTGGACAAATTAACGAGGAAAAATGTGAATTCAAGTGTGGGCACCTTGGTTGAATTTATGGGCATCAATTTAGGTTCAATTGGATAATTGAAGGGGAATTGAATGAAGTGAGTGGCAAATGTTCCAAAATTCGTAGGCCTTATGGGGTGCAACATTTAGACCACTTGGTTGGCTTGATAAGGAAGATTGAGGGCTGCAATTTGGCTAAGGAAGACAACCATGCATGGTAGGGCCAAACTCAAGTGTTTTTGGATATTTTGTGGCCCCCTCCAAGCTGCAGCAGCCATCTTCTTCCTCTTTAGCCTTGCTTTCTCCATTATCAAGTGTTTTATGATCTCAAAATTACAGAGAAAACCAGCCAGCAACTTCCCCTGCCCATCGATCAGCCAGAGCTCCATCGCCATCGCCAGTCGCACGCTCGCGAGCGCCCAAGCCCCTCGTGCTAGCTCGCTCACGTCCCGCTCGTCCCATGCCATCTCGCCGTCCCCCGCGATCCTTGGCTGTCGTCGAGCCCTCTATCCAGCCGTCGAGCTTGCTGTTCCAGCCGCCGTTTGCCTTTGTTGAGCTCACCAGGAACTGTTGCAGCCACCGCCATCTCTCCTTGCCGTTTACATCCCCTTCGGTCCATCCCAGCAGCCTCGAGTAGTGACCGAACCTCTCAACCTAGTTGAGAGCTTGTGGCCTATTTTCGGTCCCTTCCGGGCCTTGGTTGGTGTCGCCATGGGCTTGGTTGTCGCACGCCTTCGTGTCGCTGTCGCCGTGAACTCATTTGAACGCTAAACCGGTGAGTTAATGATACTTAAGGGGTGATTAGTTTAGGCTAATCAGGGATTAGGTGGTTAGTTAGTGTAGATTAGTGATTTAATTATTCAATTGTGCATGTTAGGTGGTTAGATTAGACTAATTAGGGACAAGATAGATTGCACTATTTATCTAGATAGGTTCGAAAATTTTCTAGGCCCGTTTAAGTGGTTAAATTAGCGTTTCCGGCCTAAGTTGGTATTTATTGCGTTTAATTTGCATTATTTAATTAATTTTGGTATTTATTTAATTATTTAATATTTTTCAGAAATTATAGCGGGATAGCCGATGATCGGAATTTCGTACCGATTGCAATGGTGTGCTTAGTTTCTGCAATTGAGTGTTAAATTGTGCAAATTGAGTGGTGATTGCAATTTTGAGTATTTAATTTTAAAATTTGAAATTTTGGTAATTATTTAGAAATTACTGGGTGTCGGGTTTTGACACCGAAAATTGTTTTAAAGACTATATTAAATAGCGGGATTTTAAAAGGAAGGGTATTAGTTTTTCTGGTTCAAATTGACTGTATGCCCACACACGATTATTTTCACCATGTGTTTTTAATATAAAGAAAATGGGCCAAGTACGTTATTTTAATTGGGACATTTAAGTGCAAAGCACAATGTCCTTGGCCAAGATTGAATGATCGTGTGTTGGTTAGAAGAACCCATCCACGAAATGAGTCGGGTGGACGTGCCCCTATATGGGATGCCCTATCAATGGATGCCGGTCGCAGTAGAGGCTGGACTGATGCTCCCTTGTGGAATGCCATCGACGTAGTGACGTTGCCGTGCTCGATGGGGCGAGACGATGCCTGGTTATGCCAGAAGACTGCCGAACGTCGAGTAGGCCGTGTCCATGTGTGGCCGTGATTAACAATTGGAACGCATGTTGAGTGAAATTGATGCGCCGGATTATGGCACAAAATTGTGTGGCACGGAATGGGACGTGTCATATCGATTTGACCCTATAATCGGGACCCCTGTGGCTGTTTGAGAGATGAAACGTGGCGTTCCAATTGACTAAGTATGAATACTGTTTATGTCTATGATATGAACTGTACTGACATGCAGGAAGGATCTGAGACGAGGTAAGTCTCTGTGATTGTGTGGATGTGTGGTTAGGACGCCCTAGGCGTATTTCCTTCCTAGTCGGAGTTTAGGGGGTGAACTTGCTGAGACATTGTTTTACCCCGCGTGGGCTCAATCTTTTCAGGTCCTTAGATGGCAATTCCTCCGGAACGTTTTGGACAGTCGTGGGCTATTACTGAGCGGGGGATAGACGTCCGGATCCCTGGTAGTCATTGGGTCTATGAGTTGATCATGACCACCGTCTAGGTCGATGAGGGCCTACCTGAGAGGGTACCTCATCGATTCAGGGTGTGGTTCCGCCATGGACTCAATGGATACCGGGTGGGTCCCTTCCAGGGTTTTGAGATCCCCGCTGTGGTTGTCGATGCTGCTTTTGGTGAGGGTGTAGCTAACCCTCCTGATGGTGCTGTGGAGGACCTGGTGCCCCTGAAGCCTGTGGAGTCCGAAGAATCGGTGAACGTGTCCGACTAGTAGGTCGTAGGACAGTTCCTTTCTGAAAGCCGATCTTTGGTAGACCTTTGAATATAGACTCAGCTTGTTTATAAAAGTATTTTGGTTTGATGTGATTGTCTTGCTTCCCTATCCCATGCTGTTTGTTGTTAAGGGTGTTTAATTTGCTTCCGCGTGTGCAATAAAATGAATGGGTCGGGGACGCGTCCTAGGACGTCGCAAATTTATTAACCACCGAGGGATGTGTGCTCGCTCAAGGATCCGAGGCGTGACATTCTCTCTCTTTACTATTCTTATCCTCAGAAAAGCGAATCTACTTAATCAAAGCCATCAATATAACACATATGCAAGTCTTATTACACTTTCCACACTCTTGAGTCAATCATATGAAAGCGCAATATAATAAAATCATACGCCCATGCCATGTAATAATCCGGACCCGATCACATACAAATCTCATGCACTTTCCATACAAATATGTGCAAATTATTACGGCCACTCAGGACCCAAGGCCAACCTGAAGGTTCACAGTCATCCGACGCAACTGAGCATCGTCTCGCCATCGAGCACGGCATCATCCCACGTAAACGCATCAAGACGGCATATCTGTAAGGAGCTTTATTTCGAAAATTATCTGCGAATGGCATCTCGTTGACTTGGGGGCATCCGAACTAAATCGGGTATCGTCCCACATAAAACGCATCAGGATGGGTTCACACCCTATGTAAAATGCATTGGGGTCTTTAGGTGATCACATGGGCATACCATCACATAATTCTTTTCAACCTTTTTTCTTGAAAAAAATGTAGTGTCTACCTTAACTTTCTCAAAATCATGATTAATCAAATTCAAGGGATTGCTCAATATTGATATATCCATTTAGAAATATATTTTTCACATCCATTTGATGTAATATCTTTTTGTGAAAACAAGCACAAGCTATTAGTAAGCGTATAACTTCTAGTCTAGTAACAGGAGCATAAGTTTCATCAAAATCAATACTTTTCTCTTGAGAATAACCCTTCGCAACTAACTTTAATTTTTGCGAATCATTACCTTTTTCTTCAAGCTTGTTTCAAAATATCCATTTGGTTCCCATAACCGAATGATTTTTAGGTCTTGTGACTAATTCCTAAACATCATTAATCTTGAATTGATGTAGCTCATCTTGCATGGCTTTTGTCCAGTTTTCATCGATGATGGCTTCTTCAATTCCTTTGGGTTCTCACTGAGATATTGGAGCCATGGAGTTCAACATATTCTTGAGAAATGACCCAGTCATGATCCCCTCATCAACTTTTCTAATGATTTGTTCTTTAGGATGTTTGGACTTGAATCTCCAGTCTTTAGTGACTTGCTTTTGATTTGAAAAATCTGCTAGAGATTATGGTTGTTGCTGTTTCCTTGCGATTGGTACATATATTTGCATGACATCCTTGCAGTCAACAGCTTGAATTCCCTTTTGATCATTCTTGAACTTCACATTTATAGATTCTTCTACCACCTGTGTATCTTCATTGAACACATGGCAAGCTTTACTAGTAGTAGAGTATCCAAGAAAAATACATTCATTTATCCTTGTATCAAACTTCCCAATGTTGTCAATTGCATTCTTAAGAATGAAACATTCACATCAAAATATATGGAAGTAATGTATTGTTAGCTTTCTTCCTTTGAAGATTTCGTAAGGAGTCTTTTCAACTAGAGCTCTCAACAATACTTGGTTCAGTGTGTAACAAGTAGTCGCAACTACTTCAACCAAGAAGTAAGTGGGGATGCCACTTTTGATCATCATGGTTTTGGCCATTTATTGTAGTGATCGATTCATTCTTTTAGCTACGCCATTCTACTGAGGAGTATAGGCAGTGGAAAAATTATGTTCCACCCCATTTTCATCACAGTGTTCAGCAAAGCTTTAATTATTGAATTCTCCTCCATGATCGATTTTGATGTTGGTGATGTTGTATCCCTTTTCATTTTGAATGCGACAAGCGAATTTCTCAAACGAGTGAAATGCTTCGTCTTTGTGAGATAAAAAACATTACCCATATAAATCGTGAATAATCATCAACAATTACAAGACAATATTTCCTTTCATTTAGGCAGACAGTTCTTGTAGGTCCAAATAGGTCCAAATGTAATAGCTATTTCTAGTGAAAGATTGGGATTTGTCCTTCCTAGTTCATTGGCACTTACCTTCTTCGAAGCTGATTTTTTTTATCTCTTGTCGCATAGCTAGCTAATGCTTATAAGATTGTGCTTCGGCTCTTTGACAAGTGAAAGATCTTCAATAATCAAATTTCCTAATTTGATATTTCCTTTGTCAGTGATTTTTCTTGTCTTTTCTTCAAATATGAGAATTCCTCCATCTGTGGTGATGAGATTTACAAATTTGGAGCTATCTCTAGTCATGTGTCTGGAGAACCCACTGTCTAGATAACATTTATTTTTCAAGATCATCTACAATAAAAAAAAATATATATTCTCATCTTTTCTTTGGTACCCACATAAACTTGGGTCCTTCTTGGTTAGGCTTTGATTTGATATCAAACATTGTGAATCTTTGTGGGCTTCATATGCTCTATTGGACAATCCATTTTGAAGTTACCGTATTCATTGTAGATCGAGCAATTAGGAAATTACTTGCCGGTAGATTTTGTGAAGCGCCTATCATAATGATACTTATAAAAGTGCACAGGAGGTCTGTGTTTCAATCTATCCTTGGTTTTCGGAAAAGGATTCTTCTCATATTCATTTTCTCGTGTCCAAGACCACATTTGTTTTAGTGAGGAATTTGAATTGAGAGGATGTACTTCAAGGTTTTTGAACCTTGTGAAAACTTGGTGTAAATGTTTGAAATCTCATTCTTGACAAAATCATTTTTAGCTCGATAAATTCTTGTTTTTCCCGCAAAAGAGTCACAATCCTTTTTCAAATCATCAATAAGAATTTTGTACAAAAGATTTTCAGTGGTGAGATCATAAACTTCCTTTTTCAAAATAGAAATTCATTTTGGAGACTTTTTGTGTTCTTCAAATATTTCCTTTAAGAAATCCTGTATTTCTTTATAAGTCAGTTTAGAATTATTTACCCCATTTTCGTCTTGATCCAAATCAGCTATCAGACAAAGATTTGCTTCTTCTTCATCGGTTGATTCACATTGGTGTCACTTCATGTTTGAACCTTTAATGCTTTCTTTTTCTTTTCATATTTTCCTGTCTTTTTCTTGAGAGATGGGCATTTTGGCTCTATGTGACCTAGTTTCCTGTATTTATAGCAAGCAATATTTTTACCTCTAGATTCTTCTTTGTTTTTGTAGGGCTTTATGTCATATGGGGACTTCGTTTGCCTTTTCCCTTTATAGTTTCCTCCTTTCCTCATAAAGCTTTTGAATCTTTTAGTGAGCAGTGCCATATCCTTCATCACCGTCTTCTCCTCCTAAAGATATTTGTTCACTTACATTATCCTAGTCAACTTTAAATGCAATAGGTTTCTTACCTTTTGAGTTACCTTCATCATTCAGGTATTGAATTTCAAAGGACATAAATATTCCTATTAGCTCATCCATTATGATTGGTTGAATCCTCATCGTTTCTCATAGAGATGTTTTCATCGTGCTCCATTCTTTGCAATACTCTTAAAAGCTTGTTCACTTTTTCATCATCGGTGAACACTTTTCCTTGATGTGCAAGACCATTCACTATCTTAGTTAAGCGAGTGAACATTTGTGTCATTGTTTTATCTAATTTAATTTTGAACAGCTCGTAATTTCCAAGTAAGATGTTCATCTTTGTTTTTTTCACCCTATTTGTTCCTTTAAATGTCAGTGGGAGATGATCCCAAAATTCCTTGACTGTAACATAAGAAGAAACTCTATTAAATTCAGATGGTGACAAAGCAAAATATAACAAGTGTTTAGCTTTGGCATTGAGAGCAACTTTTCTTCATGATTCTTCTGTGTTATTAATAGCAGCTATTGCAACTTGAGCTTTCTATAGATTAGGAGCAGGTGCTAGCTTGATACATCCACACCACTTTCAATTACACTTCACATTTCAAGATATGTGGCTTCAATGTATGATTGCATTCTTTACTTTGAGTATCCATGGTTGCTTCCATCGAAGTAAGATGGCTTGTTAAGAGCTTGAACATCGTTGGTAAAGAAGTTGCCAAAGTTAGTCATAAGAGAAGATCTTTATACTTAGAAGTGATCAAACTAGTACGAATACCTAGAGAGGGTGAATAGGTGTTTAAAAGAAATTTTGACAAATAAATGCAGAATAAAATAAGTTGTGAGCAAAATCTGAATAAGGATCAGAGCTCGATAAACGAGCCACCATACTTCTGGTTGATGTTCATAATCTGTTATGCGATGGAACAGATTTCTGAAATAACCTGTAAGTGTGCAACAGACTTAAATAAGTAGAGTTAAGGGAAGAGAAGGTTGTACAAGAAATTTATAGTGGTTCAGGTTAGATCAAGCCTACGTCCATTATTCTACGCTGATAGCCTATTGGCTGGATTCCACTATATGATCAATAAGAGATTAAAACTTTGAGTGCAAACACTTAGTAATAGATCACACCATCTCACTAAGTCACTCGTTTGGTATTTCTCTCACGATTACAAACGTTTAAGCTCACGAAAGATAATTGTATGGTCAAAATTCGCTCAAACTTTGGAATTTTAGATTATATGCTTCATCTCTTTTTTGCTCCTCTGTCACTGGTCTCCTTAAATACTCATCTACTTCCAAACTAGCCGTTGGACAGTATCTAGAGGATCGTCTTCCAATCTACCCATTGAATAGATGTGTATCAAAAAGATTAAGTAGCCGTTGAGTGACAAAGATAGAATCCCCAATTAATTCTGATTGTCCATATAAACATAATCTTGGTTTCCATAAATAGAGCTTCTCCATTTAAAAAGTTCTTGTCTTCAATATCCAATTGCCAATAAATTAGATAAAGCCAATCAAATCTATCTTGATGTAGAATCCAAACCAGATCACTAGCCGCTATACGTTTTGGGCTTGTGTCATATTTTGTCAAGCTGTCTCGTTTTGAATTTGCTTCATTTGGAACTTGTCACGTTCTGGATGTAAAGTCTCGTGTTCTGTCTGTACGCAAAGTCTGAGTGTCCTCCGTCTGAAGTAGACTTTACAATCTGAACGTAAATCTAAATATATCCTACTTCTGAATATATTTTGTTTTAAGGTCTGGACACAGTTTGAATAAGTTCAACTTAAGCATAGAGTCTATCTTTTGGTTCTTCCAAGTATAATCCTTGATAATACCCTTTACACGTCTATCATTTGCATAGTCTTTTACTCAATCATTAAACACATTAGTAACCTTTGATATGTTTTGTCATCTTCAAAACAACATAAGGGATTTCCCTAACAAGAAGACATACACTTCAAATAACAAGTAACAGGCTTTGATACCAATTGTCGGGGGCTAACAATATAACTTAGAGGGGGTGATTGGTTGTTTTAGAAAACTTGACAATCTTTCATGGAAATTAGCTGACGCTAAGTAAAGATCAGGTTAAGGTGATATTTCAAAGTTCGTGATCGTAATGTGTGCTTGTGAGAATAAGGAGAGTGAAACGGTAGCACACAATGATATATAGTGGTTTGGCTTTATCCCTAAGTTTGCATCCACTCTTCAAATTAACAACCACAAGTCGAGCTGAATTCCACTAGTAATATGTTCATAAAGTTACAATAGGCAAGCACTGATCATATTACAAGATAGATCACGCTATCAGGACTTAGTCACTACTCTTACTCTTGTACACTTAATCTAGAGCATAACTACTCAGACAGCACAAATACAATACTCAGTGAAACAATCAAAAGAAAAGTTATTGCTAAGAACAATAAGTAGCAAATTCTCAGATCTTGAGGTATGTAGCTCTCTCTCTCTAACATTTGGCATCTATGATCTTCTCTTTTATAACCATCTTCAATCTATTTGTTGGAAGTGGATTGGAGAAGTAGAGAGCTTAGAGTTACCATTAAGCTACTGTCTAGAGATAAAATTGCCCATACAATTCATTTTTCTAAACATTTGTAGGCTACCCAAAAATAGCACATTTGTTGTCCCTTCGCTGCAGTCTCAAATAGACCTGTCAAGCTACTTAATTATTCGATTACTATTTCCACGTGAATTTTGCTATAGTGTGAATCCTTAGCCAACGATTATATTAATTGAAATCAATGAACATTATCAACATGTACATTGTAGCCATAGCACTAGTGACTTGATATTAATAGCATGAACATGGACATTATCATTAATGATGTGACATCTTGACCATCAAAGTCTCAAGTATCTATTCTCTCAGAAAGAGTTGAATATGAGACTGCGCCGCTGGATGGAACTTCTAAAGGACTATGATTGTGATATTCTATATCACCCTGGAAAGGCGAATAAGGTCGCTAATGTTTTAAGTTGAAAGTCTTCAGTCGCACAGTTTATGGTCAAGGAATGGACTCTACTTGAGAAAGCTCGAGATTCGATTTTCAAATTTGAGGTAGGCCACCTTTCAAATCTTATGGCTACCCTCAGAATTAAGCCGGAAGTACAAATCAGAATCAAGATACTTCAGTGGACTGACCTAGAGATTCAGAAGATCTTACAAGAGAATGTTGAAAAGAAGAAAGTTGACTTTTAGGTTTCTAAGGACGGAACACTGAGGTTTCAAGGACGATTGTGTGTACCTGACGATGCAGTGCTCAAGGAAGAGATCTTGTCGTAGTAGTTACAGCATTCATCCTAGTGGTACAAAGATATATCAGAATTTGTGTCAACACTATTGGTGATCCGGTATGAAGGCAGATATCACCAAGCATGTCGCCAAGTGTTTGACGTATGAGCAAGTGAAGGCACAACATTGTAAGCTGGAAGGACTTTTGCAACCTCTCAAGATCCCCGAGTGGAAATGGGAGCACATCACGATGGATTTTGTGACAGGCTTACCGAGGAGTCAGAGAGGTCATGATTCCATTTGAGTAGTGGTCGACAGACTGACAAAGTTGGCTCACTTCATCGCAGTTCGGAAGAGCCTTGATTTGGACAGGCATGCAGATTTGTACGTGCGTCAGATGTTTGACTGCATGGAGTGCCGGTGACAATTATTTCAGACCGAGACCCAAGATTCACAACTGCTTTTTGGAAGAGTTTGCAAGCTGCCTTAGGAACGAAGCTGCAATACAACACGGCCTATCATCCTCAGAAGGATGGCTAGTCTGAGAGGACGATCCAAACCCTCGAAGACATCCTGCGAGCTTGCGTACTGGATTTCAAGGGAAGTTGGGAAGAATAGCTTCATCTTGTCGAGTTTGCCTACAACAACAGCTACCGGCAAAGCATTCAGATGGCTCCTTTCGAAGCGTTGTATGGTAGAGCGTACAGAACGCCAGTGTGTTTGGGTGAAGTTGGAGAAAGAAAGATCACCGGCCCAAAGTTGGTTTAGCAATTAGTGGACGCAGTTGCAGTCATCATAGACAGATTAAAGACTACTTAGAGCCGTCAAAAAAGTCACGCAGATAAGCGTCGAAGGCCTTTGGAGTTCCAAGTTGGTGATCACGTTTTTTTTTAAGGTGTCACCAATGAGGAGTACTTTGTGCTTTGGCAAGAAAGGGAAACTGAGTTCGAGGTACGTAGGTCCGTTTGAGATTTTAGAGAGAATTGGGATCCTAGCGTATCGTCTTGCATTGCTGCCGAGGTTGGCGCAAGTGCATGACGTCTTTTACATGTCGATGTTGAGAAAGTATGAGCCTGACCTGACCCACGTGCTTAATTTTGAGGAATTAAACGTGAACGATAGAGTGTCGTATGTGGAAAGCCCGCTTCAGATTGTGGATTGGAAAGAGCAGATTCTGCGTACCAAGACGATTCCATTGGTTAAAGTGGTCTGGCAACACCACGGTACTGAAGGAGCAACTTAGGAAAGAGAGGATTTGATAAGACGATTGTATCCCCACCTTTTTGTTTAAAGAATTGTAATGGTTTAAATTTCGAGGACGAAATTCTTATAAGAGGGGAAGAGTTGTGACATCTTGATTTTCCAGTCCTGTTTTCAATTGAATGAATCGGGCATTTCATCTACGCGTCTATAGTGCTATTCTCTGAGCTGATCACTCATGAGATAACTAGACTATCTAGTGAAGCCATTAAGAGATTTTAACGCAATAGACTTGTTTGACCAGGAATCGACTACTCAACCATGCTCATCTGCCGAGATCATTATGGCACAATTAAAAATCGATTAGAGATTAGAGATATGTTGACTAAACTAAGATAAGTGATTAAAGAGTGGGTGATTCCACCAAATTGCAAAATTCTCGTCGATCGGTACTAGATTGATTTTTCTGTTATTTTGGTACCCTGTGTCCGCATTTGAAACCTCGAGATTTTCACGACAACCGAGAGTCACCAATGCGTCGAAGATGCAGTTGTGGCTTGAAAATAATCAACCACGGGTCAATTGCACTAAAAATTCCTAAAAACTACCCGGTCGGCTAGGTCACGCTAAAATCGTGCCAGATTGAAATTAACCGTGAATTTGAATCCGATTTCTAGTTATGTCATGTCACTAGTCATTTTAGAAACGTCAACTTATCCTCTGAAGATTTTTTTGCAAACCGAGATTTTTGCCAGAAATTCAAAGTAAGGGCGTTTTCAACCAGAAAATTCAGAGGACAATTTTTTATCGCGTTTTTGGGATGCAAGTTGGTTCTATTGGCAAGGAAAAATGTCAATTGAGTCGAGGATACCTTGGTTGAATTTATGGGAGCCGAATTGAATCAATTCAAGAGGGAATTGAAGTCGATTTGGGAGAAAATGTTGTAAATTCGTAGCCTCCTCGGTCCTCAACCTTTGCACCACTTCCTTGGCTTCCTAAGGAAGCTTGGTAGCTGCAAAGTGTGCTGAGGAAGCCAACAAAACCGGTAGGGCCTTGCCAAGGGGACAAAGGGGTGAGATTGAGCCAAGGTGGCCCCCTCCAAGCTTGTGTTGTCCCCTATTCTCTTCCCTCAGTTGCTTTATCCATTGTTGTATGAATTTGAAGCTCCAAAACCAGAGAGAAACCATAGGAGAGTCCCCCTAGCCGTCGCACGTCTGCCCGAAGTCGCCGGAGCCACCGCACGCCATCTCTCGCGCTTGCTCGCCTGTGCGTGTCACTTTGCCCCTGCCGCATCCAGCCGTTCATCCCACGAGCCTAGCCCATCCCCCAAGCCATCCCTGGTTGCCATCAAGGCTCAGGCCACCGTCCAGCTTGCCTCCGCTGCCATGAAGCTCCGCCGTTGCTCACCTAGCCCCGCTACACCGTCACCGTCCATCCTTGTCACCCTTGGCTGCTCGAGCAGCCTCTCGGCCCATCAAGCAGAACCGCAAGCCAACAAGCCTCTGTGGACTTCGAGGCCCACTTTGGACCGCTCCGAGCCTTGTAGTGTGCTGCCGCTTTGGAGTTTGTTGCCCGTCTCCGCTACGGGCAACAAACTCACTAATCTCTATTTAAGGAGTTAATGATGTTTAATGGTTGATTAGTTTAGGCTAATTACGGATTATGTGGTTAGTTAGAACGGATTAGCAATTTAATTACTCGTTATTGCATGTTAGGTGGTTAGAGTAGTGTAATTAGCGACTAAATAAGTTATATTATTTATCTAGATAGGTTCGGAAATTTTTCGAGCCCATCTCGGTATTTAATTAGGCTTTTCTAGCCTAAGTTTGCATTTTTTGCATTTATTGGTATTTATTCAATTAATTTTGGTAATTCTTTAATTATTTATTAATATCCAAAAATTATACCGGGATAGCTGCTGACCAGAATTTCATGCTGATTGCAATGGTATGCGTGGTTTATTTAATTGAGTGCTAAATTCAAATTAAGTGTTAATTGTAATTTTGGATATTTATCCAAAAATTTGATAATTTCAGTATATAATTAGAAAATGATCAGGCGTCGATTTACAATGCCAAAAATGTTTTTATAGACTATATAATTAGTGGGATTTTATAAAATAAAGGTATTATTTTTACCGGGTATTATGAAATCGGTGAAATTGTCAGTTGATGAGAATAATATATCTATATCAGCTTCGGTGAGCTATACTATCTATCTATATCAGCTTAGGCAAGCATTTGTTATATATTAGTTTAGGTGAGCAGTGATCGTTTTGATGAAACGATTGGATAGATAGTATTGTTTGATAGATTGTATTGATTGGGTTGATTGATAGATGGTATCGATAGTATTGAATCAATTGGACTGATTGATTGGTTGAGGTTTATGAACTGTACTGACTTGCTTCGGTGAGCATATATCAACTTCGGTGAGCTATACTATCGATCTATATCAACTTCGGTGAGTATATATCAGCTTCGATGAGCTATACTATCTATCTATATCAACTTCGGTGAGCTATACTATCTATCAATATCACCTTAGGTGAGCATTTGTTATATATCAGCTTAGGTGAGCAGTGATCGTTTCGATGAAACGAATTGATAGATAGTATTGATTGGGTTGAACGATAGATGCTTGTTGACACCTAAATTTTGGCGATTCGGTCATTTATTTATTGCATAAAAAATTAGGGGTTAATTTTATCACTGAAAAAAAAATATTAATTGCATAGCATATGGATTTAGGTGCATTTATTTTAATTTACATTTTTTATATTTTATTGGACCGGTGGTGGATGGGTTCAAATTTGTCTTTTTGCGCTCTAGTTCGACAGGCCGAGCTAGGCCCACGAAAGGAGCAAATTAGCCCAAGCCTGTTTCCTTTTAATTAATTAATTAATTAATTAATTAATTAATTATCTTATGAGAAATTGAGATTTGATGCGATATTACGGTGGTTTTCGGGATTTAAAAAATCAAATTGCAATCTTATCTTTAGTCTTTAGGTGATAAAATCGTTGGGAATATTAAGGAGATAAGGAAAATAAGAGGATTTTGGGTGATCGAGAGGTTATAGACTATCGTCGTGTATATTGAAAAAAGCGAGATGAAATATTCTACAAAGATCACTTATTTTTACATATAAAAGCAACCGTGTATGGTGAGAGGAAAGGGGGGCTCTTTCTCGATTTTCGAAGGAAAAGTCAAAAGAAGGTAGAGAGAGAGAGAGATAGTACGAAGAGATGGGTAGGAGGAGAGAGAGCAAAAATTAAAAAAAAAAGTGAAAAAGCAGAAGCCAAAGTTTAATCGGCAGGGGGATTGGACGTTTACTGTTCATCCTCTTCCCCTTGCACTCGCCAAAATTTGCTGCTCGTAGACCGACGGCTCCTCCTCATCGGCGCACCACTGTGCCCGCACCAGCAACCTGCGAAGCCACCACCATGCCACTATCGCGACTTGCTTGCTCGCGATTCCAATCCTCTGCCTCTGGTCCGACATCAGCACCCCTCTGCAACAGATCTCGAGCCTGCCGTTCGCCGCTGTTCGTCACCGTGTTCACCGAGCCTCAGCCGAAGCACCCCACACCAGATCCAGATCTGGGCCGCCGCATCGACACCTCACTGTACCAGTAGCCGTGACCCAGTAAACCACCAGATCCACTCAGCAAGGACAACCCGACACCTTGCCGCTCCGCTGCTACTGCCCTTCCGACCGACGGTAGCTCCTCCGCCCGCAACGCCCGCACCTGGAGTTCTCTGCCGTTCCTACAGCTAGCCTTACGCTCGCGACCACCGCGATCCTCAGATCTCGCGCCCCTTTTCGTCGGTGCCCAGCACTGATCTGCCTTTGCACCAGTCTGACGGAGCTACCGCCTTGCCGCATCGCAACCCAGCTGTGCTGACCCATGTGCCCCGCTCTGAGTATTGCAACTCCATGCCCCAAAATCCCGACGACCGCACCTCTGCAACTCGCAGCCCAGCCGATTCCGAGCCAGCTCGCGGTGCCCCCGCTGTTGCTACGCCTCTGTCCACCCTAGTACCGGATCCTGTGACGCTCGCGCCTCCGATCTCCTTCGCCGACGCTCCCCCACAGCAGTTCAACCCAGCACCGTCACGCTCTGCCTCACCCGCGAGCCCACTGCCTCTGCTCAAGCCTCCACCCACGACGCTCCTACCCCGATGCCAGCAGATCTCGAGTCTCCGGTTGCCACTGTTGCACTAGCATCGCCATGTCGCGCCCGTGAGCCCTTGCAACGCCGCTGCCATCATCGTCCGCCTCGTCTGTCTCCCGCTCGGAGCCCAACGCCGCCGCACCAACTGCCCGCACTGTTTCCACGACCTAGCGACCTTCGCGCCCCTGCCTTCGCTCGCCTGCTGGTCCCCTCGCCGGAGCTCCGACGCCGGCCATCCTCCGCCCGGCGCCGCCCACTGTCTCCGCTCCTTTTTTTTTTCAAATTTCCCCTAGGTGGTTTATTTTTTCATTTTTTATTTTATTGTTATTTATTTATTTATTTTAAATTTTGTTATTATTGTTTGAGTTAGAATATGGCATGTTAATGTTAATTATTTGTATCATTTAGACATTATCCTTAAGGCTTTGCCCAACACATTATAATTATTAATTTGATCCGTAAGACGTTGGATCATTTTTTAATTATATTAATCTTTGGGCATTTTGGTAGAATGAATTGGGCTTTTCATCGACGCGCCTATAGTTCTTTTCTTTGAGCTGATCACTCACGGGATAACTAGTCTATCTAGTGAAGCCATTAAGGGATTTTAACGCAATAGCCTTGAGAATTCGACTAGAAATCGACTGTTTGACTGTGCTAATATGTAAGGGTCAATACGGCACTATCAAAATCGATCAGAGGTCGGAAATAGGTTGGTTCGACTAAAGTATGTGATTAAAGTGTGAGTGATTCTACCTAATTGCAAAATTCTCGTCGAATGGCACTAGACCAATTTTTCTGTCATTTCTCTACCCTGTGCCCGTATTTGAAACCTCGAGATTTTCACGACAACCGAGAGTCGCTAATGAGTCGAAGATGCACAATGTGGCTAAAAAATAATCGACCATGGGTCAATTGCATGAAAAATTTCTAAAAGCTACCTAGTAGGCTAGGTCACGCTAAAATCGCACTCGATTGAAATTAACCGCGAATTTAAACCTGATTTCAGAAATTGAAATTTTTTTCATGTCATGATTCATTTTAGGAACGTCGACTCATCCTCTAAAGATTTTTCTGCAAAACCAAGATTTCGGCGAAAATTCAAAGTAAGGCTATTTTGGACCGGGAAAATTATAGGGCCATTTTTTGTCGCATTTTTTGCCGTCAAGTTGGTTCAATTGATGAGGAAAAATCATGAGATGGATGATGACACCTTAGCTGATTTTACGGGGGCTAAGTTGAGCTCAATTTGAGAAGGAATTGAATCAAATTGAGGGGCAATTATCCAAATTCGTAGGCCAAGGAAGGGACAACATTTTGGACCATTTAAGCAGCCATCTTGGCTTGTTAAGGAAGCTTGGATGCTGTAAATTGGCTGAGCATGATAGCCAAGGCTGGTGGGGCATAAAACTCAAGAGCTTTGGATATTTTGGTGGCCCCCCTCTCTTGCAGCAGCTATCTTCTTCCTTTTGCAGCTCATTTATCCATTGTTGAGGTGTTTTGTAAGCTCAAAGAACCAGAGAACCAACCAGCACACCTCCCCCTTGCCATCGACCGCCACCCAAGCCTGTCTGAGTAGCAACTGTCCGCCCAAGCCGTCGCCAACCTACCGCTCGCGTCTCGCTCGTCCCACGCCTTCTCGCCGTCCCCAACGAGCCCAGGCCATTGTCGAGACTTCCTGGCCACTGTCGCAGCTCACCTGGCCGCCGTCCAGCCAGCCGAAACCACCACTTAGCCCCGCTATAGCCCGTCGTTGCCGCCTAGCCCTCTCCTATGCCGTTTCAACCACTCAGCCAGTGAGTTTACTTGATAAACTCTACTTATAGAGTTAATAATGCTTAGTAGATAATTAGCTTACCTTAAGATGAGGTTAGGTGGTTAGTTAGTTTAGATTAGTGATTTAATTATTCAATTATGCATGTTAGGTGGTTAGAATATAATGATTAAGGGCTAATTAAATTGTGCTATTATCTAGATAAGTGCATTAATTTTCTAGGCTCGTTTAGGTGGTTAGATTAGCGTTTCCAGCCTAGGTTAGCATTTATTGGATTTAATTTGCATTATTTAATTATTTATGCTATTTACTTAATTATTTAATATTTTTCGAAAATTATACCAGGATAATCGGTGACGGGAATTTCGTGCCGATTGCAGTGGTGTGCTTAATTTATGCAATTAAATGTTAAATTGTGCAAATTGAGTGGTGATTGTAATTTTGAGTATTCAATTCAAAATTTGAAAATTTTGGTAATTATTCAGAAATTACTGGGAGTCGGGTTTTGACACCGAAAATGGTTTTAAATACTTCATCAAATAATGGCATTTTAAAAGGAATGATATCAATTTTTCTAGTTCAAATAAACCGTGTACCCACACACGATTATTTTTAATGTATATTTTAATACGAAGAAAATTGGCCAAATACATTATTTTAATCGGGATATGAGAACCTGTCCCCAATGTGAGTCGGGTGGACGTTGCCCCTATATGGTATGCCCTTGTCAATGGATGCCGATCGCAGTAGATTCTGGATTGATGCTCCTTTAGGATTGCCATGCCCAATGGGGTGAGACGTTGCCGTGCTCAATGGGGTGAGGCGATGCCTGGTTATGCCAGAAGACCGCTGAACGTCGAGTAGGCCGTGCCCGTTGGGCCGTGATAAAATTGGAATGCATGATTGAGTGAAATTCACGAGCCTGATTATGAGACAAAATCGTGTGGTACGGTATGGGACGTATCATAAAGATTTAGCCTTATAATCAGGACCC